>JAKZAP010000005.1:12164320-12764320 GCA_023053575.1 Branchinecta lynchi
GCCCGGAAATCTCTGTTTACGAAATATCGCTTATTTCAGTGACCTTTTTAGCGGCATCCATTTAAGTTGTTACTCTGGTGGCTTCCTTACTAGGGCTTCCGAGAAATTCTTGGCTGCTCACTTTCGAGAGAGTGAAGCAGGCATTCTGGGAATCGCATTCCACATCCTATTTTCGTCTACACCGAGTACAGTAATAGTAAGTATGTAAGTACGTAATTTATTTATAACCCGCCATTTAAAAAAAAAGCGGAGTAAATGAAAGAAAACAAATAAAACACAAACACACAGAAAAAGACACTTAATTTTCATGTATGTCTCTTTGAACATAGGTAAACTCCGAAAAGTGCACAAGTTTGGCTAACTGGTAAAATCAGCTAATTTTGGTTGACTGGTAGTTCACTTCTGTCACATTAAGGGCGTGCTCAACCCTTCTAACAATAGTAACTATTAGTTACTATTTTCACCCCAACCTCGTGAAAGTTACTACGCTGACCGTTCCAGCCTTCTCGAAAAAGTAACTAACAGTAACTATTTCCTTATCACGCTCGGGAACGTAATAAGTGTTGTAACTACGACCTCTGTGACGTGACTGGCCCGAATTGCCCGTGACACGATATGCTGTCAAAAGTAGAAAATTTGGTTCCAGCCGTCATGCCAAGATGCCAAAACCCGTGACGTCATGCGTAGTAAGCTAGAACACGCTCGAAGTGGATGAAAATGGCACTGTTCGAAGTTAACTAACATTCAAATTAGTATACGTCTACTGTAGTGTCCACAACAATGTATATAATTTAGTGCGGCACTATTTACGTATGCCATTTCAACGTAAATATGCCATTTCAAACGTATGCCATTTCTGCATATGCCAAATTGGCTCTTATGTCATTATCTAGATTCTAGATTGATATTAAACAGAGCTTGAACTACCTTGAAACTGTCATTCGATCCATTTCTCCTCTGTCGAAACTCCCCAGCATTCATGTCACCTTCGGCGCAATCAGGACCTGGGCTGTGATCACGTGACTTACAGCGAATCACCTGATTAGCTGAAACGTTGCTGTACCCTTTCCCACTTCCAGGGGGACTGGTGATATTCGGCCAGTTACCAGCGCCTGTTCGCTGCAGTATCGATTCCAGCCTGAAGTAAATACACACTAATTAGGCAACGAAGGATTACTAGCCAAGTAAGTGCCCTGAAATTGCGATCTCCTCAAGCTCCCCCACCCCAGCTTTATCCGAGGGGCAACGACTCCATGAAGATGGTTCTACGGGATGGTACCGCAATAGCAGGCATTGGACGCTGCGTACCTTTAGACGATCTATTTTCGTGTAATTCTCAAGACAGAAGTCGATCATCATTGAGCCATTCAAATCACGTAGACAGAGTTTCCAAGGCCTCTCTGCTTTCACGACTTCGGTAGAGGAAATCCTGGAAAGGGCCCATGGTCGACAACTCTGATGGCTCAGCCCCGACCAGCATTTTTCCAATGACAAAAAATCGCATCCGACGGTCGTATACGCAAAGCTCACCTTCCTAAAAGTTGGAAGAACAATCTAACCAACCACCATCTCCCTAATTTTCCGAAGAGTGGCTCAGATAGAGAGCAGTACAGGCAGCACATTCTTGTGTTGACAAGGAGGGAGGTCCCAGATGGTCACAGCGCCACCTTGGAGCGGGTCCATCGTCAACAACTCAGATGGCTAGGCCCCGCCGAGCATCTGACACCGACAAAAAAAGCCTTAGACGGTCGCGTACGGAGTTCTCATCATCCTAAACGTTGGAGTACAATTTAACCAACCACCATCTCCCAATTTCCCGAAGAGTGGCTAAAGTACAGGCAGCACATTCTTCTGTTGACAAAGAGGAAGGTCCAGGATGGCCACATCGGCAGGGTGGGATTTAAATATCGGTCGGTGAGCGAAGTCACTATGACTTCTCAAAGCATCTACTTTGTCTTTGCTAAAGAAGAGCTTCTCCTCGAGAGACCCACCTTCCGAGGAGTTTATGTTCCGAACAAATTTCATGTACCGTGAAAACCTGTTTCCCGCCCACGTCCCAACGTGTCATTGCCTACAAAACTACACAACGATAGAACAAAGCCAAGAACCCAGTGACTGTTAACTGCTGATATTCGAACAGATGCGCTAAAGCACTGCTTGAGTTTAGTTGGGGTTGTAAACAGTTGAGAACCGTGATGCGAAAAATATTTGCCTTCTCGTGCCATTTACGCAGGACCCATAACCGATATTTTAGGTTTTTAACAGTTCATTTAGCTAAGCTTCCACCACCCAAAAAAGTATACCTCCACTGCAGGGTTGAAGGAAAACGCGCCAATACCGCGGGATGTACGTCTAGCTGATTCTAGATTCCAGAAGAACGCACTTCCGCCTAGCCTGCCATATCCCGCCCTAAACAACGCATCACTGTTATGACGTTAAACGCTGTCTTTGCGAACTAGAAATGAAGGAGAACAATCCGGATCAGAGCAAAATAACCCTAAGGAGCAGCGCCAAAACTCGACACACCCTCGAATAGCAGCGACACTAGCACCACTAGCGATAGGGAACGTCCCTACTGAAACTCAACCAGTCGTGCAGCAGCGCTGGCTCAATAAATTCATATTTTGAGCACAGCAAACAAAAAAAATATACAACCTCCCGTGTTGCGTCGATGTATGAGACCGCATCTTAGCTTTACTAGAAATGTCTAAGCCCGCTAGTTTGTCTCGCTTTAGATGCCGCAAACGTAGTGGGCGGCACTAGTGTGGCCCGATTGTTAAGCATGGAAAGCATAGGTCTTGGCGCTACTCCCTAGTGTTATTTTGCTCTGATCAGTATATTGGTCAATTAGGATACGCACTCGCACTTGCCCCTCTAGCTGTGATTTCGGAACAGTCCCTGCCCTTTAGGACCAAAGCAAACAGAAACGGAATGTAAATTCTCTGTTTCTTGTCTTTCAAAGTAATAGGAACAGCCAGTAACTTGTTACTTCTTGAGCTGACAAGCGGGTTTTACGCTTCAACTCGTGATTGCACTAGTTTACGAGGAAGAAGGGGGGAGGGGGGCTTTGATCTTTGTTGAGCAAAAGGATAAGGGTGGAAACTTGAGGAATGCAAGAGATGAGACGGAAGTCATTTCGTTCCAGTTCCCCTCCGGGAATCTGGTAAGGAGCTGCACCTTCGATGTCGCGTTTAAGAAATGGAAAGGAGCATTAGTACGGAAGCAGCTTCCCTCAGTGACTGAGAATGAGTCTGGACGACGATTCCACTCACAAGTTCCCACACACACACACAAATAAAAATAAAACCGTTTCATATGAACTGTTTAGAGGACTAAGGCCTTTTTTACGGGAAGCGACATGAGCCCATCTATCAGATTTTGTATATGATATATAAAATGCTAGTCCCCAGAAGCCCCAAAATGAAATAAAATACGTGGGATGGGCACTTAACGGCCTTACATCCAATTTGCGAATAATTATTATTTATTAACGATATGCTTACGATATGACACGGACCTTCACGGAATACAATGCGGTTGTTCATAATAGGACTCCTGCACTAGAAAATAGCTTCGCTCTCATTGCAACTATTTTAAACGTTTTGGCGTCTTCATTGTTGACTTTTTTCCTTCTTCCCAACTTGGCAAAACTCTTTATTGGCTCGTTCCATGAAGGGTTAAGATAGCAGTGGCAATACTTCCGTCAATGTCTCACAGAAAAAGGGACACCTCGGTTTCAACTTCTCGGGAGATTAATGAGTTAAGACCTGCACGGAGATGGATGAACAGAAAAAAACTATTTTTTTCTTACCAAAATCCTCTTAATGGGACGTTTCGATGTCCTAACAAGAATCAAGTTTTTGCTTACAAAAAAGGCTTCTGTATCTACGCAAATGTAAAAAACGATATCATCAGTCATATAGTCTGTGTAACTGACCAAGGCAAGAAAAAAAGGAAACAACTAATCCCACTGACTAGTAAGTATGGTGCTGGTGTCTAAGGTCAAACAGTTTGTCATTTATTTTCGTCACACGTCAGATTGCATGTTATCAAGACCACGAAACTAGATTTGCTCTTGAGACTATCCCAGCCACCATAAATAGCGAGCAGAATTCGGATAAAAAAGCAAACGGGTCTTGAGATGATTATGCATAATAACAGGCATTCAAAGCTTCAAGAGTGCCGCCCTCTCAACTCTCACAGCAAAGCAGGGACGACAAAGGTTGATGGCAGGAGTAAATTAAAGTTTGCTCAAATAATGAGTGTGACCTCAACTTCCGAAATTGGAAACAGCGAATGTAAGTTGTTCATAATTAAGGTCTAGAGCATACATTGGCGTTCCGTACAGAAACTTTTTAAGAAGAACATTTGTGATGAAGTTCCCGGGCAAACAATCGTAAATTAAAAATTTAAATTCGGTGCCTTGTAGATTGATCAAAGGACAAACTTTTCGGCGAGCTTTTGAGCGAGAATAAAAATATTTGTATGTTTAAGACTCAGTTTCAGTGCCTTCTAACTTCGACAAAGAAGAAACTTTTCAGCGAGCTTTTGAGCGGTGAGTAAAAAGTAAAAAAAAAAGACATTCCACAACAGCGCTCTATTATTCGACATCACAAGCCCCCAAATACTGACCTTTCTCTCACAGATGCCGCCACTTGTCCTTGCTGTATATACGAATCCGAGGCGCACATAGGAGCCGGTGGTGGGGGGAAGTCATCACCGTCGTCACTTAATAAAGCATCCGGAGGCGGAGGTAATTCACTCTCACTAATCCGACTGACCCCATTCAAAGGTAAAGACGAAAGCTGCACAGTGTGCCCCGCGCTCAACTGGTAGGGAATCCGAGCATAGATGGCGTTAGGATCATCCCCGCTCAGCGACCTCTTTGGGGGGAGCGGTGCGGTTTTTTTCGGGGTTAAAGTTTTGAGCTCGTAAATATCGTCTGTGCTCATTTGCTTTTCATAGTATTCACTTTGGAGCGAAAGCTGCTTTAAGCATGCTTCTGTCTCGGCCATATTAGGGTCACTGTCAGTTCGGGTCGCAACTATTTTCGCCACAGGTCGTACCTTCACTTGTCCCCTCTGTCGGGGTAGGGTCCCACTTGAATACTGTTCACTTATACACGGTAGTGTCACTACTTCCTGTCGTGGGGAGATGTCGCCTTCTTCGTAGCTTCGTCGTCGCCAATTACCTGACGCAGGAGGGGGCTGCTTCAGGGTTCGCGGGTCGGCGTAAAAACTGTGGTGGGTAGGGGTTCGATCGACTGGCTTGCCGTCAGCTGTATTGTGAACCTAAGGAAAAGACAGTTTAAAATATCTCGATCAGCTGTGTTTTGAACCTAAAGGAAAACAAAGCTTTGATAACAAAAAATCGAAAGGCTTTCCGGCTATGCTGTCAACACAAGAAACACAAAGTAAAAAAAAAGAGGCAATAGCTGCGAAGACGAGTTTCAACCGAGTAATCCCATAATGCAGACCCGACGAAAAATTTATCTCAAAATAGTACTATGAAGTAGTACGATAAAGTAGTATGCAGTACTAACGATGCTACTACATGCTTCTACTTCAAGGCTACCGTGTTACTGCATACTACTATATGCTACTACTATAGCTGACATGTTGTTGTTCCTTTTTATACATTACTCTTCAGTTTTGAAGGATTCAAATAAATAATAATAATAATAATAATAATATAAGACTGGACCAGTCTGAGGCACATTAAATGATAGTATTCTTTGCTATTACATAGTATTACATGCAACGTTTTCGTACTACTACCATACTACTACGCAGGCTACAAATTTTTCATCGGGGATGCATGCTCCTTCGGCCCAAGCTGGGTGGGAATGATGTTTCCGAAACAGTTTCTAGAAGCTTCGTTAACTTACTGCAAGTCCATTTCTTTCCGCATAGACCTTAGATTGGTGGTATACAAAATCGGCTTTTATTTTTATGGTGAATATATTAGTGTTGTGACTTTTTTTTATTAATAAACAGTAAAAGGAGATCGATTAAAAAGAGGTGCGGCGTGGCGCAAGAAGCACATGTAGTAAAAAGAGGTTAGCAAGTACGACGGGTCTTTTCAGACAAAGATGAAAATGGTTCAGTATTTTTCCAAACGACAGACGACGTTGCAGGACTTCTTGACACCATGACACGCACTTGAATCTGTTTGTTTTATGAGGGGGGTGCTAGGCAGACTTTCATACAGACTCGTCAACGTCTCGAAAATGGAAAATTCCGGTTCACACCAATTGTATGAAGAGTGCCGGCCAACCTTCTATTTCGTCCCGCTTTTGCCGAAAAAATAAACACAAAGTCGGGGCAACAAGGAGTTGCAAGAGCTGGCAATTAGCCTTGAAATACTCAAGAGCTTGCTGACACGAAAATACGGAGCTGAGAGTGTAAATGGAAATCGAGGTATATTTACAACCGATCCTGGATCCTAGAAAGCTCAAGTCAATGTAGTCAACGTTAACGGGGATCTCTGGAATGAGTACTTCAAATATAGATGAGTCTGGAAAGCAAGTCAGTCAACATTCAACAACACTCATGTCCGAGTTTTTTGGTTCGGCTTGCATTTACCTCAAGGATGCATCGAGGGATGCATGACAAATAACACCACACCCCCTCGAAATAGACATCACAGCTGAGAACGAAAGGACAGTATCGTACTATACATAAACATTAAGATGGAACATATACAAGGGGCTTTTACCGTGACAATTCGTTTGTTCTGTTGGTTTTTGTTGTACTGGTGTTGTGTCTTTTCCGTTGTTCATTTTGTTTCTTTCTCTTTATTTACTCCACTATCTTCACATTGTTTTAGTGCAGTGGGTTGTAAATAAATTGTTATTATTATTACTAGAAACCAATTTCTGAAGTTCAAAGTCTAGGACTTCGAGACAGACAGTCAGAGCCTCGCAGACAGTCAAGACAGGGTTCCCACATGTCGCACGTTAGTGTGAATTGTCACTCGATTTCAGTTTTGTAACTCTTGTACTAGGCTACGTAGGACACAAAATTCAATCTATTTCATAAAACGCCCAGATGTGCCATTTTCCAGCAGGGATTCCAATCAAAAGTGACTAAACCACGTTTTAAACTAGAAGATGTAATTTTTACAGCAGTGATTCCGACCCAAAGTGACATTTTTTCTTGAAAACAATTTCACTCCCAATTCACTCTCTGTTTTCGACTGAAAGTCACTCTCTAAATTTGTTCGATGTAGCAACCCTGAGTCCAGACCACACATGGCAGAGCCTCATGGAGTAAACCCAAGAAAAACGAAGACTTAACTTGAAGGAGAAATCGGACCGGACTGGAGAGTGAACCAGCTAGTGTTGTACAGTAGAGGTATGCTTATTTGAACAGTTACTTAAATGTGAACAGTGCAATTTGGGCTAAATGGTAGAAAGGTAAGGTACAATTTTATTGACGACTGCAGGACGACTGTGAAACTCAAATTGCATAAAAGCGTCAGAGATGCCAGTGGCATAAGAAAATTACGCTTCATTAATTCTGACTGATTAACGACGATCCAAAATACCTATTCAGCTATTCAGGTGTTTTCAGAGGCCCTTAATTACCTACTTTGGCTAACTGGTAGTTAACTTTAGTTGCAGCAAGTACATGAAAACGGCAAAGTTCGAATTCAACAAACGTTCAAATAAGCATACCTCTACTGTAAATATAAATGAGTATGTCCATGACGAACCTCTGCAACACCCAGCTTCATCTTTGACAAGTGCGAAGCTCCTGACTTAACAATATGAACACATACAGACTGAGAAAAGCGCCGCCAGGGTTCGCTTATTCTTTCTGTTGGCCCCAGTTTTTGCTAAATTGCTTTAGCTGGCCTAACCCGATGAAAAAATTTCTAGAAATAGCTGTATAGAGTTTTAAGTTCTACAGTAGTAACCGTTGCCACTGCATACTACTACTAGCAAAACTGGATGCTACCGGATACTACTACTTAAGAATAACCCAGTCTAAGGCATGTTAAATGAAATTATTTCCTACAACTACATTTCAATACATGCAGCTTTTTGTACAGCTACCATGCAACTATATTTTAAAAAATTTCACGGGGCTCTGGGCTTACAAAACCTTCCCTCCTTTATTGATTCGAGTGGGTTGACTCATCCTGACTGAGTATTTTGTTTGTTGGAGGCTTCGTGCCTTCAGCATATTTGTTTTTTAGTTTTCTTAGTGTATATAAATGAGTTGTTATGTAGCAGCCCCAGTTGGCTATATTTTGAAATAAATAAATAAATAAAATAAAGATTGACGAGTCCTAGCCTTCATTATTTGTTGGGGGGGGGGGGGGGGCGGAGGGTGTATCCTACTCATCCACACCAGCTAATTACATACCTGAATAGCTATCACATCAGGCTGATACATCGGCTGAGAATAGACGGAGGTGCCGTAATGGTTCCCAGATCGACCCAAAATAGACGGAACAGCGTAATGACTCGGCGTCCTGTTCTGGCACAGCTGCCGAGCTTGAGGAACTTGCTGTTGGTAGAACTGGCCAATTGTGTTCGGGACGTTAAGGGGGGACGTTGGCAGCTCCTGCGGATGAAGGGACGTAAGTAGAGATCTTAAGCAGCATATATGTTTTTGCTGTCAGAATACAGTATGACAGTTATTAACACTAAAAGCCCAACGCATCATGGTTAGTACAAAGATAACTAACGTCCCACAAGTGATTTCCAAATAAACCCAATAAATAGATGCAGAATTTGTTTTCTTTCTTCCTCTTCAACTTACACAAAAAAAAAATAAAGAAACCTAGCAAAACGAGTATCTTTCTTTTTTCATTGTGGTATTTCTTAGGTTTTTCGATTAAACCAGAGTCGATCTTCCGACGTTTCGTATATATTTTGCCCCGTTACTCTATCTTTAGACTCAAATCTTCATGTTCTTGCATGATCGGTCAAAAAACAGACATAACTATTAACTTTCTTCTGCCAAACAAATTATTACGTTTGTAAATTGTGACTATTAAACTTCTTCTCCCAGAAGATAGAGACTGCGGAAGGACTCATAGTTACTTTGCCAGCGTAGCCTTCGTATGCAAATCGTCGGGTTACTAAAACCTTTAGTCAAAAGGCCAATCATTTATATTGGCAAGTGGGTAAAACTTCTGAAACAAAAAGACCATCCATCTTCTTAGCAACCAACGAGAGATTCTACAGGAGAGACCACCCACCTGGTCTCGCTGGAAGACCGATTTGAGGTAATTACTTCAACTATTGATCTGGTAATTGTTTTATCGTGTTATTACTGTGTAACAGGAATCTAGAGCTCTAATAGACTTCTTCTTCATGCTCTAACTACACACACACCTGCTAACTTTTGCTCCTCTCCTTAAAGTACACAGGACATCATTTTATATCTTTCAGCTGTTTTATACATGGCTTTTTGATTATCTTCATATAGACGATGCAGTTTTACACTCAAAAAGTATTTCCTGGTTAAAGAGAATGTTCCACCCTTCTAACAATAGTTATTTAGCTATTAGTTACTATTTCCGTTCCATCCTCACGAAAAGTTACTATGCTGACCGTTCCAACCTTATCGAAATAGTAACTAATAGTAACTATTAGCTTACCATGCTCGTGAGCGTAGTAAGCGTGGTAACTAAGGATCTCTGTAACATGATTGGCTGGTTTACCCGTAGAGATATTTTGAAGAAAATAGAAAAATGCGTTCCAGCCATGACGCCAAGAAGCCAAAATTGGTGTCGTCACGCATAGTAACTACGGTAGGTGGGATGTAACACGCTCCAGGTAGATAGCTTATATTGAGTTTAAGAGCGTGTTCAACCCTTCTAACAATAGTTACTATTAGTTACTATTTCCGTTCCATTCTCACGAAAAGTTACTACGCTGACCGTTCCAACCTTGTCGGAATAGTAACTAATAGTTTCTGTCTCCTCACCATGCTCGGGAGCGTAGTAACTACGCATCTCTGTAACGTGATTGGTCGGATCTGCCCGTGGCGTGAGATCCTGCTGGAAAATAGAAATATCGTTCCAGCCTTGACGGCAAAAAGCCAGAATTCTTAACGTCATGCGTAGTAACTACATTAAGTAGGGTGGAACACGCTCATAATGTGGTTCTAAGGCGGGATTTTCAAAAATGTGCAGTCATGCTCGGCTTCGTCAAGGCTTCGCTTCTTGGCACTACTTATGTTTCACAGTAGGGAGCTGACCAGAAACATGGCGGTTTATGTTGGCCTGGCTAAAAATGTAATGTGGAAGTCGATGATTCGTTAGGGAAGTGGAAATTTGCGAATTTAACGGCCGGAATTATTTTGCCCTAATTTAATTCCGTTTTTAATGTCCGAAACCCCATAGGATTAAATTGTAAAAGTTAGCAAATGGCTTTCAGAAGAAAACTCGTGGGTATTTTGGCGTAATTTGCTTCCAGATTATAGCTCTGTGATATTATTTGTACAGTTATGGGAAAAACGAAGGATTATATAAGTGCCGGGCGAAAGCTTCTGCGCTTTCCCAGGGAATTGATAAATTGTAAATAGACATAGAATTCAGAACTGTAAAACAATCACAGATTTGTATATATACATATTATTTTATATGAATTTGTTTGTCGTTCAATCCGCATCTCTCTTCTGGTTTTTAGTTACATACCGTTATATTTTTTTTTGGTTCTGCATCGTTTTTCTGTTGGTATTGTGTTGGATGTAACGATTTAGTTTTTTGTTTTTTCGCCTAGGACGGTTTGCCGGAAGTGCAACAGAAATATCCGAATTTATATTTATCCCTCGCACATCATCCTAGAGGGGTAATTAGATAATCAAGAAAAAATAACCCGAAAATCACGGTTTTCTATTTCTTTCGAGATTTTTAAATCTCGAGGGTTCAGTTTCCGATCAGGGTAAAAATTTTGCTAAAAAAAAAAAACGTGCACTGTAAAAGAAAAGACTGATTGCTATTCGAGTAGGAAACAAATACTGTGATGATACAAATCTAGTGACGAAAAAGACACAAGGGGAGCTGATGAACGGATTGATTTCTGTCATTTAACTGTTCTGTCTATAAGAACACATACATCACACATACAGGTCTACAGAGCCCATTTACGAACTCGACCTTAACTCGTAACCCAAGGAATCCTCACACCAAGTTTCATCAAAATATCTCATTCCTTTCGAAAGTTATAGTAGGCTATGCACAGACGGACAACTTTTGCGATGTCATCGGTATTCCTTCCCTTCAGAGGACACAACTTTAAAATTCGCGGTGAGAAATTCCGAAAAGACATTAGAAAATGGAGTTTCAAAAACCGGATAGTGGAACACTGGAATAATCTCCCTGAAAATGTCGTAAATGCCGACACTTTTCGGCTACAGCAGTCCCTACCTCTTTTTCTCAAACTAGCATAGCTCTGCGCGTGGATGCCGACATTCATTTGTTTATTCCTGTAACGTCGGAGAGATCTCGTGTAATCGGTCGAAGGGGTTGATATATAATGTTCAAACGAGGATGTTGTTCAATGAGGATTTACTGGTAAAGTACAGGTCAAGTTGGGAGATGGGTTCTATAGTCCTATCTTTAGAGGCACAGGAGGGATTTCGTATTTACGGTAAAAACATGTTTGTATTATAATCTAATAAGATATTCATTGAGGGGGTAAGGAGGTCCGCCGAATCCATATGTGAAATTAGTTTTCCTGATGGACAAATGGTTCATCACGAATCCGGCTGAAACTGGAAATTTGGTTGAAGTTCAAAGTTGTTTCTGGAATCCATTAGAGATTCGGTATCGCGGCAAGGAGACATGCTGAATCCATTTTTGAACTTTATTTTAACAGTAAAAATATTCAAGGAATCTGAGGAAGACTGAATGGCGAAGACATGACCCAATTGGCATTATTACTGTTCAGCGCTCCAAGTGGACTAGTTTCTGTTAGTCCCCCATTGCCTCATAACCAACACTTGTGTAGACATAGTAAAAAGTCGGATCCATAGGGTAGTGGGTCACATTCACTTTCCGCTGCTGAGATATATGCAATACCTGGGACACAGATAACAGGTTTTCCACTCACTAACCTGTGGATCTGTTTCAACCATGTCTGATCCAAGTGCTGACGATGAGGCACAGGGGGATTAACATAAACTAGTCCGCTTGGAAGCGCTGAACCGGAATATGGCCAATTGTTTGATGCAAATGTTAGATTTTTGGGATCCGATCGAAACCTTTGGTCTTTTTTCTTTTCCACGCCAAACACGATCAATATGCAGAACACATTCCAGTGTTTGGACCATTTATCTCTTCCCACACTTAAGCTGATCCCGAATACTATTTCCACAGAATCGTTACTTTTCCTGATTAATTAATGCGGGAAATCCTACCGGAAAACGAGCGAGTTACCCTTAACGATCCACACAGACAAACAATTAAAAAGTCACGTTTTCCCTTTACGGCGAATCAAAACCACAAAAAATAAAGCCTCTGACGGGATTCCACATAATTTGTAGTTCCCGGGGGGAATTCGAATAATGAACCTTGGGCTTGGAATCATCTAGTATCGTCAAGTACGGAAGGACATAGAACATAGCTTTCAACCAATTGGACTTCCCAGAACATATGATTTCCACAGTTTCAAAGCACAACTCTTACTAGAAATGATCTATTCATGAGAAAGTGGTTCAGAAATATCGTTTCGAAAATACCAATACTTGCTCCGAGAGAGAGATTTTCATCTTGGCGCTTGTCAACACTGTCCAGACTTCCCAGTCTCTGACGCGGAGGTTCCAAAATATTTGAAAACCGCAAGCTCCCTGGCTAAAAAGTGGAAAAACGTTCGAAACACAAGATGGAACTATTGGCTTATCAAATCTTCTAAATGAAAATTTACTTTTGGAACTTATTTTGCCTTTATGTTTGAAAGAGTTGTCGGAGGACCATTCGACGAAGTTTGGAATGCTTGAGTGGCAAACTTGGCTCTGCCGAAAATGCTCTAGAAAGTAACAGGTGCAAAAGGAACAAAAGAAGTGTGGGTATTTTTGAAGTTTATTATGGAATAGGGAAATTCAATAAGATAGTATAAAGGCACAATTAGAGGGGTCCTGTAAGCACCAAGCAGAAACTCAATAAGTCATAGGCTACCGCACCACATGTGTACCGCATAACCTCAGGAAGAAACTCTCCGACTGGGTTTCTCCGAAGACAGTTTTTGAAAAGGCGCAATTCTGTACTGTCTAGTTTGCGCAGGACCTTTTTTCCACACCCCTCGTAAACTTCGACGCGTGTAGCAAGTGGATCAAAAGATAATTGAACGCATACAAAGCTTGGCTATAAGTGATAAATTCCGAAGAAAAAAAAACTATTTCTGGGTATCGAAAGCTTGCTGGATTGATTTTAGGGTTGAGGATTCTTTAATCGATTCTTGGAAATTTTAGTTCATTACAAATGCCTCTTACCCTTTGCGGAGCAAACTGGGTGTGTAGAACTGGGTTCTCTTGCATGCTTGGCGTCCACTTTCCCGACATGATGTCCTTCACCCTCTTGATGGACAAAATGATCTTCTTCTGATGCCCTAGTCGAAGGATTCCAAAATCTTCCAAATCTTCCCAGGTTAGCTGACTGACATCTTCAACTGTCCTATAACCCTGGCGTCGTAGGCTTGGGCTATACTCGGCCAGACCGAGAAGGGATAGCCACTCTTCTAGGGTGTCCTGAAAGAAAGTTTCATTTGAAAAGTCGAAATATTTGCTGGACTTTGTCGGGTGGAACAGACTTTTTGAAGAGGGAGCGCGCATTACGGCTCCCGTGTGGGCAATTTACAGCTACATAAAAATGCCGATTGCAAATAAAACCCGTATCACACATTGCAGTTGGTGCAATCCGAAGAATTATAGAACCAAATCTGAACTATGACCAAGTTGATGAACCAAATCTGAACTATGAACATGTTCCACACTTCCTTTTAAGTCCAGACATATCGATACGGAAACTTATTACTGCAATGTTTAATACGAGATCATATCGGTTATGTTTGTATGTAAGAAGCTAAATATGCTACAGTGGTTTCTAATATTCTGATCTCTCTCCCGTCGTCGAATTTTCTTTCCTTCATGTGCGTTTTTTCACGGAGATTCCACGAAGCGAAAAGCGTGATTCTTTATATAGCCGTACGGAATAGTCTAAATTCGTCCCAGATGACACCCATTCTCGGACATTCCGTTTTATGTCTCTACATTCCGCTTTCAATTTCCCGACGGTCTGGGGAAACCTTTCCTTCACAAAGAACGAATTACGACGCCTTAGTACTGTATGATAGAAGAGTGAGTGGGGAGGGAGGACCATTCTGTAGGACGGAGGAAACTGACGCAGGTCATATTCGAACCTTTTACTGTAGTAACTCCGTATGACGCCACGGCTTCTTGGGGTCAAGTCAGGAACAATTTTTTCTACTTTCGGAACAATATCAGCGCTAATCCCGCCAACCGCGTCACAGAGATCGAAGTTACCACGCTTACTAAACTCCCAAAGCAAGTAAGCAAATAGTTAGTATTCGAAAAGGTTGGAACGGTCAGCGTAGTAGCTTTTCACGAGGTTGGAACGAAAATAAGAACCAATAATTGCTACTGTTAAGAAGTGTGGAACACGCTCGCAGTTCTCAGTAGCATATAAAGCACGACTTCTGCAAACCATGCCGGTCCCTAACGTCCCTAGCCTAACAATTTTAGAGCAAAAGTTTTCACATGCGACAGTCGTAAGAATTTCCTCACTTCGTAAGACCTTATTCGGCACTAACAAGACGGTTAGTCGCCATAAGAAAGATGAAACCAGGCGAATCATTCACGTTGTTACTGGAACTGGAAACCTTGGGAAACATAATTCAAACACAACTTGCATCTATGGTACAATAAACGAAGAGACGAATATATGTTATTTTAAAAAACCAGGATTGCCACACATGGACCATGGACAAGACAACGACTAGAAGCATTCCAATCTCCGAGTGTCGTCCTGCATGCTCTTCTGAGAAAAGCCGGCCAGAAGGAGCTGTCCAGGTCCGAGCAACTGACAGCTTAGACAGCTTTTAAACCGAGAAGAACGCGATAACAAGTAGTATAACGTGTGAATTGAGCAGTATAACAATTGTGCTTTCCATCAAAAATTGTCATTACAGGACTCAGAAAATGGGCCATTTACGGCCTGAGTTTCTGCCAAAGTTTTTGGCCTTCCCCACACAACAGTATGATCTTTTCAAAAGCGAGGAAGCCAATAGAACCTCCGTCTGTCGTCCCATTCACCGACTACCCGACCGGGCAGAGCTAGAGGTACTTGCTAAGCTTTGAGCTGATGCCCATCTATTTCCCTCTTCGCTGCTGCGCATTTCAGAAGAAAAGACTGTAGCAGGCGTCCATGACCTGCTCTGCTGCTCGTCACACGTGACGTTACAACAGTAGACAACCAATCTCCCGATATTTCTTCTCCGGGGATCTACTGGGACGTAGCTGTTCGCAGAGGTAACGAATTGTGATGTTCCGCTTCCGCGTAGCTTCTATCCGCCGCTCGTTTGATCAGGCAGGGTATCGGGAATCTCTTCGCTTCGTCGGATTACAGAGATAGGGAGACGGTGGTTCTTATGATTATTTTTCTTGGTGATACAAATGCCCTCGTTAAACAATTAACGGTAGAAACATGTATTTTACGGCCAATTCGAGACGTCAAGAAATTGCGCTCTTTGTCTTGATCATCACACTGGTTAACGCACTGCCTCTATGTGGTAATTTTCGGAACTGCGTCTTTGCCGCATGAGAGATTTTTCTTATCAAGTAGCCTACATGAGCAGAATTTCGAGATAACCAATCATTTCGATCATCTCCTTTTTTTTTATCTCCTACGATAGAGACGGGGATTTCCAGGAAAAAGATCATTTCCATGAATTTACGAATTCTATCAGCTTTGAAATAAGAAAATTCTATCCCACAGAGTCGGCCGAAAGTCTGTCTTCCCCAGAAAAAAGAAAAACAAATTTCTTACTTGGACAGAAGTTGCGACATATCAGACACAAATGAAATTGGTAATATATCTCCCGCATTAGAAAGAGGGGAATTTTCTTTTCCGGGCAAAATCGTTTCCGAGAAAACCCTCGAGTCGTGATTCGTATGACCACCACATCGCACTATGCTGAACCCGAAGAGGCATAGCCGTAAATAGTTATTGCGCTACCAGTCCGATGCGTTCATGTTAAGCAAAGAAAATGCACACTGCACATTTTGGGTGAGGTAGAATAAATTCGGTGATATGCTCAATTTCGAAAAAAAACAACAATCGAACCGTGATGACGACCATTCCGCAGACATTCTTTTAGGGTCAAACGTGGTTTCATCGTCCGGTACCCTATCTACGACAGTTTTGCGATGAGTCTGGTCTCCCCTCCCCGATTCTAACTCACTGTTCTATTCCCCTTTTCTTTCTCTCTAACTTTAACACACTTAGATAGTAGTTTGTTCTCCGTCACGGAAAGGTTTCCCATGAACGGCGAGAAATTGAAAGCACAATGTAGACACATAAAACGGAATGTCCCATTATGGGAGTCTTGTGATTGGGATTCTAGAAGCCACAAATTCTGCCTTATCGGCTTTCCTGTAAATTTCGAAGTATTCCCTCTGCCCAGGCTGATTACAAATCATATCTGATGGCACTATGCGGATCAATATGCTTAGGTTTATTCGGGCGGTGCTTTGGCCGTTCTTAGGAAGGGTCCTCTTCAGGCTCCGCTTTTACCTGATTTGAGACCTTAGCAAGTAGCAGGCCGAATACGCGACAACGACAGCTTCAGAGACTGTAAGACACCCATAAACTCGACTGATCGTTATCTGAAATCTTTTGTACCCTATTTCACCCAGTATTTTAATTCCATTCAAGTTTTCGTAAGTTGCACGCACAGATGAAATGTCTATTTATGTAATTGTGTCATGTGTTATTTGCGTGAATGACGATCCAATGCTAGCATGTAGAATACAAGCTAAAGAGCATGTTCCATCCTACTTACCGTAGTTACTACACATGAGGTCACGAATTTTGGCTTCTTGGCGTCAAGGCTGAAACGCATTTTAAAACTTACGGTGAAATATCACTCCACGGGGTAATCTGGCCAATCGCGTTACTATATTGAGATTCGTACTTCCCACGCTTACTACGCTCACATGCATGGTAAGCAAATAGTTACTATTTTGAGAAGGTTGGAACGGCCAGTGTATAACTTTTCGTGAGGTTGGAACGGAATTAGTAACTGATAGTTACTATCTTTAGAAGGGTGGAACACGCTCAAAGTACATTATTATTAACCTCCAGGCTCAACTTTAAAACCGCACGTTCGCACAAGTTTAGCACCATCAAATTTTGTTCACTTGTCCTTTAATGGAAAAAGCAAGAGATAAGTTATTTCTATCTACTCCCTCAAAACTTGGAGTTCCGCGCATTCTCAAGAAAAAAAAAATAACAACAAGTTCTTCTCAGGAAAATACAGCCCCCAAGTTCCCGACAGTTTTTAGAAAGAAGAGAGATACGAACTCCAAAGCACTCAAAAGGGATGTAGTAGCTTAATGGTGACGGAAGTCGCTTGATAAAACAAAGCCTAATCGGACTAACACTACACAAAAAAATCAAGGCCTTTATGAAACATGACACTGATACGGACTCGACTGTCTTCACGAGAAAGCATGATAGAAAAAACATTTTAGTTAGACAGTTAAGTCGTTTTGTAAAACAGCTCTGGATCTGCATTAACAAAGAAACAATGGTATTAGGGGGCGAAGGCAAGAGATGCAGTAAAATAATAAACTATGCAGATATGCTTTAAAAGGGAATGCAGCACAATGTATGGTTTACTAAATAAATTCGACACCAAGACACTTAAAAAATACACACTACATCCCCACCCTCCGGTCTACTCAACTTCAATTCGACAAGTGGTAAGTTTATTATAAAAAAAAAAGTCCCACCTCGACTCCTGTCAAGGCCTAAGACACGAACGAGATGCCGAAAGGGTCTCGCAAAAAAGCCGATAGCAAGAATTAAGGTGCCTGATAATATCCTACAAAATTCAAAGTTTCGGAGTAGCAACAGATGGGGATGAGGCATAGGCGCATAGCAGATTAGTCTTTCATGTACGCATCTGCTTGAACGGGCAACCGACAGGAAGCAATTATAAAGAACAAAACATGAAGAGGCTTACCGGTATATAATCCGGAAGTCCATCAGGTACTTGCAGGTTGCCAATCTCCGTTTTCAATCGCTTCCGGTGGTTTGGCTTTGTTATTCCGATCGCCGTCAGATCCTGAAACAAGGAGACGACTACAGCAAGAGCGACGAGCATTGAAAAGAGGGGTCTCGATTCAGACAGGGCGCAGTAGCTAACAGCAGAAGACACTCAAGGCTGTTCTGGTTTTGTTCTGCCATAGCTTTCAACCTCTTTAGAAACCTGTCAAAACTCGAGTACTGTACTTTCCGACAAACACTCGCTCGGCTTTCAGCAGTCTTCGGTAAATCAGGTTGCCGTTCTGACAATCACGATAGTTTATCCCAGACGTGAGGTCATCAAAAGCAAAACATAGACAAAGCTCTTCTTGGGGAAAGCTAAGCCATGAAGGCCTAGAAAAGCTTTCTTCGTACAATTAATGCTTCAGAGCACATCTCGCACTATTTACTGTTTTCGTTCCACTATTCTAATACTGATGAAAACATTAAAACAAAACTCTGCTTTTTTAACAACTGTTTGAGTGTAGGTGAATGAGTTCTGGCGAAGGTGTGATTGAACCGAAACAACATTTCGTTATGTGAGTGATAGGTGCGCGGCCAGCGATATTACCTATATTTACGTAAAGCTGAGGTCTCATTAGGAGAACAACTCGCCAAGGACAGAAAAAAGTTGACAATGTAATACCTATATAGTTCTATCAATGTACCGCTGTCCTTCGGTATCATGTTTTCAAGCAATCCATTTGCTAAAAGTGACAATCGTTAAGGACCGTTCAAGCTTAGGTTCAAGGCGCAGAATTTCTGAACAATACGTGCTATCCGCGAATATGTGTGGTAAATTTTCATCCGCCGAGGCTTACTGTGGTTCGCCACCAAGGAACGTGGCGGCTAATCGGCTTCTAAACATACCTGTAGATTAAAGACTCGACCACGGTACATGATGTTCCAGTCAAGTCGGTCGACCTGAAGTTACGAATGTCAACAAGATCTTGCTCAGAACAGTCGGTAGTTCTAACTGGATTTACCATTCTCGTATGAGAAAAAGAAGCAACCTTCCTGTTGTAGACAAGGGTTGCTCTGTCGCCGCCTTCTCTGTACAATCCTGTCCGTCTCATACAACTCATGGTCCCTCATTTTCCCTTATCCCCTCAACATCCACTCCTTCCACCTGTCCCACTAGCCCACGATATTCTTAGCTAGTCTACACGTCACTCGAGTTTATCGCTGATTGGACAACCTCGGTACGTGTGGATAAAACAAAACAAATATAGCAAGAGAAACCGACAAGGAGTTAATAAATGGAAAACCGTCCATATTGATATTAATGGCTCGGTTCTCTTTCACACATATAATGCTGCCAGTCGACTGAGGGTATACGATAACCTAGTAGGTTTTAATGGTCCATGGCCATTTTTTGAGTGGGCCCACGACTTCATATTCAGCTATCATTTCAGCAAATAATTCGGACCACGTTATCCATTCTATTCAAGGTATGGTTATCCATTCTATTCAAGGTATTGTTCTCCGATTTTCTTTATTTGTTCCTCTACCATCTTCTTCTTGTCTTTTCATATTTATCATTCATCAGTTGAATTTTTAGTGTATGAGTAGCCAGGGGCGTCACGACTCTGGGGGGAGGGGGGGACAGCCCCCCCCCACACAATGCTGTCGACCAGTCGGTAAAAAATAACCGAGTCGGCGCGAAGCGCCGCAATTTTCAGTCAAAACAGTTGATTTTTTTCATGAAAACCGTCGGTTTTTCGGAAAACTGGTCGATTTTTCGTCAAAATAGTAGTTTTTTCTGAAAATCAGTCGATTTTTTTCAATAATGTCATAAACAGTCATTTTTTCTGCAGAAAAAGTCGGTAAAAATTACCAGCCAGTCGGTAAATACCTCATCCCCCCTCCCCCCAAACATTTTGGCTAGTAACGCCTCTGTGAGTAGCTCGGTATGAATGTAGTGAATAATTATAAATGAATTACATCACTTGCCCTTCCAAGCTTCATTGCCTTTCTTGGCAGGCGAAAGGCGAATAGTGTCTGTTTTTTTTGTAATAACTGTATGTATACTCTACTCTACTACTCTACTGGTAGATCTCTTCGACTCAGCAATACAACAATGTCTTTTACGTTTGTTTACCGGATTGTCCGGGTTTTTGTCAATCGACCTTGTGTCTCCGGTTTGACCCTATCTTTATTATGATTTTATACAGAAGTGTAGTTAAAACCTTGAACCTTGGATAATCGAGCAGCACCTTAATTTCCTTTCTGTATTAAAATCCGTATCCGTCTCGGATCATTAATGTCACTTAGTCTGTCGGCAAATCGATATCCAAGAAATATAAGACGATAAAAGGTCAACCATTTCCATCACGTTGACCTAGGAAATGATCAAGACGCAACAAGGAGCAACGGATACCGACAGAAAGTCGGATGACTGGGGGCAAACAGGTAAGCGGACAGCCGGAGATTCGGAAATCAGATGCCGGAGACAGAGACGGAGGGGGGGGGGGGGGCAGTGGTGTCCCACGGGACGGAATGAATACGTATCCTGACTGTCAAGAGCAAACACTATCGCAGACAAAACGAGAAAAGAAATAGTACAGAGATGGAAATCTTATGTTACATAGCACATACATTGGCTCCAAAAGTGACACGAAGAAAAGAAATGATTAGCTGAAAACTTAGAAGTGATAGGATGATATCGAACGGCAAAAAGTTCAAATTTTAAAGGAAAAGAATCGCTAAACGGAAAACGGTTGACAAACCGTACTCAAATGCCTTCCCTTCAGAACACGACGACTTTCAGACAGACAAAAACTTGCTTTTTGATATTTTCTTGTCACTCGCCACTTTCTCTACAGAGCCAAATTTCTACAAAATGGTAGATCGTCTTATGTTTGCTTAGGCTCTTGTTAGTTAACCGTTTAGTCAATTCTGGGAAACTCATTCGAAAGGACAAAATTTAGTTTGGGGACGAGGGAAAATATAGTATTTTGTAAAGAAGATCGAAAGCAAATATAGCTGTAAACGTAGACCGGTCAAGATTCTTCACATTATCGACCCAAGGCTTGTTTGGCGTTTCGAAGCTTGGCAAAACTGAATGCGTTCCCAATAAAATATCCATATCATGTTCCCACAAAGAGTTGGGCTTCCCAACAAAACAATCCAATTAGCATATGAATATCTTCACACCCGCTCGCTAAATGTTTAAATTCCTAGCGTCCGAGGCTTGAAATTTATCACCTGAGTTTGCTCGCACCGTATCTCAGCCATAGATCAAAAGAGCACAGAATCAGTTACAAAAGCCTGTCAAGCCCACATAATCACATAACAGAGCCAGGTAGAAGGCACGATTCTTACAGCTAAACTTCCAATCGTTCGATGGCACTCGACTCGTGTGTTAGATGATGTCAAACTTCTGTTTTCTTATCACATAAAATAATCCGTTATCTTTACTCAGTAACAGTTAAAACCGCTTTGAGCCTTACGTTTCAAGAACGGATAAGAATTAAAAAGGGCATAACATAAATCTTCTGAACAGCATTTAACGTTAGGATAATAAATCTTCAAGTTAAAAGTTATCAACCTTCTGACCGGTGTCGACACCACTATTATAATTAGAGCAATGCGACCGAACAAAAAACCTCGTTATCCCTGTATTTAATATTAGTCATATGACTGCCATTTTTATCTACTGATCAACGCGGAGGACTTACTTAAGATTTCAAGCCTTGGTTTTATTAACACTTCAAGCCTTGGTTTCCACTATTGCTATGTTCAGATTTAGAAAACATCTACTAGGAGCGTGTTCCATCCTACTTACCGTAGTTCCTACGCATGACGTCCCGAGTTCTGGCTTTTTGCCGTCAAGGCTGGAACGACTTTTCTATTTTCCAGCAGAATATCATGCCAAGTGCGAATCCGACCAATCACGTTACACAGATCCGTAGTTACTACGCTAACTACGCTCCCGAGCGTGGTAAGCAAATAGTTACAACTAGTTACTATTTCGAGAAGGTTGGAACGGTCAGCGTAGTAACTTTTGGTAAGGTTGGAACGGAAATAGTAACTAACAGTTACTATTTGTAGAAGGGTGGAACACGCTCTAGGTCTCCTGGACGGAACAATCAGACGTAAACAGTAAAGGCGAAAATATATGTGGTTGAAAAGAATCTCAACTGACTGGATAATATTGAAAAAGCACTTACACGTGCACTGACGGACCCTGATGTCTACTTTAGTGAGGAGCTGGGGGTGAAGGGCAGCAAACAAGGCTGAAAATTGGAGATTTGGGTGGCAGGTCGACATGTCTTTGATATTTTTCCAGCTAATGTTCAAGATTTAGTTTTGTAATTCGATTCCTTTATAAAGCACAAGTCGGAGCTGAAGCAGTTTCTAGTCCAATATACCAACATATGTGACTACTTTAAACTCTCATGGGCTTCCCAAAGACTACAAACCCTTCTCGGCTGTATCCAGCCTAACTCACCCCCCCCCCCCCCCCCCCCCCCCAATATACCGACAGCAAAACACCGAGGCAAAAATCGATAGATGGGAAAAAGACAAATAAGAATCTGGCAAGTCCACACCAACAAGGGATGAGAGAAAAAGCTAATTCTTACTTCAGGTGTCATCTTGATTATCGTGTGCATGTCATAACCACTCTGGACAAACAAGTCATAGTACTCCTCGAAGCCCATGTCACTCAGCCACGCATTGAGCACCTCGTGGTCCTGCAAAGAATGGTAATCATAAAACAAAGTATCCACGGCTTTTGCTGTTTAAGCCTTTTTCCCAGCCATTGACTTCTAGCAAACCGATATTACGCACCAATAGCACTCATTGGGAGCATACTCCGCATGGAAACTAGTCAATCGCGGTGAATCGCAAAGATTAGTCAGGTGTCGTTAGTAGGTTAAAAATGTAAGAAATCTGGGTCTCCGGGCTTAAGAACTAAATGAGTGCTGTTACGGAAGTATGTTTCATTGGCATTATAGGTACGACAGGTCCTTTAAAGGAAAAAAAAAACTGATAACAATGTACGAACAAGCATGATCCCCATTCTCCATACCCGCTTACAGAAACTGGACAACTTATACATAGATTCAAGAATAGCCGTTATGTTATGTTATACCGCGACGACAGGTAGGACCCCTGTTCTGGTATAATTCTTCTTCTTCTTCCTTGACAAACGGAGCCTTGTTTAGCCTTGTTTTGAGCATTACTGGGGAACAAGGCACCAATTTATTCCAATTCGTTTCAGGATGCATGGAAGAGCATGCTTTTTCAATAGGCTAGTTTTCAAGATAGGTAATATTGTCGTAGTCTGTTTGTTTTTTCCTCGTAGGATATTAAAGTGTTATCTTCTTCTTTTCTTACTTTTTTTCCAACTCCGTTATGCCTTGTGCTTTCTGTTGGGTATAAAAAAATTTTTCATTGTTATCTTTTGCCTGAACGCACGACAAAGATATACTTAGTTGCCACATTGTTTTGCCAAGGATATGAGCACAAATGGAGAGCTGAAACAATAACAACAACATCTCACACGTATCGTAATGACTTAAGGACAAAAATTTGAAGGTCCGCAGAACTCTTTCACTTTTTTTCTCTTTTTTGTCAAGTCCAGGTACAATTATTTTTCAAAATAATTAACGACAACTTTACAACTTATCATCGAGGAGCACGGGAAACGCGGGCGCCGTGTAGGCTACTGGAGATAAATATTCCTTCAGCCCAAGCTTGGATTGGAGAGACTCGCGTAAGTTGAAGAGGGCCCCAAAATAGGCTTTTCTGCTTAAAGCCATTTCCTGTCTGTACACTCTGATACCAGTAAAACTTCCCTTTCACGAAATTGCCATGAACACCAAAAACTAAACGCGCATACATTCACTTCCCCCAGGTTGCTACTCGCATGGACCTAAGCTAACCCTCTGCAACTGCCTGCATGAAGTTCGGCAGTGCCGGATCCTTAACTTTCATCTACGAGCATACTAAATCATCACAAACATCAAGACGCAAGGCGTTCGTCCTTTCGAATGTTTTCAACGTCACCTTTTAATTTCTATTTCTGTTCTTGTCACGGATAGAGGATGAAATGTGTCAAAACTTGTCTGGTTTTAGAACCCGAACTGACACAGACGAGAGGTATAGTTTAAGTGCAATAGAAGGTGAAGACGATTAGGTAGGAAGATTATATTAGGAGGAGGAAGATTAACATTAGGGACGGATGTTAACTCCCTTTGCATGATTTACCTTTTCCAATTATTGGATTTTCGTTCTGGTCTCTGTATTTGCCATGGACTAGTCTAAAAAAAAACATTGTTCACTACAAACTTGAAACGAAGAAGCACTGGGACTTAACAAAATTTCGACGATTTAATTTTTTTGACAAAAACAAATAAGATACAATGAGTCAGGTTGAAGCTTCTTGGTTTTATTCGCTTTCTGGGTGTCGCAAACACCGACGAGAGTACTTGCGCTTTTAATAATGTTGGCCCAACGTTCATGCGTGCCAAACGACCCATTGAACATTCATGGATGAAATTAATATAATTACAGTATTTAAAAAGCCTTTGGCCAACTGCCACTTTATACATAAGCACTAATACCTCGTGAATGTCTTCGCGAGAGAATATGTGGTCTTGCAATTAAATACAGCTCGCGTGGTCATGCCCGCACATTCGCAGGTATCTTTCTTTGGGGGGTTGCAGATTCAAAAGAAAACAAATTCAACATCAACACACTAGAGAGAACTCCGGAACTAATCAATGTACAAAAGTGGTATAAATTGCTCGATAGATTGCAACTTCGAATGACTTGGGGATTTCTAAGAAGAATAGGTCTAGATTTCGCAACTATTTTTTCCCAGGTCCGATTCCTGCTCGAACAACCTGCGTTGTCCCGCTTTACATGAATAGATTTTTATTATTTGAAAAGGCGGTTTTTTAGGCGACAATTCCGTATTGAAGGAACTATTTAATGTTATTCCTATAAATCCGATTCTCCATAAGAGCTCTCCATTCACCTGCATGAAATTTTCGTTAGAATTGAGAACTTGAATTACGTCAAGTGCTTGACAATTTCAATATACGCCGCACTCGAGGAGGCCTAATCAGTTTAAACATGAACACATCTTCGGTGATATTTCTGGCGTCGGACTTATGTTCATCGTTCCCAGCACCCAGATATCATACTTTAACTGTTCAAATTAACTGATGAAACAGCTCTTTGTTTCTTGTAATCTGACACAGGAATCTGTTGTTTTAAAAGTGTTTTAATTACATATTTAGTTTTCTTTGTTTTGTCTTCAGAAAGTGTGTTGAATATTTTGTTAGTATTTGATTTGCATACATTTTTTTTTTACTATGGCCCATTGGGCTTTCCATGTACAATACCTACATACACATACTAAATTATTTTGACTCTGCTGCGGAATTTTTTGCTTTTCACAACTAAATTCTCATTGATGATGGATGACTTCTCGACACGACAAAAATCACAGGTAGCGCACAATTTGAATTTCACTGAAGACGTGTTTTTTCGTCCTGCACGGTAGAGAACAACAAAAAATCGAAAAACGCTGCTATTTGATTTTTGTAAAATAAGCCCAAGGGGTCCCAAGGCTAGAAGCCTCGCAGGTCTGTTTATCAACAGCAGGAAAACTGATGGCTGCTTCTGCGGCTAAATATTCAAAAAATTACATAGAGTTAAAACAAGTCTGAAAGATATTCTACACAAACAAAAATCGTCATTCGTGAACTGGGGAGCAACGGTAAAACGCATTTTCATCGACTTTTCAATTTCCTTAAAGTGAAAACGGGATTAGTAACCAGTAGTGTTTCAGTCCTATTGGGTGAAACTTCGTATGCAAAAACTAGCACATGTGTTCTCGTGGTTGAAACTATTGAAGCTGACGAAGCTATATACTCATCTCGGGAGCCAGCAGCCCCTTCTTTAAGTCGGTAATTTCACAAATAATCCTTGACATAAGCGCAAGCCTTGTAGTTAGTTTTTTTGCAGAATATTAGACTCCATCCTTACCATACGCTAACACACTATCATCAACTCGAACACAGCTCACCAAGTTGCGGCCGGACTCCTCTTACATGCTTCTCCACGGGGCCAAAAGGCAGTCATTATCAGAAACGAACAAGTTTGAGAATCTCTCTGAGCTTTATTATTATACAAGAGTATTTAAAGGTTGACTGAACTGGCATTATATATCGTCTTCTCGCCTTAGACCATTTTAGCTTAGTCTTCACAGCTACATTTTTGAATAAAATCCACAGAAGAAATCGGAAATCTGACCCCTTCCCTCTTCTTTACTGATTTTCACATGCTGCGAGACAACGTAAATTGCAGACTGTATCACTAACAATCTCCGGCTTTTGACACTCACATTACCGATGTATTGTCAAAAGAATAACAAAAATTAGATTCTCTGAGTTTATCTTGATCAGCTATTTATCCCTCTAACAGTAATGCGAGCGATAAATATAGTTTCGCTTATTTCGGTTGTACTTCCGGCACACCGGTCCTCAAACCCCCAAAATCTGTATTTTCGTTTCTTTTGCAAAGAATGGTCAGCTTGGCCTCAAACTTTATATGCGATGTGTTGTCTCTGAATGGTCGGAAACTTGGCGATGGGGCTCCCGGAGTCACTATGCCGGTTCTCACTCAGACCGAATCAGGGAACATAGGGAGTAAAGGTACGTGCACACACAGCCCGATTTTGGCAGTCGGATACGAATTTCCTCTACATACAGGTTTCCGATAGTGAGGCAAATTTTGCATGCGTATTTTCGGCTGAGAAATCTTACTGAGTGTGCACGTTGTTTTAGCGGTCTGTTTTGACGCTGCTCACTGACAAATAAAATTATCCAAAGTCTGTCGGATTTCAGTTCTCCTTTAATTAAAATGGGCTTTAATCCCTTTCACCTTTCTGGTGCGAAATCAATAGCTGAGTGGAGAGCTCAAAGTTCGGAAAATGCCATTATACAGAAACGTTTTGTTGCACATGACAGAATCACTCACCACCCTCTCAGAATCGAAAAGCCTCGCAGAAATCCGAGATCGGCACCTATACAGGGGTCGAGCTTTTTGAGTTCCTAGCATATTCCATTTTAGATCCGTGTGGGCAGGGACCCATGAATTTCCTGTAATGTTTCCTTACAGGGGGCCAGTCATTTCCTATGCTTCTATGTTGCTATGTTGACCGAGCCTCAGCTAGTTTCCAAAAATTCCGCTTGGGTCGAATCGGCGTTCTTGCTCAGATTGAAAAAATTTGTTCCCATAAGTTTCAAAGAACACAGAAGCTTCGGCAAATCGGGTTCTTTTTATACGCAAGAAATGAAATCCTGCAAACATTTTTCGGGCAAAACACTGAAGAAATCGACTGCACGCTTTTGTTGCTCCTCAGTAATCCAGAAGAAATAATGTTTTAATGTTTTTTAGTCGCGCGTTGGTCGACTCATTGTCACATCGGGTTCTTTTTATACGCAAGAAAGGAAATCCTGCAAGAAATCGAATTCTGCATGCTTTTGTCGTGCCTCGGTAATCCAGAAGAAATAATTAGTTCATGTTTTTGTCGGGTGTTGGTCGGCTCGTTGGCACATCGGGTTCTTTTTATACGCAAGAAAGGAACTCCTGCAAACATTTGTCGGGCAAAATACTGAAGAAATCAAATTCTGCATGCTTTTGTCGTGCCTCGATAATCCCGAAGAAATATTTTTTAATGTTTTGTCGGGCGATGGTCGACTCGTTGGCACATCGTGTTCTTTTTACACGCAACAAAGGAAATCCTGCAAACATGTGTCGGTCAAATGAATAAATAATTTTTTAATGTTTTGTTGGGCGATGGTCGACTCGTCGGCACATCAGGTTCTTTTTATACGCAAGAAAGGAAATCCTGCAAACCTTTGTCAGTCAAACGAATAAATCAAATTCTGCATGCTTTTATCGTGCCTCAGTAATCCCGAAGAGATAATTTTTGTATGTTTTGTCGGGCGATGGTCGACTCGTCGGCACATCGGGTTCTTTTTATGCGCAAGAAAGGAATTTCTGCGAACATTTGTCGGTCAAAACAATGAATAAATAAAATTCTGCATACTTTTATTGTGCCTTGGTAATCCAGAAGAAATATTTTTTTTAGGTTTTTGGTCGGTCATTTCGTCAGCACATCAGGTTCTTTTTATACGCAAGAAAGAGAATCCTGCAAACATTTGCCGGGCAAAACAAGAAATCGAATTCTGCATGCTTTTATCGTGCCTCGGTAATCCAGAAGAAATAATTTTTTATGCTTTTGTTGGGCATCAGTCGACTCATCGGCACATCGGGGTCTACTTGTACGTGAGGAATTAAATTGTGCAAACTTTGTTGGGCGCACCCGGGAAGTCTTATCGGTCCAAGGCGTTAATTTTACACGTAAGAAATCAAGTTCTGTCCAGTCTAGTCGAGCAAAACATGGAAAAAATCAAATGCTCCATGGGTTTGTCAGGCGTCGGTATTCTCGTAGGCACATCAGGTTCTTTTTCTACATACAAAAAAAAAATCAAATTCTGTAAATTCTTATCGGGTGCATGCCAAAAGACCACAAGACAACTTATCACACATTGTCACTGCTGCATCTTTGACACAACACAACTCTTCATTCATGCATACAAATGATTATATACAAATAATACCTTTCTGTATGAGCCATCTTCACTCAGGACTATTCAGCATGCCACCAGGTATCTAAGCTATGACAAAAGATCCAGGACACTCTTCCATTACAGAGGGTATTTTATCCCCGTGGGTATTTCTCGAACTATCAAGAGCGCATAAAAAATCTCTTAATGACTGGCCCACTGTAAGGAAACATTACAGGAAATTCATAGGTCCCTGGTGTGGGGTAGATTTTATTTAAGCCTAGTAAGTCTACTCAGCATCTTAAGCCCGCGGGTCCTACTGATCAGATTTAGAACAAATCTGCAAGAAAAGCTGGATATCCTGGAGAACTTTCAGGCCAGACAAATAAACATCGTTGCTGTGCATTTTGCCCTTTGAAACCTATTTCGGGCCAAATAATGTTACGAGATGGAAGGTTTTGCGCACCTCGAATAGATCGGTGCCCCGACCGAATAGATCTAAGTATGACGGTCTAGTTATCCATCACTTATTCATTAAAGCAGGCTTGGAAGGCCCGATGAAAATGCGTTACTTAGCTACACTGCTATTCATGACCAATTTTCATCGAATGAAATTTTTCGTATGGGCTGTAGGAACCAGGCTTAAGCTGCGGTGATAACAACCCAAAGAGGAGGATACTTACAGGTACGCCCTGGGCCAACATTTCCACAACATTCATCCGGCATATTTCATGTCCCGAGGAACCCAGGCTCGAACTGGAACTGTGGTAGCTATGACGCAATGAAGACGACGATGACGTTTCATAGGACTGTCCGGATAGCCTGAAACAAAACTGACATGAAGCAGGCTGAAAATCCTCAGCTACGGGAAGAAGATAAGTGCCCCTCCTGTTGAAAAACTTATCTCAAAATAGTGCTATGCAGTAGTGCGAAAACGTAGCATGCAGTACTAACAATGCTACTACATGCTTCTACTTCAAGGCTACCGTGTTACTGCATACTACTATATGCTACTATTAGCAAGACCGGATGCTACTGTGTCAAGACAGGATACTACTACATAAGATTGGACCACTCTGAGGCACATTAAATGATAGCATTCTTTGCTATTACATAGTATAACATGCAACCTTTTCGTACTACAACCATACTACTACACAGGCTACAAAATTTTCATCGGGCTCCTCAATCTGTAACATCCTCTTCAAGGTGAGCACCCAACTCCATAACTAGTTCACAGTCAAGAAAATATATCCTGACATTTACTACCTGAAGAAGAAACTGACTTTTACCCAAATGGAGTCAATCAGAGATTCCTCACCAAAGTCATTAGTTGCGTTTTTGTTCGGCTTTTGCCTTTCCCTTTTCAGCTTTGGCTTTTTATCGTTTTCAGGCCTTTTTTAACATCCTCGTCTTTTCGCAAGTTGCCGTTACTACTAAGGACTTTTCACTTTTCTCGGATGAAAACGCTATTTTGACAACTGCCATTTTATTTGTATTTTACTTGCACTTCAAATTTTTCATCTTTAAAATCCGAGACAGTCTCGAAATACTGATTTTCACTTTGAGGGAAATTTCTCTTTTATTGGGTTTTAGGATAAACTGGCTAAAGTAGGGAGGCAAAAAGCCAAAAGGAGAGCGTAACTTGGTCACCTACCAAGTTTGCCTTTTTGAGATGGAGGTATCCCTTTGACATCGCAAAAGTTGTCCGTCCGTCAGTCTGTGCGCACTATAACTGGGAAAGGGAGTGAGATATTTTGATGAAACTTGGTGTGAGGATTCTTTGGGTCAAGAGTAAGGTCAAGTTCGTAGATGGGCTCTGTAGTCCTACATTTAGGGGTGAGGGAGGGGGATTAAATTAAGGGGCAAATGAAATATTTTTAAACAGATAATGTGATAGTCGATTATTGGGTAAGAAGACATGCTGAATACGATGGTGAAAACCATTTTGTCATCGGACAAGTAGTTCGCCCGGAATCCGGCCAAAACCGTCTGTTAAAAGTAAAAGTTTTATTTGAAGTTGATTAGATGTCGAATTTAGGGGTAGAAAAATATGCTGTACTTGACAGTGAAAACCATTTTCTTGCCGGATACGTAGTTCGCCCGGAATCCGGCCAAAACCGGAAAGTTTGTTAAAAGTAAAAGTTTTATCTGGAGTTGATTAGATGTTCAATTTAGGGGTAAGAAAACATGCTGAACGCTTCTGTGAAAAACAATTTTCTATCCGGACAAGTAGTTCGCCCGGAATCCGACCGAAACCGGAAAATTATTAAAAGTTAAAGTTTTATTTGTAGTCGATTAGATATCCGATTTAGGGGTAAGAAGAGATGCTGAACCCGTGTATGACAATCATTTTTCACCTGGACATAAAGTTCGACCGGAATCCGGCTGGAGCTGGAAAATTTGTTATAACTTAAATTTTTATTTGAAGTTGATTAGATGTTCAATATTGGGAAAAGAAGATACGCTGAGTTCGTTTTTGAGCTTTCTTTTTTCGCCGGAGAAGTAGTTCAAAACAGATACGACTTATAGGGGTAAACACACATGCTGACTCCATATCTGAACTTGGTTTTCTGAGATGATTAGCTATTTGGCCTTAATCTGTTTCTGAATTTTAATAGTAAAAATGTTCAAGGAGATTGGCGAAGACTGGATCTTGCGAAGACAAGACCAAATTGTCTGGATCAAATATTGAATGTTTGGGATCCCATCGAAACCTTTGGTCAAAAAGCCGAGGGAAACCGCGAAAGTCGGCGTTTGCCTTTTTGACAAAAACGGGAAATTGTCAAACAGTGCTTAGGACCATTTTACGAAAACGCAAAAAAAGTGTAAGGCCGTCGAAAAGGCGAGTGAAAAGTCGAACAAAAACGCAACTATTGACTTTGCCATAACACCAGAAAGCGTACCGAACTGACCGACAGCAGATCTGACGCCAACCGAAGTCGACCGGCACCCAGGTTGGGCTTATCCAAGAAGTCCTACTGGAACCGAGGAGTCATCCCGACTCTGACTATGGGTACACCCTTTTCTGTCACGGCCGGCACCAGCCGAAATCAGCGGTGCCGGACATAAACGCCGGACGTTTTGCCGGACGCTCTGCTTTTGTTTTGTTTTTCTTTTCGATTTTGTACTCGTCCTTTTTCTGTTTGGAAAGACGGGTGATAGATAAATAAATAAAAATAAATTAGGCGATTCATCTTTCAACACTTCTAAATAGTCTACGCACATTTTAATATTCTAAACAACGAAGGTTGGATGGGCGTTGGAAAACAAATGTTGGTGTTTCACCGAATAGGCAACCTGTTGTATTTAATAGAAAATAATTTAAAAAGATTAAACTACTTTTTCTTACCAAGAATATCTGTTCAAAAGAAAGGAATTCCTCCTACTTAGCCACTCCATGCAGGCAACAGATTTATCACTGAGGATAATACAGAGATGAAAATGTTTAAAGTCCTGATAAAAAAAGCTTTATCTACGCAAACATACCAATTATCCTCCGTGGTCCGGAAAGCAAAAAATCATGAACGACCTCGTTTATCTCGCATATATTCCATAACTAGAGGTTAACTCTAAAAAAAAAATGCGAACAGGATTGGAAATGTCCTGGAGTGGATTACCTCACAAAAGCTGTATCCTCAACTTAAGGCTGATATCCCTCACCTTCCTTAACTGTATTATCACTCGACCCCATTTTATTTTGCGTCGCAAATTACCATTACCGTGATTTTTTATACACCCTTTTAGGTCTTGGATGGGGTATAGACAAGAGCCTCGTTTTTGTTGCGTGCTGCAGGTCCACTTCTCGTCCGATTCCGGGCTGATTCTTTTTACTTCCGTTTTTGCACTGCAGTGCTTCCGAGGAAGACGGCAGCGCTTCTCGAGAATCACGGACTTGCTCACCAACCAAGTCCGTGCTTCCCTGCAAGGTGCTGAAGCGCTGCCGCTTCAACCAAGAAGAAAGTGAATCCAAAAACGCACATTAGGCAAAAGCAAAGAAGTGCTGCAGCAGCGATGCGCCAGCGCTATTGCCTTCATCTTCTTCAACAACTCGAGGACCCAATCAGACCCAGATTCAATCACTCGACCCCTTTTATTTTGCGTCGCAAATTACCTTCCCTGGGATATTTTATAGTCCCTTTTAGGTCTTGGGTGGGGACTAGGCAATATTTAGCCTTCATCGTCTTTACAACTCGAGGACCCAATCAGATCCAGATTCAAGCCAACCTGTACTAAGTTAAAGCCTAGTAACGGCGTGAGGCAACAATACCAAAGGTTTCGATGGGATCCCACAAATTTAATATTTACGAGACCCCTTGAAAAAACATTTTGCTATTTATCCCATAATCCACCGCTTGAATATGTACAAACAAAATGTTCCTGTTTTGGAGTTTTTGGCAACTTGACGGCTAAACAACTAGACAGATGGCAATTTCAGGTGTGAACTTGGCAAGGATTTTTACTCCAGTATCTCATCTCTAAACTAGTGACATTGAGAAGAGAACCATTCAGTACAAATTTCCGAGTTTTAGCAAATTTTGCTAGCTTATCTGTCAAGGAATTAAAGTTCAAAATTCGATTCAGCATGTCTCCTTACCCCTATACCCAATCTCTAATCGACCTTAGAAATAACTCTGGGAAGAGAGCGAAGTTCAGATCCACCTGAGATGACTACCTCGTTAGGTTATTAAACAAACTTTTGTACCCTTAATCCGAACCGCCTTCTCTGCCTCTAATATAGGGCAGCCTTTTCCCAGACCGTTGACTTGTAGCGAAAACAGGGACACAATTTACGTAACCGCTTTTTGAGATCCCAAAACGTAAGTGGAGGGATACCTATGATATCGCAAAAGTTGTCCGTCTGTTCGTCTGTAAGCACGATAACTCTCGAAGGACCCATATTTGACGGAGCAAAACGGATAAGTCAGATTTTGATGGTGCAAAACGGATAAGTCAGCTACATTTTATTAGAGCTATATTTCGGCCCTTCTTGGCAAGGGTCCTCTTCAGGCTCAAGCCGATCAAGCTGGAAAATTTAGATTTTATTAGAGCTCTAATAAAATATAGCTGACTTATCCGTTTTGCTCCGTCACATATGATTCGCAGTCAGCTTTGGCTGAGGGAATATTTATTTACATGACCCATCTACGAACTTGGCCTGTACTTTGCCACTGCATCCTCATACAAAGTTTGAACAATTTATCTCACGTCCTTCGACCAACACGACAGACTGCCATGACTAAACCCAAAGAATACGTACGCTATGAGTCAAAAACATTTGTGCGTTATACACGCAACGAATTTCGTCACTTCATGCGTAGAGCTTTCGTAGAGGCTATGTATAAAGGGGTAGGGTAAGGACTGGTATAGCCACCTTTTTTTGTGAAAATTGGTCGACAAATTTGATTAAATTGTTCACAAGACAGTTGTCGGATGCATTCTACACTTTTGACCCAGTAAATGCAGGCTGGGATAACTAAACTGATAACTAGACTTTTTTTTATCTTTAGTATGTTCGACAGTTCCAACAGCATGTCTCCTCATCCTATAACGACTGTATCATGGGGATTTAAACTTCACTTTAAATTTCCAGATTCCAAGCGAACTACTTTTCGGGCGAAAAGATAATTTCATGTTCGGATTCCGATCAGCTCCGATTCAACTTTTATTTTTCATATCAAAATCAGCATGTATCTTTACCTCTAAATCCACTATCTCATTAGCTTTTCAAAAACAAAATATTTTCGCCCCTTAAGCTGTGAAACCGCTCCACACTCCTAAATATACAGCTTTGGCGCCCATCTACGGACATTACCTGTCCCTTGACCCAAAAACTCTTCACACCAAGTTTCATCAAAATATCTCATTCCCTTCAAGAGTAAACGTGCTGACAGACGGACGGAAGGACAACTTTTACGAAGTCACAGGTATCACTCCGCTTACGTTTTGTGATCCCAAAAAGGGACTTCCGATACCGGGAATCGAACCCGGGCCTGCTGGGTGAGAGCCAGCTATCCTAACCACTAGACCATACCGGACATGCTAGACTATGTCCTGGAAATATCGGTGCCACACGTCTTGGACAGCGCGAGCAATACAAGATGCACATGAACATTAATCCGATATCCAATACCTTCCTGATATCCCTCACCTTTCCTCAACTGCATTTTCCCTCAACACCTTTTGATTTTATGTTTTCAGTTATTATTCTGCGAGCACTTCTCTTTACTGCGATATTTCATAGTCCCCTTTAGGTCTTGGGTGGGGTCTAGTCTTCACCTTCCTAAAAAAAATCGAGGACCCAGTCGGATCCAGATTAAGCCAAACTATAGTTGGTTAAAGGAGTTGAATCTTAAGCATTCTAGCGCTTGCAACGTATAGACCCCCCCCCCCCCACCCAAGCATATGGAAAATGTGTAGAAAAATGAAACTAATTATTTGCATTATCGATTTCTTTCAGTAGCCTATTTTAAGTCCAAAGAAGGAAGGATGTAAACTAGATCATAATAGACAAAATCCGTAATTATACTAAATTCGTTACAATGATTTCTGGAAAATTCTGAAACTGAGCTAAATAATATTCAGCTTCCGAGACCCAAAAATATCAAACTGGCCGATGATTTCTTCTTAAGACATATCTAAACCGAGATCTAAACGTCCACAAGTGATATACTTAGTTCTTTTAATCCTCTTACTTGCCACTCGATCTTCTCGAAGGTTTTAGTAACTTTTTTGACCTCCGTCGGGAGATCAGTGAATAGTTAATTAGCAATGGCGACCTTGCTTTCAAGAGTGAACTGTGTTCAATCAATTTGTGGATAACGTTGGCTACCGTGAGGATTTTGAATAAAACAAAGGTAACAGTGTGTTCGTAAAAATCCGACCCATAAAAAAATGATGGTGTCTCCCACATTCTCGGCCCAAATGAATGAAGACTTAAAAGCCTAATACCGGTGGGGGCAAAACGGGACTTCCGGTACCGGGAATCGAACCCGGGCCTGCTGGGTGAGAGCCAGCTATCCTAACCACTAGACCATACCGGACACGCTGGAACATGCCCTGGAAAATTCTGTGGAAATTTCTCTGGAAATGTCCTCGAAGCCAGCAAAATAACAAAAAAGATGACTGTATCGTACAAGATGTCTCATCAGCTTCAATGTGACATCCCTTACCTTCCTCATGACATGACCTGGAAAGTGCAAGCAAATACGAAATAAAAATGACTACCAAGTATAAGACGCCCATCAACTTCAGTCTGATCCTCCGTTCCCCAAATGCATTACGATTTTGTGGGTTATTTGTTTTCGTAAGAAAACGATGGAAGGGACAAAAAGGTTCTTCCGGTACCGGGAATCGAACCCGGGCCTGCTGGGTGAGAGCCAGCTATCCTAACCACTAGACCATACCGGAGATGAAGATGCGTTTCAACATACAAATTTCAGTAAATGATCTTGGTTTGCTGTGAATCTGAAATATTATTTATTCGAATGCACTGGCTTCTCGCATTCCGCGGTTATCATTCACCATCCTCAATACAGGACTCTTCGGTGGGGAGTTGATTGGGGGAATAGCTAGTACAGTTGGATCTGAAAAGCAGATCTTAGGGATGGTTAAAATGAACTTTTGTGATCAATATTCAGTTAATTATGTGACAAGACTGACAAGAAAAGTGTCTACTACTGTGATTAGGAATTTATTGTATTATGTAAATAATGCAACTGTCGAGGCAATATTACTATTAAACAGTAAAAAAAAAAAATGAAAATAAAGTGGATCATAACCTTTACAGTCTAGTTGCGTCACGTGAAAAAGTCTGGCAAGGACGTACCTCAGGATATACATCCGCTAATGTTCGAAGAAAATCCAAAGAGACGCATGGTTCTCCTTGTTTTCCCTATTGGGTAGTCCCCACGAAGCGACTCTCTCTATTATCGCGGTTCCCTTCCGACTCCTTGAGGAGCCACCGGGCCTCGGCGGACGGCGAGCAACTGTCTCCAAAATTTAGTGACTGGTAGCCTCCTATACTCCGATAGGTTAAAGAACAACAGCACCCAAAATGTTGGTACGGTACATGGTGCCCGAATGGCGCAACACCAATGCCTAGAGGGGGAGCTACAACCTAGGAGCACCACACGGACGTGTATATTACGTGTGTTTCTCTACTCATTCAAGTCCTCGGCCCAGTAATCCAAGTTTTCCTTTAACGCAAGCTTGCTACTGAAGCCTGAAGAGAACCCTTGCCAAAAAAAAGGCCGAAACAGAGCTTGAACGAATCGCAGCTGACTTATTCGTTTCGGGCGATCAAGTATGAAGCACGAGCGAACATATTGTTATTTGTTTTACGACATACACTACCTCCCCCAAAACCTTGTGAAGAAGTCGCTTCACTGCTTCAGTAAAGAAAATCAACCGGCATTTTCTCGCTTAGCGTTTTTATCTGATTAAAAGCTTTCTGTTGTTCTGTGTTATTAAGATCGGACAGTCCCATCAGCGGTCCCGTATCCTGATGAATCCCTCCAATTTAGGATCCACAGTTCCTCCCAAGCCTCAGGGAGCTCAATTTCCGACCAAGCTCGACACAATGATTCAGAGACAGGGATGAGCAGCAGGATATTTCATTCCGAAAGGAATTTCTGAAATCTGAGCGGGGACGAATCACTTACGCGAAAAATAATTTTTTGTTTTTAATATAGCCGAGGCCGAAGTGGGTATAGGCTACGCAGTAACTTTAATGTTTACTATGTCAACAACCCAATCGAGCAGCAAAACATCAACCGCATCCAAAATGAAATCCCACCACCAGCTTTGACTACCAGCAATTCCTACGACAGTATTTACCAAAATAATGTATTATTTTAGTTGCTAGAATCTTCATTTCTTTTATTGCAGGTTCGTTTTATAGGTTGAGCCTGAAGAGGACCCTTGTCAAGAAGGACCGAAAATAGGGGTTGCCCACTCTGACTGGTTGAGCCGGTGCCAACACCGAGCACTTCCTGTCCACTAAAATGCAGAGTGGGCAATCCCTCGTTTCGGCCCTTCTTGGCAAGGTTCCTCTTCAGGCTCAAGCTATAAAATGAATCTGCAATAAAACGGTGCAGCTGTGCCCGGCACTGTCCTACACCGGTTACCACGTGTTAGAATCAATATGTTTAGAAGCAGGAATCGCCTAATTTACGGCAGCGGTGCCGGCCCGATGCGGAGAAAGGGTGTACAGCAGGTGCTGGGGAGTCGGGCAACCCCTCGGGTCGAAATATCACTTAAATAAATCTCGGCTGACTTGTTAGTTTAGCGCAGTCAACTATAGTAACGGTAGCTTGTCCTTTTAAGCGCTTGCGTCGTGAAACGAATGCGGCATATAACAAACTTTATGTGCGAAACATCATCGAAACTCTTATTCCCCGCTGGAAAACGAGTAAATCCTCCGAAAGCGGACAGCGATGTTCCCATTACTCGAAAAGCTAATGCCAAAAGGCATAATCTTGAGAAATGATTACATGTTAACCCGTTCAGACATATTTCCGTCCATACATGGACTTGACATTTCGTATGCATTCGGGCCGTTGGCTTCCTGACAAATCGCGTACAGCAAAACGCAACCAAAGTTACTCCAGTTTATGACACCCATGTGCCGTGTCATATTTCAGATAAGTTAAAGTTTAACCGAAAAGGGCTGATATGGGACACGCTTAAAGAGGCTTGAAGACTATGAAAATCCGTTACTTCGTGGCTCCGCTATTCACGAATAATCGATTTTAATATAAGCCATATTCTCGCCGTTCAACGAGGACTCCACTTGAGGAGTCCCCGCGTTTTTGTTTGCCCAGGGGATTAGGCAAACAAACGACGCATTCTCGCGAGTCCCCGTGGACCGGGAATGCTCCGATTATCATCACCATCATCAAAAAGGACTCCTTTTCAGATTCGGAGGGGAATCAATTTTTGCTAATGTTGGTGCAATGTAAAATACAATAAAAACAATCAGAACAAACAAAACCAAAAATATAATGAATACAGACTGATTTCGTCAACTGCATATTTTTTTTTTCCGAACAAATCCATTTTGGAAGCGTTCCCCGTGTTCTCGTTGTTTTCCGTACGCGGGTTGCGCAGTCCGCATGGAGTGACTCTTTATTCTCGCCGTTCCCTTCGATTCCCCGAGGAGTTCTCGGGGAACGGCGAGAATACGCCTATAGTGGTATTTGTGGTGCGTCTATGCGCTTGTACCTGTGTTGTACGCTGATCACTGGCCACTGAAAAGCCGTGTTTGTATTGAACTTCAAATTTTCCGCACCATAGTAGAATTTTGCGTTGTGAGGACGGCCGAAGATATTCTGAATGTCATGCCAGAGCAAATAGGGAAAAATATAACTATCCCTTGGCACAATCAAAATAATGCAGTGTATTTTGTTAAATGACACAAAACTTAGTTAGCTTTATAGTAATTTTCAAGACGGGCTCAAAATGCGCTGTTTTTGCTATATTAAAAAAAAAAAAAGTAATCTCTATGTACTTGTACGCTTAATTTTTTGTTCGTCACAGCATCATAAACAGTGACACAGCCGATTCTACGACGACAGAATCCCTAGATCCTTTCCATGAGTTCCATGGGTAATTAGCAGACAATTAACATAAAAGTGGCACACGCATGAGCTTCAGATGTCAACTGTTAATCCTGGCGAACATCGTTAACGTCTTTCTTCATTTTTATTTTCTTTCTTGCTTGAAATGTGTTACTACGGATCGCAATAATGTTTGATGCAAAAACTGTCTACTTCAGACGCAGACGGCCTTCTGAAGTAGACAGTTTTAGACGGAGTCTCACTAGCTCCGTCTTTACCTAGACCGATTACAAATAAAATCAATTTAATCACGTAAGGGTGAAACGGCCAATTAGGGGCAAAAAATCCTCCATGAAAAACACAAAAAATCACGGACTGTTTAAAGTCAGTCGTCCGCTTCTCAGCACACCAACTAAATCCCTTGAAAAGGTAAATGGTAAACAACCGCATTTTCGTGTCAGTTCCGCTACAAATGATCAGCAATTACCTGTTATTAGCTGGCTGATTGTTTTGATTTCCCACGTTTCCATACGAAGCTCTTCCGCTGTCTAGGCTTGTCGAGCTCGACCGGCAATTGGGTCCCGAAGGTGCACCGCCCCTATTGGCACTCGAACTGGTCGTTGTACTCGATGGACTCTCTCTCCCAGGGCTCTAAAATTAGAAATTGTTTGGTTAAACTGAAAACTTTGCTGAACTTTAACGGACTTTGACATGTTTTTTTTCACCGTAGAAAAAAGTCTTGCTCTGTATCAACGTGTCTCCTAATGTAGCATACTGTGGGAAATAATCCATATTAGCTTCGGAAAAAAAAGAGACAATGATTATTTTTTTTTAGATATTTCTTTAGCCTAAGCTGACTGCGAATTTATTTGACAGTGCAAAACGGATGTATCAGCTGAATTTTATTTGAGCTATATTTCGGCTCTTCTTGGTAAGGGTCCTCTTCAGGCTCAAGCCGGAAAATTAACTCTGATGAAATTCAGCTGACGTATCCGTTTTGAACTGTCAAATAATATTTCTTTTTTTTCCTGGCATGTTTCGGCCTACTGTTGGTTTTCCAAGTGGTCTAGAACAAGAATTTTAATAATATGTATATTTAAAACTGAACCGATAACACTGGATTCAACGATAATGTCAATGATAACGGAAGTTAATTCTTTTGCAATGGGTTAATTGATAGTGAAGTAGATGGGTATTGACGTATTTGTCCTTTTTCTTACAATGATGTTTTACTCTCCTTTTTTTCTTAAAAAAAAAAACTGCATAGCAAATGTCAACAGAGACACACTGACATACAAGTTAACAGTATTACTTAACATAATTTTCTATACATTTTTTTTAAACACAGTTAAGCAATTTAACAAAAGTTGCCGTTGACAATAAAAAATGATCAAGACAGTTTTTAGCCTCTCATACTGTTCCTTCACTTCTAGATATATTATCTACCGATTCTCTTTCTTCGCCATATTTGATTATCTGACGAGTCCGTTCGTTACCAGTCGGGATGGGAAAACCAATGGTACTTAGTTAAACAACAAACATCACTGGGACAAAGACGAGAAAATGTTAATCTCCTGCCCAAACAATAAGGCAATCGCCTGAATACTAAGAGGTTTCAACTTCTTTCAGCAATAGAAGAGGCAAAATCTGACCAGCTAGCAATGACTAGGTACTGAAACTCCTTCAGGTAATTTCAGGTACTCCTGTCTGGTCTAAACGTTCCCCGAAGACAGACATTCAAGAAGGCATTACTTTAGTCGTCGATACTTGTTCAGACTAAGCCATTTTACTACAAATCCCTAACTTTGGGATGCCCTATACCAAACGCTGGGTACTTTAACCCTGACCTAGGCCACTTTCAAGGATTCTGATTGGTTCAGAATCAGAATCATTTTTATTTGCCCAATATCTTTACACAAAGAAAAAAATAACCTGGGAGGTCAACAATTTATGCGCGTCATGAAATACACAAATAAAACACTCAATATATACAATTAATCCACATTTTGTCAAAACTCTTCATTGTCTTCTTTTCCTTCTATTTTCAGGTTGTGATGACGGATGAAATATGGCACGAACGACTTTGTGTAGCGTTGACTTGATTTTGTCGGTGGTGGTTGGAGGAGTGGATCGAGTCCCTTAAGTTTTTCGGCACGCCGTGTTCGATAGTTCGGGAGGGGGGAGAATTCGGGTAGGATGTCACGATGGTGTTCTGATCTAAGACATTTCGTGCCAAATGCCATGGTTAGATCGTGACGTCTCTTCGAAAGTGTTGGGATTTTAAGTTTCTCGACGCTATCCTCGTACGTCACATACGACAGTCCGAGGATCATCTTGCATGCTCGTTTTTGTAGGGATTCTAGCCTAGAACTTCTAGCCTAGGTTGATTTCTTAGCTTCACCAAAATCAACAGTATTTGATTGGGTACCAAGCATTTGGCATAGTGTAATGTATCCCACCGTCAGGTGTTTGTGGCGGGCTAGACTAACCTGAAGTATGTTAGGTTTCGAACTCTTCACCGATGTTTTGGTGCACTGTCAGAAGTTTCATAACAAACAACAGAGGATGCGCGGTTTCAACAGACAAGGCATAACAGATAACACTTCGGATGTTGTCTTTTGTGTCTGAAAATGTTATGTAACAGGCGTTGCTATCAGGAAGAGCCGAAAAAGCGCCATGAAGGACCTGCTGATTTTTCCGACATCACGACGACAAACAAAAATGTCAGTAGACGCGTTTTTGGCTCTTCCCGGCAATGCTTTTTATGCATAACATACTATATATAATGTTTTCCAACACAACAGATAACATCCCAAGTTCTGTCTGTTGAAACCGCGCACCCTTGTGTTGTCTGTTACAAAACTTCTGACAGTGTGGTTCTATCGCCTGAACTGATGCTTGAGCCTGAAGAGAAACCTTACCAAAAGGTCCGGAATATGACTAGAATGAATCTCAGCTGACTTTAACATTAAGCGCAGTCAAATCTCATTCGCAGCAGCAGTCAGCTTTGGCTGAAGGAATTCAGAACTTAGTTTAACTGAAAAGAGCTTAGATAGGACAATCTAATTTTGCATCACTTTTTCACTTAAAGAAGCTTGAAAAGCCGGCGAAAATGCGTTACTTCGTTGCTCCACTATTCACAAATAGTGAATAGTGGAATTTCCTCGTCTGATTTGTATGCTCTATGCGCTTGTATATGTGTAGTATGCTCCAAGAAAACGATTTACGAAAAATAAGTGTTCACGCAGTGAGCTATCTTCCGTAAGCTGATCACGGGCCACTGAAACGACGCGTATGTATTGAGATTCAATTTTTCCGTGTCATAAGGCGTATTCTCGCCGTTCCCCGAGGACTCCTCGGGGAATCGAAGGGAACGGCTAGAACAGAGGGAGTACTCCACGCGGACTCAACGTACAGAAACAGCGAGAACACGGGGAATGCTTCCAAAATGGATTTTGTTCGAAAAAAAATATGCTGTTGACGAAATTAGTCTCGATCCTGTTTATTTTTAGTTTTGTTTATTCTGACTGTTTTACTTAATTTTACATTTCACCAACACCAGCAAAAATTGATTCCCCTCCGAATTTGATAGGGAGTCCTTTTTGATGATGGGGATGATAATAGGAGCATTCCCCGTCCGTGGGGACTCGCGAGAATACGGGGAGTGAGTCCCCGGGACAAACACAAACGCGCGGACTCCTCAAGCGGAATCCTCGGGGAACGGCGAGAATACGCCTATAGTAGAAATTTGCGTTGTGAGGACGACCATAGATATTCTGAACGTCATTTTAGAGCAAGTACTAAAAAAAAAAAAAAAAACGTTAGCACAAAGAATGCAGTGTATTCAGTTAAATGATACAAAAATAAGCTGACTTTTCAGCTAAACTTTTAAAAATGAGCGCAAGCAAAGCAAACATCATGCCTGGTAGCCATTACCGTTGAAATAGCCCCCTGGAATTCACCGCAAAAACTGTCCTTGGACTACGCCTTCTTTGGCTAAGCCAACTTACATTATCCAGACACATCTAATATTCACAGCGCAAACCGATGTCCATGCAGTAGCCCCTACAGATTTAGTACGGAACGCAAATACTATTATTTACTTTCCAAATTAAAAAGTGCAGACCCGAGTCGCAGTAATGAGCTCCTTGGCTCATTACTTAGCTCACTGAAGCATGCATAATTCAAACGCCATCTTCGCAGGTGTTGTTTCTTTTCTTCTGAAAATAAAAGGCGACTTCTGTGGAATTTTGATGGGAGATCAATACGAACCCCCTTGACAAGAAATTGATGTGACAAAAATTCTGTTTCTGTTCTCAAGGAATAATAGAGAAGATGACGGGAGATAATGTTTAGACAAGGGAAAACGAGCTGGTTTTTCGTCGGGGACCGGTGCTAAAGAGGCGGGACCATTTGTCGCAAAAGCTGTCCAGCGCAACGATTACTACGCTGGTACATACCGAGGGGTGCTCGTTTATGCCTCTTGGTTTATACGGTCTCATACCTCCCGCCAGGCTCCGCGCTTCTTTGTACACAAACTTGAGATAAAATCCCCCCTGAACACACACACTCCCAAGCCTCTCATAGGCTAAACAAAAAAAAAATAACCTGCAGGAATTCCCCACAGTCTTTGGTTACCGTGGCTTCCGAGATCCGAACACAACCTCGCATGTCTCGCAGTTGGCCCAATCCGTGTTAAATATTAGCTGACATTAGGCCTGATGATATCTTCACTTTCAATCACAACGGTCTCAGAGGACACAACTTGAAACTGAGTGGTAAGAAATTCCGAAAAGACATCGGAAAATGGAGCTTTAGAAAACGAATAGTAGAATACTGGAATAATCTCCCAGAAAGTTTCCTAAATGCCGAAAATATCAACCAATTCAAAACGGGTGTCGACTATCACCTGGCTGAAATTCAATTTAGTGTGTAAAGTGTACCGAGAAATTTATTGAGGCAAAAGCCTTATTATTGCAATTATATTATTATATTATTATTATTATTATTGATAGGTTACATTGCAAACTTTGAGAAAGCAAACTGACCCCTTTCCTGTAAAGACTCGCGACCATCCAAATAGCGCCGGATATCGTTGCATAACGTTTCATACCCAGGAATCAACCTTGACGGCTGAGGCAGCAATACATTGATACCCTGGGAAAGCAAATTGACCCCGTTCCTATAAAGATTTGCGACCATCCAGATAGAAGCAGCATTTCACTTCTTACCGAGGAGAGAATCTCTAACTGTATGGTCGGAAAGGGTCAATTTGCTTTCTCGTAAAATGCAGTGCCGAAGGATCGGGGCAGTATACGAGACCATGCGCCTGAGCACACTTTATTTCGGGGAGGGGAGTCACGCGCTTGTCGGCCTAATCCATACCAAAAAGTAAAAGAAGTTTAAGGATCAGAGGTTAGAGCTTATAAAAAAGATTTATTTTTGTATGTTTTTTGGGGGGGAGGGGTCGAACCCTCTAGCCCCCCACCCCCTGGATACGGACTTGGCCTATATCCATCCTGACAAAACAGATCGTCCTGCAATACCAAGATTTGCACAGTCAACAGATCTACAAATGTGGTTGTGGGGGGGAGGGGGCAATGGATCACCTCAGGAGGAAGAAAATAATGATGTCATGATCTTGTTGGACAAGGCGCTAGATTCGCATGTTACGGGATAGGAATATTCTGACCAGTATGCTTCTTTTATGAAAGAGAAGCTAAGCTTGCTGAGAGAATCTACTACGTAGATTTAAGTAAATGTATGGCATCAATTGATCCTGATATGTAGTGCATATTTACGATTTTGGGTGACATCTCGTCTAACAGTATGAACTATGTAACTATGTAGACAAGCAGTAAATTTGCCAACATTCCCGGATCACTCCTCACGGACTTAAACTGAAGAACCCCTTTGCACACAAAACTGATATAAAAAAAAGAAGAAAAAAATCGTCTCGTTTTGTCCCATCTTAGGACCTCGGTAAGGGCCTCGGCCCACAAGACCCGTCCCGTAAACCCGCAACTCATTCTTTACCTAAGAGCTCCCAGCTCCTTCTGATTATTATTTCCCTTTGAGTTATCGTCAGTAAATTTCTGAGAAAAACGGAGCAGTTTGAAACAGATCAGTAGACTCTCAAGTATAATCACTTTTACCAAAGAAGGGAAAGAGGACGTCAGGTTTCTTACCTGTGCCATATCTATGCCTTGATCTTCCAGTGAGGACTGATGACCATACGCGGTTGGCGAGATGAAAGGTGGGGTTGCCTGACCGATTTCATGTTTGGCTAAGCTGGCAAGACCCTGAAAAAATATGCCAATATAGCGGAGAAGCAACCAAATGGTCAAATCTACTGGAGTTTGAAAATGTCGTTATCAGTTTGGTCTCATAAATGTGTGCCTCGTGTTGCAACTATTATTGAATTGAAAAATTGAGTCGAGTGTTTAGTTGTGTTTGGACGTAGAAGTCAAATTCGGCGTTCACGCTGTGAAAGTTACTTTTTACAATTAAAAATCTACTCTACTCTACTCTACTACTCTACTACAACGTCTGATTCCTAATTCCTACCTACATCGCCGTTCATGCCACGACCATAGTCGTTCCCGAGGGGTTACCCACTCTCGATGTGTAGGCTACACCAAGTGCCGGCTAGTACCTCCACACTTACAGTACTACGCTCATTTTTTCATTCCCAGTGTTTGGCTCTCTTCGAGGCGGGTCAGGCTCCGGCACCATTGCTTCCGAAGTACTCACTGGTCAGAAATGCCGGTTAAGTATTTCCGAATCTCTGACCAAACCAAGAAGGTCAAAGTAGGCTGAAAGCAGCCGGGATTGGTTCATAATTTTTCAAAGATCCAGCAGAGCTTAAAGCAGTATTTCCGAATCTCTGACCAAACCAAGGAGGCCAAAGAAGGCTGAACACAGCCGGGATTGGTTCATAATCTTTGAAAGACCCAACAGAGTTCAAAGCTGAAAACAGCGGGGATTGGTTCATAGTCTTTCAAAAATCCAACAGAGCTCAAAGGAGTCATGTGTGTTAAAATATAAACTATGTCTATTGCGAGTAACGGTACAAACGCTTCCGCAATCCCATACGTTACTTTGACTCTTTCACGCACCCAGTATTCGGTTATACAAGTATTTCCGAATTTCTGATCAAACCAAGGAGGCCAAAGAAGGCTGAAAACAGCTGGGATTGGTTCATAATCTTTGAAAGACCCAGCAGAGTTCAAAGGAATCACGTGTGTTAGTCCATTAAAATATAAACTATATCTATTGCGATTCGTGATTTAAGGTCCCTTCAGACTGACGCGTAACAGACGCGTAAAACGCTTCGGTAATCCCACACATTACGTCGACTCTTTCACGCACTCACTACTCGTCAAAATACCCAGTCATAGCTGATCATGGTCCTTCTGTCATAGCTGACATCTTCTTTTCTTACCAAGACTTTTCGGGTAGAGAAAACGAAGAACCGGCAGAAACCCTTTTATGGAATTTAGATCCGATCTGCGAGGTTCAACGACTATTATCAAGCCCGACAAAACCTACTTCAGACATGGTTCATAGCGAACAAGGTGAACAACATTTTTGAATGTTCGCTTTCAGCTCGGATTGCCGTAAAAAAATTAATAATTGCCCTTGCGTAATCGATAGAGCACTGATACATCAGATAGAATAAATTTGTCGTACACGATTTTTCTCTCTGAAACTTATTTCCTCCAGTTTTCCGGCAGTACATTTGGAATGCCGAAAATTAATGATAATCCCAGAGACACTCTGGAGAGTATAAAGTTATATACTACTGTTAAAAGCAATTGATGCCCCAAGCTCAAAATAACGAGGGATGCTGGTCTTTAAAGCATTTAATGCACCTAAAGGAGTTAATTCGGAAGTATCCTGCATATACAAACGATATGTTTTATTCGTCGAACATCCCATACTGAATCAGAGCAAAATAACACTAGTGAATAGCGCCAAGACCTCTGCTTTCCATGCTTTGCAAACGGGACATAGTACGCTTGCGGCATTTAAAGCGAGAGTTGCGGGTTTAGAAATTTCTAGGAAAGCAAAGGTTCACACACCAAGGAAACAATGGAGGCTGTATCATTTTTTGCAATGTTCAGGATATGAAGTTATCGGAGCCAGTGTTGGTGAACGACTGAACCGAGTTTCAGTAGGGGCGTTCTCCATCGCTAGTGGTGCAAGTATCGCTGCTATTCGAGGGTGTGTCAATTTTGTCAAGTATTGGCGCTACTCCCTAGTGTCATTTTGCTCTGTCTGTACTGCATGAATCTCAACTGAAATGATCTCCCCTTTTGTACCTGCGGAATGAACAGGGTTGCCAGTATTTCCGAGACAACCTTACTAAATTCTCTACCTACTTTAAAGATGTAATATAAACATTCTGTTTTAGAACAATCGCAAGCCTTTTTTTTATTTTGTTAAATGGCTGATTTTCGGTCTTCAAAAAAAACCCGCATAGAAAACTTAGCTCGATCCCTCGCAGGATACATGGATAAATTCACTGAATAAAATCCTGAAAATTAGCTGTTTATTTTTCTTATGGTTTTAGAAGTATTCTTGTGCATTGCTTTTTTAACCTATACATTTGTTGACAATTCTGCTGTGGCAATTCAGTGAAGTTATTTTTAGTTGCGTTTTTGCAGATACCATGGTATCTGATACCACGGTCTAAAGTCGTTTTTGCAGTTACCATGGTATCTGATACCAAGGTTAAAAAATCTGGCCGGTTATAGTAGTATGTGAAAACTCATCTCAATTTCACAAAATTTTGTCAAATTGGTGAGAAGGAAGTTTAGCACTCAGTAATGTAACTCGGTATCAGTTTTTCTTTTGGGACGACTTCGAAGAGTAAAATTTCGGCAGTAGTCGTTCTTGCAGAGCCGTAAAATTGTGAGCGCCGTTGCGACGAATTGGATTTCAGATTCACGTTTCAGTCGGTTAAAATTACCAAGAAACGGAACTTTGACCACAGGATAATCGCTCATTTTTTTAAATAAACCTAAAATACCCTGAAAATTGTTGTTTTCCCCTAGATTCCCCCGAATCCCTAGATTGAAAATAGTATACCTGAAAAAGTCCACTTTAAAACGTGAAAGCACTGCCTGTGACACAGTTCCATGATTCTTCCAGGCTCGGCACTGATGCAGCCTACAGTTCTCATTATTAAATTGAGCTGGGCTACCCTAAGCTTTTCTAAATCTCCAAAGTTTCTAAAAGAAAAAAGTTTGGCAAGATAAAGTCTGCTATTCTTTTTTAATTAAGGAAGTTCCGGTAGAGAATAGGAAGAACCTAATTAGGCTGATTAAAACGGATATTCCACAAACCTGATGCGTCGGAGGAAATGCGAAAACCTGCCCGGCGCCAGTCCTGCTAGGCGACGCCAAGGCTCGAACCGTTCCATCCATATCTGCAAAAAAAAAAGAAATCTGAATTACTTCCAAAAACGAATACGTTTCAACCTAAACAGGAATACTGTACGGGGACAACCACGAAAACAATGTTTCTAGGGAAAATATTTCTTGGGAAGAAAACAATGATCTCGCCTTGTAACCTTCGAGAACTCGCACTCTTCCCATCCGAGAAAGATCCCGATGCTAGCGTGGGAGGGGGTTGGATTAGGCTGATACTGCTTCAGTTCTCGAACAGAAATCAGAGGGGTCCTTTGTGCTTCCCAACTGTCAAACGCATCTTGAGGGAGGGATTGTCAATTCCCAAAATAGATGTACACCACAAGGGAGGAGGCCCATGCGTTTTAGGCTTGGCAATAAAACAAGCCATTTCGAAAGTTCAGGCCTTACCGAGGCCGGTTGGGGGAGGGGGATATCGACTACGCCAACACTAGGCTAGTGGGTCAGGCGAGAGGGGCGAAGAAGAAGGGTAATTCTGACGTTCACGATTTGCAAGGCTCGTCCTCAGCCGGACAAGATGCAAATCTAAGGTCGCGAACTAACAGTCCTTCCATAGGGGTTGGACCTAGGAAGGTAATAGCTTCATTGGGAGACAAAGAAGTACTGTTCTCCTATATTCCTTTGCTGTCCTTGATTTTATACACGTTCTTCAAACCTTAAAGTAAGGATTACTCCTCCCGACAAACCAAGCCCTTCATCTTCCCAAAGCCTTCACTGTAGCCTCAGATCTCTTGCTAGTCTTCCTAAAACGGTTATCCTCCTTTACTTCAATCCAGAGACAAACTTGAATTTATTTCTGAATGTAAACAACTATCTTGTCTAGTGGAGCTGCCATATTTCTCTCTAAGTGAGGGGTGGATTACAGAAACCTAGTATCAGTAATGGTATTTCAGGTCTCGTTAGCAAGACTAAGTTGCAAATATCGGAGCATTTGAAGGTTTTTTGCAGTGATTACCATATTCAGTTAGTACTAATGAAGAGATACCAGTGTGCTTGAGTCATCCTTCTGTTTTGTTGATTGGATACAGAGACAAAGTATATATTTCTAAATGTAGGTAACTATCTTATGTGATGGAACTGACGCATCTGTCTAAGAGATGGCGTGGATTAGAGAAACCTAGTACCAATAATGGTATTTCAGGTCTCGCCTAAGTTACAAATATTGGACCATTCAAAGTTATCTGCAGTGATTAGCATATTCAGTTAGTATTAATGAAGAGATACCAATTGTGCTTGAGTCATCATTCTGTTTTGTTGATTGGAACCGTACAAGAAGTACAAGTTCTCACGGTGCTTATTTGTGTTCTCTCATTCTTAGCTCAGTGTCCTTCGCTACCAAATAAGCCAGTTTATAGTCTCAAATTCTAACTCCCAATCTGACACCCCATGTTTTAGCTTATTACTCCGATAAGAATCAGCCTATGATTAGTAGCCTTTTTGAAAACCTCACGCCTACCACACTTTCAAAAGTTCAGAACATTTGCGCGAGGATGCAAAGAACAGATCTGAGATACCACACGATCTGTTGATGTTGCAGAAAAACTTTGTTACGGGCCTTTTGACAGAACATGAACGATCATGAGCAATTTTCTAGAAGTTCCCAATTTTCTCTCGCCTTTTTATCAGCACCTGATTAACTAGAATTCCAAAGGGTTCCTCAAGAAAAAAAGGTTAAAAAAAACAAAGTTCTTAATTAGAATTTTTATAAGCTAATCACGAGAAGATCACGATGAACTTGAGCAAGTGGCTGCTTTGCGAAGACTTAAAAAACACATAAAACTGTACTTGGCGTCTCATCATCGACTTTACAAAACCTACTATATCACATACCTTTGTTACTTAGCTTCCCCAGAGACACATCACAAGGGGAGGAAGGTGCAGTATTTCCGTCGTCCAGCCCGAATGAGCTCCTGTTGTCACTTGATGTGGTGCCGGTGTAGTACCCGGAAGCACTACTGGACGATCCAGACCCGAAGCTGGAACTGGAATTTCTCGGGTACGCCACTTCAGGGACCACTGGGGGCGCTACTTTCTTTGCGTTCCCACCTCGGCTGTTCCTGTGGCTGAAGCTCCCAACTGGAAAATAAATACAAATTTAATGACTTGTACGTGCAGTGAATAAATTGTCAGCACAAAATAAGAAAGTCAAGATTGTACTCATATACACAGTAATATTCACAGGAAACGAAGACTGGATTCTACTGTGTCTACCGCCAGGCCCGTATCCAGGAATTTATTTCGGGGGGGGGGGGGGGGGGGTGCCTTTCGGGGGGGGGGGGGGTTATTGCCTGCTGTTCGGACAAAAAAGTACAAAAAAACATCGATCAGGGGGGGGGGAAGCCTATAAAAATCATTATTTTTGTGTGTTTCGGGGGGGGGGGGTCATTTCCCTACCCCCCTGGATAAGGCCTTGTCTACGACATAAATAAAATCTGGAAGCAGCTGCCTTTAAGGAAAACAAACTGAAAACCGAGCATGGTGCGGAGTAGCCGATCTGTTGAGCCAATGTACAAAAATAAAAAGAAACATTACAAACATGATGCGACATCCAAATTATTGAACCGAAAGCCCCCCCCCCCCCCCCCAGAGATACTGGCTTAACGACCCAGCTTAAGTTACGCGACTTTACGGCGTGCCGAGTTTGACTCTTCTCTAGATCGGAGCCATCTGCATTATAGTGCGTTTGTACAGTCGTTTAGTTTAGTCTGACCTTTTTCTTTTCTTTGTTTTTCATGTACTCCGCATGGGCACGTTTTGTGCCATTTCTATATGGGTTAACAAAATTATTGATTGACTGAAAACGTACAACTGGGTGCGTTGGTGTCGCGGATACCTTAGGACTCTTCCTGAAGTCCGATGCGTTCCTACAAAAATGGCAAATATGGCCGACTCTTGTTCTACCACTCGTTTATAAAGCGCATTTGCCACTACTAGCCGAACTTTGAAACCTTTTCCGAACTCGCATTTAACGGCCCTGATTCGCTGGCTCTCGAGAATATTCCCACGAATGTCTAGGCATGGAATTCCCATTACGCCAATTAAACTGAAAATGCATTAAGACACAGTAGATCGCATCTTACGACTCCCCCACACCATAAAAGAACAATGCAAATGATATTCCCACTCACTGATTTAACAAACAAAGCCTCAGCTCCCGTCATGTGAATCTAAGTAGGCTCAATCACTGCCGCTTAGTGCTGAATGATACAAGCGAATACACGTCAGCATCGATCACGATGTATCACAATAATAATTATGCAATTAAAAATTCATTTTTTTTTGTGATTCATCAAGTACAAAAAACCTTGACGAAAGAAATCCGTCTTCTACATGACAATGCAGTTGAAATGTACAATGACAAGGAGAGAATGATTCCTTGATGTTTCAACTGCAACAAGCCCATTCTGCTACGGCTGTCCATCTCTTGGAACAAAATGCAAGAAGTATCCTCAACGAAACATCCGGGTAGGTAAGGCAGCGTGGGCCAATAAGCATCGAGAAGCTTAGCTTTCAGAGTCGGTCTATCAGATGGCGACGTAAGTAAAGGTTAGTTGACAAGGTCCAGTGCGATTGCCAGAGATAGGCTGGCTCTGTCGGTGTAGCCTATATCCTGTTTATCAAAGACCTTCGACCCCAACGAGACGTGTTCGCTAGCTGGAAAGAGTACATCGAAAATGTTGCTCTGAATGCCTTTTTACAAACATTGTGTACGATAAGGCTTACTGTAGTTATTGACGTTCAGATTTGTGTATTTCTAGTGAGACGTTTCTTTTAGAATGTGTAGACAAAACCAAACAAATAATTAGATAGTGGTTGTCCATCGCCCAGGTTTTAGAAACAAAATCACACGACTGATACAAGCTTTAGGAGGCGTCAGGCCGTACATCAAGACCATAGTGACTATAATTACATATACCTGAGAGAACTGAGTGTGTGAGTTCGGAGGAGGGTCAATCCTCAAAAGATGTGATTTTGGCACTGTTTAGCTACAAAGCCTCGCAAGTCGCAACCGAGCAAAATCCCCTCTAGAGACATAAATCTTTTTATTCGCCAAAAACCGGTCACGGCTTATGCCAAATTTTGTTGGTAACGTCATTATAACTCTTGAGAACACACGTAAATCGTAGCAATCATAATACGTAGCCTAGGTACATCTGAGGTACCTAGTCTCTAATACTTCTGGAATAAACAAGACCAAAGATTTCGATGGGATCCCAAAAATTCAATATTCAATCCAGACAATTGGGTCTTGTCTTCGCCAGACTCCTTGAACATTTTTACTATTAAAATACAGAAACATATTAAGGCCAAATAGCTAATCATCTGAGAAAACCAAGTTCAGATATGGATTCAGCATGTGTGTTTACCCCTATAAGTCATATCTGTTTTGACGAAAACAGATTCCGGAACTACATTGTCCGGCGAAAAAGCTCAAAAACGAACTCAGCGTATCTTCTTTCCCCAATATTGAACATCTAATCAACTTCAAATAAAAATTTAACTTATAACACATCTTCCGGCTCCAGCCGGATTCCGGTCAAACTATATGTCCGAGTAACAATTATTTTCAAACACGGATTCATCATCTCTTCTTACCCCTAAATCGGATATCTAATCAACTACAAATAAAACTTTAACTTTTCCGGTTTTGGCCGGATTCCGCGCGAACTACTTGACCGGGTAGAAAATTCGTTTCACAGAAGTGTTCAGCATGTCTTCTTACCCCTAAATGGAACATCTAATAAACTCCAAATAAAACTTTTACTTTTAACAAACTTTCCGGTTTTGGCCGGATTCCGGGCGCACTACTTGTCCGGCGAGAAAATGGTCTTCACCATCGTGTTCAGCATGTCCTCCTACCCCTGAATCCAACATTTAATCAACTTACTTTTAACAGACTTTCCGGTTTTGGCCGGATTTCCGGCTAACTCTTGTCTGGCACAAAAATGATTTTCACCATCGGGTTCAGCATGTCTTTTTACTCCTAAATTGAACATCTAATCAACTTCAAATAAAACTTTTACTTTCAACAAACTTTCTGGTTTTGGCCGGAATCCGGCCGAAGTACTAGACCGATGAAAAAATGGTTTTCACCATCGTGTTCAGCATGCCTTCTTACCTCATAATAGACTATCACATTCTCTTTTTTAAATATTTCATTTGCCCCTTAATTTAAACCCCCTCCCTCACCCCTAAATGTAGGGCTACATAGCCCATCTACTACCCAAGGAATCCTCACACCAAGTTTCATCAAAATATCTCATTCCCTTGGAGAGTTTTAGTACGCACAGACGGACGGACGGACAGACGGACAACTTTTGCGATGTCATAGGTATCCCGCCACTTACGTTTTGGGATCCCAAAAAGAATGGTCCGAATGGCGAACAGATTTTAAGGCTAGTAACATTTTCCAAGTCAAAGACCAAAGATCGGTTCTCACTTGGCATTTTTGTTATCCTTTTCAACAAGAACTGTAAGCTCATATGGCACTTGCAAGGGTTGAGATCTATTGTTTGATCAAAAGTACTTTTCGACTGTGCGGTTCAGATGCGCACTTTAAGGGAGCTAGATAAAAGTATTTTATTGTTGAACTTGGCTGTAATGATACGCAGTTTAAAGGCGCTAGAAATTCATATGTAAGCAAAACTCTTGAGGCAAAAACGATGGCAGGCTCTTACGGATCATTAATATATACCGTTTGATGAAAAGTTTTTTTTTAACTTTTCGGTTAAAATGCGCACTTTAAGGGAGCTAAAACTTCATTTGTAAGCAAAACCCGTCAGGCAAAAATGATAATGGGCTCACGGGGACCATGAAAATGCAGATTTTGTTTAAAAGTATTTTTCTTAATTTGCGGTCATGGTTGGCACTTTAAGGAATGGTCGGATTTGGAAAGTGGCGATTTCTGAGCCAATCTTATTAAATTTTAATATTCCAGCCAATTTTCATCGTCCTAGCACATCTGGAAGTACCTTTACTCGCAATCACCAAAATTCCGGACCCCCCCCCCCCCCTTCAAACTCCCCCCACAGTCGCCAGAGCCTATCCGGTTCTGTAAATGATTTGTCCGGAGCACCTGTCTGTTATTCCCACGAAGTTCCATTCCGATCTCTCTAGTCTAGGCCGGTCAAGTATCCCCGCCCCCCACAGTTGTTGTCGGATCCGGTCCAGACATGAACAAGATCACAAGATCACCGAGACATGTCCTCTGTTCAGTTACAAAATTTCACTCAAATCCGATCACATGTTCCAAAGTTACGCACGACTCAATATTCCGGATTCCCCCTCCCTCTGCTCCCCCATTACTACCGGATCAAGTAAATTTTTATTTACAAGTCAGTTCGATCGGGTCCCTGATACGCCTCCCAAATTTTGTCGTGAAAATCCCCAGAACCGCCATCACCGGAATTCCGAGAAACTCCCTTCCACCTCCACCACCCCCAAGTGTCCAGATCCAGTCCAAATGTGTAAATGATTTATCTGGAGCAGATGCTTGTTATTCCCAGCAAGCTTCACTCCGATCCCTCCATTCAACTCGAAAAAGTGTGACAAAAAGCTTGAACCATATACCAACCCCTTCGACCATCGATTACACTAGCTCTCTCCGCCGACGCTCATAGATTTAAGCAGAGAATGACGTCATCCACGTGCATAGCTATACTAGTGTGAAGAAAGGGGTAGGTGTTTGACAAAAACTACTCAATTCTCAGGACTCCCCCGCCCTCCACTCCCCCCAGATGGTCGGACGGGAAACTGATTATTTCCAGGTTAGATTGATCGGGTCCCTGATATGCCTGCCAAGTTTCATAGTCCTAGCACATCTGGAAGTACCCTAACTCGCAAACACCGGACTGACCGACCGACCGACGGAAAAGTGATCGGTATATGGCACTTGGCCGGTAGGCAAGTGCCATAAAAACGAATTCATTTTTCAAAATAAGTATACCAGGATACGTCAGCTGAATTTTATTAGAGCTATATTTCGGCCCTTCTTGGCAAGGGCCCTCGTAATGAGTCTGAAGAGGACCACTGAAGGGCCGAAATATAGCTCTAATAAAATTCAGCTGAAGTATCCGTTTTGCACTATCAATTATGATTCGCAGTCAGCTTGGGCTGAAGGAATGTTTATTTCGGCCGATTTTTTTTTTCTATCGAAATCCAGACAATATAAACACAAATTCTGGTGGAAAGGCCTACGCAGAAGGCCATAAACTCGGATGGTTAGGCCGATACTAGGAATAGAGATGGAACGGGTTTCAAGAATGGAAAAACTCGAAATTTCAAACGGACAAAAGCGACAATGAACCGATTCCTTGGTCAAATATTGAAGACCATTCGTATGCAATGTCACGTTCGCGAGCTTGGCTACCTTTTACCTCGCTTTGTTCAGACGAGAAAATCCTTTCGGAATGCCTTTACGGACTAACGCGGACAGACCATACGCCATCAAGCGATACCTTAAATTTACTTCCCTCGGTTTTCTTCGCACGGTTTAACCGCCTTACTGGGATGAAACCGTATTAATAATTCATAAATATTGACGAGAGAAGATGAAAATCTCCGCTTCAAGACTCGAGTCCCAGCAGGGGTCTCTGCAGGACACTATTCTGAGCACAAAACCACTCGCTTTTTCACAGACAAAACATAAAAATACAGCATTCTTGAATCATATAAACATCGTAAATCAAGTCAGGAAACGGCATTTTTTTAATCTAAGGAAAAAAGCACCCTGCCAAAAACACCGTCAAATACCAAACACGCGCTAAAGAGTGTGGCTATAAAAATGGAGCTTTCCGAAAGCATTAGAAACATTATTTCCCAAGTTTCCTAAACGTAGTCGTAAAATTAAGCGGAACTCTCAAGAACAAGACGGAGAGGAAACTACGCAGTTCGCAGATGATAATGCTCGTAAGCCATGTGTACAATGTTCCGAAAAAGATAGACCATTGTAAACAAAAATTTATCGCAAAACCGAAAACGCTAAATAAATAAAGTCGCTATGTTAGCTGATTTAAGGTCTGTAAACATGTGTTTTTCTTCACAAAATGTGGTAGGGTATTGAATTAGACACAAATGGCGGTATGACACTATGATCGCAATTATAAACAGCCGATAGTCTTTAGGGAGCAGTTCGTCGCTGCGCATCTGAAGCGCTAACGCTAACCTAAGACTTCCGCTGCAGTGATTAGAATACAGGTCAGTACTCACTACCAGAAACATGGAATGGCAGCATCGGTGAAAAAACTCAAACCCAAAGCCTTTCTCAACAGCAAAAAGAAAATAAATCAGAACGCCGAAAAATCTATACCATGCCAACAAATCGAGCAGCAAAACAGCAGTCGCGTCTAAAATGAAATACCAGCACAAGCTTGAAGTCCCAGCAATTTTTACGAAGAAACTCACCACAACCAGATACTTCCAGTTGCTAGAATATTTATTTGCTTTGCCACAGGTTCGTTTTCTGGCTCAAGCTCAAAGAGGACCCTTGCCAAGAAGGGCCGAAATATCGCTCGAATAAGATCCAGCTGACTTATCGGTTGAGCGCAGTCAAATATTAGGCAGCGTGTAACTTTGTCCGCGGGACGGAAGGCTCTCAATACTCTATATGAATAAGTCCCAAATACGCCAGTGATCCTCAGGAAGAAGGAGTAAGCGTTTCCGTAACGACTCAAACTCAACGACTCAAATCCTGTGTCAAACAATCACGGCGATCTTTGGGAGCAGATGTGACACCACTTCTGCCTTTCTTCCTCTAGGTACCAGGAGAGGCCGGAGATTTTGCATCGGAAAGGAGAGATAGTCATCAAAAGTATTCCTACACAGACGGCCGCAGACACTGGTCAAACCTCGGGTCAAACTTCCATGGAGTAGCCAAACTGTATTTAATTTGTTCATTAATGCCCAATATGGTGTCTCAGGCCAGCAAAACACTGAAAATTTCCGATGCCATTTTCTCAATTCTTTCTCATTAAATGAGTGCATTTCAATTTTAATTTCTATCATCTCGTTTTCTGAAACGTGCATCACTTCTCAAATCACGCAAACCCGAGCGCGCCTTTTACGGCACGAACTGAGGGCTCGAGGATGTGAGCAAAGAAAATAATGCAAAAGTAAATTAACAATGTGATGTGAACGTAAATCAGTATGCAAACAACCTCTCAAGCAGCAGAAAGAGATGATCTTTCAAAAGATAATATCGAATACTGAAGAAGATGCAAACGGGCTCTTATCTTGCATTTCAACCTCGGCCGGTGATAAGACCGAAAATAGGCTTACAGAAGAGAATCAAACAAGAGCAGCCTGGTACTATGCATGATTTTCAACAGCAAAAAGAAATTATAGACTACAAGCCAAACTGGAAAGAAAAAAAAAACGATGTGCGATAGTGCGGTAGCCCCACTGCTAACAAGACCCCATGGGATCCCAACGATTTAATATTTGATCCAGAAAATTGGGTCTTGTAGACAACGAAGGTCTTGAACATTTTTACTATTAAATTTAGAAACAGATTAAGGTCAATGGCTACCATCTAATAAAACCTAGTTCGGCCGGATTCCCGGCAAATTACTTGTCTCGCGAAAAACTAAAGCTCAAAACGCATTCAGCATATTTCCATACCCCTATAATCGAACCTCTAATCAACTTCAGATAAAACTTTAACTTTTAACAAATTTGCAGGTCTTGGCCGGATTCCGGTCAACTATTTATCTGGCAAGAAAATAATTTTCATATACGGATTCAGCATGCCTCCACACTGAACCTCTAACACGTACAGATAAAGCTTTTACTTATAACAAATTTTCCTGTTTCAGCAGGATTCTGGGCGAACTATACGTTCAGGTAAGTTCAACTTTTTTTTTAACATTCAGAAATAAATGAATAAAAAACACTTTCTCGCTGGAGAAAAAACCTATGAGGGTTTGCATTCACGCGAAAGTCCATATAACTACTTACCTGTATAAAAAAAAGAGAACAAAAAAAGTCCAATCACTCTCACTCATCAATACTCAACTCCCTCCTCCCCCCATTCTTCCCTCCCAACCTCACCTTACCCCCCCCCCCCCCCGCCCACCCTTACCTCCCTAGCCCACCCTTAGAAAACGATACGTCGTATACAGAATTCAGAATGTATTCTTACACCTGAACCGAACATCTTAATCAACTTCAAATATAACTTCTACTTTTAACAAATTCTCCGGTTTTGGCCGGATTCCGGGCGAACTACTTGTCCGGCGACAAAACGATTTTCATAGACGTATTCAGCATGTCATGTCTCCTTACCCTTAAATCGACTATCTAATTAGCTGTTAAAAAATATTGCGTTCGCCCCTTAATTTGAACTTGAACCTTGACTGAACTGGACAGTTATCCAGTCTTGGAATCATAGAAGACGCTCGCTTCAACTGACGCTTGTGGGCTGTGGAAAAGTCCATGTTCCTCGAGTGAACTTAAACGAACCAGGTTTTCGGGTGAGGTAGAACCCTCTCCGAACCGGACACGAACAAACGATCACTTGCGCCTGATGCAGTGATGCTACCCAGTTTAGATATCAGAAAAGCAAACCCAGGGTTGGTCACCAAAAGTAACTTCGTACACCTTGTAAAGTAACCCAAAAGTATCTCAAAGTAACCCAATGTAAGGTAATGTAACCCAAAGTAACCCAATTCAATGTAACCGAAAGTAACCCAATGTAACCCAAAGTAACCCTGAGTAACCCAAAGAATCCTGAAGTAACTCGTACACCCTGGTTCTTGGTGACCAACCCTGGAAGCAAACGGGAGATCCAGTCGACTAGCCTACGTATATATCCTTAAATTATTTCTTTACAGCTGGGCCAGTTATACTTCTGAATTACATATCCAACGGCAACCATAATCTCTGTTCAAAGAGCTCTACCAATAAGGGTGAGATTTTAATGTAGCTAAGATCATGATCTTATTTGGCACGCCTGTCAAGTATCTTAGCCTTAACGTCTCTTTAATGAAACGACCCAGGTTGGGGAATAACAAGGATATATAAAGGAAAAAAAAATACGCCGATTATCTGACAAATATCTTCAGCCTAAGGAAGCTTACGAGTTTTCGGCGCAAACCACAACGCATTGGATTTGTCTTGGGTACAAACTGCCTAATAAACCTTTCAGAGCCGGATTAAGGCCTTACCTTCCGCTATCAAGAAGACAGTGAACGACACGACCGCCAGACCAATGAGCATGCCGCTTCTTAGACCGCAAATCAACGGAATATTTTTAGCTTCGCTTAATTCGGCACAACGTGAAATATAACAGTAAGAGCCAAGAGTCAGCTAGGTAATATACAAAATCACCACCCACCAACAAGAGCAAGCAATTCATTTACAAAGATGGGAGAGTGTTTTTTTTCTCGTCGTTTAGGACACTCCATACTTATTCCTCGGGCCAATGCCCGACGAATTAATAATTTTATCCTTTTTGAACGACTTTTCTTTACAATGCGAAATCAGCTGCAGCATTGTTCGACATATCTTGGCTTCGACTGATGCTCAGCCACTCGTCTTTTACAATACTCTTGATGACTATCTCTCCTTGCCGATGCAAAATCTCCGGCCTCTCCGGGTAGCTAGTGGAAGAAAGGCAGAAGTGGTGTCACAGCTGCAGCCAAAGATCGCGATGATTGATTGACACAGGATTTGAGTCGTACGGACACGCTTACTCCTTCTTCCTGAGGATCACTGGCGTGTTTTGGACTTAGTCATATAGAGTATTGCTAGATCCATTCTTTCCCCGAAGCTTTGGATTTCGTGCGACGTTTCCTATTCGTTCTAACGACATGTGACCGTTTCCACCGTACCACGGTCGACTCTTTTCCCAGACATCTTTAACTCCTGCGGTACGCGCATCTTCATTGCCATTTCATCGGTTTATTTCGCTTATCGCGCTCAGGTGAACTAATCTAATGTTGACAATAGGCTTTAAAAAAAAAGTCACTGAGGGATGGAGGAGTAGCGAAAAAAAGTCCGAAATGTGATTTCTTAGTTTTTTAAATAATATAAAAACAAGCTAAATTACAAAATATGCTACAAAAAAGGTGTATTATTTTCCGGGTTATTTAATCGTCAGAAGTGAGGAACATATTTGAGAAATACTGAAAAGCAACGTTATCTGGTGATGCATTTCCTTTAACCGAACCAGTGTGTTACGGCTATATATATTTATTTGAAGATGAAGCCCATATATAGAATACAGACTGAAGAGAACGGATCAGGTCCGCATTCACGGCTTTAGTGTGGTGTAACGTTACGACGAAGCTACAGTTCAAGAGGATGCTGAAATATTGTTCAAACAATCTTGACCTCAAACTGGGGCTGCTAGCTCACGGCGCGCAAATAGCACCAGTCCTGCCAAATTATTTGCAACTGCAGTACTCCAAGAGACCCTTATATAACGTATGCTTAAAAGGAGCGTATTATTTTCTGGGTTATTTAATCGTTAGAAGTGATCGACATATTTTAGAAAATTGAAAAGCAACGGTATCTGGTGATGCATTTCCTTTAACCGAACCAGTTTTTTACGGCTATTTGATATGATATTTATTTATAGATGAAGCCTATAAAAATAGAATACAGACTGAAGAGTAGGACGAGTTCCACGTTCACGGCTTTAGTGTGTTGTATCGCTACGATGAAGCTACATTTCAAGAGGACACAGAAATATAGTTATCAAACAATCTTGACCTCAAACTGACGCTGTTGGCTCACGGCAAACAAATAGCACCAGTCCTGCATAATTATTTACAACTGCGAGTATGGTACTACAAGAAGCTCTTATTTAACGTATGCTTGAAAGGGGTGTATTATTTTCTGGGTTATTTCATCGTTAGAAGTGAGGGACATATTTTATGCAACGGTATCTGGTGATGCATTTCCTTTAGCCGAACCAGTGTTTCACGGCTATATGATATGATATGACGTTTATTTACATATGAAGCCCATAAATATAGAATACAAACTGAAGAGGAAGGATCCGTTCCACATTCACGGCTTTGGTGCGGCGTAACGCTACGATAAAGCTAAATTGCAAGAGGACATTGAGATAATGTTCAAACAATCTTGACCTCAAACTGACACTGCTGGCTCACGGCGCGCAAATAGCACCAGTTCTGCCTAATTATTTGCAACTGCGAGTACTACAAGAGGACCTTATATGGATCATCAAACGACCAAGAAACACGGAAGGGTTTGCTATAAAGACAAGTACCAAATATCGAAAAATGTTAAAGCTAGTCCAGGATAGTCATTAGCGTACATTAAGGCGGTGAGGCACAAAGCAAACACTATCGGATTTGGGATAAGGAGATAAGAACGTAAGCTCAGAAACGAATAGCTACGAAACGGCAAGGCACGGCATTGGTTAAAGAAACCGAAATGTCGAGGACGACCTTGCAAGCTGTTCGAAGCAATGTCGCCAGTGACGATCTCCTTGAAAAACGCGATTCTACCAATCCCTGCTTGGTCGATATAAAGCATATTCACTGTACAAAGTTTGTTCTATTTCGGACTTTAGTAAATCTGCATCACCGAATCTGGAGATTTTTAGTCCGAGTTCGAACAATTAAAATCCGATGGAAAACGGCTAGAATGCAAAATACTGCAGTATCAATCATGGTAAAACTACCGAGTGCAATGGACCAAAAAAGTAGCCTGAACAAGAACAAACAGAAATCGAAGAAGGTCGCTCACTTACAAATCTTATTTTTGATCGTCATTTGTCGGAACGACTTAAGACGCTCTCCAAATGTAACTAATGAAGGATTTGCTTCTTTGAACGTCAAATGATCATTATACTGATCATTAGCCAGCGTCTCGCATCCATTCTCGACGGCAGACGCGGGAAGCTCGACAAGAGACTTCACTTTACTCCTTCGCGCTGTCACACTGACGACACTACCACGCCTCACTTCTATATCGGAAGTATCCTGAGCACGAGTGCCATTTATTCTCTTCAGCGACGACCAGAACCCACTGTGACGGTTCAAACCGTCCTCTGTTTCCCCGACTGTTTCCAGGATTGTACTATCCAGGAGTACGGAGCTCCGGGATCCAGCAGCCTCAGCTTCCCTCGGAGTCTGCACCGGGGAAGGTATATCCTTCACCTCCAGTTCGATGCCTTCACAGTTGTCAGCAAGGCTACTGATAATCGGCCTCGCCAGAACGTGAGAATTAACACTTATGCTCAAGTCACTATCACGGAAACTTTGATACGTTGACGACAACACGCTCTTATCTGGGATCGATCTAAACTGGAGTTTGGTCCTTCGACTCAACGGGCTCGAGTGGACGGACTTCACTTTGAAACTTGGACTCCGTTGCACGACGCGGGGCCTCGTGCCGCTTCGCAGTATGGGTGTTCCAGCGGGGGAGGCCTCAGCATCGAGGCAGAGGATCCTGTTGCGAGGGACGCGGCGAAAATTTACAGCGCTAGGCACGGCATCAACCGAAATATCCGCGTAGACAGCGGTAGTCCTCACTTTCCACTGTTTCGTTGGTGTCTGAATAAGGCTTCGTACTTTTCGCGCCCAAGAGACATCTAGTTTGTTCCTCTCCGAATTGGCACTCGACATCTTATTGATAATCCTCAAATAAGGAAAAGCATTTCCCGAGTTTCTACGCCAAACTTTTTAAATTTCTGGAGCCTCTATTCCTGTTTCACGTTGACACGACGTGGGCTGAATCATCTTGTTCATGGCTATCAATCAGATAAGCAATTCATTCCACTAAATGATGAAGGCATCGTCTCATTCCACAACTGCGCACCCCGCTGGTAACTCAACGCTTATCCTCTGTTAGCACGCGGAAGACTGTCCGATCTACGCACACGGAATACACACACTGCTCTGGCAAGCAGGCTGAGACCAGACTGGAAGCTGGGCTGACGAAGAGGCAAATGTTAATGGCACAGACGCACCTGTCTTATGTTACTCATCACCCTATCTCGCCTCCATGGCATAACAAAACATCAGGCCTCCTAAGAACATGCATTAGCTCGAGAAACAAATAGGAATCTGCTTTCTTGGGAAAACGAGAAGAATGGCCTTGTAAGCTAATTTATTCCACTGACTTCTGATCCATTTCATGGAGTGCAGAAATGATACACCGACACAACAAACATGTCGCCGAAATTTGTTAGTGCTGTAAACAATAAATATACCTGAAATTCCCTTTTTCTTCGTTTAACAGTACCTGATTCTACCTACCAATTTCATTCTGTCCGTTAAAAAATGGGACCTGAATCTTGTAATCCAATTTAACTCATAAATTAATCTTAAGTTACCTTTTTGTCTTTACAACTTTCATGAATCTAAGTGAGACTCCTTTGAAAGACCGAATTACACCTCCAATAATGTTCTGTCACGTACGAACAAATACAGGTAATCACGCTGGACTGAATACTTTTGAAAGCGAACAAAGCGGTTAGAACTGAAAAATATTCGGTTGTGGTGGGCTAGAATATTCGATTATGGACGCTTGCGGGGTAAGAATAGTGTGAGAAGCGTTGGCTTAACCTTTTTTTTTCTTTTTATAAATAAATGAAATAGAAATCCAGAAGTTGAGGCCATTGATTTCACAACATGAAGCATATAACCTTTCTATTTATTATGTCTCGTCATTTCGGCTGTCTTTATTATTTTATTATTATTTATTACTCGAGTATGCTTCTTCGATCAGTCTGATAATGCTCCTACGGTGCTCTATTCCTTGTCGACTAATAAATTCTTCCAGCGAGAGCTCTTCATCATCTCAAGCTCTGGACTTGCAGGTGCCGATAATAACTTATTCCGAGCATGCACAACACCAACCGACCAGGTACAGGCAGCGAGATAAATGGCTTTAGCGAGCCAAGAAAGGCAAGGTGCAACACCGTGATGGAACGCGGACCCGAGGAACGGTCAGCGGAAAATTACCAGAGAAATTGGTAGTCGGCGCACGACGCCATGTCACGTGATGAGGTAGAAGTTGCAAGCTCGAACAACAGGTATCAACATAATCAGCTAAGAAGTCCAAAGATCAATTTTTTGTTGGAAAACAATAATTAATTGGTTGAAATCGTCAGAATAACTTTGAATTTATTGAAAAAAAGTAATAGATTGTTTTGTTTTTACTTGATAAATAAGGTTTAAATATGGTTGTTAACTTTAATAGTTACAATATATGAGATGTTAGTGTTAGCTCTCGACGATTTTTTTTTTTTTTTTTTTTTTGCATGGTGATGTGGAGGTCGGTTGTATTCGCGAGAACACCTGGAGAGTTATTTTATTTTATTATAAAGATAGATGTTTCCCAACGAACGGGCCATACAGCCCTTGGGATTTTGTTTGATCAACAAATTTTGTTTTTTGTCCAGGCTAGTATTATGTTAGCTATGCATGCAAAGAAAACCAAGTCTCAAATCCATAGAGATCCTCTGAGAATAGACCAAACACGATACGAGTTTCAATCTTAGTTAAGTGGTAGGGCGACATTCGATATCAATAAAGCGGACCAAATATCGATATCGAAACGTCAATATTTACATTCTAATTCTCGTTCTCAAACTTTAGCGACAACAGAGGCATCTGAGGGCAAAAAAACCCTGATATACCGACATCAAGATACTTCGAAAAACAGAAATGTCGCCTCTCACAACACAACTCTCAGTACCACACCAACCTTTCAATTCGACTTAATTCATGTAGTAGCTGTGGTAATAGTTATTAGTGTCTACAATAAGCTTTTCCAGAAATTGTTATACCATGCTTCGGATAATGGAAACCAGGGATTGCCAAAGCGACATCTGGAAGAGGAGCTGGAGATAATGAATCAAATGCAATTAGCGCGAAACTGATTTGGTATTGTGTGTGGGAATAAAATGTATCTCCTAAGTATCTTCAAGTCCTAAAGGAACGAACGAGTTTAGCTGATTTTGATCGACATGGTTGGCTCATACAGCTTGGGATAGAATCTCGCACAGCACCATTTAATTTTGGACAGTACGTTCTTTGGTTTTTCGTGATGTTTGACAAATTCGTGAAGCCAATTCAATCAGAGGAAACATTGAACCCAGAAACAACACTGACAATAACGAGAACCAACTAGGATGTACCCTACCCCCACCCCCACACGTCACATTGAATTGTGATGTTTACTAGAAACAAATATCGAGTTCATTGAAGTTTATAGTTGAGCAGGTTCATTTGCTAACTACAGCTTAAACTATTTTTTTTGAGAGTTTTCAACCCTTTCATGACGGACAGCCTAAACTGCAATAACTTGGTGCTGAAGTACGGGCAACGAGATAATAGTTATGGCATAGTTTATGACGCTTTATCTAATCAGCATCATAAAGAGAATACAAAGAAAAATTACGACGTAACATTAACAATTGCACAGAATGCTCCATCAATGAAAATTACTTCTCCGGATTACGCAGCCCTCGAGCGGCAGCCCGCAAGTGCTTCTGAGAGTACATCTTGGTGTCTACGGTCCAATCCCATGACAACTCGCCACACTGACAACTAGGAACCGACAAGTCGCCACACAGACATGTCGCCACACGGACGACTCGCCATACCGACAACTCGCCACACCGATCACTTGCCACAGCGACATTTCGCCACAGAGACTCACACGACCAACTCGCCACATGGACAACTCGCCACAAAAATAATGTTTTAGAAAAAAAAAAAAAAAAATATGATGTCGCTGGTAGGATCAAGCCATCCAATTCTTTTGCATTGCCTGAAATGTTTCAAGACCGAAGAAAATTTGTGGAGGGCGGACGTGGGCCGGATCAAGGCAGGATGTTCTCCGCCTCGGCCGAAGAAACAATACTTGAAGACTAACCAGATAATCGAAAGAATTGTCAGTAGGTGTAGCCGTAGCAGTACACTTGAATCATTGAGAGGAATTGCCCATAATTATCTGCTCCATTAAAAATTTTGTTCGGATAAATAGTAATTGAATAAAGTGCTTTATGTTATAAATGTGGCGAGATGTCTGTGTGTCGGATTGTCGGTGTGACGAGCTATCGGTGTGGCAAGCTATGGGTGGCGAGTTGTCTTGTGGCGAGATGTCCCGACACGCTACGGTCCCACTGCATCCAGCCTGCCTCTGTATCTGCCGGACTACACCAAACCGGGTGTTAGGCAAACATCCGCAGCACATAGGTGCTCTAATATTGAAATGAACGTAGTTTTAAGGTGAAACGAATTGCTCACCAGCAGGCCACCCTTAATGCCTATTTCCAGTTTCATACTGAGTCATATTGCTCACCAGAACCTCGATTACCTCGCGTTAAACCACAGAACGTTCCGGTTCTTAACCCGAAACTTTCTGTGCTTTACCACTAGGCTAACCGGGTGGAAATTCGAACAAACAAAAAAACACTCACGAAAAAAAGAAAAAGAAACGAACATAAAATCAAGTACCGTACAGTTAAAATGTTTAGTGAACAAAAATGCTTCTTGAGTCTTTCTCTAATGATTATTCAGAGATGACCAAACTTAGCGGACCCAGGGCAAAAAAAGGGTTTTAATAGAAGACATTGACTCGGACATTGGTGGAACAATAATGTGCACTCCAGGCTGCTAGTGAAAAGAGTTTGGTAACACTCCAACAAAAGTTTATTGGCTCTTGCTACTTGAATTTTATTTACAGAACTTGCTTCTGTCTCGATCATTTCCTCTATCATAGCTAGTATTCATAAAAGACAAGTTTTCACAAAAAGCGAACAACTCGGTTATTCATTATGACGTTCCATTATCTAACATTCAAAATGCAACGTGCTTCCCCCCCCCCCCTTACTGACAATTTTTCCCGCTGGCCTTTTACAATAAAGAAATGTTTTCGTGGAATAAGATTTGCTGGCTTCTGTTTTCAATGAGAAGAAATCAACTTTATAAACCGTGGCCTATGCATGAGCCATCTATGCTTTAGTACGCGCGATCTCAAAGAGCCGCTACGAACCTCAGTTTGAGTGGATGGCGCGCAAGAGTCCCCAGGCTTCCTGCAAGGCCAAAGAAAAAGCAAATGCATGAGGAGAATAGTAGAAGATTTTGCGAAATCTTATCTCTGATGTCTTTAGTGGGTTCATTCGTAAAATATGAGGGAGAAAGAAGTATGATTTTTATGCAAAACAAGAGCTAAGAGCTATTGCAAAGATTGATTGACGTTCTTATTCTTATCTGAGTACGAGAAATCTCAATACTAATAATCTGCTTAACTTTTCAATTTTTGGGATCCCAAAACGTAAGTGGAGGGATACCTATGACATCGCAAAAGTTGTCCGTCTGTCCGTCCGTCCGTCCGTCCGTCTGTAAGCACGATAACTCTCGAAGGGAATGAGATATTTTGATGAAACTTGGTGTGAGGGTTCGTTGGGTCGTCGGACCAGTCAAGTTCGTAGATGGGCTTTGTAGCTCTACATTTAGGGGTGGGGGAGGGGATTCAAATTAAGGGACAAACAAAATATTTTGAAACAGCTAATGTGATAGTCGATTATGGGGTAAGAAGACATGCTGAACACGATGGTGAAAACCATTTTGTCATCGGACAAGTAGTTCGCCCGGAATCCGGCCAAAACCGGAAAGTTTGTTGAAAGTAAAAGTTTTATTTGAAGTTGATTAGATGTTCGATTTAGGGGTAGGAAGACATGCTGAAGACGATGGTGAAAATTATTTTCTCGACAGACAAGTGTTTCGCCCGGAATCCGGCCCAAACCGGAAAGTTTGTTGAAAGTAAAAGTTTTATTTGAAATTGATTAGATGTTCGATTTAGAGGTAGGAAGACATGCTGAAGACGATGGGGAAAACTATTTTCTCGATGGACAAGTATTTCGCCCGGAATCCGGCCCAAACCGGAAAGTTTGTTGAAAGTAAAAGTTTTATTTGAAGTTGATTAAATGTTCGATTTAGAGGTAGGAAGACATGCTGAAGACGATGGTGAAAACTATTTTCTCGACGGACAACTATTTCGACCGGAATCCGGCCCAAACCGGAAAGTTTGTCAAAATTAAAAGTTTTATTTGGAGTTGATTAGATGTTCGATTTAGGGCAAGAAGACATGCTGAAAACTTATGTGAAAACAAGTTTATACCCGGACATGTAGTTCGTCCGGAATCCGGCCAAAACCGGAAAACTGTTGGAAGTCAAAGTTTTATTTCTAGTTGATTAGATAAGCGATTCAGGGGTAAGAAGAGATGCTGAGTCCCTGTGTGACAATCGTATTTTATCCGGACATATAGTTCGACCGGAATCCGGCTGGAATCGGAAAATTTGTTATAAGCTAAATTTCTATTTGAAGTTGATTAGATGTTCATTACTGGGGAAGAAGATACCCTGATTTCGTCTTAGAGCTTTCTTTTTTCGCCGGACAAGTAGTTCGGGAGTTCGGCCGGAACCGGGAAATTGGCAGAAGTGGCAGGAAGTTTTCGTCAAAACAGATATGACTTAAAGGGGTAAACACACATGCTGAATCCAAATCTGAACTTGGTTTTCTCAGGTGATTAGCTATTTGGCCGTAATCTGTTTCTGAATTTTAATTGTAAAAATGTTCAAGGAGTCTGGCAAAGACTGGATCTGGTTAAGACAAGACCCAGTTGTCTGGATCAGATATTGAATTTTTGGGATCCCATCGAAACCTTTGGTCTTGTTGTTACTGGCGGCGTCTTGTCAGGACTTTCTGTATTTCATGATTTTGGCAGCTAACAAACTCCACGGCACACAAATATATAAGCCGTACCTATTCAGCTGGAAAGTCAATCATAGAGAATACCCGCAAATTTACAGAATTGTTAACTATCGAATTTCATAGAACGACTTCTTTTGCTTATGGCAGTTCACCAACCCAACTACCAAAACCTACCAAAAATGGGCCCTTGCGAAGAAAGGGCCGAAACGTCGCTGAAGAATATCCTAGTTGTAGTATCCAAAATTTCAGCCGACTGCGACAACAAAAAACGATATGTCTTCAGGGAGATTCAAATATTCACCAGAACTGATTAAAAATCTGACAAACGAGCATATACATTAATTATTAATTACAAAAAAGACAATTATGCAAGAATTTGTATCTTCGTTCTTGCCATGTCAGAACTGCTCACTTAGCAGAAATTGTCTGCTGTTACTTAATAATTGCTGACAATAACAGGAAACACATGACGTACTAAAAGGTATACAGGAAGTAAGCATAACAGACGTAAATATGAGATACCGGATCAGATTATACTTTGGCTGTTGTACTTCCGATGCCCTGGCTGAAAGGATCTCCAATATCACCAAGCGCGATAATAACAACTACGAACCTAATGAACGAAAGATACAGATCCTGTGACCGGATGGTAGTCAAGTTACAACAATACTTTAACTTCGTACCCCGGGAGAGTACACCCTGTGTCGTCCTGAATATGGCTAGCCGTCGTCTGATTAAATGCCGGAAATGAAACGACTCCCCGAAATACTGGCAGAAACCTGACTTTCTGACACATACCTGAGCCTCGGCAAACTGCTATAAGCTGGTAATCCAGGGATGTATAGTCCATATTCACAAAGACATCATAAACCCTTCCATGAAATTATTTAGCAACAATACACTTTCTTTACATTTTCCGAGCTACGGTCACAACACACAGCACCTTCAAACTCTAACTGAACAACTCAAACAGAGCTGGCTTTATCTCTATGAGCTTTCTCAACGATCCAGGCCGGTCGTCCAACTTCGTTTGACTTGAAAACTCAACACTCAAAAACACAAAACCAGCTCGGATCAACCCCTCTCCGCATCAAGTGACCCCCGCACCTGCGCTCGGGGCACTTCTCTGCTCAGTGGGGCGAATAATAATGTTCCATCTGTCATCCTGGAGCCCCAGCAATCATCTGACAGTACAGCTCCCAAAATGGAAACACATCTGCAACTTAGACTGCACGGGGGTGTTCTTATCAGCTAGGGCTACAGCATTAGTGCAAATGACCTAGGAGCTGGCGTCGCTACTGGTCTTCAAATGTTGCACCTGGATTGGCTTTAAGTAGCATTTATGCGTTAGTCACTCATCAAGTCCTTAACTCAAATGTTGCACCTGGATTGGCCTTAAGTAGCATTTATGCGATAGTCACTCATCAAGTCCTTAACTACGTGAAAAACGCGGCTTAAATTCAACAATAATTCGTTCAACTGAAGGAGGGTTCACGAGAGAACTGGTGAAATCTGAAGATCCACACCGATAACGGACATTTAAACAGCAAGAAGATGTAGGGCCCATAGCCCTCGAAATACAACGTTCACTAAGACTCACTCCAACTTGCCAGCTACACAACAGCCCAAGAAACAGAACGTGAAATCTGAGCTACCCAGATTCTACAAAGAGGGGTTGACAACTCCCACAATAATTATACAGTAGGTGCCCAGCTGGTACCCTTGAGAGGATGCAGTGAGGACAAAGTGAGCAACTCCTCGATCCAACCCGGACTTCGATACCAAGAACATGCAAAGATAGAAGTTCTGTTTCTCGGCCCCTGTGCCGATCAAAAATCTGCAATCGTGTTCACTTCGAGGTTCACTTGTGAATCACTTAGTTTGCGTCGCTTTATTACCAAACGATATCTGAAAATTCAGAAATTTCGGCTACTATGATAGAGCTCATTCCGGTCGGGAATTCCAAGGTCGGCGCAACATTTTGAAAGGGTAAAGTTTTAATACAACAAAGTAGTATTATAGGTTCTTCTCAATACCCTTAGAAAACCACGGTCAGCCCCGACTAAGTTTCAAGTGTCTGAAAAAAACAAATAACCAATTTAGGCAATAAATTCGTTTGTTCACGTACACCCGTGCTATGCCAAAAAAAACATCCCGGAACTGCCAGAAATAGGTACCTTCTGTGTGATGTGACAAACTAAACAACCTGATACATCATCACACTGGAACTGGGAGAAACCCCTTTAAAACCCATCTCGCTGACGTGCAAGTCACACGAATGTCATTACTGGTTCCGTTGCGTCACTTCCGCTTTTCCGTCCTCATCATCTAAAACGACAACCTTGCGACTTCTATCTTCTTAAACCTTCTGTTAACCATAAATTCACTTAACAGATAACGATTTGTCGACCTGTGACATTGGCGTCACCACCCAACCCCAAACTAATTTCTAGCGACACACTGGTCGGAAGACTGACCTCTTGTCTACGAATGTCTGGAAATAATTGCTAACAAATAACAGTCATCTTCCAGGGATCTCCCCCCAGGGGTTACAAACTCAGCTGGTTTTCGGGACCATATGGCATGTGTCGGTCTGACTGTTGTGGTTGCTCCGTCCGTCACCGTATTATATTCTGACTGTCTTAATTTTTGCATGTCAGTTTCTTATTATATCAGCTGGCAGTCGCTCTAACTAATACCAAACCTTGACCTCAAGGAAAAGACCCGAAGCAGATTTGCCAAGAACTTGAATGGTATACTGGCTTACTCGTAGGCCTTGCAGGAGTTTCTTTTCGAGTTCTTATGGCGTTCCCTGGGCCCCTAGCTTCAACCAGGCCCAGCACTCACCCAAACATTCCGAGTAGGTGACAGAATTCTCCAAGGAGTTATCACACTATAATTTGATTAGTATGTACCTCGCTCGGTACTACCTTGACGATGGCGGAACACGAGTAGAATTTGACCAGCGAAAACACACTAATTATCACAATCCACTCTTAGTAATGATCACCTTTGCTATATCTACAAGTTTCTTGTAATGGTGGAGCGTCGTGATTGGTGTTGTCGTGATTAGTAATTTAAGTCATGAATAACATAACGACAAGCTTAAAGCTTCCTACTTTTTAGTTACACTAATAGGTTACACGTCCAGCCACAAATGAGAAAACTTCAACTTTTCATCGGTCACTAACAAACGATTTGTAATACCCCTCCCCCCCCCCCTCACACACACACACAGAGACAGGTAGATTCTAGGTCAGGGACTAGTTAGTTCTATCTGGTCAATTCTTGTTTTTCTTACGAATGGCAGGGGAACCCCGAGCGTTTGGCTATACGGGTGTACAGTGGCACGACAAGCACTAGACTCATCGAAAGTGTCATCCCCATATCAAGCAACCTGATAACCCCCCTCATTCTAACGACCATGGAACTGGACACAGATGGAAAACTGGAACCATTAACCAGTTGGTTCTCTGTGTGACACTGAAAAGGAATCACCCCGAAATTAAACATGAGAACCTCGCATAAAACATAAGGAAAGACGAAAACATCAACGCAGCATGGATAGGGCATAAAGCAGAGATTAGGGTTCCATGGCCCTTGACTCGAAACATCAAACTACTGGAAGGGCTTTTTTAGAACCTGCGCGATGTGTAGGGTTGTGTGTAGTGTGGAAGAACAGCAGGCGTCCGTCAAGAAGAACGAGCGAAATATACGTCGTGTTTTCTTTGGTTATCTCCGGTATGGTCTAGTGGTTAGGATAGCTGGCTCTCACCCAGCAGGCCCGGGTTCGATTCCCGGTACCGGAATTTTTTGTTTCCACTATACACAAAAAGGAGGACTAAGATAGCACATTTTTTGAAAGCAACGAAGCAAACTCCTGAGGGTTCTATGTTCTATTCATTCTCCAGCCACGCTACTACGGCTTTAATACAACCTAGAACAAAACCAAAGGTTTCGATGGGATCCCAAAGATTCAATATTTGATCCAGACAATTAGGTCTTGTCTTCGCAAGATCCAGTCTTCGCCAGGATCCTTGAACATTTTTACTACTAAAATTTAAAAACAGATTAAGGTCAAATAGCTAATCATACGAGAAAACGAAGCTGAGATGTGTGTTCACCCCTATAAGTCATATATCTATTTTTTTTTGACGAAACAGATCTAAACTTCCTGCCTACTTCTGCCGATTTTCCGGTTTCGACCGGATTCCGGAACTACTTCTTCGGCGAAAAAATAAAGCTCAAAAACTAATTCAGCGTATTCTCCTTACCCGAACGTCTAAACAACTTATAACAATTTTCCGGTTTCACCCGGGTTCTGGGAGAATCCAGGGGGGAGTTAGGGGGTTCAACCGCCCCCACCACCACCCCCGAAACATACAAAAATAATCAATTTGTATAGGCTTTTACCTCTAATCCATGTCTTTTTTGTACGAAATAAATTCCTGGATACGGGCCTGGGGAGAACTATATGTCCGAGTAAAAAATGTATTGTCATATACGGATTCAGCATCTCTTCTTACCGCTAAATCGGACATCTTATCAACATCAAATCAAAATTTACTTTTAACAGATTTTTCTGGGTTTAGCCGGATTCCGGGTGGTTTTGCATTAAGCATGTCTTCTTACCCCCTAATCGACTATCTCATTAGCTGTTTACAAATATTTTGTTTGACCCTTAAGGGACACCTGAATGAATAGTACCAAGTATCATCCCTATCTGTATGACTTCCGTAACACTGCCTGCAGAAAACCCAATCCAAATACGAAATAGTGTTTCCAAGCTATGAATTTTGCTCTATTTTGCATTTGTCCTTATTTCAGTACCGAACAATTTTAGAAATGAACAAATGTTTCCAATCAACCCTTCTTCTGGAATATTTGTCAACCAGTTACGCCCAAATGTACATCTAGAAGAAATACCAATACGATCCGGCAAGCAATGTACAAGATTTGAATGAATTGCGCTTTTTGTCTTGGAGTCTGTATGTGCAAACCTCCAAAAACGAACATCCCTATTTTGAAAACGTCACGCTCAGGAGAAGAATGCTCTCCGTGGCCATGTCTGTAAGTGCATTCTCCATGGTGTGTTCAAGTATGGTTTCATTGTTCAGGTGTCCTTTAATCTGAACCCACAACCCTAAATGTAGAATTACGTAGGCCTTCTATGAACTCGGCCTTTCCCTTGGCCCAAATAGTCCTCGCACCAAGTTTCATCAAAATATTTCATTCCCTTCGAGGGTTATCGTGCTCACAGACGGACGGACGGGAACAGAGGACAACTTTTGTGATGTCATAGGTATCCCTCTACTTACGTTTTGGGATCCCAAAAACTGCCTCGGTCTCAGCTTAACTTATACCATAATATAAGAATGGCAGGGATATTAAACTACATCGAGGTCAGCCGCATGGCAGCTGTGAGCATTTTAATACCACCTCTTAAAGGACCCCTCTTGCTTATTCTGCCTTTTATAATTAGCTCCCATATAGAATTATAAGATTCTAAAATCTCCACCTTTCTCCATTGTTTCGTTTCATAACTAAGACTTTTTATCGTTTTTTCGGCGTTGCCGGGTTTTCCCGTCACCCAACGAAAAGTTCGCCGGAGTCTTCATTGTCCGCTGACAACTCTTTCACAAATAAGGATGTGATAATCTTCTGTTTACTACTTTTTTTATTTGCTTAGTTTTCCAACTTTTTAACAAAGTCACGTTCAGTTTTCAAATCTTTTGCGTCCAGCCGCCGCGTCGGAGAGCAGGAAGGCAGGATAAAATCGACAAGCGCTAACAAGAGAATTGCTAGTTTCAGGTGGAAAGTAATGATAATTTTGAAAACCTTTTTTCTGGTCCATTTTATAGGAAAAGATCATTTCTAGTAAGAGTTGTGCTTTAAAGGACATCTCTTGCTTTTCGCCGTTTTCACTCCTACACCGACGACGCACGCTACTAGCCTCTGAAATCTCACCCTATACAAATCCATGTGAATCGCTTCATAGAATTTTACCGAAAACCGAGATTTTCCATGTTTGTCAGTCATCAACGTTTGTTTTGTCTCGACACTCGAACGGAGTTGCTAAACTTGATTCACCTAGGATTTCTCTTTCGATCCTCAGTCGCGACCGTTTAACAACGACAGGCATTGTTTCGCCAAGAAAACCAAGTATGTGTGCGCGAAGCCTGGCTATACTCGGCAAGCACTCAGGAGAGTCCCTAATTTCACGAGGTAACTAAAAAATAATATCTCCGGGCCATTTCTAGTAAGAGCTGTGCTTTAAGATTCACAGTAGCCAGTTCTTGGAACTGTTCCATGATGATTGCTGATGCAGATTGCGATCTCGCTAATCTAACACGAGATCTAGCATATCCCCGTTGAGTATGACTTGCCCACTGTACTCGAAGACGGGATAATTTGCATGGCAGGATATGGGAAAATCACGACAAGGAATTTTGCATAAGCGATAACACGTCAGCAAAAATCAAGAAAAACAAATTTACATAACGATACAGACGAGCACCATACACGTCAGGAAAAGCCCAGAAAATGACGAGCACAGAAGTGATAGCAATCTTAATTTTCCGCAGTTTGTTTCCCAAATTTGAATGCGGTCACAGGTTAATTTTTCCAGCTTGAGCCTGAATAAGACCATTGCCAAGAAAGGTCGATATATAGTTAGAACAAATATCAGCTGAATTGTCCGTTTACCGCACTCAAATATGATTCGCAGTCAGCTAGTGCTGAAGGAATATCTTTTGTTTCCCAGAACTTCCTATGCAAGCATTAAAGCTCAATTAAATGTTAGCTTAAGACATTGGCAACAAGCTACAGATTGATTACAGTAACAAGATAGTACGGCATACTCTAGATACAATACATGAATAGTCCTTGAGCCATTTTACCGTTTCTATATACATTGAACGAATATAGTAACAGTGCAGATTCGAGACCCTCAACCACCAATCAACAACGACAAATCAACTCCAAATCATCTCTTTCACCTGTCTAAAAACGCGAATGCCAATATAGAGATTGAGGTAACAAGAGCCTTCAGATTGGCTCACGTGCCACTTCTTAAACAATCCCGTACAAACAATCGAGCGGATTGACGAGCTACGGTGACTATAATGGTTGATGAGATTAACTGAGATGGTCATGTCGTTGGTTACTGTAAACTAAAATGATGGAAATGAGTAGGTTTAAGGTCTGCTTTAAGAGCCAGTCACATTGGCTACAGTCTTCGAAGCAACGCTCCCTGGTAGGCCGCTAATCTCCTCATCTGTATGATTCGCCTATCCTCTCCGTGTGTGTTTGTGTGCACCAAGTCGGTGAGTGACCAGGCCCTCGACAGGGTCTACGGACAGCGAATTGGTGTACAAGCAGAAAGGGACATTACGTCATAAGAAAATCGGAAAAACGGACGAAATTATGGTGCCAACCTAGACTCTTACAGGCCAAACGTCACATCAATCAAGACAACCCACAGTCTAAAACTGTATTCAAACTAATGTACAAGAACAAGAACAAATTGGCAAAAAAGTAATATTTACTAAACATTCCTCCTACAATACAAGTTACCAGCATGCCAACCAGTTGAACAGACCACCTTCCGAGTCCATTGTGAAGTTTTTTTCACATTAACACGGGCAAAAATGCTCTCTCAGGTTTTGGCAAAATACGAATTTCGAGGCGAAAGTATCTGTGTCGTACGTTTCCGGCTTTTATGACATGATAACGGTTGAACGCACAGCTGTAGATTTTTTTTTCGGGTTCTGAAGTTGCGGGAGCATTGTTTCGACCGATCCTGAAGATTGGCTTTAAAAAGACACACTTTTGCCCGTATGTTTTCTTCGGTCAAGCTGGACATCGAAGGTAAAAGAAACCGTTTAGGACGAAAGATGACAGACCATTGATGAAGAGAAACAGACAGACTTTAATGCAAAAAGTAACTTTATGAAAATTTAATTAAAATGTTTCATCCTTCGTCGGTCTAACAATCTACGAAACAAGCGCATAATTTAAGGGGAAGGGTGGGCAGCCTTCCCCCTTGAGACGTCAAAAGCGCTGATTCTTTATTAGCTAGAAGTTCTGAAAGATCTTAGCATGATTTGTCGCAAAAACTTTGGATTATAAATTCTAGGAGCATCAAATGTTTTGGCACATCTTCCACTACCGCCCGGTATGTATGTACAGAGCACGCTGAGCACACGATGGCACATGATTAAATTTAAGCCTGTAGTGTATTTTTACACCAAGATTTTCACGGTTTATGAACAGATTGCTAATATTACGTGTCATCAAGATTATTATAACATTTCGTGATCTTAATTACCTACGCCCCCCCCCCCAAATTAGAGGCCTCGGGGCCGCCTTGCATGAAAGCCAAATACTATATGGCAATTTATCTGCAGGGCTAAGATGTGTGGGTTCTATGTGCACACTTCAGCAAGTAGAGCAGATCAATTCCGTCCGTTTCCTCGATTAAGACTACAGCTGATTTATTACAACTTCAGCATTTTGACATTCACGCCACCGGAAAATTACGCAAAATCCGGACTGACAGCTCTAATAAAGCGACAATAAAACGAATGCGGGTTCTGGAAGTCGGTCAATCATCCTAATGAATTGAAATGCATTCGAAACAGCGATTCATCTTCTGGAAAACCAGACACAAGTATAAAAGTGATCAGTCACACCACGTCTGCAGAACAAATTCGGTGGCCTCCTCGAATTACAGGCAGGCAAACAAGAAAAGAGACGATTTACGGAACAGTGACACTACAAATGTCACAAACAAGGAAGATGGCAGCACGCAGATACCAAAGGTCAAAACAAAAAAACCTATGTACTCTATCTTTCTAATTAACTGATAAGCCGTACAAAATTAATACCTATACTAATAGAGGATAGGCTGATCTGACGGAGGGGTGGGGGAAGGAGCAAATTATAAGGTAAAACTACAATTAGACGAGTCACAGGGCCCAGGTGCTCTGAAGCTAAACGACCATGAACACGAAAGCCCCTCTGGACAAACTGACGTTTACTGAAAGCCCACAGGCAAGGTAAAATAGAAGGCTGAAAACTGAACGACAGCGAGGCTCATGGTCTGTTGTTCATAGTCACTGACAAAGCATGATTATCGGCAATCCACCCCCCCCCCTCCCGCTTGTGAGTTCCCTCACCGTGCGCTAGATGACAAGCAACCTCGACAAGTGCTTGAAAACAAATTCAAATAAAATGAACTTCCACGAATGAAGTAGGCTACTTTATTATATCAGAAAACGGCCTACATCAGCATATAAGGAAGCGCAAGAAGGTAGCCATGAAGAAAGGGCAAGAAGATCGCTTTCTCATAGAAAAGTCCCTGTGAATAAACAACTTAGTTTAGGCCCTTGCTCTAACTAACCTACCCCCCCCCCCCCCAACTAGGCTGAGCGAGAAGGGAGATAAAACTGACTCATAACGTGAAACTAGAATCAGGCGAATTCGAGTAAGGTAAGCCATTTACTGACCAGATACATTCGACCATATACTGAGGACGAAATCTTCTGCGAAGTGACAGAACACAGTTCAGCCAAAACCCATATACAATTGTCAAATGACCGTAAAAATCGTTAAGCTGACTGCAACGTTGAAAATCCTTTCAGCCGAGCGGCACACATCATAAATGCTAATGGTAATTAACGATAATGGAAAAGTTAACTGACCCAGTTATACCAGTTCTACATTAACACCTTCCAGCGTACTGTAAGCTTGCGAGAGGAAAACATATTAGTCGCATTTTCAGAAATAGCTCAAAAGGCAGAAATCATGTTGAAAGAAGCATACTATGAAGTTTAAACTTAAAATATATTTATGTGTACTGAGCGCAAGCAATAAATTAAGTAAAATTCAAGCACACAGTTTTTGTCAATCTTTTACTCTTTTGGCCCAGTTTCTTTTGCAACAGTTTTGCTACTTCATGACCTAACGATTCTTAGTCAGGTACTCAACATACATGCCAAGTCTCAGTGTTCTAGCTTACGTGCAAATAACCAAACTAACAAAAGCGGGACAACAGAAAGACAGAAATATATAGCGATCGCTATATGGCACTTGATTTGATGATTAGTTTGTTTTACCATTCGTACAAGTTCGTAGATGGGCGCCAAACCTGTATATTTAGGGTTGGGGGAGGGGTTTCACATTAAGGGACGAAAATAATATTTTTTAAAAGCTAACGAGATAGTCGATTTATGGGTAAGGAAACATGCTGAATCCGAATATGAAAACTATTTTCTCGCCGGACAAGTAATTCACCCGGAATTCGGTCAAAACAGGAAAATTTGTAAAAAGTAAAAGTTACGTCTTCAGCATGTCTTCTTACCCCTTAATCGACAACCTCATTAGCTGCAAGAAAATATTTTTTCGCCCCTTAATTTAGAACCCCCCCCCCCCACCCTAAATATAGGGCTAAAGAGCCAGGCCCATATCCAGGAATTTATTTCGGGGGGGGGGGCCTTTCGGGGGCGGGGGTTTGCCTGCCGGTCGCACAATAAAGTACAAAAAGACACAGATCAGAGCCTATGAGAAATACTATTTTTGTTTGTTTCGTGGGGGGGGTCAACCCCCTAACCCCCCCCCCCCCCTGGATACGGCCTTGTAAAGAGCCCATCGACGAACTCAACCTGTCCCTTTACCCAAAGAATCCTCACACCAAGTTCCATCAAAACATCTCATCCCCTTCGAGAGTTATCGTGCTCACGGACGGACGGACAGACGGGCAACTTTTATGAAGTCATAAGTATCCCTCCACTTGCGTTTTGGGATCCCAAAAATAAATCGCTCGTTTTAATAAAAAATCTGCAAAAGAAAAAAAATCGTGATTTTTTGTAGCATAATTATGTGAAAATCTCCAAACTGAGGAATTTGGTGAGAAAAAACCCTGGCTCGATCCTCCCAATACAGAGCTACATCCAACTGTAAACATCATAGATAACAGTAAACAGGACACAGGGGACAAACTATTTTAACAGGAACATCCCACTATTACTAGAGTTTGACAGGATCTCAAGAGTCGACTGCTAGTTCAATTGTAGTTCGTGAGAGAGTAAAGGCTTCAAGTTCCGGCAGCTAAATTTGATAGACACGCAGTCTGACATGCGATATATGCGAATCAGGAAACAAAAAGTCAAGGATAGTTAATCTGGATGTGAATAAACCTGAGAACAAGAAAAATGCAAGCTGCCAAGCACTGCTTTATTGCAGAACAAGCGAAAACTCGCCAGCACGAAATCGAAAATCAATTGAGAATTTCAAAATAGTGAGGTCGCACTTCTCAGCAACCCTAAAGGTGTATGTGAGCAGCCAATTAAGTACTGTTCTACATATGTACCTATAGCGGGTTAAGGCAAATACAACGTTAAAGAGAACAAGCAAAAAATACTTCAAAATAACAAACGTGAGTCAAGATTTGAAAGAATGCACAAAAAAAACTCAAAATAATTAGTAACTATCATTAAGTGGACGTGGTTAGCTTGAAGGCAGCTTTAAAGCACAAGCCCCAGTGGTTACAGTTGATGTTCCAAGATTTTAATGACTCATAACTCCTTTGAAACTGTGCTGTGTTTTATTAAAATAAATTACTGTTAAATTGCAAATCTATTCCGGCTATTTCAGAAGTGCGCCCCCACAGCTTTAATGATGGAAACTGCAAACAGATCTTTCTGACCAATGAAATCTTGGGAAGCAATAAGCTTGCGACTGATCCGCTCGAAACGAGCCAGGAATAGCAGATACAAAAATCGATGTAGTGCCGTTAGGTGGACAAAGATTACACCGGATTTTCGAAACCTCAGACGTGTAAATGTCCGGAACGATTAGGGAAGTAAAGTGGATCAGTAATATAGCTACGACAGGTTCTTTAACAAAATAAACCAAAACTGCCTGCAAGTTCAGAAAATCCCAGCTAAGACATCCTACCTGGACAGCAATCTGTGATGATATTTTCCATCTGCAGGTCTACTGGACATCCAAGTCAGCAGAATTCCACTTATCGGCTTGAAAATGCACCAAACTCTAATTTTCACCACGAATATTCCAGCCAGCTACGTCACTACCACACTAATCATCAAATTTCCACCAAAAAGCTACCGGAAAGTCACAGATTGCCAAAACGGTACTAGACCAGTTGCAATCGAGTGCTTCAGAACATTTAAAGACGTAGCACAACATTCCCATCATCTCCAAGTCTAGCGCCCGCAAAAAGCGTCAAGAACCGGTCCGGCACCAAAGGTTAACACCCATCATGATCGTATAACTCTGGTCGTGGAAGTTTTTATGGAATAAAATGATCGACACCCAATGCAAGTCCTCCTTTCGGTACACAACATGGTGCCCGCCCATGCCGTTTGGCTGCTGGAAAAATGATGAACAAGTTCCAAAACCCAAAATGGACTAGTAAAGACCTCGGTAAAGACACAGGCATGTATCAAATAGTAATCACTCCAGAAAACAGCACTGGTAAATGCGAATTATTACCTCCATTAACCAGTGGCTATGTTGACTGCTTCTTGGTGCTACTGATGTCTGTGAGGTCTCGTACACCGAGGAGGTAAAACTCCGCAGAAAACAGAGTGAAATGATAGAAGGTGAAATAACATATTCCTGTTAATTTAACTGCTCTTTAACGAAAAAAAAAAAGTGATTTACAAAACGTGCCAACCGCTAGAAACGCGACAAATGCATGATTACCTATTAGAATATGCCTCACGTCACCCTCTTCACTGTATAATTTTTTCGGACATAGGTTGTTCCCACAATATTACAACGCCGGGTCCCCTGTTCAGCTAGGTGGACGCAAATTCTAGCCTGAACTATGTCAATTTGAAAGTAGTTTGCAGCACAATCAACCCACACCGTCTCTCAACACTCCCTGCCACTAGGAATCTACCTGAAACCGGCACAGGAAATGAAACATCCTAGCACTGGATGCAAGAGAGCAAGAACGCTGAGCATAACAAGACCAAAGGTTTCGACGTATCCCACAATATTTGATCCAGACAATTGGGTATTGTCTTCGCTAGATCCAGTCTTCACCAGACTCATTGAATATTTTTACTATTAAAATTTATAAACAGATTAAGGACAAATAGCTAGTCATCTGAGAAAACCAAGTTCTGATAAAAACATGCGTGTTTACCCCTATAAGTCATCTGACGAAACTGACCGAAACGTCCTGCCTTATTTCTGCCAATTTTCCGGTCCGGCGGAATTCCGGAACTACTTGTCCGGCGACAAAATAAAGCTCAAAAAGGAATTCAGCACATCTCCTTACCGTACCTTTAAATCCAGCATCTAATCAACTTAAAATAAAAATTAACTTATAACCGGATTCCGAGCGAGCTATATGTCGGGGTAAGAAATAATTGTCGTATACGGATTCAGCATCTCTTCTTACCGTTAAATCCGACATCTAATCAACTACAAATACAACTTATGCTTTTAACAAATTTTCCGGTTTTGGCCGGATTCCTGGCGAACTACGTGTCCGGGTAGAAAATGATTTTCACATAAGTGTTCAGCATGTCTCCTTACCTCTGCATCGAAAATCTAATCAATTTGAAGTAACAAAATTTCCGGTTTTGGCAGGATTCCGGGCGAACTACTGGTCGGCGAGGAAATGGTTTTCATAATCGTGTTTAGCATGTATTCCTACCCCTTAATCGATTATCTCATTAGCTGTTTAAAAATATTTTGTTTCTTAATCTGAACCCCCTCCCCCACCCCTAAATGTAGGTCACAGAGCCCATCTACGAATTCGACCTTTCCCTTGACCCAAACGATCCTCACACCAAATTTCATCATTTCCTTCGAGATTTATCCTTCTCACAGACGGATAGGCAGAGACTGACAACTTTTGCGATGCCATAGGCGAGACCATATGTATCCCTCCACCTACTTTTTGGAATCCCAAACTCATTTTGTAACTTGAGACTAGCATCTCTTGTCTGTACATGCTCACTTGGATTGTAAGTGTTCCTTAAAATTAAGATTCGTATCAAGTCCTTGCATAACGGACCAATTAAAAATCCCATTTAAAGTAGGGAAGTTATGCGCTATTGTTTTAATGCCAAAACCTATGGCAATAAACACGCAGCAGTGGTGTGGACAGAATCAGCCAATAAGCCTACGTGTCCTGACAGACATTGTAAAAGGTAGATGGAACATTTCACGCATTTGTCCTACGATTTGGTAAGAAAAGAATGTACGATAATGTTTATACTGATGTAGGCGTGAAGTACAATGTACAGGCCCTTCAAGAGTATAACATTGCAAGTGCAGGATTTGCGTGGCTCACCTCGGGCATTAACATACGGACGTGACGGACCAGGGTGGCAAATCATACGGGTGGTTCCCAAAATCACCACGATCTTTTTGCCCAATCTCACAATGCCCACGATTAAAATGCCCACGGTTCAAAATGCCCATGACCAAAATGCCCACGAATCAAAATGTCCACGACTCAAAATGCCCACGACTCAAAATGCCCACTCGTCGGCGGCCTAAAATGCCGAGAGTTCAAAGTGGTCACAGAGATAGGATTAACCACGGTAAAGGCTTCAAAAGGAATTATTTTTTTTTTCTAGATCAGTTCAGAATTGATTGCGTTAAAGTAAAGAAGCAATGTCGAATAAAATTGTGCCAACCCAGAAAGCAATACCAGGCGATCCGAATCCACCAGTTAGCTTGCATCACGAAGGTGAGAATGATTCCTTGATTAACAAGAGCTGGAAGCTCATACGACACTTGCAACCTTGGGTCGTAGGATGAGAGTAGGAATTCCTCAATTCGTTTGTTGGTTTAATTGCGATCAATTGTAAGCACAATCCTTGAGATGAGAATGATCATGGATCCTTAGATGCATTTGGCCGTGATGATGCGCACTTTAAGGGCGCTAGAAATTCATCTGTAATGAACCCTCTTGAAGCACAAATGATGATAAGCTCATTGGAATCATGAAAATGTATATTTTGTTCAAATTATTATTTGTAGAGAAATTCAGTTGTAAGCAAACCCCTTGAGGCAAAAATGACCATGGGCCCTTGGGGATCATGAACATATATCGTTTGGTTAAAGTATTTTTTTTACTTTTCGGTTACCAAACCCACTTTCAGGGTGCTAAAAATCAAGTTTTGAGCAAAACCCTTGAGTTAAAATGTAACAATTTAACAAGTACAGCCCTGTCGAACCCATACAGAAAAGGCAAACCAAAAGACGTGCAAAGAAGAGACAAAAAGTTCGATAGCCCACCAAAACTTACCCATTTTTCTCATTGTAACTTCTGCTGATGATCAAGACCGACAAGTATCCATAAACGATCTACAATCCTGTTTCACTTGCGTATCAGATGCTTCTTCAAACTCTCTTAACAGACCAGAAGTCTGGGCTATCCAACGGTAATGTGGAAAATTTACCACATACACCAAACCGAGCAGCCACTTCACACCATCCTTGCCACAACTTTTCGTTCCACCAGATTTGAAGTAAAATGTACAAACTTCCACAAATCGTCAACACATTCACAGTAAAATGCCGAGCTGAGGTGAACAGCGTCGCGATCTCGTAACGCGCGTACGCGAAACGGAGCACAGCTGTGTGTAAGAAGGGAGGGTGCAATCGGCCTCCGGGCAGAGTAAATGGTCCTACGATAGTCGATCATGATCGTCGACCACGACAAAGAAGAGGGGTTGGTGAATCCCTGGATTACCAGAATAGTTACGATAAAAGTACAAAAAGTATTGAGGTCGAGATCGTGGTATAGTATAATAACCCTGGTGAGTAAGATAGACAGGGTAACGGTAAAAAAAAAAAAAAGTAACGAGATGGAAAAACGGGTGTGTTATTTGCAATAGCTGCCTTTGTAAAATTTCCACGTCAGGTGTAACACAGAAACGCAAACACAAAAACGTGCCAAAAATTGAAAAATTAGATATATGTCGGGTGAAATGAAACAGCCGTCGAGAACGAAATGCAAAAATATGAGGTACAAAAAAAAATTCACGCGTCGGTTTTACTCATGATTCAAAATGAAATGAAGAAGGTCGGCATATATTATTTTGTGGAATCCATCTCATGTTTATGGCTGCAAGTCTGCAACAGAGTTTCAATTGAAATCCCACTATGACAATTCTAGAAAGGACAGGGACCGGGCACAAAAAGTAGGTTACTTCAACTACAGCCTGTTCTACTATACTTTCTCATCTTTGTTAAAAAAACAACTCGCACTACATAATGTTTATGCGAAGATGTTCTAGGATAGTTGGCTACTTCAAAACTTAGCTATGCTTACAGAAAATTACACAAGGCTTCGGCAGTTTTCAGCTTCTTCCCATGTCCTTTGTCCTGGATGACGAACTTGGAGAAATAGCATAAGCGGTCTTCCGACCAATAAGCTTCTCAGAAACAGTGATCGGGAGCCAAATACGGGGTAGGGTGTCCGGAAACCAGAACAATCGGTTTGAATAGGCTTTAACCTCTGTTCTGTTTCTTTTTGTACTTTTGGTCCGACGCATGGGCACCCCCCTCCCCACAAAATAAATTCCTGGATACGGACCTGTAGATATGTCACGTAAAGAGTTCCAACGAGGCAAGCGCGATAATCAGTGCAATACCAATAGAGGAGATAGGATACACTGATAAAGTACAGAATCTCGGAAACGAGAATGGATGGAGTACTACTGAAGTAGAGCGAATTGCCATCATAACTACGGCGTGTCCTTTAACCGATGTAGACGCTCGATCTACGTTTGAAACAACAACAAAAATCAAGAATTGGGATATTATTTTTCTCTTGAAAAGTCTCTCCAGTAAAAATACCCTGTACATGCCCCTGAAAAATATCAAAGTGCACGCAGATCCTGGTTGTCAAGCTGGGCGGATTGTCTAACCGATAAGATACTTTCCAATAACAAACATACTTGGCAGTTCGTCAGGGCTGCTTATCTGTAGTTACAACTCCCTAGTAACAACTTCTGCTCAAAAAGCTGATTAAAAATATCGTGCCGAGATTGGCAACAAACGATGTAAGTACGTAAATATACAAGTTCGGGTAATCAGAAAATCAAATGACAGCCTTAGCACGAGTGGCGAAAGAAGGACACACAACTGATCGAATTTAAACTGAAATGGGAGACAAAAACTGTTTCGGCAAAAACGTAAATTACAACCCTAATCTACAAACAGAAAAATCTACTTTACTTATCACCACTTGTAACGACCGAGGGGTAGCTCATTTGCTGGGCACGACTGTACATCCTCCATGAGCAACGGATTGACTCCTGCTCAGCCCACCTGAGCCCGAGCTCGGTAGACTTCGGCACCGGTTGGGCACCCCTGGGCACCGGCTCTCTCCACGAGAGAAAACAAAAATGTTAACTAGTGCCACCCACGAAATGTTTATTTTTGTGACCGAGACGGTGTGTATGTCACTAACTCGAGAAGAAGAACACGACCAAAGGTTTCGATCGGGTCCCAAAGAGGAACATTTACGGGACCTCTTAACCCAGACCATCGGGTCTAGTAGATTTCTTAGCGGCTTGGTAAGAAAACAAGACCAAAGATTTCGATGGGATCCCAAGTATTGAATTTGTATTCGACTTCTTGATCCAGACAAGCGAATCTTGTAGATTTCTAGTCTTCACCAAACCCCTTTAAGATTTTGCTGTAGCCCATAACCAAGTTCAGATGTGGATTCAGCATTGATCTTTACTTATCTCTAACTGATTTCAGACCAACTTGACCACTTGACCGAGCTCCTCCTTTTAGCAATAGACTACTCTCGGCAAACTGCATGCAGAGCAAAAGAGCTGGTGACACTCGAGGTGACACTGAGAGGCGGACCTTTCGATCCAAATTTCAAGGTTTTGGCAAATTCTGCCAGCTATTCGTCAAAGAAATAAAGTTCAAAACTGGATTCAGCATGTCTCCTTGCGATACCAAATCTCTCATCGATCTCATATATGTGAAAGCTGCAGTCTCCTCACCCTATGTCGACTACATCTTTGGGTTTTAAAACTGCATGCTAAATTTCCGGTTATGACAAGATTCCGGGAAAACTGTACTTGTCTGGTAAGAAAATAATTTCCAAGTTCATATTCAACATCTCAAATCAAACCTCTAATCAACTTAGGATTAAACTTCAACTTTTCACAAATTTTCCGCTTTTACCGGGTGAACCACTAGTACGGCAAGAAAATTAATTTCATATAAGCGTTTTCCTAAATCCTAAAATCGAACGTCTAATCACCTTCAGATCAAAATTTTATGACTAGACGAAACTCCAAAAACCCGATACAGACGATGCCCGCAAAATGTCTGGTTTCGCCGTGTTCCACTGATATATGCAAGCAAGAAAACAAAGCAGATAGGTTGATTCAAAACGTCACATCATCGAACTATGGGCACGCTATATCACTTGATCAAGCGATTATAAACTCTACCAAACTGCCGGGCTTTGCCGTATTCCGGCTGACTGTCGTTCCATCAGCAAAACCAACAGACTGATCCAGTATGTTTTCTTACCTCAATCTCGACACTTTAACCGATTTCAGACAGGTCTTCTACTTAAACAAGTTTCTGATTTTTGATGGATTCCGGACGAACTACTTGTCCAGCAAACAAACAAACTTCAGTTGCGGATTTAGCAAGCTGTTTTTATTTCATATCAATTCTCTCGACAACTTTGGAACATATTTCCGGTTAGGGCCGGAATCCGAGCGAATAAATTCTCCGGCAAGAAACTAGAAGTTAAAAAAATAGATTCAACATGTCTCCTTCTCACGAGGTCGGACCATTTGACCGAGATAAAAACTTTAGTCCTAGAAATGTTCCGGTTCTGGCCGATTTCAGTTCGAGCTACACATTTGGCGTGAATACAAAGTTCAAAAACGGGTTCAGCATGTCTTCTTACATCTTACCAGCCTCTTCAAGATTTGAAGAGGCTGGTAAGGTTCCTAAAAATATCTTTAGCCCACAGAGAAAATTTCATTTAGTTTAGTTCTACTATTTCGTTCAAGCGTTCTCTTTTTTTTTTTTTTTTTAACTATTTTTGCCATGGCCTCAGGCTTTTTGTGCAATAAATTCTATTCTAATTCTAATTCTATAGAGCCTATGGTCATGTTGAGATAAAACTCTTACTTCTACCAAACTTCAAGTTTTGGCCGGATTCTGAGCAAACAAATTCTCCGACAAGAAAACAAATAAAGTTCAAAAATGGATTCAGCATATCCATTATCTTTATGTCGAGCCTACCATCAACCAGAGATGGGTGAATCCGAATCCGGATTCGAATCCGGATTCGAATCTTCTGCTTGTCAGGCTGGATTCGGATTTGGACTCGGACTGCAAACCCTCAATCTTACGAATCCTCTCAAATTTCTGGTCTACATCCTTCCAGTTCCAGTTTTGCCCTATTGAGAGCCGTCCATTCTTTTTGCAGCCCTTAAAAACACTACAAAACAGGTATCTTAGAATTTTGCCACCACTGTTGAAATAAACATTTTCTTTTAAGAAGGAAAAAGTTTACACCAGCTAATAAAGAGGTTTGATGCACCATTCCCCCTTAAAGGGGATTGGTTACTCCAGAATGTGGCTTAGCTAACTCGTAAAAAACAGGGTCAAGGATTCCAGATGTCCTTTGAAAAATAGAACCATCGGTTGATTGGATTCTTATTTTACAACGATTACGAGTTGCGATCTCCGTATTCAGAAATCCGATCCTAAACACGCAAACCTTCGTAAGACTGTATAAACAAGGATACACGACAGGTTGAATTAAAGGTTAATTTGGAGACACCAATTTTTCTCAGAATTTCGGCAAAAAGACGTTAGTCCATAATTTCAAATTCAGAAATACGCTTATTTCGTTATCACTCTCGTAACCATGGCCCTTGTAAAGAGAAATGTTTACCGTGAAGTATGCCAATTTCCTTTCTATTTTTCGAGAATACGAACTCTGATCTCCACGAAATTTTCTACCAAAGCCATACCTTCCCTGTTTATTGTGATCATATAATTACTGAGAAAAATCCAACTAGACACTAAGCAACAATATAAATTTATGCAGCAATTTTGAACTTCAAGCAAAGATATCTGTCGGCACAAGCAACTTTGGGGAAAGTAGAAAGCCCCCCCCCCCCCCCCAACAAGGTAGAAAGGAAGTGGACCAGCAGACGAAAGAAAAGAGGTTCAGGAAAGCCTTCTTCATAAACAGGATCCATAATTCAAACAATAAAATCCCTCTGTCTGACAATTACTACACTGTCAGAAGTTTGATAAGATTTAACTTATGGATGCTCATCGTTGTGCTAAATGTTAGTTGAAACAATATGATGCGGACCTTTTAAGTGTTAAGTCTTCGCAAAAAGATAATCCTTAATAAATGTTATGGTTTCGCGAAAAGACAATGTTTAATACTGTAATGTCATCAATATTCTCGCCATACGACAGGAAATTCAACAATGTGTTGAATTGTTGATTCAACAATTCGTTTTAGAACTTCTGACAATGTAGCCTACTACTCTATAGGATTATATTTGACAATGCAAAACGGATACGTCAGCTACATTTTATTAGAGCTCTAACAAAATGTAGTTATCCGTATCCGTTTTGCATTGTCAAATAGATTCGCAGTCAGCTTGGGCAGAAGGAATATCTACTATGGGATTCATTTCTGCAGGAAAAAAATAAGGTCTCTATGAGACTGGGATTTAGGTGCTACAAGCTACAAAATGCCGTAGTTGCACTACAACATGTGGTCTGCTTTATCCAATCAAAGACATAACTCAGTTGTACGAAACAGTGTTTCCGCTAAATTCGGAATCGGCGAAGATGCTTACTTTTTAGACTTTCAAAACGAATCTGCGAAGCTTGGAACCCCTCTGAATCCAAACATCTGATTAGACGCCTCTTAGAAGTTTCTGTTATTTTACTGCCTAGCAGAGGCGTTACTAGCCAAAATGTTTGGGGTGGGGGGGAAGGTATCTACCGAATGGCTGGTCATTTTTACCAACTGTTTTTGCAGATACAAACGACTGTTATTGAGAAACAAGACCAAAGGTATCTATGGGATCCCAAAAATCTAAGATTTGATCCAGACAATTGGGTCTTGTCTTCGCCAGATCCAGTCTTCGCTGGCTAATCATCAGAGAAAACCGAGTTATTTATTATTAGAAGCTTCAGTTATTTATTACAGGTTTGTTTCCTTCCCCGAAGTTGAACCAGAGAATTGACAGCCTGACGAGGACCCTTGCCAAGAAGGGCCGAAATATCGCTGACGAAGAATCATAGCTGACGTATCCGTTGTAAACATTGTTTGAACAAATGTTTCAAAGTCAGCTTGGGCTCAAAGAATATTTATTCTATCTATCTATCTATCTATACCTCTATAAGCCAAATCTATTCTGACGATACTGACCGAAACTTCCTGCTTTACTTCTGCCAAATTTGCGGTTTCGCCCGAATTCCGAGCGAACTACTCTCGGAACTACTAGTCCAGCAAAAAAAGAAAATTCAGAAACAAATTCAGCGTATCTCCTTAAAGCACATCTAATCAACTTTAAATAAAACTTTAACTTAAAAAAATACAGGTACAACCGGATTCCAGACTAATTGTATGTCCGGGTAAAAATGATTGTCATATACAGACTCAGCATCTCTTCTTACCCCTAAATCTACCATCTAATCAACTTCAGATAAAACTTTTGCTTTTAACATATTTTCGGTTTTGGCCGGGTTCCAGGCGAACTAGTGTCCGGCGAGAAAATAGTTTTCACCATCGTGTTCAGCATGTCTTCTTACCCCTAAATCAAACATTTAATCAACTTCAAATAATACTTTTACTTTTAACAAACTTTACGGTTTTTGCCGGATTCCGGACGAACTACTTGTCTGGCGAGAAAATGATTTTCACCATCATGCTCAGCATGTCTTCTTACCCTTAAACCAAACATTTAATCAACCTCAAATGAGACTTTTGCTTTTAACAAACTTTCCGGTTTTTGCCGGATTCCGGACGAACTACTTGTCCGACAAGAAAATGGTTTTCACCATCGACTATCACAATCAAATTTTGTGTCCCTTAATTTGAAACCCCTCCCCCACCCTCAAATATAGGGCTACAGAGCCCATCTTCGAGCTTGACCTGTACTTTGACCCAAAGAATCCTCCCACCAAGTTTCATCAAAATATCTCAATCCGTTCGAGAATTATCGTGCGGACAGACAGACAACTTTTGCGATGTCATAGGTATCCCTCCACTTACGTTTTGGGATCCCAAGAACGACTGAGTTGACGAAAAATCGGCTGATTATAAGGAAAACTACTACTTGAAAAATCGCGGCGGTTCGCGCCGAATCCGCTATTTTTAACGACTGCTCGACAACATTCGGGGGGGGGGAGGGGGCCTCTCCCCTTGTCGTGGGCGCCCCTGCTGACTAGGACCTAGTGTTTCCTCTATAAGGAATCTCCCCCCTTGTCGTGGGCGCCCCTGCTGACTAGGACCTAGTGTTTCCTCTATAAGGAATTTTTGGACTCACCATGTCCCGGTGACTTCTCATAGGACCTCCCTACCAGGTTCTGGTTAGTCCACACTGGTAAGGTAACGCCAAACCTGGCAAGTTCGAAACGGGTGACTGCACTAGGTATAAGTCACCAACTTAAAAACGCCTTACAGAAAAAAGCCAGACAGAACTCCCACGGAAAAGAACGCAGCTATTACCGTCCAAAATACAACTACTCCACTCACACAAAAGTAATAGTTTAATAAACGCCACTACCTTGAGAATGATATAGCACCTGGTCGAAGACAGACGAAGCACCCAGAAAGAATTATCAATTTAACACTTAACAATCATTCCTGACACAATCGCAGATGCAATCTCTTTGTTTCAGCGTCCTTGCGAGAATGAGTTCGCAACATCGTATAAACGGTCAGCCCTGAATTACAACCTATTATCTCACCACTGGAGCCTTCAATGCTAGGGTCAACAGAAGTGCACCACAACATGCCATGTGGAAATCGATGAGATGAGACTGGCAGCGCGACCCGCGGCGAAGTACGACAATTAATCATTTGTTGGTCTAAAATACTGCTGTCATTGCCAATTGACTCCCGCACGCCGCTCTTCATCAGGCTACTCGTTTAGGAGGAGCAAGATTCGTTTCTAAACACAACTTAAAGCTTCGGTGGTCCGAAAGGTTACGGTTCAATTCTGGTATGTTTGCCGACAAAGCTTTTAAGATCATTGGCTTTTCCGACAAAGCTCTCGTCAGTCCGGTACAAGAAAAGGATCGAGAAAAATGTTTTTCGGTGCTTCCGATTTGCCGACAAGACTTTTTCTCCGGTCAACGCATTGAAAAGTTACCAACAAACAAAATGAGAATCCGGATATTCGGACAAGGAATTTTCCGAAAACAGGAGTGCAGCAGGATCACTAAAAAATCAACACAAGCAAGACATATCTCGATATTGCCTAATTCTACTGATTTGGGGCTTCAGCCGGATTCCGGCCGATATACAGATCCGGTGAGAAAATGAAACACGGTTTTAGATTTAGACTATTTTCTTACCCCACATGGACACTCTAATAAGCATTACTATAATATCTTTCCATGTTTTCGAAACAGACCCACGACAGAATGTTGCACATACAAGAAAACCCTCGACCACTTTCAAATGTTCTGGTGAGGTAATGGCACCATTTCTGTCACCTAAATTACATTACAAAGCAGGTATAAAGAAAGGGACGGGAAGGATCCACATTGGAAGCAGGAATAAGCCGTTTTTGTCCCTCTTTCATTGTTAAGACGCCCGAATATGGCGCGAGTGTCATAAACTTGGCGATATGCTCGTTCAAGCGAGCTAAAACTTTTAGGGAACGCATCGATAAACACGCCAAGATGATAGACGCTGTCATTGTAAAGTCCAGAGTGAGCAAAGCTTTAAAGGACGTCAAAGAACAATGTAAAGTTCACGAGGTCGGTCGGTCACTAAAAGTAATGCCATGGAATGGAGATCCATTATTTAGTTTAAGCGAGTTTAAGCTTAATAACTGAAACGACAGCTTTTCCGCAAGGAGAGATAGTCAAGAGTATTCACATCACTGTCGGGAAACCTGCATGCGATACATCAAAATTCCGGAGCGAAGGAGGAAATTCGCATCCGATTGCGAAAACAGGACTGATGTGCACGTACCCTAAAGGTATGAACGGTAGAAAGACTAATCCTCCCAGATTATGTTCTGTAGCCTATTGCAGTTGTGGACAGAGCTGTGCTGCGCCTTCAACGTCCCCACTTCTACTCCGCCTCCAACCCCTGGACAGCGTCTTGGTCTTGGTAGAAAGATTCCCTCCCCCGCCTACCCAGTTGAAGATATACCCCAGATACTGACACACAATTCGTGAGCTCGACGACCAAGAACCATGTCCAATCCAGAAGAAACTCTTGTTGCTCTTGTACGGATGAAGTATTTTCTCAGCTGATGAGACAGACAACGGCCTAGATGCTTTGGTCACGCCACCCAGCCACGAGATTGTCGCCTAAGTTCGACCCATTAGTATTGTAGAAGCGATGGTTAGCGAAGAGATCAAACAAAGATAGGACCAAGCTGCGATAAGTGGCGCCAAATTTACTGACTGAAGGCACAGATTACATCAGACCCGATCTCCTTCGTTTTAGCAAGCAGGGAAGGTTTTCGGTGAGTCTAAAACCGTGTCTACACATGTCACGATTCGTGCACTGGCTTCCGAGAAACCACACTGGACCCTTTACGACTGAACAGATGGACAAGTAAAGGCAGGAGGGCAGAGATGGGCGAATCCGAATCCGGATTCGGATTCAAATCCAGGATTCGTGCTTTTGGCCGGATTCGAATCTTCTGCTTGTCAGGCTGGATTCGGATTCGGACTCGGATTCCAAACTCTCAACCTGACGAATCCACTCCAATTCCTAGACTTCATCTTTCCAGTTTTCGCTTTCCCAACTTTTACACAGTGTGCTTAGGCAATCCAACTTTCTGGTCTCCACCATCAAATATCCTCAGTAATTTATCACGTTATCTGATACCTTAGGTATCAGTGCTTTTTGTCACCTATGATTTTAAGCCATAACCTATGTACATCATTTTACTTTTGTTAAAGTCGGATTCGATTCCGGATTCGAATCCTTAGCATGAAAAGGTGGATTCGGAATCGGATTCGTACCTAGCCCTGGATTCGCATTCGAATCCTTTCGTGATCGGATTCACCCATCTCTGCAGGAGGGCCAGCGAGATAAATCTGGCAGAATCTCGGCGTGACTCTTGATAGCGGCCGTTTACTTTAATTTGTCGAGTTCATATTTCATAATAAGACTCTAGTCGAAACCTACTCATCAAATTAACAATTCATGAAATTAACAATTCCTGTTTGTGGGGACCTAAATCACTTCCGTAAAGTCACAGAGAGCCAATAGCCCCCCCCCCCCCCCCGAAGTCACAGAAGGCTACTAATGGAACGGACAGCTCCAAGGAGGGAACTAGATTTGATTAATAATAGCCTAGCAACATGTTTTTTTTCCGAAAGTTTGACGCGTTTCTCGGCTGTGTAAAAAGGGTTTGCTATCTTTCCACAAGCATCCTTGGAAACTTGGGTCTCAAGGGCTGTTGTTAACAGCGACCACAGATGTACAGAGCAATTCGGAAACTGGCGGATAAGCCTTTTTACAGGGAAGTTAGGCTACCCCGAAAGCAGGAACGATTTTGGGTTACAGTCATTGTCCGACCAAGCCATTTCTATATAGGGACCTGGATGCACTGGTGAATGTCCAGCAAAGTATCACACAGTTTATCATTTCTCCTCTATCCTTCCATATGAACCGAGATTGGGAAAACAACTCCTACACCGGTCGAAAGATTTTACCGGGGAGCTGATCGAGATGTACGTATTGTGCTATGGCGCATGTAACAACTTTCCGGCCGAGAAATCGCGTTCAATGAAAATACGCAACTATCGTTTTAAAACTGTTGATTCGTCCTCTGACAAAGACGTTGACCGCCGGGCATTGGGTTGGGAACAGAGTGGCCGTCCGTGGAACTCCCTATACGACGATGAAGCCGGTGTGGAGACGGTCAAAGAGCGAGAGGTTACCCTGCCCTCGATACCTGCTGTACGTACACCCTTTCCCGGCACCGGCTGGAACCGAGCAAAATCATTGGTGTCGGCCATAAAAAAAGGCGACTCATCTTTCGAACACTTATGAACATGCTTATTTTAACGTTCTAACATGTAGCAACCGGTGGAGGCTCGTGTCAGTCCGAGCCGTTACCGCGCACTTGGTTTGAACTAAAAGCGAGAGTGGGCAACCCCTCGTGAACGAGTTACAAAACGCTGCATCTGGACTACACATTTGCGGTTTCAACATGTTTTCGCAGAGAGTTTCTGCCAGGTTAACTGACCCTCCCTTCGTAAAGTGCATGGTCTGATTTAGTATGTTTCTGGTCTCTGAGTTGCACCAAAAAGTCAATACAGGCTAGAGCTTTCTTGCTAATAAGTGACCACGCAGATTCCTAATATCCAAAAAAGCTTCTTCGAAACTTTCGCACGTAAGGCTCGATTGTAGCAGTGGCAGAACAGACACATTTTAAATACATAACAAGTAGTCGAGTCAAGGTTTAATTATTGCTTTCTTTGCAAAATGAAAATAATGAGAATCGAAGTGAGTGAACGCGATGCACGCGATGCAAACCTATAATTAACAAATATTAAATATTTATTTTGCTTAATCAAACAACTAACTTTGCTACATATCCCTTGAGCCCAAGCTGACTTTGAAACATATATTCAAATAATGCATATAACGGATACGTCAGCTACGATGCTTTAGCAGCGCTATTTCTGCCCTTGTTGGCAAGGTACTCGTCAGGCTGTCGATCTTCAGAGTCAACGTCAGGGAAGGAAACAAACCTACAATCAATGACGTATCTGTTATATGCATTATTTGAATATGACTTTGATACTTTTCACCTAGGCGTTTCCAAGGGTTACACACTGCTAGCACCTGCTGTGCACCCTTTCTTGGCACCGGCTGGCACCGAGTACCGCCCATGATTTAGACCAGTGGTTCCCGACCGGTGGTACGCGTACCCCAAGGGGTACACGAGACCCTTGCAAAATTGGTTTAGTCTGTAGCTTCAAAATCTCGCCTCAATCCTTTTTGATTGCCGAAAGCCTAATATTACAAGCACAGGCTTAACCAGACAAAATGTATCTTAAGGGGCACTTTGATTTTACTGGCCGACAGGTGATTTTACCTACTGTTTTTGTTTTGTTTTAAAGTAACTGCTTTTACGAAAAATCGCGGCGCTTCGCGCAAACTATTTTCTTTTTAATCGTCTGGCCGACCTTTTTGGGTGGGTGGGTGTTGTCAACCCGTGCGTGACGCCTCTGATTACAAGCCCTAGTGAAAATCAGTGAAATAACGTGGATTAAAAAACAGCTAGCCTACTACCGTAAAATCTGTTCCTGTGTCAAACAACATTGTTTAAAAAAGAATCGAAAACATTGAAAGTAATATTGTCATTCAGGTTGCGAATTAAGCTAACGAAAAAGTTTGCGATGCAGCTTGATGAAAGCACGGAGAACATCAAAACTAAACACAGACACAGGCTGACTGTAAAAAATATGCCGCTAACGACGTCGGGCCGAGATTTGACAAAGTTTTAGCTACAAGGCAGCCTTTAGTGATTGCCTCGTTGACTTTGTATATATTTTTACACGTGTATGCCTTAGCATTTATGATAATAACTATCGTCTTTTTCACATTCTGAAAGGGGGAACCATTGAATTAGACGACTGATCTTTCAAACGCTTCCAAACATGCTAATTTTAAGGTTCTAACACGTGGCAACCGGTGCCGGCACCAGCAGGACGCTGTGGCACTGGGCACTTGTACGCTCAAATTAAGAGTGGCCAACCCCTCGAACGTCTCTTGTTATATAGGGAGAGACCCAGTTAAAATATTAACTGTCATTCCGCCTTCACAGAAAAAATAGTCGTTACCCGACTCTTGCGAATCAAACTCAATAACACATGGGAATTAACGGTATGAAACAATACTTTGTCACTACCCGACAGGTTAAATAATACCGGAACCCATTGGAGCTGCCAACCCGCAGACACGCATGAAAAAAAAAATGAAATTTTAGTGGTGTCACCACACCGACCAACTTGGTAATGAATGTGTAAGCACGTTCCGAGCCGTGTAAACTACTCCAGCGTTTTCCATCAGAAACCACTTGCAACGGCTTGAAACGCTAGCCCTTTTAATATCATGTCCCTGCGTATCGTTTAAGCGGCACACGCACAAGGATAGCAACTGGCCTAGTCAAGCGAGTAGTCAACTATGTCTAATTAAAGCACATGTCGCAGTAGATGCAGTTTATATCCCAACAACCTTAAAGAACCCCTCTTGCTCATTCTACCTTTTATATTGCCTAGCTCCCTTATGGAATTATCAGCTACTGAAAGTCCGGCCTTTTGCCACTATTCTGTATTGCACCTCCGATTTTTTAGCGTTTATTCGGCCGAGCCGACTTTTACCAGTCACGCAACGCAAACTTATAGAAAATATCAGGTCCGCCGATAATCCTTTCACATACAAGGACATGGGAATCTTCAAAGTGTTTTTTTTTTTTCCTTTTAGAAGGCTTGGTAGGCCATCAGGTCCTTCTATTTTGGACTTCTTTTCTTTTGCTTGGCTTTTCACTTTCTAACCACGGAGCGTTCAGTTCTCAAATATTCTGCGTCCAGAGCGGAGAACGGGAAGGCAGGGTAGAGCAGAGAGAAAAGAGATACTTCTGAGCCATTTCATCGTAAAAAGATCATCTAGTAAGAGTTGTGCTTTAAATCCGTGACTCCTTTGGTGGTGTATAAAAGAAACTTGTCACGGCTACACACAGCCATACTCGGCCCCCTTGGTTTTTCCGAGAAACACGGAAATACTTCCATAACCGGCATTAATTACTAGTGAGCTCCTAGGAGCCACAAACGGGAGTCCGATCCGCTTAAAAGAAGCCAAAACACGAGAATCCAAACATCAACGTAGTGCCGTTGGGGTAAATCAAACTGACATAGGGGGTCCGAAATCTTGGAAATGATAACCGACGAAACGATAGGTTTGACGAAATATGGAAACTAAAAAATTGATAAATTCCTGGATACGGGCCTGCTTACTAGCCTTTTCACTTTCTAACCACCGAACGTTCAGTTTTCAAATATTCTGCATCCAGAGCGGAGAACGGGAAGGCAGGGTAGAGCAGAGAGAAAAGAGATACTTCTGAGCCATTTCATCGTAAAAAGATCATTTCTAGTAAGAGTTGTGCTTTAAATCCGTGACTCCTTTGGTGGTTTATAAAAGAAACTTGTCACGGCTACACACAGCCATACTCGGCCCCCTTGGTTTTTCCGAGAAACACGGAAAAACTTCCATAACCGGCATTTACAAGCGGGAGTCCGGTCCGCTTTAAAGAAGCCAAAACACGAGAATCCAAACATCAAAGTTGTGTCGTTGGGGTAAATCAAACTGACATAGGAGGTCCGAAATCTTGGAAATGATAACCGATGAAACGATAGGTTTGAGGAAATATTGAAACTACAAAATGGATAAATTCCTGGATACGGGCCTGCTTACTAGCCTAACGTATGAACAGTAGTAGGCTACGGCTACATCTCCCCTCCACTGATGGCTTTATACAAAGGCACATCCCCCTAAGGGAGGTCTCCCACATTACTTGCGACTACCTCCTGCTACTAGCCTCTTCAATTTTAAGCCCTGCTATTTTCAAATCTAGGACTGTAATGGTTAAATCTTAGTTAAAAGATTGAGTTTCTGGGTAACTATCCGTTCCGTCAAAAAAAGTAACAGTAGTGACATGAAATTTTCCTCTAAAACTTCTCATCAGCGAGAAAACACCTTGAACAGTAGTAACTTACTTCATAAGCTTCAGACCCCTCACAAATGAATCAATTTGAGGTCAGCTTGTTATCGAAACGTAATTTGGTTTGATTGCAAATAATCTAGAGAACTGGTTGACCATGATTGGTAGTTTTTGAAGTCCAATCGACTCCAGACACGCAATTTTTCCAACAGATTTCTGTTTTTGCTTGCTTATCCGAAGGCTGACATGACGTATGGCACTAACGGATAAATCAGCTGAGATTTATCCTTGCAATATTTCGACCCCTCTTGGCAAGGGTCCTCTTCAGACTCAAGCTAGTAAAACGAACCCGCAATCATTTTTCTGGCTTGCACCGTGAAGAGGACCCTAGACAATGCTCTGATAACACTGTTATTTAAACTGAAATTGTTATGTTAACGAAAATTTCCCGTCATTATCAAACCGGTGACGCTAACAGATGTCGGGGGTTACCCACTCCCCGGCACCTGCTGTACACCCTTTCCAGAAACCGGCCGGCACCGACCGAAACCAGCGGTGTCGGCACTGGCGATGGCCATAAATTAGGCAAGTTTTTAAACATGCTGATTTTTTTTACATATCGCAGCCAGTGACGGCACCGACCGGGCATCGGTCACTTGCTGTACACCAAAATTGAGACTGGCAGCCCGTCGAATGCTGTGTAATAAAAACAGAAACTTATAGCCGAAATACTAATCATGACTTGCAATCCTTTTAATTTGGTAAAGGCCCAAAGTTTAAGGAAGATTCTTTTGTTCTTTAGTTCTTCTGTGTACTTTGTAAATTAGTTTTTTTTTTTTTACTGGTCTTTACTCCGTCTTGTTACTCCTTGTGCTTATTTTGAGGGTAAATATAAATCATCATCACTTATATCATCATCATCGCTTATCCGTAATTACCAAACGAACAAGATTATGTATATCTATCTCTTCAACCTCAATTATTAATGTTCGTTTCTTTGCTCATTATTACCCAGTGACGAATATAGCATCAGATTCGCGGACCTAAGGAACTTAAGGAAGGTTCATCGTATGGGAACGTCGCACAGGGAATAGTTCCTATAGTCTAGTACGGTTTAAGGTTTGGACCTTAATAGTCCAAAGTCAAACCTTAAGACCAACATATTTTGGTCTATAACATATGTCAATTTCGTTCTATTTTTTGTGATTACCATGGCCGCAAGGCTTTAGCGTAATAAAGTACTAATACATAAACCTAAAGAGTAAAAAGGAGTAAAATTCAGACACAAAAAACAGTCGAATGCTCAGCATCAGCAACAGCAACGAACAGGAGACGAACAATATTTCTCCGTTCAACGTTCCGCTCGAGAGCATAATGGTAACAGTAAACACAACATACCTGACACCGGGCGGTTGCGGACGAAAGCAGTTTTCTCCGGCGCGTTAGTCTGAAAATCGGCGATAGATGCCTCTGAAGGGTAGTCGGACTGCGAGATTCCCTAGAACACATAATGAAATTATTAATAAATTAGAGGAGAAATGATGGAAATGGGGGAGAAAATATTACCGGTCGACACAAAGTTTTTTCGTTTCTTTCTATTTGATCTTAACCTTAGCCGACATTCAGAACTAAGAGAAACTGAAACCACACTAATAAGTCAATTCCATCCGCCTATTAATCATTCCGAGGGGTTGCTCACTCTCCGCCACCGGTGTACACCTCGACACGGCACCGACACGGCACCGGCACGGCACCGGCACGGCACCGCGGCACCGGCACGGCACCGCGGCACCGGCACGGCACCGCGGCACCGGCACGGCACCGCGGCACCGGCACGGCACCGGCACGGCACCGCGGCACCGGCAAGGCAAAGGCACGGCAACGGCGCAACACCGCGGCACCAGCTCGGCACCGCACGGCACCGGCACGGCACCGCACGGCACCGGCACGGCACCGCACGGCACCGGCACGGCACCGCACGGCACCGGCACGGCACCGCACGGCACCGGCACGGCACCGGCACGGCACCGGCGACAATTTTTCCGGCCACGGACAAATTTTCTGTAGATTACTCTTCGCCATCTGGTATCTGGTATCTGGCGCCCAATAACGAAGGTACTTGGATGAAAGAATTATTGAAAACATGCAACCGAAGAAGAAGCTGAACTAGATATGAGGAGATGCTGTTGACCAAATGCGCAAAGTGGTCAACCATGGTTTGGTACTGGTGCTTGGCGATACTTGGATTTTTCGATATATCGATATTTTCACTTTCGATATTAGATAATCGATATATCGATATTTCCGCTTTCGATATTCAACAATCGATATATCGATATTTTCACTTTCGATATTCGATAATCGATATATCGATATTGATATTTGCTTACCATGCTTCGTTTCGCCAAAATCTAAGAACCAAATTTTCATTAAATAGCATCTTGGATCATTTCAAACTCAGAATAAATGAGAAATGAATTAGGGAAAACATATTGTCCAATTTCGGATATATAAGTGTAGGTTAGTTCCGATTATTTATAATAATTACGATGAACAAATATCGTTTTCGATAGCGATATTTACGTTTCGATATCGATATTTGGTGCGATATATCGATCAATCGATATCCGATATATCGCATACTGGATCATCTCGAACTCCGGATGAATAAGAAAGGAATTGCGGAATACACATTGCTCCAATTTCGTATATATAAGTGTGGGTTATGTTGGATTAATTGCAATCTTTACGAATGAACAAATATCGTTATCGATATCGATATTTACTTTCGATATCGATATTTTGTCCGATACATGGATATATCGATATCGGTATCGAATATCTCCCAAAACTTGAGTCAGCTTTAGTATATTTTGCTTCTGGTGAAGGTAATTCAGTGGCGACCAATCCTTTTTTTTATATTTGTAGAGTGTGCTAAGAATGATACTTGGCAGGCATATTTAACTTGGAAAAAGTCAATTTCCCCATCAGACACTCTGGGAGTGCAATAGAGGTATGCTTATTTGAACGTTCGTGCTTCGAACTTTGCCATTTTCATTCACTTGCTGTGGCTAAATATATGTACCAGTTAGCCTAAGTAGGTAGTCAAGGAAGGAAAAGATTGGTTCATAAATTCTTTTATAGAGCCAACCACATTCCTTAAAGTACTCATCATAACCACAAAGTACAGAAAATACTTTGGAGCAAAACATATATTTTCATGATCCCCATGAGCCCATGATTATTTGTGAAACAAGGGTTTTGCTTCAAAATGAATTTCCAGCTCCCTTAAAGGACCCCTCGCACTAATCACTCTTCAACTTACAGTATTTTAAAGTATTTGAATACTTTAACTATGCTGTGCTTTCAATAAATAAATAACTGTTTTGGCTGTTCTAAGCCTTTTCCGAGACCCGTTGACTTCTAGCGAAACAGGGAAACAATTTGCATAACCGATTTTCCTGATGGAAAAAATTCTCGCAGACAACCGTCGCGCAACCGTCTCGAACCGTCGACAGCGTGATACACATCGAAGGTAGCAAAACACGGCAAGTGAGAAAATCAGCGAGGTTTTGTTAGAGGGGTTTGAATGTACCGCACGAAACGTGGGTCTCCGGGTTTAGAAATATATGTAATGATTACGGAAGTAGGTTGCATTAGTATTACAGGTTGCATATTATAGGTTGATTTCTAGCGATCCAGCGAGTTCGGCATACTTCCTGATGTCCTAGGGCGATGAAACTTGGCAGGTATGTCAGGGATCCGAACAGATTGACTTGAGAACAGCCGTTTCCCCGACCCGACCATCGTGGGGGGAGTGGGTGGATGGGGGGTCCGGAATCTAGTGGCGTGCATAACTTTTGAACGGGTGATCGGATTTGAATGAAACTTGTCTGGTGAGCTATCGCCTCGGACGTTCAGTGTCACGTCCGGGTCGGGTCCGATACCTGTGGGGATGGGGGGGGGGGGTGGAAAACTCAAGAAACTATAAAAGCAGAGGGATTGGGACGAAAATTAATGGATGGAACAAGCATTAAGCCTAGATGAAAATGACGGAACCAGATGGTTTCGGGGCACTGTGGGGGGAGTTGGAGGGGGTTTCCTGGAATTCCGGTAGTCGTGAGTTAGAATAGTTCCAGATGTAAAACGACAACGAAACTTTGCAGGCATATTAGTGACCCGAATTATCTAGACTTAAGAACCTGACACAACATACCCCCGGAAACTTCCGTTCCTAGATCTGAGCATTTTTCGGGGAGCAAGAGAAGAGAAATATGGAAATTGACTTCTATAAATTGCGAACGAGTGGTCTGATTCGAGTGAAACTTCATGGGTGGTACGAATCGACGGCCTCGACATGTAAAACATGCGTTCGAACCACATGCGACCACGATTAGGGGAATTGGGGGTGGGGGGACTTTTGACATGCACAAAAACCAAACGGATGGACCGAATGAGATGCAAATTCGACAGTGCCGAGTTTATGCGGCCTAGATTTGTTATTTGGCGTACACATTGCTCCAATTTCGTATATATAAGTGTGGGTTATGTTGGATTAATTGCAATCTTTACGAATGAACAAATATCGTTATCGATATCGATATTTACTTTCGATATCGATATTTTGTCCGATACATGGATATATCGATATCGGTATCGAATATCGCCCAAAACTTGAGTCAGCTTCAGTATATTTTGCTTCTGGTGAAGGTAATTCAGTGGCGACCAATCTTTTTTTTATATTTGTAGAGTGTGCTAAGAATGATACTTGGCAGGCATATTTAACTTGGAAAAAGTCAATTTCCCCATCAGACACTCTGGGAGTGCAATAGAGGTATGCTTATTTGAACGTTCGTGCTTCGAACTTTGCCATTTTCATGCACTTGCTGTGGCTAAATATATGTACCAGTTAGCCTAAGTAGGTAGTCAACGAAGGAAAAGATTGGTTCATAAATTCTTTTATAGAGCCAACCACATTCCTTAAAGTACTCATCATAACCACAAAGTACAGGAAATACTTTGGAGCAAAACATATATTTTCATGATCCCCATGAGCCCATGATTATTTGTGAAACAAGGGTTTTGCTTCAAAATGAATTTCCAGCTCCCTTAAAGGACCCCTCGCACTAATCACTCTTCAACTTACAGTATTTTAAAGTATTTGAATACTTTAACTATGCTGTGCTTTCAATAAATAACTAACTGTTTTGGCTGTTTTAAGCCTTTTCCGAGACCCGTTGACTTCTAGCGAAACAGGGAAACAATTTGCATAACCGATTTTCCTGATGGAAAAAATTCTCGCAGACAACCGTCGCGCAACCGTCTCGAACCGTCGACAGCGTGATACACATCGAAGGTAGCAAAACACGGCAAGTGAGAAAATCAGCGAGGTTTTGTTAGAGGGGTTAGAATGTACCGCACGAAACGTGGGTCTCCGGGTTTAGAAATATATGTAATGATTACGGAAGTAGGTTGCATTAGTATTATAGGTTGCATTAGTTTGAGCAAAATATACAACTACGTGATCCCCATGAGCCCATAGTCACTTTTGCCTAAAGGGTTTTGCTTTCACATGAATTTCTAGTGCCCTTAAAGTGCAAAAATAAAATACTTTTCACCAGATCATTCTCTTGATTTCCAAGGGCCCACAATCATTCTTATTTCAAGGGTATGGCTTATAATTAAACACAAGAAACCCAAGAATTTACAAATTCCTAAATTTCATCCTCTGACCCAGCCTTGCAAGTACCATATGAGCTGCTAGCTCTTGTATTCAACACACATTGCCGACTTCATTCTCGGCCAATATCTGATGAAATTTGTTTACATGTACATCAGAAATCGTGCTTTATCACAATACTGTAATTTGAAGTAAAAAAAACCTCGACACCGGCTTGGCACCGGCACGGCACCGGCTCGGCACCGGCACGGCACCGCGGCACCGGCACGGCACCGCGGCACCGGCTCGGCACCGGCACGGCACCGGCACGGCACCGCGGCACCGGCTCGGCACCGGCACGGCACCGGCACGGCACCGCGGCACCGGCTCGGCACCGGCACGGCACCGACACGGCACCGCGGCACCGGCTCGGCACCGCGGCACGCGCCACTTGGTGTACATCGTTTTTGGGAGTGAGCAACCCCTCGAATCATTCAGTAGCTCAAAGTGCATCGACTTGAGGAAGCCTCCTTTCTTCTTGAAAATGTGGTAGCTCTTAAATATCTCAAAGCAAAGTTTCTAAAGAAACTGGTACTGCCAAATATTTAACTTTTTTACTTTTGTCCATAAACCAGCTAAATGCTTCTCTTTTTGTTTGATTAGCATGTTAAGATCTATTTTGAAGCTTACCTACTAAATCAGTGGTTCCCAACCGGTGGTACGCTCACCCCAAGGGGTACGTGAGACCCTTGCAAGGGGTACGCGAAGGAACCAAAATTGATTTAGTCTGCAGCTTCAAAATCTCGCCTCGCTCATTTTTGGTTGCCGAAAGTCTAATATTACCAGCAGAGGCATCACCAGCCAAAAGGTATCTAAAGGGGCAAGGTATTTTTACTAGCTTTACCGACTTTTTCTTTTAAGTTACTGCTTTTACGAAAAATCGCGGCGCTTCTCTTCTTTTTAATCGTCTGGCCGACCTTATACCCGTGCGTGACGACTCTGATTCCAAATCCTAGTGAAAGTCAGTGAAATAATGTTGATTGAAAAATAGCTAGCCTACTGCCGTAAAATCTGTTCCTGTGTCATACAATATTGTTTCAAGAAGAATCTTGGACATTGCAAGTGATATTGTCATTCAGGTTGCGAATTAAGCTAACGAAAAAGTTTGCGATGCAGCTTGATGAAACCATGGAGAACATCAAAACCAAACACAGAAACAGGCTGACTGAAAAATATGCTGCTAATGACGTCGAGCCGAGATTTGACAAAATTTTTGCGTCTAGGGATTGCCTAAGTAAATATTTTTATACATGTATGCCTTATGTTTACGATAATAACTATCGTCTTTTTCACGTTCTGAAAAAGGGGGTACGCAATTTTTTCAAACCTTGATTAGGGGTACGCGGTACGGAAAAGGTTGGGAACCACTGTACTAGATGACACAATGATCGCACCGAGTCGCCGTTTGAAGTCGTGACTTGAATGGAAATTTTAGTTTGTTTGAAAATTAAATAATCAATAAGTAAAAAATTAAGTAGAACAATTTAAAAAGAAAGTAAAGTAATCGGAGTTCAAAAGATAATGTACGTAGGGTACACCTCGGTTCGGAAATTCAGTTGAATAAGGGTATGGCTTCGAATAAGATGAATTTATTTGGACTTTGTAGCGCCGCAGACTCCCTCTTTAGGTCATGACAGAAGGTGTCTGTGGTGAAACCAAAATCAATCGCAAATAAATCTTTACTTTCTATATTTGGCAGCCTAGCCAACTTACCCTGAAAAACTATTTTGACTTCTTGAAACCCAGTTGCCACCATGTCACTGACTGATGCACTGAACGTCTCATTCTCCCATCCAGTGCCATAAACCAGGCCTGTATAAACAATGACATTTTCGAAATGAAACTGGAGATTTTGATTCCTTAGTGACCGATGAAAACCCAAAAGCAGACATTCTATGGTTAGGGGGAAACTGATGAGAAACTGGGCCCAAGGGAGAAATGAATTCTGACTTCCCTCGGATTCGGGGAAAAAGAGTGATTTGTTTCTGAATCTCCAACAGAAATCTCGGAATTGCGACACAACTTCCAATGTCCATTCATACAGGTAAGTAAATATTCTTTGAGCCCAAGCTGACTTTGAAACATATATTCAAATAATGTATACAACGGATGATGTTGACCCTGAAGATTGACAGCCTTACGAGGACCCTTGCCAAGAAGGACCGGAATATCGCTGATGAAGACTCGTAGCTGACGTATCCATTGTAGGACCGCATCTTATGGGAGAGAGGAAGCTCGTGAAAACGTTTACGTCATTGAGCTTCCAAATAAGTTACTGACGGACAGTCTTCAGAGTAAATATATTTAACCTGTGAGCATTAGAATACGAATAAGAAATGTAACAATATTTAAAAGTGCCAAAGCTCGTGGAATCAAGAGCTTCCGAAGACGGCTTACCTCAGTACCCCATCCTAAAACATGAACTTAGGTGTCAATGCATTACATTGCTTACCTGACGATCTTATGTTAATTAGCCGTATTATAGAAGGGTCCTAATGAGGACCCTTGCGAAGAAGGGCCGAAATATCGCTAGTGGGAGTAGTAAGTGGCTGACTTTCCACTCAAGCCATAGTTTAATATACTAAATACACTTGCTTCACTTTTTGGGAATTGGTTTTCCTCTGAATGTCGACAAATGCGAATTCCTGCAGTTTAATGGGTCTCCTTCTCCTAGTCCACTGGATTGCCAGGTATTTAAAGTTCCAAACGCTGTTTCTCTTAAGATGGCCGGAGTTACAGTTACGAGTTCCCTTCCGTCTTTTCGCTTTACACCACTTGTCGACATTAAACGTAAGCTATAAAAAGCAAATACCAAGCTTGCCAAGCTTCACACAACTTTTGTGAACCGGCTGTGCTTTTTGGGATCCCAAAAAGTAAGTGGAGGGATACCTATGACATCGCAAAAGTTGTCCGTCTGTCCGTCCGTCTGTCCGTCTGTAAACACGATAACTCTCGAAGGGAATGAGATATTTTGATGAAACTTGGTAAGAGGATTCGTTGAGTCGTCGGACCAGTCAAGTTCGTAGATGGGCTTTGTAGCCCTACAGTTAGGGGTGGGGGAGGGGGTTCAAACTAAGGGGCAAACAAAATATTTTGAAACAGCTAATTTGATAGTCGATTATGGGGTAAGACGATATGCTGAACACGATGTTGAAAACCATTTTGTCATCGGAAAAGTAGTTCGTCCATAATCCGGCCAAAACCGGAAAGTTTGTTAAAAGTAAAAGTTTTATTTGAAGTTGATTAAATGTTCGATTTAGGGGTAGGAAGACATGCAGAGGACGATGGTGAAAGCCATTTTCTCGACGGACAAGTAGTTCGCCCGGAATCCGGCCCAAACCGGAAAGTTTGTTAAAATTCAAAGTTTTATTTGTGGTTGATTAGATGTTCGATTTAGGGCAAGAAGACATGCTGAACACTTATGTGAAACAATTTTCTACCTGGACATGTAGTTCCACCCGAATCCGGCCAAAACCGGAAAATTGTTAGAAGCTTAAGTTTAATTCTAGTTGATTAGATAACCGATTGAAGGGTAAGAAGAGATGCTGAATCCATGTTTGACAATCATATTTTACCTGGAAATATAGTTCGACCGGAATCCGGCTGGAGGTCGGAAAATTATTTGAAGTTGATTAGATGTCATTATTGGGGAAAGAAGATACCCTGAGTTCATTCTTGAGCTTTCTTTGTTCTGGAGTTCGGCCGAAACCAGGAAATTGGCAGAAGTGGCAGGAAGTTTTCGTCAAAACAGATATGACTTATAGGGGTAAACACACATGCTGAATCCATATATGAACGTGGTTTTCTCAGATGACTAGCTATTTGGCCTTAATCTGTTTCTGAATTTTAATTGTAAAAATGTTCAAGGAGTCTGGCAATGACTGGATCTGGCTAAGACAAGACCCAGTTGTCTGGATCAGATATTGAATTTTTGGGATCCCATCGAAACCTCTAGTCTTGTTTCAATTGGTGTAAGTTTTTTGATGAGTAAAGATGGTTGAGGAGAGAGGGTTACCTTGGGTATGAATCGGTTCTGGATTGCCATGAAGTTTAATTGCCTTCTATTTACTGATACTGAATATCTTTTTTTCTTTATATAGTCGTTTCTGTACAGTATTGCATTTATTTTTTTCCCTTTTTATGTTCCCAATATAATTATGTTAAGTGATTAAATTATTTAAATCTACCACAAACAAATCTGTATAGATTTTCACGTGGCAGGTCTGTTATGGTATTGATTTTTTTTAAAAATTTTTTATTCCATTATATATTGAATTTGTCCCTCACACTCTCTCTTTCTCTCTCTCTGTTTAATGTCTACAAACTAGATTTATCTAGAATAAGATTATTTATGTTATATTCAAGTTTTCAAGTGACACCCCTGTGTACATGATCCGATCATAACATCTTTGAGTTACAGGTCACACCAAAAATCTTCATTTTATCTACAATAGGCACATTTAGATCTCCTTGACTAGGAATCTCATTTTTTTTTAAACGAAACTCTCATAACTGCTGACTTTTTCCTGTTGATTTTGAGCCGTTTTCTTCGCAGTCTGACTGCAGACGACGAATTATCCCATCGGTACTGATCAGGGATTCAAGCTTTTGTCAAACTGTCTGCAAACTTGGCTCGGTTTTTATGCCATGTTGCAATCATATTACACAGTATTAAAAATAACACAGGCCCTAGTTTAGTTCCTTGAGGTATTTCGCAGAAAAGCTCAAGAAACGGCTGTTACGGTGTACGAACTGCGGACAGATTTCCAGCAGAATTCTTGTTTACGTTTGTCACCGCATCACTGGCTGATTAGACTCTTCTCATTGATTGTTACTATTGTTTTAAGTTTTCTATGTCTTTCTCTTTGTTTTGTTTATTATCATTCTTCTCTAATATCTTTTTGGTGAAACGTTATATGACTAAAAAATATACTTTTCTTTCTATTAAGAAAGACTAATCCAAGAATTCTTAGCATTTCCATAAGAGACTATGGTACCTATGGTAACTATGGTACCAGCAGAAAGTGAAGGTTCTAAGCTTCCTTTCAGGATACTCCACTGAATTTTATCTCAACCTTTACTCTTTTTCCCTAAGTCATTTCCCCAAAATAGTAGTTTAGGGTGGCGGCTTCACGCAGCACTCCTGTACCTTCGCTATCCTGTCAATGCGGCTTGTAGAGATGCACTCACATTCATCTTACTCTTATTGGAGTACCTTATTAGAGGCCAGCTTTGCTTTTTGCCGAATTAAGACAAACATTTTGTCGAGCTAGATATCAGCTTAATATAATTACCTGTAGGACGTTGGACGATATGCATCAAATACCTGTTTTTTTTCGAAAGTATCGGCCCTTCCTGGTCAGGGTCCTATTCAGACCATTACTAAAAGTTACAATTCCGATAAAACATTTGCATTTATAACTTCCCATGAAACAGGCTGCTGCGATTTTATATTTGCTATTTACAGAGTTACCTTCTCAGACTTACTATTGGTAAGAATAAACGAATGATTTATTTGTTTTGCATGCTGTAAAAAAAACTATCAAGTCTGATCATGGAACTTGACTGCTCGCAGAGCTCCTGTTTTTCAACTAATTTTGGGCGACCTATCCGGGGCAAAAGATTTCCTTTCCTGTCTCAACTTATTCACATTCCCGTAACGGATAATTAGTATCTTCGTTCATTCCAGCCATCACTGTAAAAAAAAAATCTTGCAGTATTTGCTACTTGGATTAGTCTTGTCTCTAAAAAGAATCTTATCTCTCATTCGGATTAATTTTATCTCAGTAAACATAGGATTAATCCCAGTACCAATACTACAGTTAACTTTAATCCTTACTCGGAGGAACTTTTTCCAGTCATCACAAACTTCCGAGCCGAGGAAACGGAGCATGTACATCTTCAGTTTCTTATTTTTGTAACCTTTTTGTAGCATCAGCGCAAGAGAAAATTTGAAGGCTTTGAAATTTCCGGTATCTCCGGATTGTGGCCGAGCCATCCGCCAGACCCAACAACTAATGGCAAATCCTGGCACAATATCCGAAGTTACCCTCCATGTCAGCTTCCTGCAAGGTCCGTTCTCAAATTTGCCGCTATTACTAGATTCGGGCCGTATTAGAGATCCAATCCGCGAACTGCGGAGAAATGCTGTATGTTGCTTTACCCTTACATCGACCTGACCCCTGAACAGATTTGTTTTGGAAATTAGGCATTTTTGGCTTCTATCGGGTTTTGTTCGAATTAGCCATCCGAAGCGAGAAACGACAGAGTATCTAGTTTCAGCCCCATATTTTACCCCCAATGTAAACCCCCTTGCCTGTACTAAATTGGTTCGTTATCGGACTCGTGGCTCTCACTCTTACTCTTACATAGTTGGTTATTTCTTCATAATTCGTTTCGAGACCACTCTTAATCTAGCAACAACAACAACAAAAAACTCAATTATGTCCCATGACCTGTTCTGCCCGGATAGAACTTCCCCGCGAAAAGTCATTTTTGGACGACAAATCAGACACATAGAGACAACCCTAACGCAGAAAACAAGCGGTCACGTCCAAGCAGTCAATACTAACTTTCTTCCAGAAATCCTTGGAAAAGCGAAGTTTCTTTACTGGAATCGCAAACTTCTCTCGGAACTTAACAAAAGCAAGGAAGCACAATAATCGCTGCTGTCTTCTTAGAAAACTACCTAATTAGCCTGACGTGAACGGAAGCTCCATACTCATTAGAAATCACAAGAAACTTTCTGACCCAGGGGCTGTTTATAACAAACGGCATAATTTCAATGGCCCATCATGTGTTGGTCATAATTATTCAACGCGATTTCTTAGAAGTAAAACAACCAATGAAACTTCAGATGGGTTGCTCACTCCCCCGCAACTCCTATACACCCTTTCCCGGCACCGATAGAAATCAACGTTGCCGGCACCGGTGCTGGCCATAAATTTAGGTATCTCATCTTTCAAACGGTACTAAACATGCTACCAGGCCCTTGATGTACACTAGAATCAAGAGTAGGCAACCCCTCGGAAACTTGACTAAAATCCCTCTGTTCGATTTAACCAAAATGGTGACCTTCGGTGCAGGCCCGTATCCAGGAATTTATTTCGGGGGGGGGGGGGGGGGGGTTGCCTGTCGGTCGGACAAAAAGCACAAAAAAGACATAGATCAGAGGGAAAAGCCTATAAAATTGATGATTTGTGCATGTTTCGGGGGGGGGGGGGCAACCCCCTACCCCCCCCCCCCTGGATACGGCCTTGCTTCGGTGCCATATCACGCAGTGAACAAAGTGACCAGAACAAACGGGAAGAATATCGCTCTGTTAAAGGATGCCTAGAGCAGAGATAGCTACTAAAGGATGGCTAGAGTAGAGCTGTTCATGTGTCGGACCCGCAACCGGCCACGGTGGGCATAACAGTTTCATTTCCATCTGTTTGATCCGAGACCGGTCAAAAAGAAATAATATATAAACATAATACTGATAAAGGCTTTCACGACTCGTACTTCGCAAAATGGTCTAAACTAAGTTGTATTGTAATTCCATACAAGCGCGAAGTCACACCCATTTAATCTATTTTGCCTCAGAAAACAAAAAATTGTAGCTTATTTCTAACGGTGAGTATATATTTTAATATATATACAGAGAGAGCCAAGCGACCAGCGTGGCGCCGGTCGCGTTTACATTTATAAAACGGCCTACGGACAATCAAATCCTAAGTTGAGTCCTCAATCACGCGACGTCACTATATACGTCACGACTGTAGGGAATTCTGACACAACTTAGTCGACACCCGAAAACGGGACACAAACTCCATTATAGACAAAACCAGAGATTCAACCAAATCAAAACTTTCTGCAGAACTTCAAGACCGAAAACACGTCATCCAGATAAGGAAAGGTAAATTTTAATGGCAAATATAAATAAACCTGGTGTTTCTTAAAAGCATCAGACATGCCAGTGGCATAAAAAACGACGCTTCACTAATTCTGATGTGTTTGTAAAAATTATTAATACAATTACTAGCCTAAACCATTGTAAGTGCTATCTATAATGATGAGTGTTATCTATAAATTTTTTGGACTGATTGAACGTCTCTGTACCAACTACATCATCTGGTAGGGAATTTCACGGACGGCCACTCTGCTCCGAAATGGCCAACATCCTTGTCAAACCTTTAATGAACAATTTTGATACGGTGGCCCCATAGCATAGATAGCTGCTTATTTTCGTGGACCACAACCAAGTTATCATCCGGAAGGTTGTCGTAGGCGCCATGCCAAAGCTAAGGGCTCATAAGAACACCTGAGGGACATTATTCCCGCTAGCGAAGCCTGTTCTACCCGTTCATATGCATACAGAATTTATTCACGTGGATTCATGGTGGTTAGAAGTGCGGCCACAATCAGGATTCTCTTGTCTTAAAAGTGGCCGTTAATGGTAAATTGTCTATTTAATTTATATATTATTTTTTTAATTAAAAAAATGTCAAGTGTAGAAAAAACAAGACCAGAGGTCTTCGCCAGGCTAATCATCAGAGAAAACTAAGTTCAGATATACCTCTATTTGACGATACTGATGAAGATTTACTGCTTTACTTCTGCCAAGTTTCCGGTTTCACCGAAATTCCGAGTGAACTACTAGTCCAGCAAAAAAAAGAAAATTCAGAAACGAATCCAGCGTACCTCCTTATCCCTATAAAGAACATTTAATCAACTTTAAATAAAACTTTCTTTTTGCTTTTAAAAAATTTTCTGGTTTTGGCCGGATTCCGGGCGAACTACTTGTCCGGCGAGAAAATGGTTTTCACTATCGTGCTCAGAATGTCTTTTTACCTCATAATTTTTCACTATCGTGCTCAGAATGTCTTTTTACCTCATAATCGACTATCACATTAGCTGTTTAAAAATATTTTGTTTGTCCCTTAATTTGAACCCCCTCCCCTAAATGTAGGGCTATAGAGCCCATCTACGAACTTGACCTTAACCTTGACCCAATGAATCCTCACACAAAGTTCCATCAAAATATCTCATTCCCTTCGTGACTTATCGTGCTTACAGACAGACGGACATTTTTGCAATGTCATAGGTATCCCTCCACTTACGTTTTGGGATCCCAAAAAGGAAAACGCAGATTATTAGTAAGCTCGTTAGAAACGGATGACTAGAATTTATTCTGTACAGAGAATCCAAGCAGCACTATGACACGCACTGACCATGTGATTTTATTTAACGCGGTGCGATTCTGTGTGTTAGTTCTATTATTTTCTGCAAGCATTTAAAACTGTGTTAGGTGTGAAAAAGAGGGAAAAGTAACACTTTCAAAATCATACGAAAAACCTTTTGCGGGCAAACTATCAAATTTATCTCTTGTTACGAAACTCCTGAAAGTGCACTATGCATCGAATCGGTGTAGCACCGAGCCGACTCAAAACAAAAGAATCAGTTTCATAGTTAAAAAAAACTTGGAAAAGTAAGCTCAAACAGTAAGCTCTGCATACATACCCTAGACTGAAAAAAACATTAGTTCAACCTTTTCGACAGTCTTGTCGTTTTATTGCTTGTTTCTTAAGTGGTGCAAAGTTCAGATCAATCATCAGTCATTATGACGCAAGTTACCTCAAAACGCCAAGCTTGAACACCCCAAAAGACCTTTGAAAACCTTCACCTTTTTGTAGTAAGGCTGTCACCGCAACAAGCGCAAACGAGAACCAACTGAACTGTCAGCTAGACGCAAAAACATTTCTATTTACTCTGCGTGGAAAAACAAGTTAGAAAACAAACCGAGCGTGGAACTCAGAAAACGGTGTCGCTTGGGCACTCTGATGTATGCTCGCAGGAACCAGAAATAAAAATGTCACCAAGCTTTCTCGCAGAACGATGGTACCTCTCTCAAATAGCATCACTTAGGCATAATTGAAACGCGCCCGCCATCCCTAGCTCCCAATAAATTCATTCCAGAGCGTAGGAAAATCGTCAACGAGGAGTCGATAAGAAAAATATTAAACTGAATAATAAAAGAGGAGAGCACGTAGGGTCAATTAGAATTCCATTACTACGTGAAAGGCCGTAAAGTCTAACTGAAAAGGGCTGTGACAAGTAGGCCCGTATCCAGGAATTTTTTTCGGGGGGGGGGCCTTTGGGGGGGGGGTGCTTGCGGGCCGCTCAAAAAAGTACATAAAACATTGATCAGAAGGAAAAGCCTATAAAAATGACCATTTTTGTATGTTTCGGGGGGGGGTCAACCCCCTAACCCCCCCCCCCCCCTGGATACGGCCTTGGTGACAAGACAGTCTAGTTACCCATCACCTATTGACTGAAATAGGCCTGAAGACCCGACGAAAATGCGCTATTTCGTTGCTCCACTATTCACGCATAATCGATTTTCAAATAGCGGACTTTCCCTGTCGGATCTGTGGTACCTGTGTTGTGTGCTTGGCGAAAACAGTTTACGGAAGAAAAAAAAAAATACAATGGCAAATGAAACCGATTGGGGGACGGTCGAGGGTGACGATGAAGTACTTGGCATTCGTCCATATATGTTTGAGCCACAGTGTTCATCAACCTCATCACTGCGGCCACTGAAAAGCCGCGTCTATGTTGAGATTCAAATTCCGCGTCATGGCGCATAACCTAGCGTTGTGGGCAGTGTTTCCACTTCGAGGGATTTATCCCATTTTGAGGGATTTCCAGGCCTTCCTCGGGATTTTTTTTTTTGTAAGGAGGGATAAGGGATTTTTCAGGGATAATTGAGATATTTCGGGATTTTTAATATAAGAATGGAGATTTTTTGAATTTTTTAGTCTCAAGTTAAAAATCCGTAAACTTCACAATAACTGTATGGGCACTTATGTAGGATGTTTTGTCCGCTTGTCTCCTCATTCTACTATTTTTGTTTTGGCCTAGATAGTTGGCAAACATGTCGAAGTTTTCTTCTGTTTTTTCTTACTCTCGATATTTTTAGCTTGCCCGAGTTATATAAGTTACGAACAGTGAATTTTGCCCGTAAACCACCTGGTTCTAGTAATTTAGTTATACGAAGAGATCTTCTTGTCGTAGGCTACGTTACGAGACAATCGTATGTTCAGAGATTGTTAAAATGACAGTTCTATGTTTGGATCTTGCCAGAATAACAAATCATGAATTTTACCCTGTGAAATTTTTCAGAAAAAAAGGTGGATTTGAAAATTTTCGCCTGCGGCGCTCAGTTTTAAATTCTCTTGCGTGCAGTCGTCAAAAGCTAACTCAAGCTGGGTTTTAACCAGCGAATGCTGAAATGAGGGCATGCTTGATTTTGGTGTTTATATTTCTTGAAATTTGTAGAATTTTAAGTCTACTGTTTATAGCCGGTAGCCTTAACGGGAACTATACAGACACATATTTGGAGTTCGCCCCCCCCCCCCCCTCCTGACACAAACACAGGCGGTCGTAATTATCGGATATTGCAGACGCAGGAGAGGGATTTATCAAGGGATTATTCTTAGAAGAAAAAGGGATTTTTAGGGATTTTTCTACCTGAATTTGGGATTTTTCAAAAACAGAAGTGGAACACTGGTTGTGGGGACAGCCGTAGAGACTGAACGTCACTACTTGGGCATAAGAAATCGCTCAACACCAACAATCCAACAAAATCAGCGTCTTCATCTAACTGATGCTGATGCTAACTGCTCTAAGCTGATGCAAGCTTTTCAGGTAAACTTTAGCCAAGCAAGTTGTAGGAAATGTGGAACACTGAGCAACAAGAAAAATAACAAAACAAAATACCTGGCATCGAGTTGGCGAAAGTACTACCTGAACAATAATGAGGCGTTTTTTTGCGACCCCATGATGACGCTGTGGCTCAACTAGAGCGGTACCGCGATCGTCAGCGTGGCCCATCAATCCGTTTCCGCGACCAACAAGAATTATGTGGCTCACACTGTGGCTAAAATTTTTACAAAACTCTCGAGGTGATTTCTGATTTCGTAAATCGTATTATAAGGTTGGCTACTGAATAAAGCAGACAGACATACAACTGAGGATGTTTCTAGTACATACTAGTAAGTGCGTAATACTACACCGCATTATGGTCATTTGGTATTTGGAGCTCCCAAGGTTCGACCGTTACAGCTAAATACTAATATCATTTCCCATGTTCACCGCTTGGAATTTACGTTCGTGATTGATCCTTTGCTGGGCTTCCTTCACTCCTAACAAGGGACTACTAAAACCGCGTACATCAGAAATAACAAGACCAAAGGTTTCGATGGGATCCCAAAAATTCAATATCTGATCCAGACAACTGGGTCTTGTCTTAGCCAGATCCAGTCTTCGCCAGACTCCTTGAACATTTTTACAATTAAAATTCAGAAACAGATTAAGGCCAAATAGCTAATCACCTGAGAAAACCAAGTTCAGATTTGGATTCAGCATGTGTGTTTACCCCTATAAGTCATACCTTACCTTAAATACCTTAAATTGCAGCTTGGAGCAATTGAAGGATTTTCCATCCTGTAGCATTGCTCATCGCTTCTTCGGAAATTGCCACGTGGATAACTTATGCTCTGGTCTGGGACTCCAGGGCATCCCATTCCAGTCTCCATGGCTTCTTGCTCCACTCCCTGTCAAGGGAGACTTTGAACTCTTCGACGGTCTTGCTGGATACGGTGTCTTCGCTTAGGGAGTTCCACAGATCAACAACCCGGTTGGTAAGAAAATGGTGGCGTTCCCTCTTCTGGGCGTTGAGCTTCGTGATTTTCATGGAATGACCTCTAGTTCGCTGTGCTGAATCGATGATGAAGAGGTCATGGATTGGATTGTTTCTGATGAGTTTATAGGTGTGAATCATGTCTCCCCTTTTTCTTCTGTAGGTCATGCTGCATAGGTTCAGGGTTCGCAATCTCATCTGATAAGGAAGATGTTGGCAGCCATCTACAATCTTAGTTGCTCTGCGCTGTACCTTTTCAATCATGTCCTTGTCTCCTTTGTAGAAGGGGGATGCAATAGACATGCCAGTTTCTAGCCTTGGCCTGACAAGGCCCTTATAGAGCTTAGTGATCGTTCTTGGGGATCTCGTAGTGAATGTTCGTTTGATTATCCCTAAAGCTCGATTCGCACTAGCGACGATCTTTTCAGTGTGTCATATCTGTTTTGACGAAAACTTCCTGCCACTTCTGCCAATTTCCCGGTTCCGGCCGAACTCCAGAACTACTTGTCCGGCGAAAAAAGAAAGCTCAAAGACGAAATCAGGGTATCTTCTTTCCCCAGTAACGAACATCTAATCAACTTCAAATAGAGATTTAGCTTATAACAAATTTTCCGATTCCAGCCGGATTCCGGTCGAAATATATGTCCGGGTAAAATACGATTGTCATACAGGGACTCAGCATCTCTTCTTGCCCCTAAATCGCTTATCTAATCAACTAGAAATAAAACTTTGACTTCCAACAGTTTTCCGGTTTTGGCCGGATTCCGGACGAACTACATGTCCGGGTAGAAACTTGTTTTCACATAAGTGTTCAGCATGTCTTCTTGCCCTAAATCGAACATCTAATCAACTCTAAATAAAACTTTTAATTTTGACAAACTTTCCGGTTTGGGCCGGATTCCGGTCGAAATACTTGTCCGTCGAGAAAATAGTTTTCACCATCGTCTTCAGCATGTCTCCCTACCTCTAAATTGAACATTTAATCAACTTCAAATAAAACTTTTACTTTCAACAAACTGTCCGGTTTGGACCGGATTCCGGGCGAAATACTTGTCCGTCGAGAAAATAGTTTTCACCATCGTCTTCAGCATGTCTTCCTACCCCTAAATCGAACATCTAATCAATTTCAAATAAAACTTTTACTTTCAACAAACTTTCCGGTTCGGGCCGGATTCCGGGCGAAATACTTGTCCGTCGAGAAAATAATTTTCACCATCGTCTTCAGCATGCCTTCCTACCCCTAAATCGAACATCTAATCAACTTCAAATAAAACTTTTACTTTCAACAAACTTTCCGGTTTTGGCCGGATTCCGGGCGAACTACTTGTCTGATGACAAAATGGTTTTCACCATCGTGTTCAGCATGTCTTCTTACCCCATAATCGACTATCACATTAGCTGTTTCAAAATATTTTGTTTGTCCCTTAATTTGAATCCCCTCCCCCACCCCTAAATCTAGAGCTACAAAGCCCATCTACGAACTTGACTGGTCCGACGACCCAACGAACCCTCACACCAAGTTTCATCAAAATATCTCATTCCCTTCGAGAGTTATCGTGCTTACAGACGGACGGACAGACGGACAACTTTTGCGATGTCATAGGTATCCCTCCACTTACGTTTTGGGATCCCAAAAACTGACACCTGAACCGCTTTATTTGTCCCGTTGTATGCCTAGACGAACTTCTGCCAAAAGAGGGAAAGACCCATGCGCAAGATTCCTTTTACGGTCTACTTCCTACTAAATACTACACCGCCTAAGCCACTCGGTCTTAGAACAACCAAAACCACGTCCCAAAAGATGAAAAAAAGGGGAGCACCTTCTGCGCTCCTTCTATACTATTTCGTTCTGGCGTCACTCATGTTCTGCGAAAGAAGGAGATTAAAAAGATGAGATAATGCTATTTTTAATATGCAAAGCACCTGCTCCACTTGTCGAAATTATGTCATAACCATACTTTGACGGAGAAATTCAAAATTCAAGATGCAAGTGTTACCCTTGGATGTTTCCTCATCACTTTCAAAAGTCATGGACAACAGGGCCCAACCAGCGCACGACGTCGTCCACTGCTTCCTGACTGACGATTGAAAATTAAGTGTCTTTTTCTGTGTACTCATGTGTTTTGTTTATTTTCTTTATTTTCTTCATTACTCCGCCTTTTCAAAATGGCTGGTCATACATAAATTACTTACTTATTTACTTATTGACACCTAAACTGGCAGTGTCTTTTGCACAGATAAACTTTTGCCGAAAGAGGGAAAGACCCATGCCTCAGATTCCTCTTACGCTCTAATACCATATACACCGGCTAAGGTACTAGATCACTTCTTCATTATATTCAGCCACAGCCAGTACAGTATCGGCCTAGAATCTCAGACGTCAGATACTCCACTCCAGCTAATTAGTAAATGGTCAAACAGGATGTCGCGCCGTTCATAATTATTACTTGTATCTCCCAAATTCAAAAATTGCTCCCTGATGGGCTACAGACCCCCCTCCCCCCTCACACAATAGGCCGTGTTTCAAGCATCAAAACTTTGCCAAAAGAGGGGAAAGAATCATGCCCCAGGTCACTCATACGCCTACGCCACTTGGTAATCTCCTTTTCATGCTTAGCCTCAGCCAGTACAGTAGAATCTAGGAAGTCTAACTACCCAAGCTAGGCAGTAAATGTTCCCCCAGAATATCTCGCCATTCCTATTCTTAGTGCAGGAATCTTCCGAATTCGCAAGTTGCTTCTTGGCAGACATCCAGAAAAAGCTTCCTATTTATTGCTGCAAACGCAAGATAATCCCCGCTATTGTAAGAGGGTAAGACACTCCCTGCGAAATCACTTCCCTATCAGTGTAGTTATGAGTCATTCGGAGTAAGGACGTCATCTAGCGACGGGTGCTTCACTACTGTCGTTACAGACGGTGATGAGAGACATATTTACGGGTGAGCGAGTCAGGATATATCATTTCGCGATGCTTCATGTCTCAATTACCTTAAGGAGGACTTTACAGATGAACCTACGAGACCTTACCGATTCCCTACATAAGATTTTTCAAGATCAGACTACCACGAGGTTCCCAGGGACATTATCCAGAACTGTTTTTCAGGTGTTTTTGCGTGCATTTGGAGTTACTACAGCAGATGCACTGAAGCAGCTAAAACTTCATTACGTATTTCGTTTATACGTGGATGGTTTCGTTTAGATCCTTTCGTTTATCGACTAAGGTGAGGTCTTCAGTAAGCCTTCTACAAGAACAAGACACAAATGTAACAGATCAAGGTCCAAGCCCTCGTAATTCTGAACCCGTCCCTAATGTTGGTCATTTTCAAAGTTCTGGGAAAATCGGCTAAGACAGGTTAAAAGTAACTTCTTTTTCTCCCTCCTTGGCAAAGAAATTCTAAAATTATTAGGAAGTACTCGCTACCGGATGTTACGGAGAAATTGTCTGTTCTCCACAGTAAACTGTCGAAACGGCGTACGCGGGTCTGTCGCGCTCTCCTGGGCTTATTCGTTTGTATGAGTTGTGTTTTCCCTAATTTTGTCTTCTTATTTTCTTTTGTACTCAACTGTTTTCATCTTGTACGATTTGTGGGTTAAAAATAAATTACTATTATTAAAGCCATCTTTTCTACAGGCATCCCGCTTGGCATCAAGCACATTTTCCCAAAAAGTGAAGACCAACAACACTTCAACCCCAGCAAAAGGGATCCAAAATACTGCGCCGAAACCGCCATTGTACTGAAATCCATGTTCTAACTAAGCTTCTCTTAAACCACCTACGCCTACTTACGGCCTCAAAAAAATCTCATCATCCAAATCGATTGCCGAAATTTGCGATTTCGGTATTGACGGCAGAAGAAAACACTTCCGACTTCGCCAATTCAAAGACAAATCACGCAAGAGCCTTTCCTAAAGCGTCGCCATCGATTGATCCAACATGGAAGCCCAACCTTGATTGAATTATTTGATATCCCTAGTTCCTTGGCTGCTTTCTGGTGTTGACATTAATTCAGGGGAAGGAAACGAAATTCATTAAAACCGGCTGAGTGTAGAGAAAATAATGGCCCAATTTGTAGTCTTGACTACTGCATGTGAGCCCGAAGGCAGAATTTAAAAAAAAAAAATGGAGGGAGATGTCATTCTCGTCGAGAGAGAAAGACTAAATATATTTCTTAAATCCTTTAATATCAGGAAGACAAAGAGACGAACAGAAGTGAGACATGAATAAGACGAACTGTTCACTCGAAATGTTCCCGGTGCCTCCCGTCCCTGCAGTGAAATTCTGGCGAGGCAAACTAGGCAGATGCCTAGAGGCCAGGGGGCGGAAGCGGTAATTATAACGTGTAGAAAAAATAAATATAATCAGTACTTCTCATTTTAATTTCTATGTTTAAAGGACACCCGAATGAAGAGTACCAAGTATCATCGCTATCATAATGACTTCGCAACATTGCCTGCAGAAAACCCAATCCAAATACGAAATAGTGTTTCCAAGCTATGATTTTTGCTCCATTTTGCATCTGTCCTTATTTCAGTACCGAACAATTCTAGAAATGAACAAATGTCTCCAATCAACTCTTCTTCTGGAATATTTGTTTAACCAGTTAAGCTCAAATGTATTTCTAGAAGAAATTACAATACGATCGGGCCAGCGCTGTACAAGATTTGAATGAATTGCGCTTTTCGTCTTGGAGTCTGCATGTGCAAACCTCCGGAAACGAACATCCCTATTTTAAAAACGTCACGCTCAGGAGAAGAATGTTCTCCGTGGTCATCTCTGTAAATGCATTCTCCATGGTGTGTTCAAGTATGGTTTCATTGTTCAGGTGTCCTTTAATTATTTTTTAATAAAATTAAAGTTTGTTTTTCTGCTAAATTATTAAAAAGGGTAATCGGCTCCATCTATAGGACTGACAGGCGCCCGCGTACTCTGATCGGTCAATTCCTTCTGATCCTGGATTAACATTACATTACAATATTTGCGGTTGGGCACCAGGGTTGGTCACCAAGAACCAGGGTGTACGAGTTACTTCAGGATACTTTGGGTTACTCAGGGTTACTTTGGGTTACTTTTGATTACTTTGGGTTACATTGCATTGGGTTACATTGGGTTACTTTGATATACTTTTGGGTTACTGTCCAGGGTGTACGAAGTTACTTTTGGTGACCAAACCTAGGTTGGGCAGTTCTCGATGTCATCAGTTCACCTATTCAAGACTTTTGACGGTTCCACGCCATGTTTACACAACACCCAATGGGAAGCCCGTTACCACGTTCTCCTGACTCAAAGCAGAGCCCCCTGTACAGATATATCCACGAAAAGAGAAGTAGTTTTTATTTAAAGCTAAATGATGCAATCATGCTGCCAAGCGCTTCTGCTTACTTTTAACGTAAGTATATGAACATTTTCGGAATATATTATTCTGGTTGACAGAATACCGAGGGTCGAGAAGTTGCAACGAGCAGCTGAACGAAGCAGGTTTTGGCTCTCTCTTTTAGACAGCAATATTGCAGTGCCTGTTGTCTGACTCTCTTGTCACAAGTTCATCGAAAGCCAGAAATAGAACTATTCTTTCGCAGTATCCTTGACCTCATATTCTGCACGAATCTACACCTAAGTTGGGCTATAACCTATTTAGTATACATCGAGCGCTGAATGATCCGGTCTACCACTACATTCAGTGTTTGTAGGGATAGGCATAGGCGCTCAGAAGAGGCATAACAAACTAAGCCGACTTAAGACATTCTCCCCAAACTTTTCATTGTCTCTGTCTTCACCTTTGAGGAAAGGCCTGCCTCCAGCTTTTGCCTGCGACTTATTGATCAACACCCATTCGCGAGATTTCAGAAATCCTTTTTCTTAGAATCCGGGGATAATAATCTTTCCATTTCTCTTTTCTCCGTCCATCATCCCTGATTCCCCAGCCCCCGGCGTTCCTGCTGAAGGTAATGCTTCGTCTCGCATATATTCCAGCGGCTGAACTTGTTTTCAAGGGAATGCTTACTCAGCTGCCGCAGGTAGATTTGAGCACCAAAATTCATTACAAAGAATATGGACGGAGAAATGTATAGTTGACACAACAGTGGCAGTAAGATAAAAGAAAACCTTACAGGTTTGGACTGTCGTGGCATCGCGTGTCTCTTGACCCTTGGTCTAACTCCGTCTCCACCGCCCCTCAATCTTCATGATGGGTTTTCCGGTCGGGATTAATCGAAAAGAATGTGTCAGAAATAGCGGATAATGTGGGGTTTTCGTATGTGAAAGCCGGATTCCGGGCAGTGGGATAACCGTAGAAACTCGACACAAAATCGCACGGTAGGTCAAGTAGTCTCCCAGAAAAGGTGCGGGACACACAAAACAAAATAAATATCATAACATATCTTACTTCCCGAAATCAAAGCTAGAGCTTCTGTAGTCCTACAGCTGGTCTAAATGACAAAGGGAGCAGCACCACCCTAGTCTACACCTCGAAGTAAAGTGACGAGTTCCGACATAGACCTATTTCGTTGAGTCAGAAGTTCTGCGGAGAAATCCCAGAAGCGTGGAAACTTAAAATTTAGGCTAAGCTGTATTTTTGATGAACGGACTACTGGATGGCACTTTCGTCTCATTATGATGCTGAAGGACTCTCTCTGACCCGAGAAAGGACAGCCTAAACCGACAGCGACAGTCCATCAACCTCACCTACCAACAGTCCATCAACCTCACCTACCATCAGTTTCCTTTACAGGATGTACACAGTAACCAGGTCTTGTGGTGTTGCACTAGGTTTGACTCTTTCAACCGGGTCGTAAGATCTGACGTGAACGATAGGCAAGTCCTTAACTCGAGGAGTGGCTACCGCCTCTGTTCCCATCTTTTGGCCCCAGTCCAGATAATATTCTTCACAGCGAGGCCAGCTCGCTCGCTCCATGTCCAATAGAGCAAAGCCCAGATTTCCGTGATGATTGAATGGGGAAAAAGCTCAAGGATGCACTTACTTCGACGAAAGAGTAATGACCAAAGTTCCTAGGAATAAATGAGGCACTGGCCTGTAGGGGGTCCCGAGCCTATCAGCACGAACTCGGCTGCCAGGCCGGTGTGATAGAGCAAAAAGCTGACTTAAACCTGCTCGAACATTAAACCACAAGTGGGGCACGGCCACGAGCGTAGATCTAGGAACTCCTAGAGGGAAGAAATACCAAGATCTTCTAGATACCCCTCTTTCCCCTACAAGGTGAACCCCCTTATTACCCTACGGCACAAACTGGGTAATCAGACAAGACTTGCGAGAAGTGGAGGAATTAAGGGAACTCTTGGCAGTCCCACCTTTAGGTACATACCCAGTAACCCTTCACAGGAAATGAACGTACCGTAAGCATGCACGCAAAGTGGACATAAAACAACTGGAGCACTGAAGCATGAGTGAGAGATATAGTCACTGTCAGCAAAGGATATCTAGATAGCTCCCGAGAGAGCGACCTCACAGCTTGACATCCCTGCCCTCTAGGTACACCCCGTTATTGTCCTTTCCGCGCATGGAACCACTCATACACAAATCTGTCTGAACATCAAATTTCCATTTCAGATTGTTCTCAATTAACCAAAATCAGATCATTCTCAATTCAAAAGATGTTTATGGTGGTACCACACCTGTCCAGCAGGTCATGGTTGGACTGACGTTGGAGCACCAATCCCAAATCTGGGGATCGGAACTAACGTAAGCAGACCTTGGTGGCCAGATCTTTGTCATCTGAAGACTTTGTAAGAACTATGTGAAATTTCTTACAGCGCAGCCCTACCGATGGTCACTGGAACCTCCAGAATGATGAAGCGGTACCCCGGTACCATACACGCTTAGTCCCAAGCGATCGATGGACGTCACTAGTGAGTGTAATTGTATAAGACCATTAGCAAAAGTTCTTACTGAAAGGAACGATGGAGCTGACCCGGAATGGGAAAGACTACGGCCAACCAGCAGTACCAGCTATCTCGACGAAACAAATGAGGCCGACAAATTTTGTCATCGTCACGGAAGTAGGACACCGTAACGGAAGTTTTTCACAATACCAATTCTATACTGGTGGAAACCCATGCAGCTACACTGCTGCCTGTCATATAATAATAATAATAATATTGTATTTAAAGCCTTAGGGCCATATACATACAACAAAACATAAAACTTCATAATTACTTCTAATATCGCACTACATAAACTAAACTGCACTCGCCCGGTCAACTTTTACTTTAATACTTTGCAACACAAATCTACGTAATGCACTAATTGCTCCTGGAGATGTGCTCTTCAATATATCAGGAAATAGTATCTCCCTTACCCCCCCCCCAGCAAGATTCCCTTAAAAACGAGAGTTCTCGACACAGTGCAACCAAATATTGCTTCCACGTGACATGGTCCCAGCTGTAGGATACGGACACCTACCAACAAATCGCAAGAGAAGAACAATACAAAATCTCATTTACTACAAAGTAGATTCAAAGTTTCTGCTGCAACGCGCTGGAAAGCAGCAAATTCGTCGAACTGAAAAAAATGGTAGCTTCGTCTCTAGCTTGCAAATCACCTCTTGACTAGTCACCAGATGGGGGAAGGAGGAGGGGCACTTCATAGTTCCCCTCATATGACAAGACACTACCAGAAAGGGGGCGAGCAAGAATCGATATTCATTAGGAATCGGGCTTCAAATTTGGGATTTATGATTATCCTACCTCTTTTCGCCTGATCTTCCGCTTCTTCTCCTTGAGCGATTCCTTTCTCTCTCGATCGGACGTCTTCTTCGGAAAGACGAGCGAGCCAAGTTCTGAAACAGGAGAGATTTCTATTAGAAAAATAAACAAAGCAGAAAAGTGATTCGGGGACAAATTGAAAGGAAAACAATCGACGGAGAGAGCGTTTACTTAGAAAAGTTTATTCAAGGGCTAGCTGGAGTGGCATTTAAGAGGTCACAAAAAAAGGCTATTAGCGGAAAGGATCGTCAAGTGTCCGTTTGATGGTTTCTTCTATCCTACTGCCATACAGCATACCCAAGTAGACATATAGGAGGGTATTCACTCTCCAGTGGTTTTCGCGCTGCTGCCGAACTTCCCACACGGTTTTCGTGCTTTTAGAACAGAAGCAGATCTTCGGAAAATTCCAAAAAGATGCTGAAAAGCTCCGCAGAAAGTTGAATGCTTGCTGGAATCTTGAAAGTGTGGAAAAACACGGCAAGTGTCACTAATGAATGGAAAAAAACAGTGCAAGCCTCCTTAACGATAGCTTCACTGGAACATGTGACAATCGATGGAAGGTCCAGTTTATTCTAAAAATTCAGTTTATTCTAAAAGTTCAATTTATTCTCCCCAAATCATAAAAAGTTCGAAAGTCAACATTTTCCCGGCGACTTCAGCTTTCCATGCGTTTTCGCGATCAGTCCAGCGGGAAAATGGAAAGCGATTCCAGGAATCGCTTCCCCATAATTTTCACGATTCGCTTCGGTCGCTGGAGAGTGATTCCGGAGTATCGGGAAAACTATCTTTATTAAAGATCCCGAGACAAGATCCGCAGTGCACGCAGTACGTGCATAAAGATGAAACATCTTAGCAGGCAAAAATAAATGTTAGGTATAGCCGCGACGATTTCTAATGATAGATTTTTAAATAGAATTTTCATGGCCTCGATGTTAAGTAAGTTCTTAGAAATCTCCGAGCTTTTTTTTTCAAATATTCCGAAGCCTATGCGGTCCGGTTCCATTTCTCAGACGCCGATGGATTTAACGCGGACCACACGCCTATTGAACCATTGGATAAACAAAACAAAAAAAATCTAAACCCACAAGATTATACCGCAGACCTTCATGTTTTTCCATGTCAAGCTTGTTAGCCTACAGGGCTACATGGAAATAGCCAAATCAGTTGAAATTAAGCCCACTATCTATCTCATACGTCGTCGAGAAATGCATTGCCGTCAAGACGCCAGATGTGTTTTATTACTCCTTTAAATCCTTCGCTGAACGTGATTCCATCGAAAACACTCGAAACGACAAGCATTTTTCCATGTGTCCTGTCACTTGCGGTAGATCCACAACACGGATGGTCACAGACACATGGGCCTCTCAGCTGACATGTCTATATACTGTTTTCAATCTTCTTGTAAACATTCTTCTGACAGAATAAGAGGGCTTTTATCGTCAAAATTACGCAGGCAGACATTCCAACGCAAAAGTAAAATCCACTCGAGCCATTAATTGCAATACTTCGTCGGCGATGGAGGGAGGAGGGAATGTGCTAACGTCCGGAAAAGAGAAGAGAAGCGCCCCTTTTGTAGCAGATTGCAAATGCCACCCCGGCCTTTGATGGCTACCAGAGTGAGAGGCGTCACAGTCAATTCCAGGACCTGGAAATGCCGTGGTTTCAATCAAGTTTGGGGCGTGTGCTTTAGCTTTGAAAAGACAAGAAACAACCACAGAACTTGGAATGCCCGAATTAATGATAAAATGAGCCACATAAAATAAACTCAACATGGAAACTTGAATAGAAAATTCCCAAACCGCAAATCATGCTTTTTTGTTTTGTTCACTTCTTTACTTGTGACCCGCTTTTTAAATAACAGCGGAGTATGAGTAAAATACAAAAAATATTTGACTACGCTAAAAGGATGCGTCAGCAGGATTTACTCGGAATTTTACTCTAGCGACGCCCTTCTTGGTATGGGTGCTCTTCAGGCTCAAACCACACTTTTAAGGTTAAGGTTATTCTTTATTTACACAAAATAACATTAAACAACTTGTAACAAAAAAACATAGGAACTAAACAATAAATCTTCAGATAAACCAGTCACCCGAGAACCTGGGCGTCCAGGTTGTCCTGGGGGTGACCACAAAAACGAACCTATGGTCAGGAATGCCGCTAGGATAAAACTGACGTATCCGTTTATCGCAGTCGAATATATAAGAGAAACTTTTCAAGATGGGTAATAGCGTAGGGTTCCTAGCAGGCCCGTATCCAGGAATTTATTTCGGGGGGGCTTTTTGCCTGCGGGTCGCACAAAAAAGTACAAAAAAGACACAGATCAGAGGGCAAAGCCTATAAAAATGGGTATTTTTGTATGTTTCGGGGGGGGTCAACCCCCTACCCCCCCCCCCTGGATACGGCCTTGGTTCCTAGTTCTTCGTTTTGCTAATAAGACACGTTAAAATAATTATAATTTTGAAGAAAGTCATGATGAACTCAGAGATAAATGTGAAACTGTTGTTTCTTGTTTACTGTTATCTTAAGCAGCCATCTTATTTTGTACCCACTATTCCATCTTTTACGTTCTCATTGGCTATTTTTATAAAATAAAATGTGTAAATATTACACGATATTTATTTTTAGCGAGAGGTTTCCAGATTTATTTCGATAAAGATTTATTTTTCAGTCGGAAAGTACCAAAAAGGTAAAAAAAGAGATTGTGAAAGCGGCCGGAAGTACCGAACAGAAAGGAGTGGATTGCCTTGCCGACAGCTGCAACTACATGTAGAGTCGGGTGATGCCAGGCCCGAATCCAGGAATTTATTTCGGGGGGGGGGGGGGGGGGGTGCCTTTCGGGGGATTTTTCGCCTGCGGGTCGGACGAAAAAGTACAAAAAGACATAAATCAGAGGGAAAATCACATAAAAATAATTGTTTTTGCATATTGCGGGGGGGAGGGGTCAACCCCCTAGCCCCCCCCCCTGGATACGGCCCTGGGTGATGCTGTCATTATTTGCTCGGATGGAAATTCGGGTAGTCAGGTGAAAACAACTTGCAAGCTACTACAGGGAGAAAATGCCACCTCGACCAACCACAACTTTGTCCCACGGCTCCAAAGGTAAACGGCTCTTCAGATTCCTTGCACTTTCCCAAGAATAATCCTATCGCCCAGCCGAGGTCCCAGTTGGACGTCGTCACACGCCTATATGAGATCAAGTATCGCATTACGCTCTAAACCAATTAGAACAAATGCACTTGGGATAAGCGAGGGATCGTTAACTTTTCCATTGTTCCAGACACCACTTCGTCAGCAATACGTTCCCTGGTGACAGATATCCAGGTGTGGATTTCTTATTCCAGGGCTGAGAACTCGTAAAAAAGAAAACCAAGGAGACATGTCATCCAGCTTTTAGACTTTAGCTTTTAGACCTGGATCCGACAATTTTTAAGCTCACTAAAAAACGTGCACACCCTGTCTGGATTTATGTCATCCGTCGTCGGCGGATTTCGGGAAAAGCGGGATTTGGTTTACATTTTTGTTTCGTACAAAAGAAGTCGTTTTCCTTGCACGGGCTTTCACAGTTTCTCCACAAAGGAAACGAAGGAAAGTAGAAGTGTTACGGTACCCATGACCGGAATCTCCAACCGGATTTCACCAATAAGCAGAATCTGTTTCAAGTTCCGTACAAAAGAACCTGTTTTCCTTGCATGGGTTTTCAAACCCGGCGGAAAAAAATAAAAAATTTCAAATTATCAGCTAAGGAGACAAGGAGCCTTAGGAAAATAACTGGCAGAATTCTATAACCTGAGAGAAGTAACCTCATCCATGTGTTTTAGCCTGTACCTAATCTTTTCTGTCTCAGCGCTGGATTTCTTTATGTCAGCTATGCAACTTCATACCAAATTTCAGGTTGCTCTTAAGGTCTGTATGCATTGCAACATTGGCGAACTTCTCTAAATATTAGTTAATCTACATGCCCCACTCTTCTTCCCATTTTTCTTATTTTCTTTTCGACCGAGTCTCATCTAGTTGGATCAGTATTTCCAAACATATAGTCTAACCTAAAGTCGGTCAAGAACCTTGCGTGTGAGGCGGAATAATAAATTAGGACTAATTAGAAAGGAAGTGCGGTAGTTTTGTACTTTATAGTTTTATTCTGATTATCACACGCGAAATTCAAGTAGGTTAAGGACCGTTCACGCTTGTGTTGTAACATGTACAAAAATACTTCGCCTTGTAAGGATTATCCTCCTCTTTCGTTCAATTTGAAAATCAAGTTGTACGCCCAAGTATGCGCATATTAATAACACGAAGCCTGGAGCCTGACAATGAATCCCAAATCCCAAGAGAACCTAACCTTTGATGACTTTAGGGACACTGAACATCCTGAAATGTGTAATTTCAGCTCAGCCTCGACCGGTTTTGTGCAAATTCAGTATAATATCTGTTGCTGTGTCTACTGGACCAACGTAGGTTCCTTGATTTAGCTTTGAGCCTACCAGGATTGCTGTAACTATTTCAGATAAGGTAAAAGCTTGTAGTTGTCAAACGCAATTAGTTGTACAGTTTAGTATGACTGACTTTCCATTCAAAGAGCTCATTCAGTTTCAATTATATTACAAATATCCGTCCTTATCCGTTTCTCTCTTTCTTCCTTAACAGTCACGTTTTGAAAACGCACGCTGTGATTAGTCACGTATAACTTTTAACACACAAAATAGAACCCGTTCCTATTAATTTTTGCTACAGCAAGCCTGGCGGGATGAAAGTTTTACCACAGATATTCGGGGATAGCAAGTATAATTCAGGAATTCTGCGCCTTAAACGTAAGCTTGACGGTCCTTTAGCGAGTGAAAGAAGAAATAATAGTAGAGCATCTTTTGTATATAAAAAAAAATGATTTATATGTGCTGAATTCCCTTTGGGAGAGGATTAGGGACTAGTAAAAATATTTAATTATTTTTAAATAGACTAACAAATTCCCCATTTTGGAAAGCTTCATTTTCTATTATTTTTTCGAAGGGAGGGGTGTAGGAGCATTTTTAGTATTCAATAATGTGTATTTTATATATTATGTCACAACTTGTATATATGAGGGGGCGATTGGCAAAGATCGCCTGGCTAAGGAAGTCGAGACCCTAAAACTGACCCTCCCCAAAGAAAAAGAAATTGGACTACCATCGTAGCAACGGAGAGTCTTTTACATCAACCTCCAGCAGAGGACAAAGCAAATTAATCATTTCTCTGTAGTAAATAAAGGGAGTTCCCGATCCCTTTAGGGATGGCTGGCAAAAAGCGCAGATGGTTCCTATTGGAGAAACAACACATGTAGCGTTTCCAGGGAAGAAGGCCAGCATCACATATTGGTTAAGGAGGACAGCGGCCTGTTTTGGACTTTAAAAAGTGTGGGCCTGAAACCGTTGGAACTTCTGTCGACAGCAAGGAAAGACTAAATTCCACACAAAACAGCGGTGCAATAATAGTTCAGGAGGGAGTCGAGCTCCCGAACTAAGAATATTTGGCTTGCTGCAGAAGCTGAAAGAGTATAAAGCAAGCGACTGTCTGTTTGACATAGTATATAATTTCTTGCACAGTCCCATCCTCAATATTGTACTATTCAAATTCAAATTCAAATCATTTAATGTAAACCAGATACAGTCTCTCATAGGCATAGCCCAAATATGGTATCTTTTAGTCAAACAGTTAAAACAAGAAAGATTTGTCAACGAGAAAAACAAAAAGAATAGGATAAAACGCACAAGTTACGAATTGTTAAAGCTTCAGCGACCTAATGAGCTATTTCTCGACTCCACCCCTCCCCCTAGTAGATCTGCTTTCATCCGAAACCTTTTATGATAAAAAATCCTTTATCTCGAAGTTAGCGGTCTTCGACCATTTTTCACGGTGATCGTGAGATTGCCAGTGTTTCCAAGTTGTTACTCGAATTTATACGTTGCCGCTACGTATGTTTCAAAGAACTTTGCCGCTGGTGCGTGGCAATATTCAAAATATCGAAGTGCTGTATCTAGTTTGGCTCTGTAGACGAGAGGCGACGTAAATCAACAACAACAGTTGGCTCTGTAAGTAAGTAAGTAATTTATTTATGACAAGCCATTTTGAAAAGGCGGAGTGTTTTGAGTGTGCTTCCACTTCTACTTATTTTGGCAGTAGGATACTTATTTTCAGCCTTTTCTACTAACCAAATTTTGTATTTACTTACCTAGACTACTTATTTTTTGGGTCTACTACTTGTTATCTCAACATTTAATCTTTATTCAAAAGCTCTATTTTTGTCTCCAGTTCTCTCTATTGTAGCTGAAAAGCAGGTTGATTTTCAAAAAAATTCTGCAGGGCATGGTTTGACGTAAATCGGCTTTGTCACTATTGGCATTCAGAGTAGATGCACAAGTGAAGAAAAACACTATGATTTCACGGTTAGCCCTTGCTTTCATTTGGGATGCTTTGGAAAGGGGAAACTCGATGCTTGGGAAACTGCAACGGGTTTCATAATATTCTCTATCAGAAGGTGCCTTTTTATCTGGTTTTAGGCCTGGGATTTGAGAAACATTTGTTCAAGAACCTGTCGTGGAAATGGTTAAATATTGGCAGAAAAATGCTTGAAGCTGCTGTTAGGGTTTCACCCTCTCCGTTCTTGATAATTCTGAAAGTTCTTGGGTCTTAATGTTTGGTCCACATTAAAAGCTAGGATTTGCATGGGAAGCAGTTGAGTTAGGCAGAAAAAGAAAATGCAAATATCAAAACTTCGCCTGCAGCGGTCAGTTGAATTTGGTCTTGGGTTTGGTAGTTCGGCCGCAGCATTTTAAAGTTTGCCGCTGCATTTTAAAGAATTTTAACATTTTAAAGTAACTTAAAACTGGTTTAAAAACTTAAAACAACCTAGCCTAATGGTCAAATTGTCATTAAATTGCCGGTGAAAATTTTGACTCTGCATCCTCCCTATCGAAAATGCAATACTCCAGCACTGCCCCCAGGCAGTGCAATTGTACCAGGCATTCCTCAACTTCTCAGGTACAGGAGGGGTATCCAACCTCAGACACGTCTTTCCTTCAGAATAATCTATCTGGTTTAAAAAGGAACCAATAAATATGACAAACACACTAGACTGAAGCTAACTGAATGGTTTACATATTGGATAAATAAATATTGGCGCAATCTTATTGTTACAAATATTTTCTTTTCAAACATGATCCCTTCTCTAACCTTACCTCGATTGACTAGAAAATGATGAAAAAGGTAGCAAAGTCAATAGCTAGAAAATTCCTTTTCAAAACAGCTTGAAAACAAAGAAAAGGCAGAGAATTTGAATATTTGAGGACACATGACTGTTCAAAAAGTCATATTTTGTCTCTTGACTGTCAGGACAGCATGTACATTTCATTTTAACATTTTCGCGGCAAAAATCGAGGTAGTATAAAAACGAGGTCAGGTATCCCTCCTGTACAAGAAGGGTTGAGCCAGCAGGTCAACCACTAAAACATGACGAAGATGCCTCAAACTGGTATGTGCGTGATAGCTTACTGTAGTCTAGGTAACTAGGTAAAAAAAGAGACTCCAGTTCAGGCTGATTAGGTCTGACAGACAGACAACAAAACCAATTATGGTAAGGTACGTTGCACAAAAAGCTTGAGTAACATGAGAAATTATTGATTGTTCGAGTAAATAAAAATATTTGCATCAGGTCAGGGTCCCCAGACTTGTCACAAACTATAACCTTCTTTTAGAATCACATTTGTACGACATTCTCTGACCAGAAAATTCTTGCTGACATAACCTGAGAGACAGACAACCGACTGGTTAACTCCAACTTGGGTAAAGTTTTGAGAATAGTTTTGAGAATAGCATAAATGGGAATTGTGGGATAGCAATGAAGAAGCTTAAAAACTACAATACAAAACAATATTGGAGGGTTGAGTAAAATCATTTACAACAATTTTTTTTTTCTAGCTGTTCAGGATCCCAATACAACTCTCAAACGTTGACTATGGTGACAGATAGTAAGACCATTTATTTGAAAACCTATGATTGTCTCAGAATTAAACCAGGATTAATAATCGACAACATACGAAAACAAAAGAAACTACTTTCAGTTTATAAGTATTTCTTCAGCCTAAGGTTTAGCTATCTAGAAATCATGTTCGACTGTCCTTGAAATTCAGTCAGGCTGTTTCTTTATGTGCTCTAAAGCTAAGACTATAGTGTAGCGCATTGAAATACTTCTACGCTGCTTGAAATGCTCTAATTTTTTACAGGTGCAAATTCAGAAAACGTGACGTCTGGCCAATAGATGCACATAATTCCAATGGTATCTACCAAGTAAAGCCCAGGATTCTGACCTGTAGTACACCTGTGCATCACAGCATTGTGTCTAGATGTGTAGACTCACAGCTACAGCCAGGTTTGCTAAACCCCGCTGACTGGTTCCACAGAGAGCTTTAGTAAATAGGTGAGTGTTTATCCTGGAAATACATTTTTCACCAACTAATTCTAGGTGATAGGTTTACTGAGACCACGAAAGTACCATTAACACTGAAAAACTGCAGATACTCTCCATTTCTTCGGATTTTTACTTGCAACTGTTTAGCCCCTCTGCTCACCACCTAGATGCGGTTCGGTGACGCCGGGATACAGAGATAATGAACCATCACTGAATAATTATCAGTTTATATATCATACTGCGATGATTTCATCCTATTTTCAGTGTCTCATTTTATCTTTTTTCAAGTTCAAATTGGTTGCTATTTAGCACAAGGATGTTTCATGCCCCTAATCTTGGCTGGTATGGATGATTACCTATAATTGAAAGGGTAGAAACCAGATTTCAAGGAAGAGTTGAAGGATAGATTAGGACTAGGTTTATCCAGGTTTGACACAGACTTTACAGTGATTTACATGCTGCTCTGCTGCTTTTGGCTGCAAGTATCGTGAATTTGAACAAAACCAAAGGTTTCGACTGGATCCCAAAATTTCATATTTGATCCAGACAACTGGATCTTCTAGATATCTGGTCTTCGCCAGACTCAATTTGTACTACTGAATGTTTACTTGTTGCTGAGATTCTTACACTGATAAATATACACCATGGTAACTGATGCCACTGTAACTGATATCATTGTAGCTGGTACCGTGATGACTGATACCTTGGTAACTGACACGATTGTAACTGATACATTGGTAACTCATACCAGTGTAACTGGTATCATGGTTGCCGAATTGCACTTTTACTCTGCGACAGACTGCCTATCTGCCTAGTGCCTACCGCCATGTAAACCCAGAGCGCTAGGTGTAAGATATGACGTCATCGACGCAGAGCTTTCGCTTTTATGGATAAACGGCAGGGTAGAGACTCGAAATCGGTCAACAAATTTTTATTAAACTGTTACCAGATCCTTGCCGGATGCTTTCTGACTTTTCGAACCAGCAAATGCCGTTTGGCAGATTAGTAGACTGATCGCATGCACATTTTTGTTTATCATTAGTATGATCAAAAGTTGCAACAGTATATCTCCTCAATATGTATCGCTTAGTTTAAAACTTCATGCTAAATTCCCAGATTCAGCGTGAACTACATATCCGGCGTGAAAATAATTTTCATATTCAGAAATCAGCATGTGCTCCTACCCCTGAATCAAACATCTAATCAACTTCAGATACAACTCTTACTTTTCCCAAAATATCCGCTTTTTGCCTGATTCCAAGTAAACTCCTTGTCTAGCGAAACTATTTTCATATTTGGATTCAGCATGTATCCTCACCTCTGAATCAACTCGCTTGAAACATATTTTTTGTCCTCCCTTAATTTGAAACCCCTGCCCCACCCATAAATATAGCACTACAGAGCCCACCTTCGAACTATACTTTGACCCAAAGAGTCATCGTGTCAAATTTTAACAAAATATCTCAACCCTTTCCAGAGCTATCATGCTAACAGACGGACAATTTTTGCGATGCCATAGGCATCCCTCACTTACGTTTCGGGATCCCAAACTCAGTTCGTCTGTATAGTTGCAAACTTCAGCCACCCTGAAGAGCCCCTTTAACCAAATGGTGATGGTGTTGACAAGCATGAAACAAACGCTCTGAGGACAAGAAAACGAACAGGCATACACAACTTTCTGTCTGTGGAATTGTGACTTAGATAGACACGTCATATATTTTTTTCTTTCTAGGCAAAAGCTACATTGGCATCACGAGTTTTTCCAGCTTCAGCACTCCCAGGGAAAAGGAATAGTTTTGACATTTTGTATTGATTCAAAGGTCAAAAATTTTCGAATGATTGTGAATTACACAAGTTTATTTTTATATAGCCTACTCTGAAAAAACTTTGTCTGTGATAATCGAAGTTACTGTGTAGAGCTCATTGTTTCATCTACACCATAGAAGCAACATACAACAAGACCAAAGGTTTCGATGGGATCCCAAAAATTCAGTATTTGATCCAGACAGTTGGGTCTTCTCTTCGCTAGACTCCTTGAACATTTTTACTATTAAAAGTCAGAAACAGATTAAGGCCAAAAAGCTGATCATCTGAGAAAACCAAGTTCAGATATGGATTCAGCATGTTTGTGTTTACCCCTGTAAGTCATATCTGTTTTGACAAAAACTTCCTGCCTTACTTCTGCCAATTTCCCGGTTTCGGCCGAATTCCGGAACCGCCTGTCCGGCAAAAAAAAAAGCTAAAAACGAACTCAGCTTATCTTCTTTCCCCTATATCGAACATCTAATCAACTTCAAATTAAAATTTAACTTATAAAAAGTTTTCCGGTTCCAGCCGGATTCCGGGCGAACTATATGTCCAACAAAAAATGATTGTCATACACGGATTCAGCATCTCTTCTTACCCTCTAAATCGGATGTCTAATCAACTACAGATATTTGTAACAATTTTTCCGGTTCTGGCCGGATTTCGGACCAAATACTTGCCCGGCGAGAAAATAGTTTTCACCATCGTGTTCGGCATGTCTTCCTACCCCTAAACCCAACATCTAATCAACTTCAAATTAAAATTTAACTTATAACAAATTTTCCGGTTCCAGCCGGATTCCGGGCGAACTGTATGTCCGGGTAAAAAATGATTGTCATACACGGATTAAGCATCTTTTCTAACCCCTAAATCGGATATCTAATCAACTACAAATACTTTTAACAATTTTCCGGTTTTGGCCGGATTCCGAGCGAACTAATTGCCCGGCGAGAAATGGTTTTCACCATCGTGTTCAGCACCCCTAAACCGAACATCTAATCAACTTCAAATAAAACGTTTACTTTTAACAGACTTTCCGGTTTGTGCCGGATTCCGGGCTAACTACTTGTCCGGCGAAACGTGTTCAGCATGTCTTCTTACCCCTAAATCGAGCATCCAATCAACTTCAAATAAAACTTTTACTTTTAACAAACTTTCCGGTTTGGCCGGATTCCGGGCGAAATACTCGTCCGGCGAGAAAATGGTTTTCACCATCATGTTCAGCATGTCTTCTTACCTCACAATCGACTGTCTCATTAGCTGTTTAAAAATATTTTGCTTGACCTTTAATTTAAACTCCCTCCCCCACCCCTAAATATAGGGCTACAAAGCCTATCAACAAACTCGACCTTACCCTTGACCCAACGAACCCCTACACCAAGTTTCATCAAAATATCTCATTCCCTTCGCGAGGTATCGTGCTTACAGACGGACGGACGGACAACTTTGGCAATGTCCTAGGTATCCCTCCACTTACGTTCTGGGATCCCAAAAAAATCAGATTGAGACTTTGAAAATATGGATGGTATGGACCCTCAACTTTAGAACAACCCCTGGAGCAATTAGCTGCCTTGGGCACTTCGAACAGTGTTACGCCCATTCATGCTGCGATACACTTCATCTAGTATTACCAGGGGCGTCAGGACTGGGTAAAAACTGTCATTTTTTGTTGTTGAAAACGGTCGTTTTTCTGCAGAAACAGTCGGTAAAAACTACCAGCCAGTCGGTAAATGCCTCGTCTCCCCCCCCCCCCAAACATTTTGGCTAGTAACGCCTCTGAGTATTACAATGAAGTAAACAATCAAAAACGAAATGTAGGAGCTAAGTCCATGCTGGCCAAGATTTGCTGTGGATTATAGTGATTTTGTCCCAACAGTGATATTTTTTATGATCGAACTAGCCCCCGGACATTTCAACAGATGTCCCGCATCTGGTTTCAACATATGGAAAGGGACTGCACTACTGATAGAATAGAAAGATATAGCCTATATTTTAGTGATGCACTTAAAACTGCATACGGTATGGTAAAAGGTAAATTACGGTAAACCAAGCAATTTCTCTGCTGCACTCCAGCCCTCTTCTTCTACTTCTGTTACATCTGAAGAAATATTCAAGTTCTGGGAGCTGTTCAAGCACTTCTACTTCTGTTACATCTGCAGGAATATTCAAGTTCTGGGAGCTGTCCAAGCACAGACTAAGTATAGAAATTGCATTTATTTATATTTTTTTTAGTTTTGAATCTGAGTTCGGGGTTCTTTTCTAAGATAGGATCCCAAAGCTCCAGAAACTGAATATGTGTGCTGCCACAAATCTATGATTTTAGGATATGCTTTCTCTTAAATTAGGATACGCCCCAAGGTATGAGCACTGGTGCTCAAGGTTGGGGCACAATGACTTAGAAAAAGAGCATGCCAAATGAATGATATACCCAGTATATGATATGGGACATACAAAATCAAGTTTTTTTGCAGACTGGTAGGTTATTGTGCCCTTGCTCCGCCATACCAGTGCTCATATCATGGCGCATCATCCCCAAAAACTGTAGATATGCTTCTTAAAACTCTAACTGTAGAATTTATTGACAATTTGACTGAAATCCACAGAACAATCATTCAAAATTAATTGTAGTCAATAGTGCTAGCCAGCACAGGTTAAAGGAGTAGGCAGAGGCTATTTGAGGCTGATGGTATACCCCAATTTGCCTATGATCATGCATCTGTGGCAGATAGACCACCCCAGCGCTGACATATACCCAATGAAAAATTTACAGACTGCAAAGTTACATGATAGCTTTATGAAAAAGTTGAATGTATTTATATGTAATAGTAAATAATGCTATGATTTCAGACTGGGCCAATCTTAAGCAGTAGTATCTAGCATCCTTTCTTACTATAGTAGCATCCAGTCTTGCTAGTTGTAGCATAGAGTAGAATGCAGTGACAACTGACAAGGTAGCCTTGACATAGAAATATGTAGTAGCATCAGTTCGTACTGCATGCTACTTTTCTGTACAACTTCGTACTACTATTTTGGATAAATTTTTCATCGGGAAGCTTGATATCTTCAAAGTTAGCTCATTGATAGCATACCTTGTTGAGGTTGTTGACTTGGGAGCTTTGGATGGGAAATATGCCGCTACAGGTGAAAGATTACACAGGTTTGATGACACATTACCGCCAATTTTTACCGAGATTAAGCAAAAGGTTGTTCACAACAGCAATGTCACCAAGCAGGTCCTTCATTTCAGCTTTCTCATCAGTGACACCCAAGCAGCTTGATACTACTGCACTCAAGACAAATGTAACCCGAGTGCCTCGGGCAACTAATTTTTTTTCAACTTGCATTTTTCGGCAAACTTCAACTTCCTCCCACCCAAATTTTAGATTTTAGTGTGGCTAAAATGCTGAACCTAAGGCCCAACATAAGTGATGTACCTTTCCACCAATTAAAACTACTAGTAAGGCCTCTCAGAGAAATTTTTTGCAGTTTGTGGTACCCTTGTAAGTGCCGTTTTTAGATCCCACAAAATCATGCCGCCTTATGAAATAACTTACAACTACCAACCCAACAGGAAGGTCTCACAATGAGGTTACTGTGGTATTGTGCAGTCATGCACAAATCCTCAATTTTTGGGCGTGGTGCCCCAACGTCTGGGCATGCCCGAACGTATGGGCATGGTACCCCTGTGAAATTTGGATAAACTGAGACTGGTTACATACCTAAATAGGGCCTTCTCCCTGTACTAGATCAAAAGATACCTGATTTTACTTTCTATTCAACCTCATTTTCCAATTTACAAAATGTTAGAGCACTTCCAAGATACGTAGAGTTTTTTGGAGGCCACTTCTCTTCCAGTGGGCTTATCCTATCCTTTTCCAGAAAATTGCTGCTAGGTAGCATGGATGAGGCAAGCTTTTCAATCTGTTCACTGGAGCAAATATTTCCTTTAGATTGTTTGCCTTTTATTGTATTTATTTTGAGTTATTTTTTTTGTACCTGTTTTTACTCTGACTTTTGACTTTTTGACAACATGGAAAAGGATTGAGTAACCTAATGGCAACTATCTGTAAAAGGATAGGGTAAACCCACTGGGAAAGAAGTGGCCTCGACAAAACTCTCTGTATCTTGAAAGTGCTCTAACATTTTAGAAATTGGAAAATGAGGTTGGATAGACAGTGAAATCAGGTATCTTTTGATCTAGGACAGGAAGAAGGCCCTATTTAGATATGTAGCCAGTGTCAGTTTAACCAAATTTCACAGGGGACCATGCCCATACTCCAGGGCATGGTGCCGTAACGTATGGGCACCATGCCCATACGTCCAGGCATGCCCAAACGTTGGGGCCCCATGCCCAAAAATTGAGGATTTGTGTATGACTGGTATTGTGAGATCAAGAACAGAATATTAAACTGAAAAAAAAACCCATCAGATCTCAAGTGAAATCATGAGAAGTAGAAACAATGAACCCAGTAAGATTCCATACCTTGCTAGAGTTATTTCCATGATGTGATATACACTTCGGGCTGCAGTGGCCAATAGCCTCTTTGAGACGAAAATTAACCCATCATAATGCAGTTGCAAAACACCAGAGGAATCAAAAACAACTCTGACATAATACAGCCACTCAATAAAGGGTGTAATTGGTGTAAAACTGAAGAAAGATGTAACCTCTGCTGCAACAATCACAAATAATCGCACTTTCTTGAAGATTCGGAATTCATCTCTCAGAACACATGCACCAAAGCAATTTCGAATATTTTGTGGTTTGTCGCAGTCATGAAATGTCCATGGTACGCTGAGGTAGTGAGGTTCTGCAAGAACTCGGAAACGATAAAATCGGAAGCGATGGCGCGTACTATTTGGAAACTCTTTACTCTTGAAGTATTTACATGAATTAAATCGTAAATACTGTCCTCTGTGCTTTAAAAGTACGAACAAAACTCGGCACAAAGCTTCGAGAATAACGCTGTGACCTGGAGTAAACCGGTGTCAGTTTTGGAACTTTCGCAGCCGCCTCTCTGGGGAGTCGGGATCTGAGGGGGACAAAGGGAGGCGGGAGGAAGTTCTTGTAGATGGGGTGGAGGAGGAGGGTTGAGCCAAATTTTAGGCACAGTTTCTCTCGACGGACAAAAAGGGGGTCAAGTTTGTATTCTTTTAGATAAAAAGAGTAAGGCAGTGGGGAACCTCCGTAGATGATTTGTAGAGACCTCTTCTGAACCCGTTCAATTTTATCACTTTCTTCTTTTGTAAGAGCAAAATGCCAAACAGGACATGCATATTCTACTAGTGGGCGGATGAACATGCAGAAAATTAATTTTAGTTTATCCTTAGGAACCCGGAATTTCTTTAGAGTCTTCAGCATTTGGATAGCACCATTTGCCTTTTTTACAATCAATCTTGTGTTTTCATGCCAAGTTAGATCAGAAGAGATCACTACCCCAAGCAGGGTAGTGCTGTTACTGAGGAGGTTTGGGTCTATAGGTGGTTCGAATTCAGGTAGGCTTTTCTTGAGAAATGAAAATGTCATTACTGAAGATTTATCTTTATTTACCACCATATTTAATTTTGCTGCTTCAGAGGTAACTTGTTCAATATAATTGAAAGTTTGACTTTTACACGCTCCAAATACTACCTCTGCTAGGGAAAGATCATCTACATACTTCCATCTTTCTTCCAGCCCGACAGCTATTTCATTGATCATGAGGAGGAAGCATAAAGGACCGATCACTGTTCCTTGCGGGACACCGCAAAAAACCGGTAAAGAAGAAGAAAAATTATTTTTATATTTTACGATTTGTTCTCTGTTTGTTAGAAAGCTTTTTACGATATTAATAAGATATTCAGGAATATTTTTCTCTGCCATTTTTTTCAGCAAAATCTTGTGATCTACAAGATCGAAAGCTTTTTTAAAATCTATTGCAATTAGATTTATCCATTTCCCGGGTTCATCTAAATTTTTAAAAATAAAATCAAGTAAACTAACGAGATAGTGAACAGTTGAACACTTCGGGATGTTACCAAATTGCCTCTTATCGATGACTTCCGAGAGATATTTTTTTAGCCAAGAAGCAACAAAGCTCTCGTAAATTCGGCTAAAAATTGATGTAACAGTGATCGGCCTCACACCAGAGAAATCATTAGCTGCTCCCTTTTTCGGAATGGGAGTGATGAAGCCAATTTTCCACTTTTGGGGGAAATATCCAGTTTTGGTGATATTATTGTAAATAATATGAAGAGGAAACGCCAATTCTTTCGCAAAAGCTTTAGCAATGGTTACTGGAACATCAAAGGGTGCCACTGATGTTTTCTTTAACGAGGAGAGTTTCTTTCTAATTTCTGATATTGAAATTTGAGGCATTAAATTAGAATTTACATTTGAATCTTCTTGTGAGTTTTGGGATGGTGCTTCAGCTGAAAACGAAGGTGGCTTTTCAGGAGGCAGTGGTGGGTACGACTGTACAATAGAAGCAAAATGAGAGTTTAGGTCGTTCGCTGTTTTCTCTGATGGCTCCTCCTTCATGAAATCAACTGGTTGCGGGCCTCTACCAGTCAGATGTTTAACTTTACCGAAGAACTGTGAAGGCTTGGATTCAAGGAGGTTATCTACTTCCTTTTTATAATAATTTTCCTGCGCCTGTTTAATTTTGTTTCTTAATTTCTTTGCTTCTTCTTCCTTTCCTTCTCCAATTAAGTGCAGTTTATGTTTAATCATTTGTTTAATCTCTGAATTTACGTATGGTTTATCAGTTGAACACACTTTAGTCTTTTTTTCCGGAAAACATTCAACAAACTTTTCATTTAGTTTGCTGTGAAAATTCTGCACCTGTGAATCCAAGTCTTCAGCACTAGATGGGTTCAACCTACTTCCGTATAACTAATCACTTCATCTGTTCTTAAACTCGAGAGACTCAAATTTCCATGGTACATTTTAACACCAAACGATACCAAACTAAATTTGGGATCCCAAAACGTAAGTGGAGGGATACCTATGACATCGCAAAAGTTGTCCGTGTGTCCGCTGTCTGTCTGTCCGTCTGTGAGCATGATTACTCTCGAAGGGAATGATTTGATGAAACTTGGTGTGAGAATCCTTTGGGTCAAGGGAAATGTCGAGTTCGTAGATGGGCTATGCAGCCCTACATTTAGGGGTGGGGTCAAATTAAGGGACAAACAAAATATTTGTAAACAGCTAATGAGATAGTCGATTTAGGGGTAAAAGATTTATTCAGGCATAAAAGACATGCTGCACACGATTATGAAAACCATTTTCTCGCCGGACCAGTAGTTCGGCCGGAATCCGGCCAAAACTGGAAACTTTGTTAAAAGCAAAAGTCGTGATTGTAGCTTATTAGATGTCCGATTTAGGGGTAAGATGGGATGTTGAATCCGTATATGAAATTTTTACCCGGGTATATAGTTGGCCAGGAATCCGGCCAAAACCGGAAAATTTGTTAAAAACAAAAGTTGTATTTGTAGTTGATTAGATGTCCGATTCAGGGATAAGAAGAGATGTTGAATTCGTATATGACAATCAATTTTTACCCGGATACATAGTTCGCAAGGAATCCGGCTGAAACCGGTAAATTTGTTATAATTTAAATTTTTATTTGAAGTTGATTAGATGCTGGTTATAGGGGTAAGGAGATACGCTGAATTCGTTTTTGAGCTTTATTTTTTTCGCCGGACAAGTAATTCCGCGTAAACCGAAAAACTGGCAGACGTAAGGCAGGAATTTTCGATCTGTTTCGTCAAAATAGATATGACTTATAGGGAAAACATACATGCTGAATCCATATCTGTACTTGGTTTTCTGAGAGGATTAGCTATTTGGCCTTAATCTGTTTCTAAGTTTTAATAGTAAAAATGTTCAAAGAGTCTGGCAAAGAATAGATCTGGCGAAGACAAGACCCAATTGTCTGAATCAAATATTGAACTTTTGGGACCTCATCGAAAGGTTTGGTCTTGTTACACTTGCCACCATTTACTATTTTAGATGCGTAACCTATCATGCTCCCGATCTTTGTTTGCGAGATATACATTCGTTAGGCGAACCAGTTATGCAAATGTGTCCATGTTTTTGCTAGAAGCCAACAGGCTAATTTGTTTAAAGCAGATCGTAGTTTCAATGCATTCAACCAGGGGCGTCACGACTGGGGGGTGGGACGCCCCCCCCCCCCCCCCCCCCCCCGATGCTGTCGGCCAGTCGGTACAAAATAACCGGCCACCGCAATTTTTAGTTAAAACAGTTCACGAAAACAGTCGTTTTTCTGAAAATTGGTCGACTTTTCGTCAAAGTAGTCGTTTTTTATGGCACTTGCTTTCCGGTCAAGTGCCATTTATCGATCACTTTTCCGTCGGTCGGTCCCGTGATCGCGAGTTAGGGTACTTCCAGATGTGCTAGGAAGATGAAACTTGGCAGGCATATCAGGGACCCGAACAAACTGACTAGGAAATAGTCACTTCCCCAATTCGACCATCATGGGGGGAGTGGAGGGAGCGGGAATCCTGAATATTAAGGCATGCGTAACTTTTGAACGGGTGATTGGATCTAAATGAAACTTGATATGTGGAAAGAATAATTTTGTCCAATTTTTATGATTGGGATGAAACTTGATGGGAAGAACAAGCACGTATCCTTGATACATCGCTGACAAAACCGGACCGGATCCGGCCACTGGGGGGGGGGGATTTTGAGGGAGGGTACAGGAAATATCGTGACACGCTTAGAGTGGAGGGATCGGGATGAAACTTTATGGGAAGAGCAAGCACATATCCTTGATGCATCGCTGACATAACCAGATCGGGTCCGGGCACTGTGGAGGGGGGGGGGGAGTCTGGGTCCCGGATTTTCAATTTTCAATTGCTATTACCTACTGCGTATGCTTGCAAGTGTCATATTTCCTGTACCCTCCCTCAAAATCCTTGATGCATCGCTGACATAACCAGATCGGGTCCGGGCACTGTGGAGGGGGGGGGGGGAGTCTGGGTCCCCGGATTTTCAATTTTCAATTGCTATTACCTACTGCGTATGCTTGCAAGTGTCATATGAGCTTACAGCTCGTGTTCTGGAGATCAGTGGATTTTTTGAAAATCAGTCGATTTTTTCAAAAATGTAATTTTTGTTGTTTAAAACAGTCATTTTTTCTGCAGAAAAAGTCGTTAAAAATTACCAGACAGTCGGTAGATACCTTGTCCCCCCCCCCCCCAAACGTATTGGCTAGTAACGCCTCTGCATTCAACTATTTTAAAGATAAGAACATAAACCGTAAAGGGTGCGATTTATTAAGATCAAGAATGGTCAATGAATGGTGAATTCCAACACTTCTTAATTAAAGGAGTTCCGTCTTCTCACCCCACTTAACCTCCTTCTGAGAGTTAAATCCCTCCGAACTTGGGACATGACAGGACACGCAGAAAAAAGGCCGAAAATACCAAGAACTCAACTGTCGTTAAGACGAAGCGAATCCGTCCACTCTTACAAAAACAAGAGCTAGAAGCTCATATGGCACTTGCAAGGCTGGGTCAGAGGATGAAAGTAGGAATTTGCCAATTCAAGATTTTTTGTGATCATTTGTAAGCAAAAACCTTGAGATAAGAATGATCCTGGGCCGTTGGAAACCACCAGAATGTATCGTTTGGTAAAAAGTATTTTATTTGCGCACTTAGCTGTGGTGATTTCGGGTGAATCCTAAAGATAAAGTTGATCCGATGTACCCCCTCCCCCTCCGATGGTAGGATCGGTGAACTGACTATCTATAAACCAATCTTGTCAAGTCTCTAATGTTCAAGCCAAGTTTCTTCGTCCTAGCACATCTGGAAGTACCATAACGCGCAATCACCGAAATTCCGGACCCCCCTCTAACTCCCCCCCACGGTGCCCGGATCCGGTCCTGTTCCGTCACTGATGTATCTAGGGCTTATGTTTGTTCTTCCCACCAAGTTAGTTTGGTAGGGTCCCTGGTAAGCCTGCCAAGTTTCATCGTCCTACTTCTAGAAGTACCCTAACTCGAGAACAGTGGACCGACAGACCGACCGAAAGAAAAGTCATCGGTATATGGCAGTTGAGCCAAGCTGCAAGTGCCATAAAAGTCCACTTAAACCACTAGACCAGCCCTACGCACAATTTCGCCATTTACAACTCAAGGACAGATTCGTGTTAAGAATAAACACAAGCGGACAAAGGCCTTAGGCAGTCCTCTCTACAAGCGTCTGCTGACAAAATTCTTCCTTTTCCCTTCACAATCTCAGGAAAGCGCTTGGACCGTAACCGCTTTCCCTACACCCACCCGCGTCTTCGTCGATTAATCCCCATCGATCCGGGATAACAAGGGGGGCCCAACTAGAGGGGTAAACTGTTACTATGGTGACAGCCCCATAAATGCAAAGAAGTTCATTGTCTCCCTTCTTCAAAGCTGTGGGGAAGGATGACGCATCGGACAAACCGAATATGACAATGGTTGACAGGCGAGCCTAAAAAACCTGAAAGGCAAACACTTTTTTACGCTGGGTGTCACTCGGTGTCGGATCTGATTTTTCATCCTTTGTTAATGCACGTCCGCTAAATGTTGGAAATATTTGGATGTTCACAATGGCATTCCAGTAGTGGCATAGTCAAATCTATTTACTAGGCGACTGGGACCTAAACGCTGCTAAATTCAGTAACTCGGTGATCAATTCCCCGAGCAGGCCCGTATCCAGGAATTTTTTAAGGCGGGGGTTTTGCCTTTCGGGGGGGGGGGGTTGCCTGCGGGTCGGACAAAAAAGTACAAAAAAGACATAGATCAGAGGGAAAAGCCTGTAAAAATGACTATTTTGTGTGTTTCGGGAGGGGGGGGGTCAACCCCCTAGCCCTCCCCCCTGGATACGGGTATTGTCCCCGAGATACGTGATAGAGTAGTGTAAATCACACACAACAACGCAAATCGGAAGGAAAATTAACGTAAGTATGTTGCTATTTCTTGAGGTTCCATAAAATTCCGTCACGGAAATCAAACATACCACAAGGGATTTTCTCAAAATCGCCCCTTTTCCCTTCGTGGCTATGCATTCTTGGTGTTTGTTTTATAGACCCTAGACTAGGCTGGAAAACTACTATCTTCGAAATATACGTCATCTTCCTAGAACACATGTATAAATGAATTTATTGCGTGAATAAATTCATTTTTTATGCCATTTTACAACTAACAAACCAACAAAGCTAAATATCTAAAATAGATACAAATCTCATCTTTTTGTTATGATTTACTTCAGAAACCACGGGTTCTTTTCATCAAGGAAAACTTTTGCTGTAAGAAGGAAGGAAGTGGCAACTTGGATGTTACACTTAACCCAGACTGCAGGGTTAAGACTGCAGCCAGACACTTAACCCAGACTGCACCCCAGCGTCATAACGCCAGAAACTTCACAAGATACGCTTCGAAATCACGATTCGGGAAAAACAATCATCAAAAGAAAACCTACGAAACCCAAGCCTCGCATCAATCTCAACTTTATCAGATTCGGCCGTGGTCCCGATAAACTTCTCTGCGTCGAGTCATGACCTTCTGAAACGCAACGCGGAAAACATGAATGATTCTTTCAGCGCTTAAAAAATAAGCGAGGAACAGCTGGCGCGTCAGAAAGCGGCATCGCCTCAGGGTCTGTCAGGGAAGAGTCCGGATGAAAGCTACGCTGAATTAATCATGCAATTTGGTAGCAATAATTCATGAACAACAGGGTGGGGGAGGAAATCTGCACAGGGATCAAATACTGACTACACATTCGAGTGTGAGAAAGCGAGTCAAAAATACAGAGACAACGGAAAGATGAATAAGTTACATTCTTTATGGATCTAGGAAGTAAAATCTGTGCAAGACGGGCGTGGAAGTCAAATTTACAAGCAAAGCAGGACGACATGGTTCCTTCAAAGTGCACTGTGACGTCCAAGACATTTAACTGGATCAGAGAGCTCACTTTCACGAGGTACAACCATGTCACGGAAAACTTTGGATGCTGGACAAATTTATCGGTTTCCTCAAACTATAGTTAATTTTCTATCTATAAATAGTAGAAAAAAAACTAGTTCAAAACTTTATTTGAATTCGCACTCCAAGATAACCAAAAGATGGTAAATCTTGAACAAATCAACATATTTGACAATTTGTGACAGAAACATGCGGTAATTTGGGGAAAACGCGAAATAGCGGTGAACCTGCTACAGCGTGACAAGCAGCACAACAGTAGCCTACTACAACTGCACATCTGCGAAATGCTGCAGCCTTGGCACTCAACTCAGTTTTCATATCCCAGAGTGAATTACTAAAATAATACTTGATTTGATCTTTTTTTTATACTACGGGTATCGGGCACCTACAATTTCTTATATTTTAATTGCATCTGTAGTGCAGCGCCCTCGTTGGCTAAATGTTTTTATAAATTAAGTTAAATTACTATGGTGAGGTACACCAAACATGTTAAAAACTACACTAGGCCCATTGTCTCATTCCCCGACATTATACCTGATGGCAGAGGATCAATGTATAACGGATTGACTGATAAAATCACTAGGCTTTTCGTCGTCGCAGTAGCAGTAGTAGCATTAGATACATTTCGTAGTCTTATGGTGGGGTATACCAAACATATTAAACACTTAGGCCAGACCAGGCCAATTGTCTCATTCCCCAACATTATACTTAATGGCAGCGGATTAACCCACTATACAACTGATAAAATCACTAGGCTATTCGTCGTCGCAACTTCCTCCTTACGAAAAAAGTGATGACCTTGAAGCATTTAGTAGCATTAGATGCATAGGAGTACCTGAAGGGGTAAGAATCACATAAGTTGGTTACGCAAAAATTACACATTCAATCATATCAAATCGTTAGTCAAGGGTGCGATAATTCAGCTGACAAGTTACACGCTCGGCGCTTGCAGGAACCAGTCGCTTGGCAGAAGAGATTTCTGGGTTCATAAGTCAAAAGCGTAAGAATCGGATTTCCAGACAGTTCATTAATTAGCCTATTGCCAGCAGCACGAGATCTGCTTTTGGAATGCCTGGCGCAAGAGGGAGCAGACCAGAACAGGAAAGGCAGAACATTGAGACAGGAGATGGTTCACCAGTTAACTTCAAACAAATACTAAATAATAATAATAATTTATTTTTAACCCACTACAACATTCAAGAAAAAGTGGAGTAATAAGCTAAATAAACAGAAAAGAAACCAAAAAGAAAGAAAATAACTCAACTACGAGAAAAACATTGTAGAAGACCATGGAAAGGCTCAAGGTTCGAAACTGCAGACCCGGATAACCCCTCGTGTAGCAAGGCCAGCTTTGCCGTGACATCCAAAGCGTTAAAATTCTGGATAATTTGTCTATTCTTATACCACGGTGGCAAATAAAGTAAAAATCTCAAGTACCGGAAATACGTGGATCGGAGAGGTTTGGATATCTTTTTTAAGAAAAATTGGAAACAACCCAGACAAAAATAAGACAGAGTGGTCACAATAGGTCGAGTACAGTTTCGCTAATGCATTACGGTTATATTTACTTCTGTTAGCAACAATTTTTGAGTAACCAATCTGGAGCTTAAGCTTAGCGTCAGAAACTGTACGCGAACGAAGTGACCGTAGATTACTAGTAATCGAGATTCCCAACCACCTAATAGATTCAACCAAAGGTATAGAAAAATTTAGACAAGTAAGTACAAAATTTAGACAAGTACAAGTATACTGTTTGTTGTCAACAGTACTTTACCAACGAAACCGCAAAACTTCATTCATTATTCCTATTCATCCTAGTGATCTAGCTCCTTCCTGATATAGCAGTGACGGGCCGTTACAGAAGAAGTTTTAAATTTGTCGAGGTTGGTGTACTGTTACTCCACGTTTCTCTTGTTAGTTTCTGTTTTCTTTCTTCATTGTTTCATTTCATCACCCGAATTTTCTATAAGTATCTAAAGTCTTCCGATTGTTCGAACACGTGTGACCACTGCGGGGTTTTCCTATCCGTTTTCTTGCCCCTTACACTGTCAAAAATTTCATTACAGATAACACGAGGATGAGCGGTTTCAACAGATAATACATAGGATGTTAAATGTTATATGACTTTGCAAATGTTACGCATTAAACATTATACAGTAAGAGCCGAAACACCTGTCGAAAAAACGTCTGCTGACTTTTTTGTTTGCAATCACGATATCGGAAAAGACCGCAGATACTTTTTCGACGGTTTTTCTGCTCTTCCTGAGAATGCCTGTTTTGCATAACGTTTGCAAAATCCTAACAGATAACATCCCAAGTGTCCTAACTTGAAACTGCGCATCCTTGTGCTATCTGTTATAAAACTTTTGATAGTGTAGTATCCAAGCTTCCACATAGAAACAGATTTCCCATGGAGTTACCTTTACCCTACGAGCATTTCAAAACACCTTTAATAGACCCCTCTAGCTGTTCAAACCTGCGGTGGTGACTTGCGTGATTAACTGACCTCAGAAATCTCCCTCTTTATTGATATATAGTATAATATTTATTTATGACCCACTGTGCAGATTTAAAGGACCCGTCTTTTTATCCTGCCTTCCATATTATCCGTAGTTCCCTCATGGGATTTCATCATTCTGCCTTTCGCCAATGATTCTTTTTGAGAGCTTTCTGGGCCTAGCCTATCTAACGCAACTCTTTCACAAATAAGCACATGCGAAGATTCAAAGTAGGATTTTTCATTCTGGAAGACATGGTAGACCTTGTCTACCTTCTGTTTTGAATTTCCTTTCTTTTGCTTCAGTTTCCCACTTAAAACCAAGGCGATTTCTATTTTCAAATATTTTGCGTCCAGCTGCCGCGTCCTAGAGAGGGAAGCTGGATGAAGGCGACATGCACTAACAAGAAAATCCCTAATTTCTCGTGGAAAGTTATCGTATTTCTGTCAAGTGCGCAAGCGCTCAGAGGTGGGGTTTGAAAGTAAAATGTTTTTCACATTTTAATATACAAACAGCGTTAGAACCAAGATATTTCACATCCCCAACAACCAAACAAATATTGAAATTCGTATAACTATCCCACTTTAAAAGCTTTAAATGTAAACAAACCGCAAGTATAAATCCAAAGAAATGTTGAAGATCTTACACCAATAGCTTGAGTTCCAACAAACGTCTGCCAGCCAGTCCGACTCTTCAAACCTCTTTTCCATTAGCAAGGTAATAACAAGTGCAATAAACCAAATCGTAGCAGCCTAATACCCCTTTGTCACACAGTTCATTAGGAACGGCATATCATCGATCATGCGCGCGTCGTCGTCGCCTTATTTGTTGCTGCTACACCAAAATACTCATCCATAGATATATCTCTCCAATAAACAAACTGGACGTGAGACTTGTCACAGACGAACTTAATCCATCGGAAATCTGGGCCCAGCTGCCCATGAACGGGAGCGGGGGGGGGGGGGGGGGGGGGGGGGGGGGGGGGTCGGGACCCAATACCTCTTTTTCCTCAAGTATGCCAGCTTAGAGTTTGATTTCAGTCACGGGTCAAAAACTTTCTTCATGGGCAATTTGGGACCACTTGCCCATGAACGGGGAGTGGCGGTGGTTCAACTCCTCACATAAATATCCCCAGCTCCTATTATCCAAAAGCACAAAGGAATTTCATCGCCTTGTCTCCAGTTGTTGTCAAGTTAAAAACATCAAAAAATGGTCAATCTGAGCCCTATTGCCCCTGAACCAAGTGGAGTGGGGTTGGGGTTTGGGACAGAAAAGTAAAAAGAGACCCCAATGCTCACAAACCTACCAAGTTTTAACTTGATACCTGTTTATTTCTGTCACAGATAACGAACTTTACTTCTGGGCAATCTGGGCCCAGTTGCCCATAATCGGGTGAGTGGGGGAGGTGCAACTATAAAAGCAATTTCCCAGCTTTAGGATCTACATGTACAAGGAATTCCACGTCGTATGTCCAGTTCTGGTCAAGTTATGAGCAAAATTCATTGGGCAATCTGGGCCCATTTGCCCCTGAACCTGGTTGGGGTGAGGGGTGGGACCCCTAAAAGGCACAACTAGACCCCAATACCCACAAGTGTACCAAGTTTGAACTTGATACTTTCACTGGTTCACGAGTTCTCAGCTCCACAAAATACGGTGAAAACCGAAAGCCGAAAGCTACTACAGCGCTCGCAAATCTCGCAATAGTCGATTGTTCCAAGGAAAACTCCATTAAAAACGATTTTCTGAGCCATTTATAGTGAAAAGATAATATCTAGTAAGAGTTGCGCTTTAAGTACAGTGGAGTAATGAAAGAAAAGAAATAAAGAAAGTGCAACATGTCACCCACTGTATTTATTTGTTTGATTAATTAATTATTATTTATGACCCACTGCATAAAATAAAAAAGGGTTTTGGTATCGGAGAAGGAAATGAAAAAGATCGTAAGAAATGCCACTGCAAAAGGGATTCCCTATGACGGAAGGACATCCTTTGACGCAGGGAGTGCAGAGAGGTCGAACAAATTTTGTGTTGTTTTTGTCTCCAGGACAAAACCCCCTTTTTGGTTTGGTTGCAAAAATATAAAGAGGTATTTTTATAAATATTAAGTTTTCTTTTTAAGGGAAGGAGATATTAAGGAAGGAAAACAAAGAAAAGTTTTTAAATATGTGTTGAAATGGTAAAATGAGAAATAAGGGTTAAAAGAGGGAATAAGAAAGAATATTAAAAAAAAGATAATTAAATGTAGAGATAGAGGAAAGTGTAGGTGACGCTAAATATATAGGTCGGTCATTGAAAAAAAAAAAAAAAAAAAAATCAGATGTTAGGACTGTTGGCGTCACCGAGGGAAGTGGAAGCGTAGTCACCTGGCCAAATCATCTTGGACAGGAAGAACGGAAAAGATACTACGCGGCAATAAAAAAAAAAAAAAAAAAAAAAAATGACCCACTGCAGAGATTTAAGATAGTGGAGTAACAAAATAAAATAAAATAAAGAAATTAAAACATGTACACACAACAACTGAAAAGCACTCAATGAAAAACAAAATCCTCTTGAATCACTTCAATGAATTTTTCGCTTTTCAGCGCTAGCCGAGATTTTCCTGGGTTGCCAGACAATAACTTTGTTTTTGTCTCGAGAGGTGAGCGAGTAGGCACTGACAAACCTTATTTCGTCACTGCGGACGGCTCTCACAGGGAGGTGCCGTGGCTCACTATTATTTCACAGGCTTTGACTACGGCGCGTATTTGTTTTAAAGTTTTTGCGAGCAAAACAAGTATTTCTGCGCGAAGCCCCGTCAGAGTGGCAAGCACTAACAAGAGAATCGCTGATTTGAGGAGGCAAGTGTTAGCATTTTTGAAAAACACTACTTCCCTATCATTTTATTGTGAAAAAGCTTTTCCTAGTAAGAGCTGTGCTTAACCCCGTGACCTCAGTTCTAAAAACCTACAGTCTGTTTTACCGATCGTGATTGGGCCGACATTAAACCATGCCTAAATTGACCAAAACCTGTGGTTGTTGCGTAGGTATAATAAAAAGACAGTTTTGGGACTTCGGATTTCCGAATTATTGTACCGAGTCTTAAAAGTTCACTTTTAAAGGAGAAAAGATAGTGTAAAAACAAAAATAATAATTCCGGCTCGCTTGTACTTTCAATCGATCAATCGTTCCTTACCACGACATCGAACCTGAAATCAACTTCAGATACAACTTTGATTTATAAAAAAATTCGGTTTCAGCCGGATTCCGGGCGAACTATATGTCCGGGTGGGAAATGACTGTCATGTACGGTTTCAGCATGTCTTTTTACCTCCAAAGCGAACATCTAATAGAACTTTCACTTTAAACACATTTTCCAGTTTTAGCCAGATTCCGGGTGAACTACTTGTCCGACAAGAAAATTTATTTTCAAATTCGGCTTCAGCATGTCGCCTTACCCCTAAATCAACTATCTCATTAACTTTTAAAAATATCTTTTGTTCGTCCCTCAATTTGAAACCCCTCCCTCGCCCCTAAAATACAGGGCTGCAGAGCCCATCTTCGAACGTGACCTGTACTTTGACCCAGAGGGTCCTCACGCCAAATTTGAACAAAAGATCTCAACTTCTTCGAGAGTTATCGTGCGAACAGACGGACAGAGGACAACTTTTTACAAAAGAATTTTCAACTTTTTACATAAAACATAACTGTACAGTCACAGATTAAATTTGTCGTAAACGGTCTATGGTGGCTAATAATATAAAAGTAATGACTTTATAATGCTAGGCTTCTTGAATAACTAGGCTAGGATTCTCACACTAACGGCCCCCATACTGTCAACGATAGCATTTCAACAGCAGGTTCTTAGTTTCATTAGTTCTCAGAAACTTACATAAGACACTACACTGTCAGAAGTTTCATAACAGATAACACAAGGATGCGCAACAGACAACATGTAATCTGCTGTGATTTTTAAAGTATTATGCATGAAATATTATGCATAACATGCACTGCCGAAAAGCCGAAAAATGCCAGAAAAGCATCTGCATCTGTTTTTCGTCATGGTATCGGAAAATTCAGCAGATACTTTTTTTGAGAGTTTTGGGCTCTTCGGCAGTGCTTGTTGTGGATAACATTTCAGGCATAACGTTTGTCGCGACAACGGATTACATCCCATGTATTATCTGTTGAAACAGCACATCCTTGTGTCATCTGTTATGAAACTTCTGACAGTGTAGATACCAGGTAAAACTGCATCAAGCTTTTCAACCTAAGCCTCCAGCAACAACATCAACTCGTTTCAACACCGTTCCACTCGTGAGAATTCCGAATAAACACTAGACGCGGGCGTCTTGCGACGGCTGATGAATATGTTTTCCAAGACTGGCTGATTGACAGGCGAACCACCCCAAATTGTCAAGTCCCCGCCAGACCGCCCTCCCTCTTCCAAAGGTCTTTCTGGCATTATATTGCCGTTGTAAAACACATGTTCTGTCCAAACGCTGGAATATGGCCGGTTCAGGTATCGGCATTGTTATTGATGGGTAGGCGGGAAAGCTTTCAAGCATGGAGAGTCTAAAGTGAGGTCTAAAGTCCTGTTCTAATGACTAATGTGGTTTTGTTATTTTTAACTGACATTTACAAAATTCTAGGAAACTGGTATTTTTGTTAGGCTTCATGTCTTTGCGAACACGACGAAAAAACGATCTAAAGAACAAATTTCTTATCCATTCTACAAATTATTATAGACAAATTTCTATCAAATTCCTATTTTTTTCTTTTTATCAAAGTACGTTTTTCTTCGTTTCGATACGAACAGTACCGGATAAAACCAACGGTTCCGCTAACCAATTAATGTAAGTTCACAACAAAGAAAGAAGCGGAGGATATATTATTAAACAACGGATGTATACAGTGAATACATGTTTCCCAGTCAGCTTGGGTTGAAGGAGTATTTATGAACGCGAAGGAGTAGAAAAGTAAAAAAGAATGAAAGTATCCTAACAAGGAACAACAGCCTACACATAAACGGGCTTCAAACAGCACGCTGAACCTAGCATACACTTCGGTTATTCTCTTTGGGACACTTAGGCCACAGAAATTTCTATTTTATTGATTTTAAGTTCACTCAGCACTGGGGGGGTTTTTTTTAATTCTAGGGATCACTTTATTGTGGGTTCTCTCCAGGTTGATGTGCTGAAATTTGTTTTATTTTATTTGTAGTTTATATTTATGCAGTGTGTTAATTATTTTGCCATTTGTTTGACCCTAGTTGGTCGTATCCTAGTTTAAATAAATAAATAAATAAAATAGATCTTATGAATCTTATGAATAAGACCCAACAAACTGGTGTTATGGATCATATCCAACCTCCCATCTCGCCTTACATACTCAACTATTGAAAGAATCCAGGATATCTGTGTTACTGAGACTGAATGAATGTATATCAATATAGGACCATACCCGAGCCTTCAGAAGCGTCGATCTTCGTTACCGGCAGAATAATTCAGAGGGCGAGTTGCCCCCGTCATAGCGAATGTGTTTGGGATTAAAAATGTATGTGCTTTATTGCCGCTTTTATTTGCATGCGCCAAAGTGACGCGTCCAAAGACGCATACGTTTGCATCTTGACGCTACATCTTAATGTTGGAAAATCTGCAACTGCTGCGCCGGAAGTCCAGCATTTTAGCGGCTGTGGAAAAACGTTCGGTGCTTGAAGCCGTTTGTGGGAACAGGGTGTCGCTCGACCTTATGGCGCCGAGACGAAGGCTAACTGCAAACAAACCGAATACAAGAAACATACCCTGTCGTGAGTATCCAATTCAACAGTTTCTTCGTGACTAATCACTCGCACACCACTCTCATCAGCACTCAAGCCACAGATGCACGAAATGGACTGAATCAATCACAGTCCCACGTGCCCAAACTGACGAGTGCCTCAGCCTGGAAACGCTCTCAAGAGAGAGCTCTCCGCAGACTTCCACTCGTCTCCACCCCTCCCTCTCCCGGCTTCCCAGGCAAAGTCTCTGGGAAAGCCGGTAGGGTTGGCAAGTGCCGCAAGACAGTACGAACAGGAGCACTGGAGCCTGGAATCCAGACCCCGATTTCGTTCAGAAAAGCAGAGAGAGATAGAGGGGGCTGGGGGTCTCACGAGCTGCGTTGTTACGAAGAAATTTTCCAGACTAGAGGACGAAAACTGTAGCGCACAGCTCCGTACATATGCAGGTGACCAAATTTTTGGTAAACAAAGACAGACTATACCTAAAAAGACCAACAGTCGAGCCAACAGTATAAAAGCATTTTTACTGCTTTTAACCGAGGAAACCAAGCGTACAACTTTCAGGTTGTGCTTCTAAACTAAAATTAGTACCAAGTTCTTTCAGACGCAGGTGTAACGAAATATGGTACTCCACAATACGTGATTGGTGAAACAGGACCATAGGTTTCGATGGGATCCTAAATCCTTCGCCGTACAGTCTTCGTCAGATTCCTTGAATATTTTTACTGTTAAAATAAAGTTCAAAAATGGATTCAGCATGTCTCCTTGCCCCGATACCGAATCTCTTATCGATTTCAGAAACAACTTTGGGCTTCAACCAAATTTCCAGAATCAGCCAAATTCGTGATGAACCATTTGTCCAGCAAGAAAACCAAGTTCAGATATGGATTCAGCGGACCTCATTACCCCGTCAATGAATATCTTATTAGCTTATTTAACATACATGTTTTACCGTAAATCCGAAACCCCTCCTCTGCCTACTAAAGGACCCATCTACGAACTTGACCTGTACTTTACCAGTGAATCCTCATTGAACAACATATCCTCGCTTGAACATTATACATCAAAGTTTAGCAAAACTTTACCTGCGCCGTCTTTCATAGTAGCCTACTCGCTATCTAGTTGAATGGCCCGTAATTTAGTTGAGGTGTTAGGCCTAAGATTTCAGCCACCTTATAGGCTAGAAATGCCAGAAAGGTCGGATTACAAAAATATCGCCTGCGGCGCTGACTTTAAATTTGTCTTGGGTACGTACGGTAAAAGAATATTGCTGAATAAAAGCCGGTTTAACAAATTTTGCCTGCGGCACTTTCGTAGTCCTACCATATTTCTATTTAGTTGAAGTGTGCATCATTTGTGCGTCTTCAAGCTTGAGATTTGGGGTCTAAGCCACAGTAAAGGCACTGTCTAGGGAACCGGGAGCCGTACTTTATGTCCTACGGGCTACGGAACCGGTAGTTCTCACGGAAACCAAACTGTATGAGCTGCAATTCCTGGATCTGACGTCATTGACTAACGGAAACTTGTATGTGCTGGCTCCCATTCCGGTAGTAAGTGGAAATAGCTCACGGAAACTTCATCGCACAAGCTTCTCGTCCGGTAGTCTCACGGAATTGTGTGCTCAGAAGCTAGGCCGGTAGTTGATACCGGAAACTGTATAATTGGAGTTTGTGTTCCGGTAGTGTCTACGTGGAATATAGAACTCACGGAATAGTTTGGATGAGAGCTAGGATGCCGGGATTTTCACTGACTTAGAGAAAATAACATGGACAAAAAATCCACTACCGGAACCCATATATTGAGGGCTAATGTACCGGTAGCAACAACTATCTGGTTGAAAATTACCAGCTCGCGCACACAGATGGCTATGGGCTAAAAAAAAAAAAATTGAACTCACGGACCCATGTCAGTACAGACTAGGAAACCGGAAGTGAATATTTTTAACTCACGGAACCAAACTCCTGCGGGCTAGGGTTTCGGTAGTGCCAAACATTAAAATTACAATATTTGCTACCCGAATCCAAGTTCATATTGACAAGTGTCTATGAGCTCGTAACTTTCAGTTTTGGCACTACCGAAACCCTAGCCAACAGCCATCTGTGTCCGTGAGCTGGTCATTTTCAACCAAATAGTAGTTGCTACCGGTACATTAGCTCTCAAGATATGGGTTCCGGTAGTGTATTTTTTCCCATGTTATTTTCTCTAAGTCAGTGAAAATCCCGGCATCCTAGCTCTCATCCAAACTATACCGTGAGTTATAAATTCCACGTATACGCTACCGGAACACAAGCTCCAATTATACAGTTTCCGGTATCAACTACCGGCTCCCTAGCTTCTGAGTACACAATTCCGTTAGACTACCGGGCGAGAAGCTCGTTCGATGAAGTTTCCGTGAGCTATTTTCACTTACTACCGGAACGGGAGCCAGCACATACAAGTTTCCGTTAGTCAGTGAGACGTCAGATCCCGGAATCGCCGCTCATATGGTTTCTTTTCCGTTAGATCTACCGGCTCCATAGCCCGTAGGACATAAACGTTGCGTTTTTTCTTGCCTTGGACTTTGACCTTAGCAGTTGGCCGTTTTCCTTATAAGGCGTTTTCTTCAGTACTTAGCCCTTAGACTTTGGCCTTGGGGTTTGTAACACAAAAACGCCTTATAAGCAACTCCCAAGTAGCTTTGGCAAAAGCTTTAGTCACTGACCCATGTTTGAAACAAATTAAAATTGAATTCAACCCTTTTTTCCAAGGAATCTGACATTTGAAACGGTCCAACTTTTGTGGGCTCTCCTGTACAACATAGAACACAAAATCAAAAGTGCTTACATCTCACAGTAAAGAGTTTATTTGTGTACTTCGGTACTTCCAAAAACTTCTCTTCTTCCATTCCTTCCGCCATTTCCAGTTCCAATTTCAAATGCAAACAAGACCAAAGGTGTCGATGGGATCCCAAAAATCTAAGATATGATCCAGACAATTCGGTCTTGTCTTCGCCAGGCTAATCATCAGAGAAAACCGAGTTCAGATATTCTATCTACCTATCTATACCTCTATAAGCCATATCTATTTTGACGATATTGACCGAAACTTCCTGCTTTACTACTGCCAAATTTGCGGTTTCGCCCGAATTCCGAGCGAACTACTAGTCCAGCAAAAAAAGAAAAATTCAGAAACGAAGCCGGCGTATCTCCTTATCCCTATAAAGAAATCTAATCAACTTTAAATAAAATTTTGACTTAAAAAACATGCGGGTACAACCGGACTCCGGACTAATTATATGTCCGGACAAAAAATGATCATTATATACAGACTCAGCGTCTCTTCTTACCCCTAAATATATCATCTAATCAACCTCAGATAAAGCTTTTACTTTTAACATATTTTCTGGTTTTGGCCGGATTACAGGCGAACTGGTTGTCCGGGGAGAAAATGGTTTTCACCATCGGGTTCAGCATGTCTTCTTACCCATAAATCAAACATTTAATCAACTTCAAATGAAACTGTAACTTTTAACCAACTTTCCGGTTTGGGCCGGATTCCGGACGAACTGCTTGTCCGGCGACAAAATGATTTTCACCATCATGCTCAGCATGTTTTTTTACCCCCTAAATCAAACATTTAATCAACTTCAAATGAAACTTTTACTTTTAACCAACTTTCCGGTTTTTGCCGGATTCCGGACGAACTACTCGTCCGGCGAGAAAATGGTTTTCACCATCGTGCTCAGCATGTCTTCTTACCCCTACATCAAACATTTAATAAACTTCAAATGAAACTTTTAACAAACTTTCCGGTTTTTGCCGGATTCCGGACGGACTGCTTGTCCGGCGAGAAAATGATTGTCAACATCTTGCTCAGCATGTCTTCTTACCCCATAATCGACTATCACATTAGCTGTTTAAAAACATTCTTTGTGTCCCTTAAACTGAACCCCCTCCCCCACCCCCAAATATAGGGCTACAAAGCCCATCTACGAACTCGACCTTACCCTTGACCCAAACAATCCTCATACCAAGTTTCATCAAAATATCTCATGCCCTTCGAGAGTTATCGTGCTTACAGACGGACGGACGGACAACTTTTGCGATGTCACAGGTATCCCTCCACTTACGTTTTCGGATCCCAAAAAGGCGAAGAGGAGCCCGCTGACCGTTGGCCGCTGGCTTTGGACTTTTTCCTTTGACCGTTGTAGCAACAAGACCAAAGGTGTCGATGGGATCCCAAAAATCTAAGATTTGATCCAGACAATTCGGTCTTGTCTTCGCCAGGCTAATCATCAAAACCGAGTTCAGATAGTCTATCTACCTATCTATACCTCTATAAGCCATATCTATTTTGACGATATTGACCGAAACTTCCTGCTTTACTACTGCCAAATTTGCGGTTTCGCCCGAATTCCGAGCGAACTACTAGTCCAGCAAAAAAAAGAAAAATTCAGAAACGAAGCCGGCGTATCTCCTTATCCCTATAAAGAAATCTAATCAACTTTAAATAAAATTTTGATTGACTTAAAAAAAATGCGTGTACAACCGGATTCCGGACTAATTATATGTCCTCCTTATCCCTAGGCGTATCTCCTTATCCCTATAAAGAAATCTAATCAACTTTAAATAAAATTTTGACTTATGCGTGTACAACCGGATTCCGGACTAATTATATGTCCGGGTAAAAAATGATCATTATATACAGACTCAGCGTCTCTTCTTACCCCTAAATATATCATCTAATCAACTTCAGATAAAGCTTTTACTTTTAACATATTTTCCGGTTTTGGCCGGATTACAGGCGAACTACTTGTCCGTCGAGAAAATGGTTTTCACCATCGTCTTCAGCATGTCTCCTTACCCCTAAATCAAACATTTAATCAACTTCAAATGAAACTTTTACTTTTAACCAACTTTCCGGTTTTGGCCGGAATCCGGACGAACTTCTCGTCCAGCGAGAAAATGGTTTTCACCATCGTGCTCAGCATGTCTTCTTACCCATAAATCAAACATTTAATCAACTTCAAATGAAACTGTAACTTTTAACCAACTTTCCGGTTTGGGCCGGATTCCGGACGAACTGCTTGTCCGGCGACAAAATGATTTTCACCATCATGCTCAGCATGTTTTTTTACCCCCTAAATCAAACATTTAATCAACTTCAAATGAAACTTTTACTTTTAACCAACTTTCCGGTTTTTGCCGGATTCCGGACGAACTACTTGTCCGGCGAGAAAATGATTGTCACCATCGTGCTCAGCATGTCTTCTTACTCCATAATCGACTATCACATTAGCTGTTTAAAAATATTTTGTTTGTCACTTAAATTGAACCCCCTCCCCCACCCCCCAATATAGGGCTACAGAGCCCATCTACGAACTCGACCTTACCCTTGACCCAAACAATCCTCATACCTAGTTTCATCAAAATATCTAACTCCCTTCGAGAGTTATCGTGCTTACAGACGGACGGACGGACAGACGGACAACTTTTGCGATGTCATAGGTATCCCTCCACTTACGTTTTGGAATCCCAAAAACACCTTATTAACAAAACGGCTAAAGCCGAAGAAGTGTGAAAACGCCTTGAGCGTGTCCGAATCCAGTCGCCCAGGAAAATTTCGCATAAAATTCTGCAATTAATGTCGCGAAAGTGTCCGAATTAGATAGTTTCATTTCTTCTGTGAAATGTGGCGACTTTGCGTTTCAGCAGAAGAGAACAAAAACTTTGAGCAATACGGTAGTGAAAATCGGCCGATGTTCCGCATAATTAGCGGTTGAAAATCGGCGCGTACTTTCATCGCGACCACCGATGGGGCTTTATAAATCCTTTGGAATGTGATTTTTGATGACTCTTGGGACTGTAAGCAGTCTGCTTTTGGGAATTAGGTCAAACTTGATGAGTTTCAGTTTAAATTCTTTCAGACAAGAGTGAACACAGCGTTTAAGCTTTCTGGGATTGTGAGAAAAGGTAGAACCATTCTAATTTATACTTCTGATCTATTTTTGCCATTTATTTTTTTTCGTTTGAAAATGAATAATTTAAGTACATTTTCCTGTCATCCCACAGTGAAAAAAGTACCGTATTATTTTTATTGATATTAATTCAAATGAATTTAATCTGTTTTTTTTTTAACTTCAAACAACCATCTGTAACTATTTGTTTCAGTGTTTTCAGGCCATTTTGCCCTACAAAACTCCTACTATTCATTTTTACATATCGTCACTTCAGCGTGCCTTCCGCTTCTTCCTGAAAATTCCGCATAAAATGCTGCATCGTCGCAGCATTTCTCGTGACATTTTTCGTGGTATTAATTGCGCGTAAAATTTCACGAAAATTCTAGTCCGAAACCAAAACGTTACAAAAATTGCAGAGTTAATGTAGCATTTTCTGTTCAAAAGTTGAATTCGGACACGCTCCTTATAAGCAAAACGGCGTTCCGCAGGCATGGTCCAAGGCAAGCAAAAACGCAACTAAAGTACGGCTCCCGGTTTCCCAGACAGTACTGACATTAAAAGGTAGAAGTTGTAAAGGAGTAGTTGAATTTTGCTCAGGTTGAAAAACGGCATCGTCTAATTACTGCTGCTTATTTGTTTATTTTTGTTATCACTACAATGGCATTTTCCGTAACGTTTTAGAACTAATAACGTTAATATTTCTTGAGCCTGCCGGTGCTGTGTTTTGAGCCAGTCGTATGTTTTGAAGTCCCCCCCCCCCCATGCCCTTCGAACCGCCCCTGGGCCGTGCAACGTCCTAGCCGACAATGTAGGCTACGTTAAACAAAAGATTGGCCTACGACTGATCCAAATCCTTCTTACCAAAATATCCTCCTCATGGATGGTCGCTCTTCCTCGCATCAAAACTATCAGCCCTCAACTCAATTAGTGCTTGGCCAACATCATTTGACGTTTACAACCACTTGCGAATGAGTTTTGTCATAAAACATGACTAACTTTCTTTCTAACTCACTACTAACTCACTACTTTACTAACCTCAAGCGCTGTCTAGCAACTAAATTCTAAAACCTACCGGCGGTTGCGGTGACGTCTCTTTCTCCGCAGATTGAACTTTTTGACGAGTAGATGGCAGGCGTTGACTGAAAGGAAAGGTAATGATTTAGAGTTGAGACCATAAAGAAAGTGGGTAGATTCCTCAAGCTGTGAATGGTTATTCATAGAGATCATTTGGTTTGGTTTTAGATCTTTGTCTAATTTCGTTTTCATGCAGCGGATACTGCATGATCAGCGACCCCATTTGATTTCGTATCCATGCAGTGGTTGTTAGAACTAAGTTCGTCACTGTGTTTCCTTTTGTTTGTATTGCCATGACCCTTGGGCTTTTAGAAGTAATAAATATAAATATTCTTTGAGCCCAAGCTGACTTTGAAACATTTATTCAAACAATGTTTACAACGGATACGTCAGCTATGATTTTTCATCAGCGATATTTCGGCCCTTCTTGGCAAGAGTCCTCGTCAGGCTGTCAATCTTCTTATTCAACTTCGGGGAAGGAAACAAACCTGTGATTTATTACAGGTTTGTTTCCTTCCCCGAAGTTGAACCTGACGAGGACTCTTGCCAAGAAGGGCCGAAATATCGCTGATGAAAAATCATAGCTGACGTATCCGTTGTAAACATTGTTTGAATAAAAGTAATAAATATCATATACAGCGCTGGCACAGGATGATTCATTGAGTATTTATTTCTTTTGCTGTTTAAATGAATCACCTTTAGACAATATCCGTGTTCAGCTAGGTGGTTGACATTTTCGGTTCAGTGTACGACTATGCGCTTTTTCTAGTACTCAGTATCGACCATAGATGGCGCGGTGTTCGACAAAACATCTCTCGACTCCAGTCAGCATCGTCGGCGAAATTTGAGGTGTTGACACTTGACAGTCGATTATTCGCGGCCCGTGACGTCGCACGAGAAAGTGCACATTTTCCATTTACTAACGGAATTGATTGTCCTTAGAACGGTTTATAAATGTAAATGCGTCCGGCGCCTCGCTGGCCTATCGGCTCTAAATATATATAGATACAAACATATATTCTGCAATATTAGTTGTGTATTTGGCCACTGGCTTTTAAATACACGCATATATATATATTAACTTAATCGAATTTCCCTTTTTGGGATCCCAAAACTTAAGTCGACGGATACCTATGACATCACAAAAGTTGTCCGTCGGTCCGTCTGTAAGCACGATAACTCTCGAAGGGAATGAGATATTTTGATGAAACTTGTTGAGAATATCGTTTAGGTCAAGGGACAGGTCTAGTTAGTCGATGGGCTCTGTACCCCTACATTTAGGGGTGGGGGTTCAAATTAAGGGACAAACATAATATTTTTAAACAGCTAATGAGATAGTCGATTAAGTGGTAAGAAGACATGCTGAACACGAGTATGAAAACCAGTTCTTCGCGGGACAAGTAGTTCGCCCGGAATCCGGCCAAAACCGGAAAGTTTGGTAAAAGTAAAACTTTTATTTGAAGTTGATTAGATGTTCGATTTAGGGGTAAGAAAGTATAATGAACACGATTATGAAAACCATTTTCTCGCCGGACAAGTAGTCCACCCGGAATCCGGCCAAAACCAGAAAATTTGTTAAAAGCAATTGTTTTATTTGAAGTTGATTAGATGTTCGATTTAGGGATGGAAAGACATTCTGAGCGCAATTACTTAAACCATTTTCTCCTCGGACAAGTAGTTCGCCCGGAATCCGGCCGAATCCGGAATTTTTTGTAAAAGCAGAAGTCTTATTTGTAGTTGATTAGATTCCGAGTTAGGGGTAAGAAGAGGTGCTGAATCCGTATATGACAATCGTTTTCTTACCCGCACGCATAGTTCGCCCGGAATCCGGTTGAAACCGGAAAATTTGTCATGAGTTGTGAAGTTTTATTTGAAGTTGATTAGATGTCCGGTATAGGGGTAAGGCGATACGCTGGATTCGTTTTTGAGCTTTGTTATTTGGATAAGCAGTTCTCGAATTCGGCGCAAACCGGAAATTTGGCGGAAGTATGCTAAGGCAGGAAGTTTCGATCAGTTTCGTCAAAACAAATATGACTGATGGGGGTAAACAACACACATGCTCAATCCATATCCGAACTTGGTTTTCTCAGATGATTATCTATTTGGCCTTAATCTGTTTCTGAATTTTTGTAGCAAAAATGTGTAAGGAGTCTGGAGGCGACAGGAACCAATTGTCTGGATGAGATACTAAATTTGTGGGATCCCATCGAAACCTTTGGACTTGTTCTTTCATAACGTCTCGAAACCGTCGCGGATCGCGTATAATAGGCTAAAGTAAACTCTACGCCAAATTTGAGAGTTTAGAATATCACTAGTCTTCGATTTGGTATTTTGTGATGTGGGGACCTCGATTTTTCACATTTTTATTCACCTGCTTCCGATTATTTCCTGGAAATTAAAAATTAAGTCCACAATCATAAACCTTTAAACTTGAGTACACTATGTATTAGAGCCAGGTGCAATGTCTAGGAATTATGGACACAATTCAAAGAATTATAATTAGTGCCACAGCACGCTTGCCACCGTTCTTTCTGAGAAGAAATTACGTGATGAAGATGCTAGTGCGAGATTTTCATTTTTTTTTTCTGCTCTTGGCGGCTTGCTACAACTAAAGTAAATTTTACTTTAGCGCAGATCCATTCAATTCATTAGCATAATTCGGAGATTCATTAAAAACTGCTCAAGAGCTATCGATAGCCCACCTGCTGAAGCACATCAGTTCCAATAGACCTAATTAAACCGGATCATACCTAAACCAAGAATTGATAATCAATCAATCAATTTTATTTAGACCATGATAACCCTCCGGAGCGTTTTGGTCAAACCCTGCTAAACCAACAGAATCTATGTCAAGACTGTCGACAAGGCCTGCTTAATTCTGGCCAGCGGTTAAGCTGTGATGGGTTGGGTACTCCCTCTCATGCGGTTGAATAGAGGCTCATTTGGGTTCAAGAACTAAATTTGTATAATGTAAAAATTTGCACCTCCACAGTATACTTCCATAAACTTCCGAACAGGAAAGTTAAGCTATTCCTTTGCTAGTCTGAAAATCCCGGAAAGTGAGCAGTATTCTGGATGGAGAACAGGTATTCTCAGACAAATTGAAATCACTATTATCGACTGCTTTAATTTTTCTAGTCTAGAAGAAATTTAGTCAGATCTGATCAGAAGTAGCCTAGTCCCAATTGCGAGAGCCCTTAGACCGCAACGTCAACCCAGTGCGTACTCTATTTAATCAAATTCTTCAGTGATGTACTTCACTTTCGAGATCCTGTAATTGTCATTTATGTTCCTTCTTTCGCTCCGTCTGTGTCTACAATTGTTCAGTACGTTGGGTAATAAATTAATAATAACAACAATACTCAACGAAACAGAGAGGTAACACAAATCTTTGTCTTTTTGGGATCCCAAAACGTAAGTGGAGGCCGGAGGGATACCTATGACTTCGTAAAAGTTGTCCGTCTATCCGTCCGTTCGCACGATAACTCTCGAAGGAGTGAGATATTCTGATCGAACTTGGCATGAGGACTCTTTGGGTCAAAGTACAGGTCAAATTCGAAGATGGGTGTTTACGTAGCCTTATATTCAGGGGTGGGGTTTGAAATTATGGGGAAACAGAGATTTTCTAAAAGCTCATGAAATAATCGAATTAAGGGTAAGGAGACATGGTTAACCCGAATATCTCGCCGGACAAGTAGTTCATCTGGAATCTGGCAAAAATCGGAAAATTTGTGAATAGCAAAAGTTTAATCTGAAGGGATTAGAGGTTCAATTGAGGGGTAAGGAGACCGGCTGAGTCCGAATATGAGCATTATCTCCTCGCAGGACAATTAGTTCGGCCGGATTCCGGCCAAAACCCAAAAATTTGCTTAAAAGTAAAAGTTGAAGAATACGTATATTACAATCATCTTCTCACCGGACGTAGAGATCGCTCAATGTCTATTATTGACTCAAAATTTGTCAATAGTAGGAGTTGTATTTGAAGTTTATTAGAGGTTCAGTGTAGGGGTAAGATGCTAAATTCGTTTCTGAGCCCGGAATCCGACCGAAATTGGAAATTTGGCAGAAGTAAGGACGGAAGTTTTGATCAATTTCTTCAAAGTAGATACGATGTAGGCTATAGGGTAAACACACATGCTGAACTTGGTCTTCTCAGATGATTACGATTGGCCTTAATCTGTTTCTAAATTTAATAGTAATTTTTTTTAATAAATCTGTCGAAGACCGAATATCCGCAAGACCGAATTGTCTGGATCAAATATTAAATTTTTGGGATCCCAATGAAACCTTTGGTCTTGTTTGTAGTGTTTTTATTTATTTGTACTTCAGTTTCGATGTTAAGCTCGGTTGGGTTGTTTAAATTCTTTGTGGTTTGGTTTGTAGCTGAGGAGAGACGCCAAGTTCGTCAATGATGCTGTGAAACTTCGTTTTTAGACAAATCGTTGTCATAGATCAACATAATCGTGTTGCTCCAAAATTTCGCTGAGTTTTCACCCTGTTCAGCTTTCTGCCCATGCAGTGCGCAGAACAACATAGTAACATATAAATGTGGTTAGAAAAATATATCTGGTTAGAAAAACGTGTCTTGCTCGTTAGATCACGCAAGCTGATACTTTGGAGGCTCTACTCGAGTCTGCTATATTTGCAAAGTTCGTCCGAGATACCAAGGAGTTATTTATTACCAAACATAAGACGAAAATTTGACGGTGCAAAACGGATAAGTCAGCTACATTTTATTATCTAGAGCTATATTTCGGCCCTTCTTGGGCTAGGGTCCTCTTCAGACTCTAGCCGCTCAAGCTGGAAAATGAGCTTGTGGAAAAACAATTATAGATTCTTCCTTAAATATCTGATTTTGTGAACTTCTTCTCTGAAAATTGTGTGGAGTTAAAGATACTTGTCGGTGGCATGTATGGGCGATTTGAAGTTCCGTACTCGGAACTTCCTTCAGCCCAAGCTGACTGCGAGCCATATTTGACGATGCAAAACGGATATGTCAGCTACATTTTATTAGAGCTATATGGCGTCCCTTCTTGGCAAGGGTTCTCTTTAGGCTCAAGCCACTCAAGCTGGAAAATGAACTTCAAGGGCCGAAATAAAGCTCTAATAAAATGTAGCTGGCTAATCCGTTTTGCACCGTCAAATATGATTCGCAGTCAGCTTGGGCTGAAGGAATATCTCTAAGATGAAAACCTGGGTATAGATCTCTTGACTTCGGGCATGGTTATATTTGTCTTGGAAATCTGTAGGCTATATTTTGGTCAGCTATGTGTGAAAATGAGTTAGCGCTAGAAATGGCCACCCGTCAAATTGTTTCCTCGATTCATATTTTTTTTTTTTTCATAAGTAACATCCAGTTTCATCTTTTACTAAATCATCATTTTCAAAGCAGCGAGTTGACACCTCAGTTAAGTCCTAATTTTGTATAACTTGGAAGAATTGACACAGTTTGACACTCGCTATTTAGGGGGAACCTTAAGAGGAATTGCAGCGATAAGAGGAACTATACTGAGTTCACTGTAAAAAGTTTCTCTGAGTAAGGATTGTATTTCCTACTGGGAGTAATCTTATCTCTACTGAGATAAGATTAATCCGAATTAGGGAAGATTATCTTTTCAGAGACAAGATTAATCCCAGTAGCAAACACTGCAAGATCTTTTCTTACGGTGTTCCTCTTCCATGGTAATCCCAAACGCTTCGCTGTGGTCATAAAGGATTGGAAAAAACGAATTGTCCTTCGTGCTTAAAAAATCTAGTAGCCTTGACCATACCTTGGAGTAAGCAGACGAGTCCATGAGCAGAACTTCACCCTTTTTGCTCCTGTCCTTGACAAGCCACCGTGAAAACCAATGTTGAGATAATCGGTGCATTTTTTCCCGAGAAGAAGCTAATGCTGCGTGAAGACCGCAATTTGCTGCACGGATGCACAATACCGGAAGCGGGGTTTGCTACTGATCCCAGACGATGGAGAAAATGGGGTACTTATTTGCTGACAAGAACACTAGTTTTCTTTCGTTTTTCATTGGTTGTGTTTTCGTCTTGGAGACTGCTCTGTTTTACAGTTTCCTCGGTAATTCAGTTCGTGTCCAGCACAGGCGAGAAGAAGAAGCTGCTTTTCTTCTATTTAGTAGTTTGAATGGTTTCGCCGTCAGGTTTTCACTATTTTGGTACGAGCTTATCGGCGACGGATATGCTTCTTCAAACGTTGCCTTTCAAGAACGCTTCGTTGGGACCCAGGTGGACGATATCAAGTGGGTGGTTTTCGTCGTCAGTCTATTTTTCACTATTTTGGTATCAACCAGCTGCGGCGAATCGGCTCTTTTTAAATATATTGCCTCTCACAAACTTTTAGTTGGATAATCCAGTCACCGATGTTTCATCAATGGACAATTTAGCCATGCATCGATCATGCACAAATTTCAACATAAGGCATCACTACAAATGATTCTTTTCTGCCGAAAAAGGTTTAAACCAAATGAGTATCAGCACTTAACTTCTGAAAGCAACAACCGTATCACGATCTGGCAAGACTCCGCTATCTCCGCTATCCTGTTTCTATACTTGTATTCACTTATCACACACTATACACCTCATCACGTGGAAACGTAGTAAACATCAATGATTCAAGGTATGGGTAAATGTTCAAGCCTTTCCTTTTCTAAACACAAAACCTGTGAAGTAGCCGTATTACGTGTGAAGTTGCTAATTCATTTCACAAGCCTCAAATACCGGAATAGTAGATGTCTTTTTTCTGGACATTCTTCAATCTCAAGATCACAACTATTCCAACTAACAGTATATCCGAAATCTTTCTAGGATGTCACTTCCCTGTTTTCTAAGTGTACCGGATACGCTGCTAACGCTCACTTACATTACACTGACACTTCCACATTTGCTAAAACCCCAGGTAATGTATTCTTCCGCCTATTTTTAAAAGCAGGCTATCAGCGCAAGATTGATGCGGTCGACGTTATGACGTGAAAGTGCTTCTGATTTGTAGTTCATTTCACTTTTAAATCTGTAAAATAAAAACGTCGGCTTTAGCAATGACAGCTTCGGGGGAAGTTTTCAGCACTTCGGGGGCTTCCGCGGGAAATGGCTTCTGGGAAATTGCAACCATAAAGAGGAAGGGTAGTGACACTTAGGCCTTGAACATAAACTAAAAGAGCTCTTTCTGCCAGCTAGAAAACGTTATTTCAGTTGGAACGAAAACTTTTGCCCTAGATGACAGACAAGCTTAGTACTAACTGACCGTTTCGCTCCTCAGTTGTCAAAGCACAACTCCGACTAGAAATGATCTTTTCACCATGAAATGGATCAGAAAAAACTTTCTCTAAAATACCATTACTTTCCATCTGAATTTAGCGATTTTCTTGTTAGCGCTTGATGGCTCTGCACAGCTTTCCTTCTCTCGGAATGTGTTGCGGCTGGGCGCAACACATTCGAAAACTGAACGTGTCGTGTATAAAAAGTACGAAAACTAAGCAACTAAAATTAGTCAAAACAGAAGATTCTCATATCCTCGTGTGTGAAAGAGTTGTCAGCGGACGTTGAAGATTCTGGCAAACTTTTCGCTGTGTAACGGGCAAAACTCGGAACGGCCAAAAAGGCATTAAAAATTCGTAGGCACAAGACGAAACCATGGAGAAAGATGGGGATTTCAAATGCTTATAATTCCATACGGGAGCTAGGTATATTATAAAAGAAAGGATAAGCAAGAGGGGTTCTTTAAGTTATAATACTGTGGTGCCGCGTTCCTAAGGTGCCACGTTCGGCAGCCAAGTTGGTGAAAAAATAGCCTAGAAACGGTAGTTTCTCCGGCGACATCTTGGTTCTCTGACTTTTTGTTTATTTTTGTTACATGTTTATCAATTGGTTCTTTATACCACTAAAAGTGGTTAACATAGAGCAGTGGTTCCCGACCGGTGGTACGCGTACCCCAAGGGGTACGTGAGACCCTTGCAAGGGGTACGCGAAGGAACCAAAATTGATTTAGTCTATAGTTTCAAAATCTCTCCTCACTCGTTTTTGATTGCCGAAAGTCTAATATTACTAGCAGATGCATCACCAGGCAAAATGTATCTTAAGGGGCAAGGTATTTTTTACTGAAGGACAGGTCATTTTATTGAAAATAACTGCTTTTACGAAAAATCGCGGCGCTTCGTGCCGACTCTTTTCTTTTTAATCGTCTGGCCAACCTTTTGGGTGGGATGGGTATTACAACCTTTGCGTGACTCATGCGATTCCCCCTAGTGAAACTCAGTGAAATGATGTTGATTCAAAAACAGCTAGCTTACTGCCGAAAAATCTTTCCTGTGTCAAACAATATTGTTTCAAGAAGAATGGGAGACATTGCAAGTGATATTCTCATTCAGGTTGCGAATTAAACGAACATAAAAAGTTTGCGATGCAGCTTCATGAAAGCATGGAGAACATAAGAACCAAACGCAGAAACAGGCTGACTGTAACAAAATGCCGCTTATGACGTCGAGCCGAGATTTGACAAAATATTTGCTACAAAACAGCCTCTAGTAATTGCTCATTGATTTTGTATATATTTTCACACATGTATGGCTTATCATTTATGATAATAACCATCGTCCTTTTCACGTTCTGAAAAAGGGGGTACGCAATCTTTTTGAACCTTGATTAGGGGTACGCGGTACGGAAAAGGTTGGGAACCACTGACGTAGAGTATCTGAAAGAAAACAAAGATCAAACGCGAAAAGTACTGAACTAAAGGAGAATCTAAGCTAGTTAACTAAAATAATGAAAAAAAAAAGGCCACACGGTGTCATATAGGCATACGTATCAGATACCCGATCCTATCGAATAAATCCGCTTCATATTCGAGCTCTTGTCGTCACAAATATTGTCGGCCTTCCAGTGCGGTGGATTCCTTCTGAAAAACGACCTCAGACTACGCTATTTATATAAAAACCAACCTTACTCTTTATTTCGTGATACCTTGTGTGACAAAGTGACAACACTGCATCGGCATGTATTAATTTGGCCCAGGTTGTTAATTGCAGCGTTTCTAACCATTTTGTCATTCCTTCTGTGAGCAAGAATTATACACCATTAGCATTATCATATATAAGGTTAACAGTAAATGGTTAATCCTTTCAAACTTTTCCGTAAGGCTTAATCAATATTTTCTTCCTCAAAATGTGTTGATATCTGGATAGGAACGTTTAATGCTTGAAACGTTGTTTAAAGGCGGTCTCAAACCTACTACTCAAACACACAAACTAAACTTGCTACTTCTGCATAAACCCAGCGTTGCTATCTGATTCCTGTAATCCTGACACCTCTAACTTTTCCGTTCTCAAAGGACTCACACTAGTATGGCAAAACTGCTCATTCATTCACCTCCTTTAGTTGTTAATTGCAAAGTCTCAAACCCCTTGCCCATCTCCTGCCTCAGTTTTCGCTCAAATCGGCGATGCCGAGATTCCGCATAATTAGCAATAGTTGCGTTTTTGCAGATACCATGGTATCTGTTATCACGGTAACTGGATTTGCAATTAGTCGTTTTCGCAGTTACCGTGGTATCTGATATACGGTTGCTGCGCAAAAACGACAATTGCCGAAACTGTGCTTTTCGAAGTCATCCCAAAAGAAAAACAGATATTCAGTCACATCTCTAAGTGGTAAACTTCTTTCTCACCAATCTGACAAAGTTTGATGAAAGTAAGATGACTTTTCAGATACCACGACCAGTTACCACGGTCGGACCATAGTATCTGAATATCAGATACCACGCTAACAGCCCAGATACCACGATAACTGCAAACACGCCTTTTGACCGTGGTATCAGATACCATGGTATCTGCAAAAACGCAACTAATGTTCATATTTCCGAACTTTCCACACCATCTTGTAAACAGTTAATCCTAGCAAATATTTTGGAAGTTTTCTCTTATTTTTGTTTTCTCTGTCCTCTTGTGCTATTTCTTATAATTTTTATTTGATCGAAGTGTGTTACAGTTGATGACATAAATGTTTGATGCCTAAATTTCCCTCGCCCTGACGGTGACCCACAACGGAGGGTGGGTTTATATGAAACAAAGGACGAAGTTGGGATTGGAACTAAGAAGTCCATGTTTGGATACGGACTTCAGTATCCACGTCGTATCTCATTGCAATTCGTGCACTTGGATCTCTTCATTATTTGTTTTGTCTCGGGCATGTTTTGAGAAGTTCAGGTACAGGGCGTATCAAAATATGAAAATGTTATGTTTCAAACAAGTGCTTAAGTAGGTTGTAAACCGGCAGTAAGTAAGATAGTAAAGAGTACCTACGGAGCCAAATCTCTTTTCCGCTTGTCTGACGCCTTTACTAACACCATGGGAGGGAATAATAGCTTGAAACATTGTCGGAGCATTTTAATAGGTTATACTCAGGCCAAAACATGTTGTCAGCTCCAATGGAAAACTTAAAAATCACATTGACGATTTACTATTCTACAGGTGGATTCGTAGATTCGATACGTAGATTCAAAATGTCTCCTTGCATTTCAGCATACTACTTAGGTCGGACACTCACAAAATTGTACATTACAGATTTCGGTAAGGGACCCTAGCCTTATTTTTTTTTATTCTTTATTTACTACTTTATTTCAGTACTTAAGACCATAACAACAACAAACAAACTTACACTAAAACAGACACTGAACAAAAATAGAAAAGAAATCTACCCCCTGCAAAAGATATCCAGGACAGGAGGATACCCTTCCATACGGGTAGCATATAGAAAATGGGTAGGGCAGCAAAAGCCACCAAATCATTACCATAGTCGAAATTAATAGTTGCGTTTTTGAAGATACCATGGTATCTCATATCACGGTCTAAAGTCGTTTTGCAGTTATCGTGGTATCTGATACCACGGTCAAAAGGCATTTTTGCGGTTATCCTGGTATCTGTCCAGTTATCGTGGTATCAGATATTCAGATACCACGGTCCGACCGTGGTAACTGGTCGTGGTATCTGAAAAGTCATCTCACTTTCATCAGTTTTTGTCAACTTGGTGAGAAAGAAGTTTAGCACTTAGAGATGTAACTGGATATCAGTTTTTCTTTTGAGATGACTTCAAAAACTGCAATTTCGGCCATAATCGTTTTTGGAGAGCAACCGTGTATCAGATACCACGATAACTGCAAAAAGGACTAATTGCAGATCCAGTTACCGTGATAACAGATACCATGGTATCTGCAAAAACGCAACTAATGTGTCCGATCTAGGCAGCCTGAAAGAAAAGTAGAATGAGTAAATCTATGGATCAGGATGGATTGGTTGCCAGATATCTATCTGAAATCTGTACTAGTATTTTTTGGTGAAGGTTTGTATTTTTCCCACGAGGATAATCAAATTAACTTTTAATATTCTAAAAAAAAAAAGGATCTGGACTAGGAAGAGTAGTGGAATAAGCAAATCTATGGTTTAGGATAGAGTATTCGCCAGACATCTGTCTGAACTTTGAACTACTATTTTCTTTGAGAAGGATCGGATTCATCTAAAGAGAATAATCAAATTGACTCTTCGCTGGCGCCCTTTAGTGTTTCTTGGGTTTGCAGTGGAACATCCAGTACTCGACCTTCGGCTCTTTCCATTCCCTACAACTACGCGAGTGCTATTCTACACTAGAGCAAATGCGCATGGTGCACTGTTCACAACGAGGTTCACACTTACGTGAATAACTAAGTTATGACTTACTTATTTTGTGCCCATTGGTTGTGCATCAGTCCGATAAGATTTCGCATCCGAAAATACGCATGTGGAAATTTGAAACATGCATGAGATCAGGAACAAATAAGCCAATTGAACCTCCGACTTTGGTCCCATGCACCGACTAAGCAATACCCCTACAAAACTGAGCAAAGTGGGATCTACTTGCTGAGCTTTGAGTTGACACCCTTTCTACTTCCCCCTTTAGGCGTATTCTCGCCGTACCCCGAGGACTCCACTTGCGGAGTCCCCGCGTTTTTGTTTGTCCTGGGAACTCACTCCCCGTATTCTTACGAGTCCCCACGGACGGGGAATGCTCCGAATCATCACCATCACCAAAAAGGACTCCCTTTGGGATTCGGAGGGGAATCAACTTTGCTGGTGTTTGGCTCAACGTAAAATTGATTAAAAACAATCAGAATAAACAAAACCAAAAATAAAGTGGATCCGGACCAAGTGGAGTGACTCCCTCTATTCTCGCCGTTCCCTTCGATTCCCCGAGGAGTCCTGGGGGAACAACGAGAATACGCCTTTAGTCGCTGCGCATTGCGAGGAAAATTCCATAGAATTGTGACAAAAGAACAAGCACTGGTCGTTAACAACGTGATGGGAGACGGAGGTTCTTTAGCTTATTTGTTCTTGATGCGATGCGTAAACATATTGGAGCAAATGAAGAAATTTGGATCCGACTACAACAAGACCAAAGGTTTTGATGGGATCACTAAGTTCAAATTTGATCCAGACATGTTGTCTTCGCCAGATCCAGTCTTCGCCAGACTTCTTGGACACTTTTACTATTAGTTATGGCCAAATAGCTAATCATACGAGAAAACCAAGTTCAGATATGGATCCAGCATGTGGGTTTACCCCTTTAAGTCATATCTGTTTTGACGAAGCATATCAAAACTTCCTACCTTACTTCTGCCAATTTTTCGGTTTCGGCGGAATTCCGGACCAACTTCTCTGGTGAAAACATAAAGCTCAAAAACGAATCCAGCATGTCTCCTTACCCCTACATCCAACTTCTAATCAACTTCAGATTAAACTTTTACTTTTAACAAATTTTCCGTTTCAGCCGGATTAGGAGCGATTATACGTCCAGTGAGAAAACGATAATGAATACGGTTGTATGGCCCTTTGTTGGCTTTAATAAATCATTAAATTATTATTATGTGAATTCAGCATATCTTCTTACATCGAACATCTTCTCAAATTTAAATAGAACGAATTCTCCGGTTTTTGCCGGATTCCGGCCGAACTAATTTTCCGGCGAGAAAATAATTTTCATATTCGAACTCAGCCCGTTTCTTTTCTCCGAAATCGAACCTCCAATGAACTTCATATTAAACTTTTACTTTTCACAAATTTTCTGGTTTTCGCCGGATTCCGGGTGAACTATTTGTCCGGTGAGAAAATAAATTTCATATTCGGATTCAGCATGTCTCCTTACTTCTAATTCGACTATTTTATTAGCTTTCAAAAAATATTTTTGTTCCCCTTTATTTCAAACCCCTCCCTCACCCCTAAATATAGAGCTACATAGCCCGTCTTCGAACTTGACCTGTACTGTGACCTAAAGAGTGCTCGTGCCAAGTTTGATCAAAATATCTCAACCCCTTCCAGAGTTATCGTGCTAACAGACGGACGAACGGACGGACAACTTTTGCGATGTCATAGGTATCCCTCCACTTATGTTTTAGGATCCCAGAAATAGGACTGTGTGTGTGGATAGTTTAAGGAGTTAGACGATTCCATCCACTCTAGGCAGAAGCTACCCTAAGTAACATTTTTTTTTTCGACTACCGGTATCAGTTGAGAAGAAGAGTCTAAGCAGCTAAAAGACTTTCTGCCCCGGCACAAAGTAAAGAGGCAAAGGGAAAATAATTGCATGCCAAAAACAATTAATAGGAACCGCGTCTCCAATTGAGACAACTTATATATAAGTTGTTCGAAGACCGAGAGACAGACAGAAAGCAGTGTGGGAATTGAAAAGTCCCAAGACCTAGTCTCGGTTATTACAGACCGTACTTGAACCTATTGGACGAAGCCATACAGTAAGGAGGTGATCAAAACGAACTGCATGCGAAATGTTCTAGATAATTTCAAACTGCGTTCAGAAAAATTCAGGGAGAATAGAATGAACGCAGTTCCGAAACATACTCTATTTGACACTGCACAACAGCGATGCGTCAGCTCATCAAAAATGTATTTAGAGCTATATTTCGGTCCTTCTTGGCAAGGGCCCTCTTCAAGTTCAAGCTGGAAAATGAAGTCGTGGAAAAACAACTGAAGATTTTTGCCTAAGAAGTTCACAGAATCAGATAGCATACTTCAGCAAGAATCTTTAGTTAATTTTTCACAAGTTCATTTTCCAGGTTGAGCCCAAAGTGGACCCTTACCAAGAAGGGGAAATATAGCTCTAATGAAATGTAGCTGACATATCCGTTTTGCAGAGTCAAATATGATTCGCAGTCAGCTTGGGCTGAAGGAATATTTACTCTAAATTACTACAAACCGTACTTGAACCGGTCGGAACAAACCACCGAGGGGTTGCCCACTCTCAAAATCGATGTACACCGGGTGGCGGGTGGCGCGCGTGGTGGAAGGGAGGCGCGCGTGGCGGATGGGTGGCGGAAGGGTGGCGCGCGTGGCGGGTGGGTGGCGCGCGTGGCGGAAGGGAGGCGGATGGGTGGCGCGCGTGGCGGAAGAGAGGCGGATGGGTGGCGTGCGTGGCGGAAGGGAGGCGGATGGGTGGCGCGCGTGGCGGATGGGTGGCGCGCGTGGCGGAAGGGAGGCGGATTGGTGGCGCGGGTCGGAAAGGAGGCGGATGGGTTGCAAAGACCCCAAGTTTTCAACGGGTCACGACTATAAACGCTAGTCGAGTTTACTAGGTTTCCTGCAGCAGCAAAGTAATAACTAAAAACTTTCTAGGAAAAAATTTGAACTTCATCGTATCGTCAAGCGACAGAAAGACGAGCTGTAGTAACCTTGATTTATCACTGTCGATTTTACATATCCATCTGAGTGATAAACAGAAACCACTGGCATAGACATCAGACGTCGGCACCGACAATTATTTCATTCATTCATTCATTCATTTATTTGTACTACATAGACTACATAAAATAAATATAATGCGATAAGCAAGACCCCCTGAAGATTTCTTGTTCCATTTCATTATATTCACGTACTCGTGAGCCATTCAGTGACCCAAACTCAGTGAAGGTGAGGCTTCACCTTCCAGATTTTTCTTCCGGGATCCAGACAGCCGTTTTTCCTCGAGACGGATCTGGAAGGTGAAGCCAGGCCAAAAACGTCTGGAAGTCCGGGGTGTTGGACACCCCAGATTCCGGATGTCTGGAAGGTGCCATAGAGGCAACCGTTCGAGAGACACAACAAATATGCAAATGGGGAAAGAAAAGGGAAAGTGATTGACAGTTCTGACTGGGATGCAAGAGAAAAGTAAAGGGGACATCTAGGAAATGTTGAAGAACAGCACGTTTAGTTGTCATCATTATCATGAGAATCTGGAAGGGTTGGGTGGAAGCCCTGGAAGTCTGGGAATCTGGAAGGTGAAGCCTGGCTTTGACTCTTCCGACCAAAATACCCTCTAAGACGTCTTAAGGGCCGAACTGATGAACGTTAGCTCTTCAAAAAAACACACCAGTCACCAATTTTAATACTCTGCTGCAAGCTAACCGCCACTGAATCGTTCCTACGAAAGGCCAAATCACCAGCTTGCCGAGCCGAAATCATCACACGTCTTAGATTCGAGGGATCGGGATGAAACTTGGTGGGAAGAACAAGCACATATCCTTGATACATCGTTGACATAAACGGATCGGATCCGGTCACTGCGGGGGGGGGGGGGGGTGGATGCTGGATTCCGGAATTCTGGTTATCACGGGTTAAGGTACTTCCAGATGTGCTAGGTTGTTGAAACTTGTCAGTCATATCAGGGGCCCCACCAAACTGACTTGGAAATAGTCACTTCCCCGATTCCTCCATCGTGGGGGAGTGAAAGGAGGGGGAATCCGGAATACTGAGGCTTGCGTAACCTTCAAACGGGTGATCGGATCTGAATGAAACTTGGTATGTAGAAAGAACACATACCTCACATGTCCCATTTTACGTCCAGACCAAATCACACAACTGTGGGGGGAGTGTGAGGGAGGGTACCGGAAATATACTGACACGCTTAGAGAGGAAGGATCAGGATAAAACTTTCTCGGAAGAGCAAGCACATATCCTTGGTACATCGTTGACATAACCAGATCGGATCCGGCACTGTGTGGGGGGGGATTCTGGGTCCCGGATTTCCGGTTATCACGGGTTAAGGTACTTCCAGTTTGTGCTAGGACGATGGAACTTGGCAGACATATCAGGGACCCGACCAGATTGACTTAAGAAAAGTCACTTCCCCGATCCAACCATCGGAGGGGGGGGGGAGGTAATCCGAGATCTTGAGGCAAGCATAACTTCGAACGGGCAATCGGACACAAACGAAACTTGACAGTTGGAAAGAACTGGTGCCACGGATGTAACATTTCGTGTCCGGACCGGATCCGATAACTCTGGGGGGGGGGGGATTGGAGGGGGATCGGAAACCTCGGAACAGGCTTAGAACAAGGACAAGTTGTAAATATATTTTTGACAGAAATGGACCGGATTGGCGCACTGTGGGAGTCTTGGAAGGGGTTTTCCGGAAATCCAGTGATTGCGATTGAAGGTTGCAAATGCAAATGCACTTGGACGGTGAAATTCGGCTGATTGGAGACCCGATCAGGTTGACTTGGAAGCAGTCAGTTCCTCGATCCAACTATCTTCGGGGGAGCGATGGGGATTGGAATCCGGACTACCAGAATTTCCTGCATAACTTTTGAACGGTTGGTCGGATCCGAAGGAACTTGACAGTTGACTAAAGGACGTGTTTCTGATCTCATGAATACGTTCATAACCCCCCCAACTGCCATGATCATTTGTACTTCAAGTATATGAATTTTAGCCCCCTTAAAGTGCGTAACTGCAAAGTGAAAAATACTTTTGACCAAAAGATCCATTTCCCGATTCCCAAGGGCCAGTGATAATTTTTACAAATGACTTTCCAGCATATTTAAAGCACCAATGTTACCGCAAATTTGAATTTTTTTTTAAGAAACTAAACATTTTTAGGATCCCCAAGGGCCCATGATCATCTGTGCCCTACGTATTTTGCTTCCAAGTTCAGTTCGAGCCCCTTAAATTGCGAATCTCAGCCTGAAAATGCAAAACAAATAATACTTTCGAGCGAATGATGTGCTTTCGTGAGCCAAAGGCCCATGGTCATTTGTGTACCAGTGCATTGGCTTACAAAACGGATTCGTAGCCCGCTTAAACTGCGCATTGTGACCGCGAATTGCATGGCATATTTTTACTAAACCATACATTTACATGAATCCTAAAGGTCCATAACCGTCTGTTCCTCAACACAGCAAGAATTTTAGCTGTTACTATTACATACTGCGTATGCTTGCAAGTGCCATATGAGCTTACAGCTCTTGTTCGTATAGGTACGGGTGAATCGTTCTCTGATTTGCGGACTAGGCAAAAGTCGCTACGTTTCAACAGTTCGATGTTACTCGCGCTAAAATTTGCAAATTTACTAATATTATTTGCGATAATAGGGATTTCTTCACAAACTTCCGACTCCCGAGTAACAATGGGTCACAAATTGTAGGGCTAGCCAAGACAAATATTATGCTATGAAATTAAAGATTCTTGGAATAGCTGTAGCTTAGGCTACACCATATATGGTATATGATGTCTACAGAAATACAAATAAAACAAAAGAAGAGTTAAAAGGATAATTAACGAAAAATATTTTATTATTTACACAAGACCAAGATGCAACTTCTTCTTGATTCCCGTTGCACTGCTTGTCATCGCTAGATGGCGAGAATTCGCTAGAGGGCGAGAATTCGGTAGGTAAAAATGATCGCTAGATCGAAAATAGCTATTTTTTAGCAAGAGGCAGGTGGGTGGCGGATGAGTGGCGCGCGTGGCGGATGGGTGGCGAATGAGTGGCGCGCGTGGCGGATGGGTGGCGGATGAGTGGCGCGCGTGGCGGATGGGTGGCGGATGAGTGGCGCGCGTGGCGGATGGGTGGCGGATGAGTGGCGCGCGTGGCGGATGAGTGGCGCGCGTGGCGGATGGGTGGCGGATGAGTGGCGCGCGTGGCGGATGGGTGGCGGATGAGTGGCGCGCGTGGCGGGTGGGTGGCGGATGGGTGGCGCAACATGGCGTACACCAAGTGGCGGAGAGTGGGCAGCCCCTCGCAAACCACAGAGCAAGGAGATGATAAAACTAACTGTATAGCCTACGCTAGCATAAAAATTATCTAAATAATTACAAACTTCGTCTTCTCCTAAGCCACATTTAAATCGTCCGCTTAACGTAACGCACATCACAGAACAACAGCTGCTCCTCTTTTGCGACTGGGAATTAATAGACTCAGCCCTTTAACCGAAACATTCATCGAGTTCCATTCTATTCACCTGCTCACACACACGCTAATGACCAAAGAAATTCCAACACTTCGTTAGTATGCCGTACGAAGAGCAAATGTAAATCCGAAGTATTCTCGTTTGTCAGCGAGCGCTGGTAAAACTCATCTCTTGTTAAAAGCTAGCACACCCAATGGGTATAATAACTTGAGCAAAACATGACGCCCGACGTCGGCTGAACAAGACAGGCTGAGACGGCCCGGCCTTAGAACCCACAGAGTTTTATATCAGACATGTCGATAAATGATTATAAGCTGCCATACCCGGAAATTCAATGGATCACGTTCCTTCCTGATTATTCTGGACTATTGCCAAATGGAAGTTACAAGTTCCCTATGAGATGTATTACATCATCCTACATCAACGTCAGGTTATTAGAATAACTCTTGTTTATTGTAAATCATGGGTGTCGCGGACTTCGGAACCCTTCAGGTTAAGTTACATGCATACACTGTCCGATAAGCTTTCGTGTGCGAAAATATGCATTCGAAATTGGCGTCATTATGAGGTAGCCTATTTCGGATGCTGACCCCAAGGCTAAAAGATCCTTTACCTTGTTCTAATATAAAATATGAAAGGTAAAACCCAGATTTCTTACGAGTAAACCTTTATTACATTCGATTTAAATTAGATGATAGAAACTTTGATCAAAACTGATTGTCCCCAGGTTCTGCATACGTCATATCCCTACGGTCTCCCGGATGGTCGTTGCAAAAAGGATCAGTTTCCCGTAGCGTTTCATGCCATTCTGTCGCTTATAGCAACGGAACAGTGTGACCAAGGAGCAACTCCGTTTTCCAAATCTCAACTGTTCAATATGGTGCAAAAAATCCAGTCCACGACCCGGAGGCGGAGTCGGCGCGTAGCCCCGCGAATTTTTGTAAAATCGGTCGATTTTCACTAAAAACGGAAGGTTTTTTTGGCTTTTGGCCAAGTGCCATATACCGATCACAATCTCTGTCCATCCGCCGGCCGTTTCCACATAAGCTAGGACAATGAAACTTGGCAGGCATATCCGGGACCTGTTCAGATTAACTTGGAAATCGTCACTTCCGCGATCCGCCCATCTGGGGGGAGTGGAGGGAGGGGGAATCCGGAAAATTGAGGCATGTACAACTTTTGAACGAGTTATCGGATCTTAATGAAACTTGATATTTGGAAAGATCTCTTCTCTGAGAATGACCGACTTCAAATCCGGACCGCATTCCGTGACGTTAGAGCAGTTGGAGGGGGGGGGGGGATCTTGAGAAACACTGTAGTGGAGGGATCTGGATCAAACATGGTGGGAAGGATAAGTACAAGTCCTAGATACATCGTTAACATAACCATAACTATGGGGGGAGTTTGGGGGGGGGGGGAGTCTGTGATCCTGCGAGTTTGGTAATACTTCCTGATGTACTAGGGCGATGAAACTTGGTACAATCACCAGGGACCCCGACAGACTGACTTGAACATAGTCGTTTCTCGTATCCGAACGTCGTGGAGGGAGTGGAGGGATGGGGAACCCGGAATCTAGTGGCATGCATAACTTTTGAACGGGTGATAGGATTTGAATTAAACTTGGGAAGTGGAAATAGCTGAGAGTTGGAGGGGGGTGGGTACCGGAAACAGTGTGGTCCGAGGTGACGCCGGAAATGCTCAGACTATAGCGAGTCTAGATATCCTATTTCTAGGTCCGAGCCTAGGGGGTCGAAGGGGGGATTTTGTGACGTTCTCATCTAGGGGAGCCCAGGGTTGGATCGAACACGGAGCTGGTCTGGACATCTACATAAAATCTGCCTTCTAGTGGTCAAACTTTGTACCAAACTTTCATGTTCCTTGCTTTTCTGGTTTTGACAGAAAGTTGAATAAAAGGCTTTTCTCACATCACTGATAACTGTGCAGATCAGATCACACGTGGTGATGTGAGCTGGTGTTACTGAAACGCGCGGCATTGCAATACCCAGTATCCCCTCGTGAGCAGTAGCTGCGTGTGATCGAGGCTTGCCAACAACGTAAGCATTCCATCGCTGTATGAAGCCCATTTCTTAGCCAAATGATTAGGTCACTCTGGTCAGTGTTGATGCCTAGAGGAAACCTTGACAAATTTGAAACCCGTAATTAAAACTATACGTGTCCGCACGTATTTCGTAATGACCGACTTCGTCCTTGCGATAGTTTGTAACCAGTTGTGACTTCATTGAGCCATGGCAAATCAGGTAGTGATGAACCAAAAAAATGATAGCTCGTTAGTGTGCTAGTCTTCCCCGTTTGCATTTAAGGACAGTAATTTACTGTTTAATTTTCAGATTTTTATAGTGTTTAGTTGACGACACGGAATGATGTGTCCTAAATTCTTAAAGAGTTTGCTAAAGAAATATTTCATTGTTTGTTTTCTAAATGCAATGTTTCGCTCGGAATCCCGTCCACAAGAATGGTCAGCAGATTCGGATTTCTGCTGGGCACAACACGCTGTTGCCGACCACTCTAACAGACAGTATAACTACACCTTTATAGGCGGAACCTACCCCCCCCCCCGTGGCCAGATCCGGTCCGGATGCTAAATTAACAAATCTAGGTGTCGAACGTGCATCCCATTTGCTCCATTCTTTGGTTTTTGTGACGCATGTTCTACATGTCTTGGTCATCCGTTTTTATCTGCCATAAGGTTTCACTCGAATCGGAACGCCCGTTCGCAACCTGCGGAAGTCATATTCCGTATTCCCCTTCCCTCACTCCCCCAAATATGGTCGGGTCCAGAAACGGAAGTTTTCCTACGGCATTACAACATTTTACAAAATCTCCACCTTTCTCCACTGTTTCGTTTTATGCCTGCACATTTATAGCGCTTTTCGGCCGTGCCGAGTTTTGCCCGTAACATAAAGTTTGCCGGAGCCCTCAACGTGCGCTGACAACTCTTTCGCACATGAGGGTATGAGAATCTTCTGTTTTAGACTTTTTTTATTTGCTTGATTCTCTCACTTTTTCACCACGGCGCGTTCAGTTGTCAAACGGTTTGCGCCTAGCCACCACGTCGGAGAGCAGGGAACTCAGGGAAGACAGATATAGTCGACATGCGCTAACAAGAGAATCTCTTAAATTCAGGTGGAAAGTAATGGTATTTTCGAGAAACGTGTGTGATCCATTTCATAGTGAAACGATCATTTTTAGTAAGAGTTGTTCTTTAAGCTAATTTGGCCAGATCGCTAATATGCCTGCAAAGTTTCATTCCGGGGAACCACCTCCGACTCCCCCCACAGAACGCCGATACGATCTGGCTCAGTTAGTCACATCTCTAGCCCTAATGCTTGTTCTCCCCACCAAATTCCATCCCAATCCCTCGACTCTAAGCATTTCACAAATTTTCCGGTGCCCCGTCCAATCCCCCCCCCCACAAGTACCGGATCTAATCCGGACTTGACATAGAACAGCTGAGACGATAGTTCTTTCCACTTGCCAAGTTTCATTCAAATCCGATCACCGGTGTAAAAGTTATCATGCCACTATATTCCGGATTCGCCATCCCTCCACTCCCCCCATGGGGGTCGTATAGGGCTAACGACTATACTCAAGTCAGTCTGTTCGGGTCCCTGATACCAAGTTTCATCGTCCTAGCACATCAGGAAGTACCGAAGTCGAGGGCTTACCCTAAATCAGCCCCCCCAACTCCCCACAGTGCCCGAACCCGGTCCGGTTACGTCAGTGAAGGATCTAGGACTTGCGCTTGTTCTTCCTGCCAAGCTTCATCCCGATCTCTCCACTCTAAGCGTTTCCCAATATTTGCGGTTCCACCCTCCGAAGTCACTGGATCCGGTCCGGATCTGAAGTGGGAAGTCTGAGACACAAGGTATTTCCAAATCAAGTTTCGCTAAGATCCGATAACCCGTTCGAAAGTTATACATACCTAAATTTTTCGGATTCCCCCTCCCTCCACCCCCAGGTGGTCGGATCGTTAGTTAATCCAGTCGGGCCCCCTGATATGCCTGCCAAGTTTCATCGTCCTAGCTTATGTGGAAGTGCCCGAATTAGCAAAACCCGGACAGACCGACGAACGGACAAAAACTGCGATATCACTCTTCTTCTAAAACTCCTTAGCCAGTCCATGAAAACTCCATAGTTTTTGTGCGGGGCTAAAACCCAAAAGTCCTAAGACCCAGGGATGAGTGAGCCCCCCCCCCCCACACACATCTAAGGGGATGAGCCTGCTCTATCCCCGCTGCTCCCCTGTCAACCAGGAGTGCGCGCGGGAAAACATGTGGTAAAATAAATATCCAGCCTTACTTTCCCTGGAATGCAGTTCGAACAAAATAATCCTTCTTCCAAGTATTCACTTACTAATTCAGTATCAGCAAGCTCACACTAAAAGGCACGACTAACGACTGATGCTAATTAAGAAAATTAAGCACGGCCGATCCCGGCCAGATCTGGATGCTGAGAATGACGTGCAACAGCGCCGCCAACTTGCTAAGATGCGTTTGGCATGCAAGATCAGAAGTACGAAATTGCGCTTCACATATCTAGAATTTCTGAGGTTTTTTGTCGGGAACCGGAACACCACTTCTTCCGTCGACCTCTGTGGCACTGAAGAAGTATGCCGTAAATAACTCAATGGAATTTAGCCTTTCTGCTCTCTCGTCATTGACAGTTATACACTCTTAGTATTGGTCAGTAAGAAAATTTTATGACCCATCAAGGTTCCAAAAAAAGGAGCATAAAACAGGAAAGAAAAATGAAAAGAACAGCTTTTCAGACTAAAAACTTGTAGACCAGCATCACACATATCTGCACCATTAACTGCTAAAACATTAACTTCCAAGGGTCAGGGGCGTCGCTAGCCAAAATTCAAGGGGAGTGGAAGAGCGCCTGCCGCCCGTTTCAGCTTTTCGTCGCAAATATACCTGCAAGCGTTGAAGACTGGAGATGCCTAGTCGTATTTCCAACAGGGTTGCCACGTGAAAAACATTTAGAGAGTGACTTTTGGCCCAAAACAGAGAGTGAAATGGGAGTGAAATTTTCTTTTCATGAAAAAACGTGAAATGGTCCCTTTTGGTCGGAATCGTCTCTGCAAAAATTAAACATCCTACTTTATTTTCAGAAAAAAAACTTGAAATAGTCAGTTCTAGTCGGAATCCCTGCTGCAAAAGTGACAGATTTCAACGTTTTATGAAATAGAGTGATTTTTATGTCCTACGTAGGAGAAGAGTGACAAAAACAAAATAGAGTGATAATTCACACTATCGTGCGACATGTGTCAACCCTGATTTCCAAACTCAGGGGCGGTTTGAAGGGCTTGGGCGTGGGAGGTGACTACGCGACTGGCAGATGTCCGACAAATCTCAAGATTCATACCAGTTACAAACAATAGCCAAGAAACATAGCACCACATGAGAGAAACTGTAGGAATTTAAAGAAACATTAAAGCTAGTATTTGTAAGGTTAAGGTGAACGTCATTCGCAATAAGAGGAATTCGCTTCCGCAATAGCCTGACCCGCAGCAGTTTCTGATGACATGACGAAACTGAGCGCCGCAGGCGAAATATAAAAATTTTCGGGCAAAACACTTCTTCTCCCAACAAAATCTAGCTTTTAGTGTGTCCCAAACCCCAAAAGCCAAGCCTAAAACCCGAATGAAGTCACACGACCTTTCAGTAAATACAGCCTACTATGAAAGGCGCCGCATGCAAATTTTAGAATCCTGTATGATCAGAACGTCTTTTCGGATCCCAAATGAAAGTAAGGGCCACTCAGCATGGATCTGCCCGTCTGTAGTTCACGACAAATCAAGAAAGTTGGAAGTTCGTAATGTGCTTCAGTTTGTCCCTTTCCGAAAAAGAAGGACTGATCATAAAACAAGAGCTACGAGCTCATATGGCACTTGTTACGAGTAGGCTGTACAAGAAAGTAGATGAGAACGTCACAAAATACAGCCGCCATCCGATAATGCGGTTCGGAAATAGAAATAGGATATTCAGTTTCACTGACTACTGAGCAGTTCCGGCATCGTCTCGATTATCTGTAGCAAATGTAGCAACGGATTTTTTTTTATAAGTTGAACTTTTACTTGAAGTTATACGGATAAGGTGATACGCTGAATTCGTTTCTGACCTTTTTTTTTCTGGACAAGTATGGTAGTTCGTTCGCAATTGTCTGGATCAAATATTAGATTTTTGGGATACCATCGAAACCTTTGGTCTTGCTAACGAAGCACTGGAGAAAAATTCCTATCATCAAATTCTTTTCTGTTAAAATACAACGATTCTCTGCATGAGAACAAATTCCTGAAAACGTCCGGACAAGCAAAGCCAGCTTGATTTTTACTTGAATCGAGAGTTAAAATTTGGGTTAAAACTGTGCGCTGCAGGGTGAAATTCATGACTTGACGACTGTCTTTTGTCGATCTTGGAAGCTCAGATTTGACTATTATACTTCTCGTTCTGAAACTTTATGTCAATCTGGCGAGGTCAAAACATGTGACTGAGAATGCAATTCCTTAAGTCTCAAACGCTCGAGAACACGGAACCGCCTATGTCTCAGATGGATGTTAACCCAGTTTCTTGGTAACCCTGAACTAGCCTTACTGACTTTTCCGGGCGCACTGCCAGCCCCCCATTTAGCTTTCCTGGGTGAGCACCCAGTTTAGCTGAAGTTGTGTGGTCGGACGCTCTGCGAGCGCCCAGTTAGCTCAGTTGTTGTGGTCTGGCAGCTCAACTTTTGTGGTGGGGGGCTCTGCGGGCGTGTGCTTTCTTCGAAGAGGGCGGGCCCCACCATAGCGACGCCTCTGCTAAGGGTGGTAATTACCTGTATTTAACATCTCAGGTAGCTCCCTCGGATGACGCAGATGTGATGTATGTAGTGATATGTAGAACGGATCAATACGAGTGTATGGAAAAGTGTGGGTTGGCCCTCCCCCCAAGCTGGTAATGCCTTTGACAATCGAACCAGAGAAACCATGTTTGTGCCATGACGAGTCGTTTCTTAATTGTTGGTTAAAGGATGTACCGTTTTTTTAGAGCTCTCGAGTGCCGGATTCCTGGCAGTGTTTCACACAGACTGGATTTACGCCACCAACTAGGGATCTATAAAACGCTGTCAGTGTCCTCCATAACAGTCCAGCAACAGCCTGACGAGGACCCTTGCCAAGAGGACCGAAAAATGTTTAAGTATCGCAGCTGACTATCAGTTTTTAGCCTTGTGTTTAATGTATGTTTCTCTGACAGATTGGGCTCAAGGAGTATTTAAGGCTACGCGTATTTATCCACCATAGACCAGGAATTTGGTTGCGGGTACTTGCGGCCCGAGCCGAACACAGATAATACCATTCCACGTTCGGTAAGCGTTACAGAGACGTGGGGGCAGAGAATCGCTTAGCCGGACGAAATGGAGATGACAATGAATGCCCAGTTGACAGAAAACTGAGAAATTACCATCCAAATGGATTTCTCAGCTGGAGCTCGGAAAAAATTGACGCAGAAGAACGAGAACATCTCATCTTAGCCTAGACATATCTGGCAATGGTAGTCGACTGAAGTCATCGTTTGAATTTTTTAATTAAATAGCAAATCAAGGACAATCTATGTGCTTTACTTTTTAGCAACAGGTACAGTACAAAACAACTAATATAACAACTACACAAGTATTCAGTATAAAAATATTAGGCTCAAAACTATGAAACACACCGCCTTATTTGGGCCCGAATCAAGGAAAACAAAAATCTTGGCAGTTTTTGGATACACCATGCTTAAAACATAACGCATCCACACAGCTTAAATACGCATTCAGAGTCAAACTTCAACTACTAGCATTTATAACGTTTCGATGAATATCGAGAAGTAGGAGATCTTAAGCATCGAATGTCCACTCACACTGGTTTACACAGAATCTGTTACTCGATTAAAAAGCTGCGTTTTGCGTTACCAGTTTTAGTAAAAAAATGTTGATGCCTTTGCCTTTCGTCAAGATGCACCATTTGAGGAGGGGGGGAGGGGGCATACCCCCTCTATTTCGAAATCTTCCTCCTTGATATTATTTCTGGCCACTAAATAAGATTCAAAAAGCAAAATGCAAAGCAAAAGATGTATGTGACTCGGTTGTAGCCCGAAAAGATTGTTTGCGCGGTCGTGTGAGTGGCCCACAAGTGTGTTTCCGCGACCAATAAGTTTTTGTTGCTCGAATTTGGCGGAGAATTCAAATCTAGCAGCAAATTAGTCTAAATGATAAAATTAGCTACTTTATCAAGCATATAGACATTAAATGTGGATCCTACTTGGACAGAATGGCAAGGACGTAAGCTTGAAGTTTTTTTTATTTATTCCATCATTTATTTCTGGTAATTTCTTGTAAGTGTATTAGTTAATTTGATTCTTGTGTGTCTGTGTATTTTGTAAATTTGTATTCCTTTTCTAGCTTTTAGCTATTCGGATTAAACTTGATTGATTGATTGATTAAACTTGATATTTATTGAACTTTAAAATCTGGATTTTTTTTTCGGAAACTTAAAATTATCGCGAAAAAAACCTTTGGGATAGGGGCCCAAAATAGACCCCTAAGGTTTACTGAAATTGCGGCACTGAGCTCGTCGCTGCTATTTCTCTTTCTTTAGTCACTGTGACTGCGCAATAAAATGCAGCTGAAACAAAATTCACGGATGTACGAAACCCTCACAGTTCCCAACATTAGCGGAAAGAGAGGATAGGTGATGACGAAAAAGGGTATACACGAACGTTCAATTGTCTCAGCGACAACTATTTTTTGTCAAAACGTTTCCGCACCTGTCCACGACAAAACATTTTGCGAGACCCCCGCCCCTTAATGTGCGGGTGGGACAGACATTAAAAAAAAGACAAGTTCAAATATTTTCGCGTCGATATCTTTTTGATGAAAAAACACAGCATTTCAACGCAGAAACACAGTCTCACCGAACCAGGAGAAACATAAATTAAGATAAGAATTCCAGAAGAAGCAAACTTCAATTCTAGCGGACTCGCGATGCTTCATCATAAACAGACTCATTCCCCATCATTCTCAGACAAACTGCCTAGATCGGACAGTATAAATTTTGTATTACATACTTTGATAAAGGGGCCTTATGGAGGGGTAGCAATTAATAGTTGCGTTTTTGCAGATACCATGGTATCTGATACCACGGTCTAAAGTCATTTTCGCAGTTATCGTGGTATCTGATACCACGGTCAAAAGGCGTGTGTGCAGTTATCGTGGTATCTGGCTAGTTATCGTGGTATCTAAAAAGTCATCTCACTTTCATCAAATTTTATCAGAGAAAGAAGTTTAGCACTTAGTGATGTAACTGGATATCAGTTTGTCTTCTGGGATGACTTCGAAAAGTGCAATTTCGGCAATAGTCGTTTTTGCAGTGGAACCGTGGTAACAGATACCATGTTATCTGCAAAAAACGCAACTAATGTTAAAGTAGCGCATTGAAAAACCCTTTCAGCGCATTCTTCACTCAACTCAGCGCATGCTCAATTAGTCTTAGCTCGTCAGTGTAGACATGAAATTCACGTTTCTTTTTGCCTTTTTTTCTCTTCCTTATTAATACGCTCCTCTACTTTTTCTTACATGGGTGCGCCATGCTAAGAAATCAGAATCAAATTGTTCAGACCCTTTCCAAAATCCAACGGTTCAGTCAAATTCAAAATTTTCCGATCTAACTACACGTCAGAAGTTTCGTAACAAAGAATGCACAAATTCCACCGACACGAGATATAACCCTATATGTTTCTGGTAAAATATGACACTAAACATGGTTTGAAACGTTACTTTTAGCAAAAAAAAATAACACTTAAAACGTCATAACGGATATCTACTACAGCGTCAACATATAACGTGTTATCTCACATCTGCGGTAATTACGTATCTATGTGCACACCTTACAAAACTTCTGACAATGCAGTGTGCCTAAAAGAAAAGACGACGTCTTAGCTACCTATTCGGCTGATTTTTTCACCCGAATCTAACAGACAGGCAAAGCTGGCAAATTGTCCAAATCCGGATCCTCTCTTTTCTGAAGACTGAGCGGGACGGTAACAAAGAAATGTACCACTAGATAGCAGAAGTAGTAAAAAGACCTTGCAGACAAACAGTGTCAAGCTTGCCTAAGCAAAAACAAATTATTTCCGATTGTGAATGATTCATCTTGTTAAGTAGGTTCCGGACCAATCAAAATTCAAAATTAAGATCTTTGCGAATGTTGCGCAATTAGTTTGTGCGAAATGAACGGCAGCAAAACGGGGAGATTTACAAATCTCCAATGCATTTTCGGGGGACTGGCTGGAATAACGTTTACAGTTTAATCAGACTGCGTAATTGTTTCTTCAGGATCAGAATTTACACAGATTACAAGTATCATATTTCCAGTAGGGTACAGACAGAACAGAGAAATACCAGCGAATGCGTAATTTGTCGCGAAACCACTGTTCCATTTCTACAAACTACAGTTTCTAAGATATTTGCTAAAAAGAACAGATTTGGGCCTAAAAAATTCTGTAGCTCACAATGACCTGACAAACAAAATACGAACTGACTCGACAAACTCTTCCAATTTTGTGCGACTTATTTTCGAACTGATCACACAAATAGGCTCAAAATAACACCCGCATCTCACGCGCCATCAAAAGCTGCAATGTATGGCACTCATTTGCCAAAGTGTCAGAAATACTATTTACAATTCACAGGTTGCAACATGCTGTGGAAACTGCAACCAAAGTACTACTCAAGTCTTTGTGCATTCGCTGCCATCTCACACCTCACCCTTTGCGGTCCGAGAGGTTTGCTAACTTTTGCCACCACTCTAAAACCAAACCAAGCTGCTACCGGAAACTTTACGCATACAGACCGGATTCTGGCCTCCCTGACCCGGATCCTTTGCTAGATCGCAGGTTTTCATTTTAAGTTCTACCCCCCCCCCCACCACACATTGTTCCATTTACCTTTTTAGCGGGTAATAAAGTGTAATTAATCAACTTTACAACTGAAAATCCATAAAAAATTGTGTGACAATTGAACTTATTTTTGTGCATACACACCGGAGAGCGAAGTCCTTAGCTGGGCCTCGGTCTTTATTTTTTGCATCTGGCTACACTGTAAAAAAGAACTTTCAGTATCTGCTACTAGGATTGATATTGTCTCTACTCGGATAAGATTATTTCTAATTCGGATTCCTCATATCCAAGTAGAGATAAGATTAATCCCAGTAGCAAATACTGCAGTTAACTTTAACCCATATCCGGAGAATATTTTTTTTACCGCGTAGACCCCGTACTATTATGTTTACGACACTTTACGGAAGAGAAAAAATCAGCGAGGATTCCGAGAAAATGGTCTGCACGCCCAAAGCTTTAAAAGGCGCAGTCACACAGGTTAAACGAAGACGACGACGTCACTACAGTGGGACGAAGTGTCAAGACGTAGCTAAAAGAAGCCGACTATTTTCGGTCGCCACTGACTTTCGCTCGCATTTTGCGGATGAAAAAAAAGCTGATAAAAAATCTGCAATTTCGTTAATCAGCACCTGATTTCTTCAGCTTTTCTCAATCCCAAGTTCAAATCGGCGGGAGATCGAAAATAACCGTTTTCTGCCACAGCTGAACAGCTCTTTAAAACAATAGCTTTGGTTTAAATATCACTAGCATCAAGATTTTGTGTCTTTGCAGTCAATGATCTCGTCTGCAATTCCACCCCATCGGAGCCGATATGTGCCAGTACGCCACCGGATCGTTGGCTCCCAAACGGCGTTGAAGAACAGGATGGGGGCATATATTTCCCGGAATACCCAGGCAGTTATGAAGTCCAACTTGCCAAAGGGCACACTATCACTCTGAAAAGATAAAGCTGTAAAAATTGTCCCTGGGGAATAAACCGGGTCGACACGCAACGAGTATATTTGTGGGACCGACGTCCCACAAAAATTGAACATTCACTGCTTGCCGTTCCTAATAACTGAATTCACGAATCGGTAGACAAAACTTAATTTTCCAAACTCCAATTTACGATATTTATGTCAATTCTCGAATACCAGAAACCTGACTATGGGCTTTTCATTTTCCCTCGGCGGCAAATGACGAGGTCTTCAGCACTTCTGCATAAATCCACAAAATTTGTGATACGCGGTTTTGTCAGTCCCTCGTGATATAAGCAATGGCACTTTTTTGTCCATACTTAACTTAGTTCGACACTAGGCTATGGGCCAGTAGAAAGATTAGGCAAATCATCAGATTAGCTAGTGTACTGTCAGAAGTTGATAACAGATAACACATATTTACGCATCCTTGTGCTAAATCTTATGATGACATATCTGTTATGACCCTTTCAAACGTTATCTTTTCGCGAAACTTAACACTTAAAATAAGGTCAGCAGATAAGTTTTTCGTCGCAACGTAACACTTGAAAGGGTCGCAACAGATAAACTGTCATATAGAAGAATGCATGTATTATATGTTATCAAACTTTTAACAGTGTACTCTCGAAAGCCGGAGTCGCGAGCTAAAGCGCTCTTGCGGACATGCAATAACCTCTTTTCTGGCCACGAGACCGTGTTGGTTCTCCTCCCGAAACCTACGCTACCAGTTTCCGACGAGACTCTTCATTTTCCGAACGGCTCTGTGAAGAGCGACACTTGCAGCGTTTCGGACTACAGCTAACGTTTTCACTTGCTCTGCTCTAGCGACTTGTCCATTTTTATGGCACTTGCACTTGCAATGTTTACAACAAAAGAGTGTGGAGTAGAGATAAATAAACAGAAAAGAACAAAAGACAACAGGAAAATACCATACGAAACAAACAATAGGCCTCCAACAAAACATTCTAATCAGTCGGTGATGCGGCAACAGACGTAGACAAGACTTCTGACGGAAATCAGAGTGCAAATCTTGCAGCCGCGGCAAAATGTCAGTAGCTCCGTAAGATTTAATGATCTTGGAATTACTATGGGACCTGGGCAGATACAGAAGAAACTTACAGTAACGGAAATAATCCGACCGTTTATCAAAAATATCAAACAGACCAACCGAGAAAAGCACAGCCGGGTCGCAGAAAAAAGCGCAAAGTTTTACTAGAGTTGTTCTTCTGTACTTGCCCGATTTGCTAAAATCTGCGCGTACGGTACCCTATTTGTAGCTTACGCTTAATGTCGATAAGTGCAGTACCGCGGAACGACGGAAGGGAACTCGTTACTGTAATACCCATTGGTACTTGGTACTTGCACTAGGTACTTGCACAAGTGCCATGTATCGATCGAAATTTCTGTACGTCTGTCGGTAGGTCCGGACTTTGCTAGATCTGGCACTTCCACATAAGCTAGGACGATGAAACTTGGCAGGCATATAAGGTATCCGAAAAGGTTCTTCTCCTATCCGACCATCGTGGGGGGAGTGCAGGGAGGAGGAATCCGGAATCTTGAGACATTTATAACTTACGACGTGTGATCGGATCTTAATGAAACTTGATATTTGGAAAGAACTCGGGTCCCGCTTTAAATCCAGACCGGATCCGCTGACGCTAGGGGGAGTTGGAGGGGGGAACCAGAAATCTTGGGACACGCTTAGAGTGGAGGAATCGGGATGAAACTTGAAGGGAACAAAAAGCAGAAGTCCTAGATCTATCGATAATATAACCGGACTGGATTCGGGCACTGTGGGGGAGTTAGAAGGGGGCCGGAATTCCGGCGATCCCGCAAGTTCGACATCCTGGTGTACTAGGCGATGAAACTTGGCAGGCATGTCGGGGACCCGAACAGACTGACTTGATAATAGTCGTTTTTCCGATACGACCAACGAGGGGGAGTGGAGGAATGGGGAATCCCTAATCTAGTGGCACGCATAACTTTTGATCAGGTGATCGGATTTGAACGAAACTTGGCAAGTGAAAAGCACTATCGTCTCAGATGTTCCATTTCAAGTCCGGACAGGATCGGACACTCGTGGCGAGGGAACTGGAGGGGGGCACCAGAAATCTAGTGAAACGCTTAAGAGTCAAGGAATCGAGATGGAATTTGGTGGGAAGAACAAGCGTGAGCCTCAGACCCGAACAAATAGACTTAGTGACCCGACACAATGCCCTAGGAAAAATTCTGACCATTGGGTAGCTGGGGGAAGACCGGAATCTGGAAACTTCCGATGTCCGTAGGTTGCGAGCCGTGGACAGATTCGAGTGAAACCTTATGGGCGATAAGAACTGATGACCTAGGTATGCAATACATGTCTCCAAACCAAATGCGAACATGGTTGGGGGAGTTCGATGGGGGGGGGGGGGGGGTCCGGAAACGTTGTGACATGCACAAAAACCAAACAAATGGGCCGAATGGGATGGAGGTTGGGCAGTACCGCGCTTATGCGGCCTAGATTTGTTATATGGCGTCCGGGCCGGATCCGGCAACGGCAGGAAGATGATGTAGGGGAACCGAAAATTTTCCAATATGCTTCAAACTTGACGGACGGGAAGAAGAGATGTCTGAAACCGGAATTTCCCGAAAAATACTCGGATTGAGTGAAGCTTGAAGGTGGTAAGAGAAGATACTTTGTATGATCCATCTATGTGTTTGAACCAGATTCGGCAGCGGTAGGGGGAGTTTGAGCTGTTAATGCAGGTAGTAAATGCGGGCATAATTTGCATCTTTGCTGTTATTCAACGGCAGAACAAAAACCAGAAACGCATACTGCAAACGCATACGCTGACAAACGTCTGAGAGGTAGGTTGCAGAGTAAAAGTGTAGTCATGTTCCTACAGTGAGATGAATCTGAATGAAAGTGCACAAATGTTTAATTCGTGCCTTTTCTATTTTTTACACTCCGCTGTAGTCCGAAAGGGGTTAAAAGTATCAAATTACAAAAGAACTCAATCTACTTCCAGTGAACTGATAAGGAATGTATTTCCTCTCAGACACATTTTCCGATGGAAATGAGCCACGGAGCGAAAATCGAGATCATCCAGACTTCTAATCAGGCAATGCCTACAAATCAGTTCCGCTAATTACGACGAGATCTGATAAAGCACCGCTAACAGGCTCAAGGCTTCAAGAAAATGAAACGGCTCGAATATCAAAAAGCTGGAAAACCGTACCAGCAGTATGTGCGGTGGGACCATAACGATATTGGCAACAGTATAAAAAATAAATGAATGCAAATGGAGAGCTTTGAGAAGTCCCGAATCTCTGGAGTTACTCTGAGGTTAAGGAGGTGATTGGGCCTGAGTTTATTTCAAGATGGATTTACCTCCGTATTTTTGGAAGATACGGATTCAGGCCGGAGTGCCCCCCCCCCCCCCTTTTGTTGGGTAGATTTAGAATTTTTGACAGGCATAGGACCGGTTCACATATCAAGTATAATTGCCCGCTTTGCAAATCTGGTGAAGAGGGAAGTTTAGGCCATTTTCTTAATCGATGCCAGGAGCTTTCGGAGTTAAGGGGTCAATTTCAGGAAATAAGAGAGAACTTGGACCGATACTACCTAAGATATTGGGCTAGGGAAAACAACCGTAGGAGAGAGGCGATAGCCCCTCCCCCCCACACTTCTATCCGCCCGACGCAAGTCAACAGATGGCACAAGTTACGTACACCTGTTCTGGTATAAGATGGTAGGCTACATTGTTGGTAAACGTGAATGTCCAGGTCTATTTTTATCCTGAATAAATTCAAATATACTAGTTCTTCAAGGGACGAATCTAAAGACCTTTATGGAAGTGATGTTTTTATGGTGGGCGACACATCCATCCTTTCAATACAAGTCGTGGCATGGCTAACTTTAGGGTGAAAAAGATTTGTTTTAGAATAACTTTTTGAGGCCAGTGAGATACTTTTTGCATTACATTATAATGTCTGCTAGGGTGTCTGCTGAAGAAACTAAGTGCGCTCATTTGTACATTTTTAGGATTACATTCCTGCGCGTTGATGAACGTGAGGTAGTAAAAGATTCTGGGGAATGAGTCAGAACTCGGATGGAAATCGAAAACAATAATCAATGGTATAATACCATAATATTATTATTAAATTGACTCTTTTCCGACACCAACTCCCAAGCTGAAGAGCCGTTACCCTGCGGAAGAAGGAGGTAAAAAAAAAAAAAAAAAGCAGGTAATTTAACATAATCACACACTTGAACAGAAATTCTACGTTCAAGATGCAAGCTTTTGAATGTGTCTTTGTCTATCCCAAAAATCATCGACTTTGTGACGTGTTTTATTATTTTCTATGAAATGGCGGGTCACAAATGAATTACTGTCTTATTTTGACTATTTTAATACAGTCAGGAACCAGTACCGGCAAGGAGTCAATTTTCTGCCCAAGGATCCGCAGTGTTTGCGTAATTTTCTGCAAGGAGTCACTTCTGCCCAAGGATTCGCAGTGTTTGCGTACTTTTTTTTTTATTTTCCCTGCAAAATTTGAAGGCCCACATTTATCTTTTTATTGCACGCTGGGCGGCTACGAAGCTTTAATAACTCTGCACTAGCAAGAAGTAGAAGCCCTGCCCGACTCCGTCGTAGTCTACTTACTTGCACAATTCTTAACAGAATCCAATCTAGTATCATCCACGTAAGAACATGCGTTAGAAATACAGCTAACGGCGACCATTCTAACAGCCACCACGTGACTACGGAAGCCAATACGCCGAGGGCCATACATTCGGACAGCGGCTCCAAGACCATAGTGTGTGGAACCATGGCGAATCGCAACTTCGCCCACCTAAAAATAAGATTTTTTTTTTTTTTTTTCAATCTGACTGGGATCCAATAGACGTCGTTCAAATCCCGCTTGGAGTATTTCTACTTTTAGTCCACATGTTTTCTACATGTTACTTTCAAGTAAGGTACTTTCGAGTCGACAACTAACAGCTTATCGTGATTCAGCATGTGATATTTAGCTATGAAAGCTGGTGATTATTACATGATTTACATGTTGTTATTTATGTGTGTTCGTTGTGGCCTTTGGGCTTTTATGACTAATAAATATCATATCATATCATATAGCTGGGTAAGCTGTGATTATTATTATTATTCTATTACGTATGCTTATAGGCCACGATACTACGATTTTAAAGTTTCGAACGTCTCAAGTTTTAAAGCTAAGTTATTGTGAAAGAAGAGTAAACTATCGAACTCTGAATGATTGAAGAGTTTATGACGCACTGCGTAAGTGCAGTAAAAAGGACAAATAAAATTCCCCACAAATGTTGTTCACTAATTTAAAATCACATTGATGCAGTCGCGGGCAGGTAAAGTAAGTATTACTCCTCGAGCGTGTTCCATCCTACTTACCGTAGTTACTACGCATGACGTTACAAATTCTGGCTTTTTGCCGTCAAGGCTGGAACGACTTTTCTATTTTTAAGCAGAATATCATGCCACGGGGTAATCTGACCAATCACGTTACAGAGATCCGTAGTTACTACGCTTACTACGCTCCCAAGCGTGGTAAGCAAATAGTTACTATTTCGAGAAGGTTGGAACGGTCAGCGTAGTAACTTTTGGTGAGGTTGCAAGAGAAATCGTAACTAATAGTTACTATTTGTAGAAGGGTGGAACAAGCACTATATGACGAAGACTGAAGAACCTTGGGGAGAACAAGAAACGTCCTCGAAACGAACCGTCGCAATTGATTCGAATCATGTGTAAACCAATCCACAGCGTTTGTTGTCGTGACGGTTGACACTGCGATTCTTCAACGGCACGAATGAGTTGGACATCAGGAGTATCCCAGGACACAAATACTCTATATGACCAAACAAAATACTCTATATGACCAACAAGTCTAAACACGCCAGTGATCCTCAGCAAGAACGAGAAAACGTCTCACTAGCGACTCAAACTCAACAACTCGAATCCTGTGTCAAACTGTGATACCGCTTCTGGCTCTTCCGCTAAGTATCCGGCGATTTTGCGTCGTCAAGGAGAGTTAGTAATCAAGAGTATCAGAGGGGAGGTTTTCAAGCATCAATAACATGTCGGAAATCAACAAACGGCGGGTTAGGTAGCAGTTTCACGTGCGCTGTGGTAGAACGTATTGCATGAACATTTACATAGGGTACGTGCGCTAAAGGCAGTATATAACTTCCGAAGCCCAGGTCTTTTATTTCTCTAAACTGTTGCTGTCAGAGGCGTTACTAGCCAAAATGTTTGGGGGGGGGGGACGGGGCATTTACCGACTGGCTGGTACTTTATACCGACTTTTTCTGCAGAAAAAAACGAGTATTTTCAACAACAATTATGACATTTTTGAAAAAAAATCGACTGATTTTCAGAAAAATCCACTGATTTTCAGAAAAAACTACTATTTTGACGAAAAATCGACCAATTTTCATAAGAACCGACTGTTTTCATGACAAAACTCAACTGTTTTGACAAAAAATCGCGCCGACTCGGTTGTTTTTTACCGACTGGTTGCTTTACTTCCTTTTAAGCTGCTTTCACAGTGACGCGTTGCTGCACATGCGTTTATCTTGAGTTGCGTACAGGTTGCATAGCGTATCTTTCACACCTGTGCGAGAAGCCTTCATGCTGTATGCGTATTTACGTTTTCCTTTCTCGGTTTCTTCGGCTATATTTTCGTTCCTTTCATCATTAGTTAGTTTTTACCCATCATTATTAAGTTCTTCTCCAGTTTTACAGTTAGCCACTGGCATCCAATGAGTAAACACCGAATTCATTCCGCTGTGTAAAACCTGTTTCAAGCATGGCGGAGACTATAATACTGAATGCTGTGTTGAACTATATATCGCGCTCAATGAGTGTCGGAATAAAGAAGGAAGTGTTTTTGAAACGAGCTGTGGAATTTTTCGATAGAGACTCGATCTTAAAGGCAAAAGAACTGTTGATTAAGGAGGCCAAAACTGGTGATCGATTTACGAAATGCGTTCAAGATGAAGACAATTTAATGGATATTGCTAAGCTGTTCGCACGTTGCGCTAAAGAAAGGATAAAACTTCCCAAGTTCGTTATATTTGATCCACAAAAAGTACCGGCCAGTGGAGCAGAAGCAGGCGCATGTGTCATTTCGACAGTGAATGAAATGCGACGGCAGTTCTCGGGTTTTCTCGAACGCTACAACCAAGTCCCACTCCCGTGGCCGCCCGGCAATTCTGTAAGTGACGGAAGTCAACCTAATCCCTCCCCGGATAGACACTCTCCCCTACCCTATTCCGTAGTTCTGAAGAACCCACCCCCCACTACCACGCCAGAAGAACGAAAACAATTTCTGACGAGTGTGTGCGGAGAAGACCTGTCAGTCGATGATGTTGAGTTGAGAAGAAGCCGATCTGAATGGCGGCTTGTCGTTAAAACGAAGGACAAGGCAGAGAGCATTGCCTCCTCTATCAACCAGAAGTCGCAAAGTGTAGAAGCTAGGGTGAAATCCCCAGTTTTTATAGGCGTGATAAAAAACACTCCGACTACATATGATGCTGACACGGTGAAAAACTGCGTTCCAGGTTGCGAAAGGGCAGAGCAGTGTGGTGCAAGTCGAACCTATAAGTTGTACTTTTCTTCCCGTTATCAGCTCGATCTGGCCATGAAAAGTCCGCCAAAAATAGATTTTGAACGTTTTCCGATTGAAGAATTTGTGTTCCTTCCAAAACGATGTTATAACTGCCAGAAATTCGGCCACGTTTCAGCGGCGTGTTCCGCTCCCCAGGTTTGTCCCCGCTGCGGTGTCCAAGGCCATACGTCGAATGCTACTACCCCCTGCACGAAACCAATTGGCTGTGCAGCATGTAAATCGACAAAACACACATGTCAGTCGTTCCAGTGTCCTGAGATGAAAAAGCAAATCGGAAAGCAGAAACGCTCCGATGAATGAACAGAATGCATGTACTAAGATCGTGTCGTGGAATATGAATGGAGGTGTGTCTCACAGAATCCCCTTAATCGAAGAACTATGTCGGCGTAGCAATATTCTGTGCATCCAAGAACATCTGGTGACAAGTGATAATCTCAGCCTGCTTAAGTTTTCAGACAACCATACATTTTATTTTGTCCCAGCCAAGTCTCGTCAACGCGGAAGGCCCTCTGGTGGACTTGCGATCGTATGTAGCTCTGCAGCTGATTCCGAGAGTCTGCATACAGCCGAAAACTTTATGGCTGTAAGGGTCGGGAATCTTGTGATCGTCAATGTCTACCTCCCCACAAACTACAGTGACGAAGAATCGGATAACCGATTCTCAAAAACAGTGCGAGCTCTAGCAAAGTGCCTCAAGACCATTATGTTGTCCAAACTGGAATGCGTTGTAATCGGAGACTACAATTGTAATCTAGTCGACGACTCTTCTCCTCGGTCCCAGCTGATCCTAAGTGCACTTGAAAGTCGGTATCGTGTGCTCCCAAAAGACAAAGATTTTACTTTCGTACACACCAGTGGTTCAGTCTCAAATATAGACCATGTCGCAAGCACATTAAACGTGAGTGGCACAGTTAGCGTGCTGATGGGAAGTCACTCCACCGACCATATCCCAATTGAAGCATGTGTTAATGTGTGTATCCCAAAGGCCAAAAGTAGTTCACAGTGGTATGAAATAAAGGATTGGTCAAAGGCCGACCTCCCGCTTTATCAGGCAGTGCTCGACAAGACGCTTCAGAAGATCACTGTACCATATAGTCTCCTACAATCCAACGTGCAAAGGAATAACCAGGAAACGAAAATACAGGTTAATGCCTTCTGTGCTGATATCACCCACGCACTACTAACCGCAGAAAAGGCTGCTATTCCCGTCAGGAAAATTCGTAAAGATACTGAAATCCCTGGGTTCTCAAAGAATCAAGAGCTAGTGAAAGCATGTCAGGATGCTAAGTTTTGGTTCTCTGTGTGGAGGGAAAGCGATCGCCCTAAATCCGGTGTTTTGAATTGTCTCCGTGTACACACAAAACGTAAATTTGAGAAAGCCCTCAAGCAGCATCGCACAAATGTGAAAAATGAATATACGGAGAAAATAATCAACGATCCAAGTCGTTTATGGAAAGACCGCGTGAAAGATCGCCAAAACACGCCTAAGTCCATACCTTGTGATCCCAGCGACTGGCGAGCATACTTTACGAGCGAATTTAGTGCCCCTGATCCCTGTGTAGCTAGACCTTATACCGAGCAACTTGAATCTGGGCTATCAAATTCGAGCTTTCCGGACTTCACCGTATCTGTTTCGGATGTAACTGCAAATGTATTTAAACTGAAAAAGAAAAAATCGCGCGGAGTTGACGGTTTGTGTGCACTTCACCTTATGAATGGTACTCGTCTTTTGTTTGAAATGTTAACATTATTGTACCAGATCATATTCGTCGTCGGTATTGTACCCGACGTTTTCTGTACAGGACAGCTTACGCCCATCCTGAAAAAAGGGAAGCCAGCTAACATTTGCTCCTCGTATCGCCCAATTACCGTGTCGCCAGTTTTATGCAAGCTTCTTGAAATGCTTATATTGTCGAATGTTAGACACTGTTGCCAAATGCCAAACCACCAGTTTGGTTTTACAGTAGGTCTTGGTTGCGCTGACGCTCTTTTCGCCCTTGCTGCTATTTTGTCTGATTCTGAGGCAACGGGTGACCCACTAGTTATTGGTTCTTTTGATGTAAGCCGGGCTTTTGACTCTTCAGTGCATGCGCAGATCCTTCTAGAAGCTTACAAACAAGGGCTAAATCTGTGTATTGTTAGAGTTTTATATTACATGTACAATAACCTTAAAGCGCATATCAAAATACCTTCAAGTCCGGCCGAATCCGTTGTTGTACCGGTTCTTAAAGGGGTAAGGCAAGGCTCAGTTGTGTCTCCGAGTTTGTATAACAATAGTGTTTTGCCAGCACAAGCCCAAGTAGCTACGTCTTGTGTTTCAAAAGGGATTGATGTTTCGTTGATGACGTATGCTGACGACCTGCTTAATTTGAACAGGTCTGCCGATCGACTATCGAAGAATTTTGACGTGTTGAATAGGGAATACAATAACGTAGGTTTATCGTTTAATGTGTCAAAATCGGCTGTATTGTTTTTCAACGCGGAGTATTGCGAAGAAGAAGTTTCTTTAGGCGATTCAGTTGTGAAATACTTACCTTGGTTTACCCATCGGTCGAAGCCTCCACTCCACCGCAACGCTGCTTGTACGACACGTAGAGGCGAAAATCCGGATTGCGTACGGGTCAATTATTGGTAACAGACACCGATTCTGCCGTAGATACCTCGCGTCGCTGTATAATGCCATTGCTCTTCCACATGGACTGTATATAGCACCTTTTTGGAAATACTTGTCGTCCGCGCAGTGTGCAAAAGTAAGAGTTCTGTTTTTTCGATTCGCGAAGTTCCTTCTGAGACTTCCCCCGTGGACGAGGAACTCCTATATCATGCGTACGTACGGTGTATCCGATCCAACAGTTTGTGTTAACCGTGTCGTTGAGAATTTTCTGGAAAAGGCTAAGGGAGGAGCGAACCCGTGGCTAGCCATCCTCTGCCAGTAGTTTTGTTTATGTACATAGTGTGTAAATACTGTTGATGATGTTCCATAGTGTGATTTCTCTTTTCTTTTTCATTTTCATACTCCGTTCCTAATTCCTTGTGAATTTTCGGGTAATAAAATTACTTACTTACTTACTTCGAAACCTTCCATTTTTCACTGAAAAACCTGATGCGTACGCGTCAACGCAACGCAAGAGTAGAACTTGGTTCGTAGCGTTTTATTTGTCTGCGTAAGCTCTGCGTTGCGTTGCCGCAAGTGCGAAGCAGAGGTTGCGTGGCTCACTGTGAAAGGCTCAATGCGTCATTGGGAAAGCGGCTTCAACCATTCCTAGTGGGAAACTTGTGAGTTCGAATACCTCCAGTTTTAGCACAGCTTATGTATCTAGATACATAAGCTATAGATACATAAGCATAGTAAGTAAGTAAGTGAGTAATTTATTTATGACCCGCCATTTTGAAAAGGCGGAAAATAAAGAAAATAAACAAAACACATAAACACATAAAAAAAGACACTTAATTTTCAATCTTCGGTCAGGAAGCATAGATACATAAGCTGTCAGTTTTAGCGGCTTGCGACCGAACTCCCCCTCGAAGACGAAAACTAACAGCAAAGCCAAGCTCAACAGGCTACCCCTTTCGTCACCCCGTCGTACTTCAAGTCAAGTCCCAAAAGTAATTCAACATGAATGGATTGCTCACAGGCTTGCGGATGGAAACACAGTTTAGGACATTACGGATATTGATTCTTCTATCTTTTCGTACCAATTTAACGAGATATTTGCCTAAAAAGTCCGGAGCGAAAAGTCGTCTATCCATTGAGTCGTAACGGGAACAAAGGTGGCTTCGATTTCGCTTTCTTGCTCTCGGACGTCTATGGATCAGAGTGGAAAAAACATTGTTACTCTAGAAATCGGTTTTATTTGGGAACTGAAAGCTACGTCAATATTCCGGAGCAAAGGAGGAAATCTGCAACCGACTGCAAAAATCTGACTGTGTGTGTAGGTTAGACTGTAAAAAGTCTCTCATACATCGGACCTTAGTCGTTGCACATCACCGCATTCGATGATGCTTATTCCGAATCGGAGAGTTAAAATCCGAATTCGAAGAGTTAAAATCCGATACAGGATTAAAAGGCTAGAATGCAAAATACTGCAGATTAAGTTATCCGCCGGATTCGGTGATGTGCAACCACTAAAGACCGATGTAGGAAAGACTTTTACAGTGTACTGAAGGCGTCTTCACGCGGTTAACCGCAGAAACGTCACCAACGTTGTTTTCTCGATAACATAAGCAGTCTAAGAACTTCAGTGCCAAAACGTCACTGTCTCCCAAAATTCCTTTCTATCCTTTTTAGGATCCAAAACCAATGTCTGGGATCCTTATAACACCGTAAATCTGGCGCCCCATGGTACTTCCGAGCAATTTCGATGAAACTTGGAACGGATATTCTTTAGGTGGGAAGTATATCTGGAAGTACCCGACCTCGCAAACACCGGACTAACCGACCGACGGAAAAGTGATCGGTATAAGGCCCTTGGCCTATAAAAAACCAGAATGTCGGAAAAAATAAGTCTATTGACTTTGCAGCCAGTTTAACTTGCAATATAATCTAGTTATACTGCGATTGACTATCAGACGAATTTTCTGACCCCCAATATCAGAAAAATAAAAAATAAAAGGTACGCTACTTACGATTCTTACTTAGAAGCCCTTCTCCACACTATACATGGAAACACTTTTTAATGGCACTTGCCTTCCGGCCAAGCGCCACATACTGATCACTTTTCCGTCGGTCTGTCTGTCTGTCGGTCGGTTAGTCCGGTGTTAGCGAGTTAGGGTACTTCCAGATATGCTATGACGATGAAACTTGGCAGCCATATCAGGGACCCGACCAAACTAAGTTGAAAATAGTCATTTGCCCGATAAGACCATCGTCGGGGGAGGGAAGCCGGAATTTAGTTGAACGGGTGAACGGATCTTAATGAAATTTGGAAAGACGTCACGTCTCAGATGTCCCATTTCAAGTCTGGACCGGATCCGATGAATGTGGGGGGGGGGGGGGGGGGGGGGGGGGGGGGGGGAGCACAAGCCCTAGGTACATCATTGACAGAACCGGACCGGATTCGTGCACTGTGGGGGGAGTTGGAGGGGGCGGGGACCGGAATTCTGGTGATACGGAGTTAAGTTACTTCCATGTGGGCTAGGACAGTGAAACTTGGCAGGCAAATTAGGTACCCGACCAGATTAACCTAGAAATAGTCAACTTCCTGATCCGATCATCGTGGGGGAATTCCAACTACTGTTGAATAAAATACATATTTTCGTTATTGACAAGAGGACGTGTTTCTGATCAAAGGATACAGTTTTGTAATCCGTAAGGTCCCATGGTCATTTGCACCTCCAGGGTTTTGCTTACATATGAATCCCTAACCAACTTCAAATGCGATCTTCATCGCAATGTAAACAAAATATTTCTGAAGAACAGATACTACAGCAATGGTTAACTTAATCCTTTTTTTTTTTTTTTGTATCACCGTTCACATCACAGAAACGTGTTTTTAAGTAACCATTGCTTTTGCACGTAACTATAATACCAACCGACCCATCACACTGACAAGGCGACTCTTCATTCACATCCCATTACGAGAACTTGAATACATGCTAACATGCTTGCAAATGCTATATGAGCTTATAGCTCTTGTTTTTCTTACCAGGGATCGAAAGCAGATAACAGATGACGGCCTAGAACACCTAGCAAAAGTTGCAAGCCACTCATCGTCAAAGATGACCATGGTCTAACAGTCGATTGTTACTTAGTAGCCCCTCACTAAGCCCCAGATTTGTAACAAGTTTATCCGATTTGTTTTGTTTTGTTTATGTGCATCTTCACACTGAAGTTGTCAGCCACTCGAAACTTTTAGAACGGTATATCTAAAGAACGAACTTTGTACCCAAAATTTATCACTTATCACTGAAAACAAAATGTACACCTCTCTTCTTTCAAAAGTTAATCATCATATCAGGTAGTTCGGATCCAGGAATATATTTAGGGGGAGGGGGGGGGAGAGGATCAATAAGTACAAAAAATACATAAATCATAGGTTAAAGCCTATAAAAACGATTATTTTTGTATGTTTCGGGGAAGGGGGTTCGAACTTCGATCTACTAAGCCCCTGGATACGGCCATGAATGGATACGGGCCTAGAAAAGAGCGAGGGTTAGGCTCTAACTTCTTTAGCAGTTAGAGAACTTCCAAAAAGTTCAGCAGATGGGCAGACGGGACAAAGAGTGGGCCACTAAAGATTGAAAATTTGAATGAGAAATCCCGTCCTGCTCACACCTATTAAGATGAACCACCTATTTAACTAGGGAGAAATTCCAGCGGATCTTCAGATCAAAATTTGCCCCGTGCAAATTGAGGTAATTAATTAATTAAGGTAATAGACACGATACCATTTCCCAGTTTCAGTCCCTAACGCAGACACGGAATGATAAATCAATAGAAACCACGAACAGAAATGGTTGGTAAGTGACAAAGAGCATTTTCGGAACCGTGTGGGAACATGTTACTTTTATTTCTCTAAACTTCTGTTTGTATTACTCGACAGAGATATTTTGGTTATGGGCCAGGAATTGTCACACGTTCTGAGTACATTCAAAGTCCAGTCCACCTTCAACCTGAAACTAGTGCGTTCCTACTTCCCTGCTAGAACGCACCTTTTCAATCTAAAGCAGAAACACGGGTTAAAGAAATGGAAGCTTGGCTGCAGAACTTGCGAAAGTCCTGTCTCCTATGCCCACGTGTCCGGTTACAAATAGCGAACCGGGGCTCTCTGATTGGTTCATGTGATGTATCAAGGTCCTGGTTAGTAGAATAGAAAAACAGAATTTAATTTCTCAAGAGCAGCTGTCTTCACAGCATTACCGCCTAATTTGACCTTTTCGTCATAAAAATCACTCTATAGTCTTGTCACGAGAAAAATCAAAAATACTAAAAAGGACTAACTTATCGGTTTTTGTACAACTCAACAAATGCTGGAACAAAACTCCTTCCTTATCTTTCATGAACAGGGGTCACAGGTTCTAGTTTGGGGATTTTCTAGGATTTCCCTCGTTGGGGTCTAATTTGTTTAGGAGAATAGGGGGGGGGGGGGGGGGCAATATTACGCAATCGGGGAACAGATAGGGTTTTAATACCGAAATCGTTGCTAACGCGGGTTCGTCTCTCTTCCAGGGTAGCCAGCTTGAACATTTTCAGTAGGTAACTGTAGGGCACTTTGCCCTCCCCGTTAATAATAATGAGGGACCTTTTTTGAACGTTCTCGTACAAACTACAATAACCTAGCGGATTGACAATGCTATTACACGGCGACGGCCGAACATATAACGAAAGTCTAGACGGTCTGAAGAAAAAGCAGGATAATGAGAAACAACAGCTTATTCCTTCACCTGTACGGTAGCTCTCCTACCCTTCATTGGCTACATTTATACCTTCTATGCGGTAACTCCGGGAGTTTTCGATTAAAGCCCAACGAATCATCAGATCAAGTTATTATTTCAAAAGGAACTGAAACTTCTAGCGCAGTGGCTCCTCCATGCCGGAGAAAATGCGGCAAAACGCAACAAGGGGAAAATGATGAGGCCATAGGTAACAAAACCGCAGCTCGAGTCAATCCAAAGGTTAGTTATGAGGAGAGTCTCTAGAATTTCCCTCGGAGGGGAGGGAAGTGAGTCGCAAATGGAAACAATCCTGAAGAGCGATTTCGAGAAGCCATTAAAGTGCGGGATAAACACTAAAAGAGGTCATCAGATCGAGGAAGGCGGGCTCAAGATACGCTATTTCTGTATGGAGCCAAAACTGCTCTCTGTTCCGTTGCGCATGTAAGCTTTTCTTCCATCAAATTTAATAAATAATCCCAAGTTTCCCAACATTCAGCTCTCAGGTTTCGCTGCAGAGTCTCTAGTTTCTTTACTCAACTCCTGTCACTCAGTTCCGTTAGTGTTGGGCGATATTCGGATTTTTTCGATATATACCGATACCATGTTTCGCTATAGGATACGCCTCGTTTTACCAAAACACACGAATAACATCGTTAAATAGCATCTTGGATCATCTCAAACTCCGTAAAAGTAAGAACTGAATGAGGAAAACATATTGCTCCAATTTCGGATATATAAATGTAGGGTATGATTATTTACAATATTTATGAATGAACAAATATCGTTCTCGATATTGATATTTACGTTTCGATACTGGGTCCGATATATCGATATTCAATATCGCCTAACACTAAGAGCGTGTTCCACCCTTCTAACAATAGTTACTATTCCCGTTCCATCCCCACGAAAAGTTACTACGCTGACCGTTCCAACCGTGTCGGAATAGTAACTATAGTTCCTATTGCTTACCATGCTCGGGAGCGTAGTAACTACGCATCTCTGTAACGTGATTGGTCAGATTGGGGAGATCCTGCTGGAAAATAGAAAAATCGTTCCAGCCTTGACGGTAAAAAGCCAGAATTCCGTGACGTCATGCGTAGTAACTACGGTAAGTAGGGTGGAACACGCTGTAAGTTCCGATGCTCTGCGACACCGGGATTTCCAAATTCATACTATCAGCGTAATGAATAATCGACTAATAATTAGTCCTGATATTTTGGCGAGTTTTGCGTATCTTCTTGTAACCTATTCATCATTACGAACATTTTGAACGTCTTCTTTTATTTTAATTATCTTTCTTGCTCAAAAGTAGTTGCAATTTAGGATCAGAGGCTCTTGACTATGGACCACAAAAGAGGTTTGAGGGACCAAAAGCGGAAGGATAGGTCACTGTTAAGGAGTCCAGGTTTTGATGCGGGCTTTAAGCTACGTATTCGGCTAGCACTATCTGGGCGACTTTGAAGAATGGTTATAATAACTCGGTCAGAGTTTTGCCCAGCATACTTTTTGTTTTTGCTGCCATTCTAGAAGACATTAAGCCCTCCTACTTGACTTTGTGGCCCACTGTTTTTTTTTATGTCAAGGCTGAATAGGCCAGTCAACGTAATCATTCCAGTTCGTTAAAGTCGCTATCAGGCAAGCGATCTGGCTACATTCCAATCGTTGGCCCGAAGTCCTTTGCAAATATGTGTTTTCGTGACTCCAATATTTTTTCCGATTTTGCTGGCAATAAACTGTAATGCTTTCTAACCTTTTTGGAAACTATGGGACCTAGACAAGGAAACAATCTACATTCATGTAAAATCAGGAAACAAATTAACAACTTATGAGTTATCAAAGTTATTATGACAGTACAAAAATTCCTTCGTAAACTTTACTGTAGTTTCATCGATCATTTTAATTTGTTTCTCTCCAAGCTTTTCCCAGCTTTGAAGAAGACATATGACCACTCCCTCCCTTCTAATTATTACCGATATTCAAGACTCCTTGTTCCCCTCCCCGGTATATATCGTTAAAACTTTCTCCCTTGAAAAAAAAACCTCAGCTTTCTCGCATGCCACGGCCTGTCCAATTTTTATGGCACTTGCCCTTCGGCCAAGTGCAATATAGCGATTACAATTTCTGTCCGTCCGTCGGTCTGTCGGTCTGTCCAGGTTTTGCTAGTTCGGGCACTTCCACATAAGCTAGGACGATAAAACTTGGCAGGCATATCAGGGACCCCAAATGATTAAGTTGGAAATAGTCACTTCCCCGATCCGAGCACCGTGGGGGGAGTGGAGGGAGGGGGAATCCGGAATCTTCAGGTATTTTTAACTTTTGAACGGGTGATCGGATCTCGATGAAACTTGATATTTCGAACGACCTCATGCCTCAGACGACCCACTTAAAATCCGGACCGGATCCGGTGACTTTTGGGGGGAGCTGGAGGGGGCAACCGGAAATCTTGGGAAACGCTATGAGTGGAGGGATCGAGATGAAACTTGGTGGGAAGACACCTAGCAAACACTAGATACATCATTGACATAACCGAGCCGATTCGGGCACTGTGGGGGGAGTGGAAGGAGGGGGAATCCGGAATCTTGAGGTATTTGTAACTTTTGAACGGGTGATCGGATCTCGATGGAACTTGATATTTGGAACGACCTCATGCCTCAGACGACCTACTTAAAATCCGGACCGGATCCGGTGACTTTCCGGGGGAGCTGGAGGGGGCAACCGGAAATCTTGGGAAACGCTATGAGTGGAGGGATCGAGATGAAACTTGGTGGGAAGACACCTAGCAAAGACTAGATACATCGTTGAAATAACCGAGCCGATTCGGGCACTGTGGGGGGAGTGGAGGGAGGGGGAATCTGGAATCTTGAGGTATTTATAACTTTTGAACGGGTGATCGGATCTCGATGGAACTTGATGTTTGGAAAGACCTCATGCCTCAGACGACCCACTTAAAATCTGGACCGGATCCGGTGACTTTTGGGGGGAGCTGGAGGAGGCAACCGGAAATCTTGGGAAACGCTATGAGTGGAGGGGTCGAGATGAAACTTGGTGGGAAGACACCTAGCAAACACTAGATACATCATTGACATGACCGAGCCGATTCGGGCACTGTCGGGGGAGTGGAGGGAGGGGGAATCCGGAATCTTCAGGTATTTATAACTTTTGAACGGGTGACCGGATCTCGATGAAACTTGATATTTGGAACGGCCTCATGCCTCAGCGACCCACTTAAAATACGGACCGGATCCGGTGACTTTTGGGGGGAGCTGGAGGGGGCAACCGAAAATCTTGGGAAACGCTATGAGTGGAGGGATCGAGATGAAACTTGGTGTGAAGACACCTAGCAAACACTAGATACATCATTGACATAACCGAGCCAATTCGGGCACTGTGGGGGGAGTGGAGGGAGGGGGAATCCGGAATCTTGAGGTATTTATAACTTTTGAACGGGTGATCGGATCTCGATGGAACTTGATATTTGGGAAGGCCTCATGCCTCAGACGACCCACTTAAAATCCGGACCGGATCCGGTGACTTTTGGGGGAGCTGGAGGGGTTAACCGGAAAATCTTGGGAAACGCTATGAGTGGAGGGATCGAGATGAAACTTGGTTGGAAGACACCTAGCAAACACTAGATACATCATTGACATGACCGAGCCGATTCGGGCACTGTTGGGGGAGTGGAGGGAGGGGGAATCCGGAATCTTGAGGTATTTTTAACTTTTGAACGGGTGATCGGATCTCGATGGAACTTGATATTTGGAAAGACCTCATACCTCAGACGACCCACTTAAAATCTGGACCGGATCCGGTGACTTTTGGGGGGAGCTGCTGGGGGCAACCGGAAATCTTGGGAAACGCTATGAGTGGAGGGATCGAGATGAAACTTGGTGGGAAGACACCTAGCAAACACTAGATACATCGTTGAAATAACCGAGCCGATTCGGGCACTGTGGGGGGAGTGGAGGGAGGGGGAATCTGGAATCTTGAGGTATTTATAACTTTTGAACGGGTGATCGGATCTCGATGGAACTTGATGTTTGGAAAGACCTCATGCCTCAGACGACCCACTTAAAATCTGGACCGGATCCGGTGACTTTTGGGGGGAGCTGGAGGAGGCAACCGGAAATCTTGGGAAACGCTATGAGTGGAGGGGTCGAGATGAAACTTGGTGGGAAGACACCTAGCAAACACTAGATACATCATTGACATGACCGAGCCGATTCGGGCACTGTCGGGGGAGTGGAGGGAGGGGGAATCCGAAATCTTGAGGTATTTATAACTTTTGAACGGGTGACCGGATCTCGATGAAACTTGATATTTGGAACGGCCTCATGCCTCAGCGACCCACTTAAAATACGGACCGGATCCGGTGACTTTTGGGGGGAGCTGGAGGGGGCAACCGGAAATCTTGGGAAACGCTATGAGTGGAGGGATCGAGATGAAACTTGGTGTGAAGACACCTAGCAAACACTAGATACATCATTGACATAACCGAGCCAATTCGGGCACTGTGGGGGGAGTGGAGGGAGGGGGAATCCGGAATCTTGAGGTATTTATAACTTTTGAACGGGTGATCGGATCTCGATGGAACTTGATATTTGGGAAGGCCTCATGCCTCAGACGACCCACTTAAAATCCGGACCGGATCCGGTGACTTTTGGGGGAGCTGGAGGGGTTAACCGGAAAATCTTGGGAAACGCTATGAGTGGAGGGATCGAGATGAAACTTGGTTGGAAGACACCTAGCAAACACTAGATACATCATTGACATGACCGAGCCGATTCGGGCACTGTTGGGGGAGTGGAGGGAGGGGGAATCCGGAATCTTGAGGTATTTATAACTTTTGAACGGGGGACCGGATCTCGATGAAACTTGATATTTGGAAAGACCTCATGCCTCAGACGACCCACTTAAAATCCGGACCGGATCCGGTGACTTTTGGGGGGAGCTGGAGGGGAGAACCGGAAATATTGGAAAACGCTATGAGTGGAGGGATCGAGATGAAACTTGGTGGGAAGACACCTAGCAAACACTAGATATATCATTGACATAACCGAGCCGTGCCTACTCGTAACAAGTGCCATATGAGCTCGTAGCTCTTGTTTTCTCTCAATATTCGTGTTCTAATTTTGCTTTTTCTTTTTTTTTTGTACGCCACTGTTTCGTTCTTCCTGGCAGACTAAGGAAACATAAAATATTGCTATGACACTGTCTCCTCTGACGCATGTAATTCCCTCTGTCTCTCTGCAAGTGGCAGGAGGAGGATTTGACCCACTCCCTTTTACAGTGCCAAGCGCTTTCGCATTTGAGGGTAACATTTTTTCCGGGGAGGGTTGGTGTTGCTTCCCGGTATCATGAAATCTACACCCCAACTTCATCGTAAATGTATACAAATATTTAAGTAAAGCGTTAAGACTAGACAGAAAGCCTAGCCTACTTTAGGTAATAGTTCTGTTTATGTAACAGTTTGTGTGGTGGTACATGTGCGCAATCTTGTATGGCCCTTTGGGTTAATCAAGAAGTGCGCAAGCGCTCAGACGTGGAGTGTAAAAGTAAAATGTTTATCGCATTTTATATACAAACAGCTTTAGAACCAAGACATTTCTCTTCCCCATAACCAAACAAGTACTGAAATAAACTTATCCTAATCATCCCACTTTAAAAGCTTCAAATATAAACAAACCGCCAGTATAAATCCAAAGAAATGTTAAAGATCTTGCACAGATGGCATTAGTTCGAACACTGAATGGTCTGCCAGCCAGTCCCACCCTTTAAAGCTCTTTAATAACAACTGCAATAAACCGATTCGTAGCAGCCTAACGCCCCCTTTGTGACAATTCATTAAGAACGGCATATCACCGATCATATGACAAAACAGTCCAGTTCCCAACTGTTCATCAAAGATTAAAGTACGTCGCGTCGTCTTATTTGTTGCTGTTACACCAAATCCCCGTCCATAGATATACCTCCCCAGATATATCCCCAGGACTTGAGACCTGTCGTGCAGGACCTACCAAAATACGTCTTTGCACCTTTTCCCCTCAAGTATACCAGCTTACAGTTTGATTCCAGTCACGGGTCAAACACTTTTTTCATGGGCTATTTGGGCTCATTTGCCCATGAACGGACAGGTGGGGGTGGTTAAACTCTCCCTGACCCCTATGATCCAAAAGCACAAAGGAATTTGATCGCCTTACCTCCAGATATTTTCAAATTAAAAACATTAAAAAACGGGCAATCTGGGCCCAATTGTCCCTGAACCAAGTGGGGGTGGGGTTTAGGACCCGCAAAAAGTAAAAACAGACCCCAATGCTGACAATCCTACCAAGTTTCAACTTGATACCTGTTGGTTCCTGTCACGGGTAACAAACTTTACTCCTGGACAATCTGGTCCCAGTTGCCCATGCACGGGGTGGGTGGGGGAGCTGCAACTTTAAAAGCAATTACCCAGCCCTACGATCTATATGTCCAAGGAACTAATTCGTTCTATGTCCAGTTCTGGTCAAGTTATGAACTTTATTCACTGGGCAATCTGGTCCCATTTGCCCCTGAATCGGGTTGGGGTGGGAGATTGGACCACCAAAAGGCACAATTGGACCCCAATACCAAAGTGCACAAGTGCACCAAGCTTGAAATTGATACTTGCACTGGTTCATGAGTTATGAGCTCCACAAAATACGGTGAAAACCGAAAACCGGGAACCGGAAGCCGCTACAGCGCTCGCAATGGTGGACTGTTACAAGGAACAATCCACTAAAAACGTTATTATTATAATCTCCGATCGGTGTCTGACTGGCGCTTCTTGAAAGCCACTGTCAATGGTATTTTTCCAAAACCGACTATGAAGTATTCTGAAATGTCTTTCCGTCAGAAGTTACAAGGAACTCTTAGAAATGACTTCACGGAGTCTTTGGACTTTCTTCAACGAAGGAACGTACTTAAGAAAGTGTCTCAGACAAACTTTACGGCCTTTAAGTGGACTTCACCCAGAGAGCGTCTTATAGAATAAATTGAATTTTACTTTTCATAAGCAGCTGTCACAGCGTTACCGCCGAATTTGACCTTTTTGTCACACAAAATGAGGAATGCGTAATACTTCGTAACGAAGGAAGAAAAATACACTAAAAAGGACTAACTTATCGGTTATTGTACAACTCAACAAATGATGGAACAAAACTCCTTCTATATCTTTCATGAAGAGGGCACAGGTGCTAGTTTGGGGATTTTCTGGGATTTCTCTCGCTGGGGTCTAATACATATATGAGAATAGCGGGGAGGGAGAGTATTACGTAATCGGGGAACAGATAATTAGACTCCAGTTTGTAAATTCCTTCTTTTCCTCCTTCCTTGGTACCGTAATAGGAAGATTATGTCTAAATTTGGGATGAATGACGTTTTCGCGAAAGTTGCCGTATTGAGCAAAAAGCTTTCTGATATCAATGCAAGGCTGCCAAACTGCCACCGTTTCACGGTCTGGAATGTGTTTATTTTTCGTAGCTTATGTTTTTCTTTCTCTTTTTTTCTTGAGTTCACTCCGCTATTTACCTTTGTTGTATTAGTGGGTAAGAAAATAAATAAATAGGGTTTTGATACCGAATTTGCCCGCATTTCATTTCCCTCCATGCATTTTCTCTTATTCCATTGTCTTTGTGTCCTCACTCTTTACCCTATGTGTGGTTCGCTAGGGGAGGATATTTTGCATTTGGTGGGTGGATGCGTTGCGCTGAAAGATTTACGAACATAAACTTCTGGGCATGGTAGGATGGAGGAAGAGGATTTGGTTAAGATTGGGCAAGACAAATTTTGGAGACCTTCAGCGGCTTTTCAGGTTCCTCAAGCAGGCTATGGAGCATCGGGAGCGTGTTTTGGAATAAGGATTCCCTCCTTTGACTGTATATATTGAGTTTTTGAGTGTTATTTTGTTTGCTCACCACGGCCCAACGGGCTTTTTGGGAATAAATTCATTCATTCATAAATTCATTCATTGATTCATCGTAATGACTGGGTAACTCTGGGTAACTGATTTGCTGTTATAAATCTACTGTACTGTGACGATGCGTTTGTTCAACTTGACGATGGGTTTTTTGAACGCCTAGGGTGACAGATACTGCCAGGCGAAATTCGCTATCCCTGTGAATTGGGCTTTATTCTATCTTACGAGGAAGCTTCGCAACTGGAAATAAGCCAAGCACCTTAACAGCCAACCGACCGACACACACTACAGCGAGTGGGCTTTCAAAGTAATAAAAATCAACCTACTCAGGGCACAAGAGCCCTATAAAACTGTTTCCGGAAGGAGGTTCGAAGGCCGTAAAAATTCTGGAACACCGGTGATGAAGCAAGATAACAAAGTCCTATCGGGTAAGTAAACAAGGGGGGGATTCTGAGTAAATAGGCCAGTTGTTAGGAGACATTAGGCCCCGTGGGACAAGAATGCCTCAAAGCTGAATATTCACAGACCGCGAGAATTACAGAGCGTGTTCCACCCTGCTTACCGTAGTTACTACGCATGACGTTACGAATTTTGGCTTCTTGGCGTGAAGGTTGGAACACATTTTTAAATTTTCGGTAAAATATCACTACGCGGGTTAACCCCACCAATCACGTTACAGAGATTCGTAGTTACTTGGCTTCCTACGCGCCGGGCATGGTAAGCAAATAGTTTCTATTATAGTTACTATTTCGAGAAGGTTGGAATTGTCAGCGTAGTAACTTTTCGCGAGGTTGGAACGGAATTAGTAACTAATAGTTACAATTGTTATAAGTGTGGAACACGCTCACGGTATTGAACAAGAGCTGTTAGCTCATATGGCACTTGCACGGGTTAAGATGTTTTGATTGATCAAAAGTAAGTTTCGACTTTGCGGCTGAGATGCGCACTCTAAGGGAGCTAGAACTTCATTTGTAAGCAAAACCCTTGAGGCAAAAATTATAATGGGCTGATGGGAATCACGAAAATGCATATATTGCTTAAAAGTATTTTTTTTTTACTGTGCGGTCAAGATTGGTACTTTAAGGAATAATCGGATTTGGGAAGTAGCGATTACTAAGCAAATGTTGTTGAATCTGATATTCCAGCGAAGTGTCATCGTCCTAGCACATCTGGAAGTACCTCAACTCGCGATCACCGGAATCCCAGACCCCGTCCCCTCCAACTCCACCCACAATACCCGGAGCCAACCCGGGTCTGTAAATGATTGTCAGTTTGATCGGATCCCTGATATGCCTGCCAAGTTGCATCGTGAAAATCCCCAAAACCGCCATCACCGGAATTCCGGGGAACCCCCTCTCCCCCCCCCCTAAGTGTCCGGATCCAGTACAATCGTCTAAACGATTTATCTAGAGCAGATGCTCGTTCTTCCCAGCAAGTTTCACTCCGATCCCTCCATTCTACCCGTTTCTCAAAATTTCCGGTCTCCCCCCAACTCCCCCCTGGCTACCCCATCCGGTCAAGACTTTAAAAGGGACATCCCAGATATATAATCTATTCAGTTATTAAGTTTCATTACAATCCGATCACCCGTTCGAAAGTTACACACTACTCAATTTCCCGGATTCCTCTGCCCTCCACTCCCCCCAAAATGGTCGGATCGGAAAACTGATTGTTTCTAAGTTTGTTTGGTCGGGTCTCTGATATGCCTGCCAAGTTTCATGGTCCTAGCCCATCTGGAAGTACCCTAACTCGAAAAAGTGTGACAAAATGCCCTCAATTTTCGAGTTTCCAGCGCCCTCCACTCCCCCGCATATGGTCGGATCGGGAAACTGATTATTTCCAGGTTAGTTTGGTCGGGTCCCTGATATACCTGCCAAGTTTCATTGTCCTAGCACATCTGAAAGTACTCTAACTCGAAGAAGTGTGACAAAAACCTCCGACCGACCGACAGACGGAATTGTGATCGGTATTTGGCACTTGAGCCAGAGGCTGCAAGTGCCATAAAAACGAAAGAGATATTTTTGAAGTTTCATAACAGACAGCACAAGGATGCGCGGTTTCAACAGACAACACGCCACAGACGAAACCTGGGATGTTATCTATTGTCGCGACAAACGTTATGCCTGAAATGTTATGCATAACAAGCATTGCCAACTTTTATGTTTGTCGTCATGATACCGGAAAGTCCAGCACATGCTTTTTTTGGTGGTGAAATGTTCAAAGGAGACTTACAGGACCACAGTTGTTTCGGAGTAATTGGGATTTTAAGATCCCAAATAGTAAGCGACAATGTCCCCTGTGCTTTAATACAGAGGAAGAGGGCCATTTTCTGGTTGAATGCGAGTAACTCTCAGACCTCAGGAAACACTTTCTTAATGGGTATACTATCAAGTTCTTGAAACAAAAAATAAAGCTAAGATACTTAAAATATGCCAATTCTTAAAGAGTGTGTTAGTTAAATAAAGATAAGTACTGAGTGATGTAAAGTGTATTGTAACTCATGTATTTTGTACGGCCAATTGGCTATTAAATATATGACAGTAATTGAGCAAAATTGTAATGTTCGATGATGAATGACGTTCATAGAAGCATATCTCCAATCTTAGCCGTCTAGGAAAAGACTGTAAATAAATCATCTTGGAAACACTACTGAAATATTTTCCATATTTCTAGAATCATACGATGCCTCCCATCCATCTACGTTGACGGTTTTCTGGCTCGATGACAGGCTTTCAACCAGCACTTTCGCTTGCACTATATGACCATTACTCTATATGACCAAGTCCAAAACACGCCAGTGATCCTCAGGAAGAAGGAGTAAGCGTGTCCATAACGTCTCAAAACAACGACTCAAATCATGTGCCAAACAATCACGGCAATCTTTCGGAGCAGCTCTGTGACACCACTTCTGCCTTTCTTCCGCCAGGTACCCACAGAGGCCGGAGATTTTGCATCGGCAAGGAGAATAGTCATCAAGAGTATTAAGGGACAGTGTCAGGATGGTAATAAAAGCAAAGAGACGGGATTCATGTTTTCTTCGGAGGTTTTTGAGCCAGAAAGAACAAAATCAGGTACATTTAAAAAACACACAAAAAATGAGGGGCCATCCATTGACAGACATGGCGTAGAACCGAGGTCCTGAAATTTGATACAACCAACTTCTACTACAGTATAGCTATGCTTCTTTTGGTCATGATCCATTCAGCTGCTCTGAAGGAGGTCAACATTTGGTGAGTCAAAGTAGCTCCTAAAAGGCTCAACATCTGGCGGCTGTTTTGTGCTTTTATCTGATCGTTTACCCAAGGATTGTACAACTCGAACTTATATCTCTCCTTTCTGGTTATTATCTAGCTTCAAAACAAATACTCCTTCTACCCGCATATTTCCCATTCCAATGTTATCATCCAATAAGATAAAGCGAGTCAAGAGGTTGCATAATCAATGTTTGCGTCCACTTACTGCAAGGACAGGCTTGTTGCAGGAGGCCAAAGCGTATCGAAAAGAGTTTAGCTAGGACCTTTTACCCTTTGAAGTTAAATAACCGCTCAAAATATACCTCTACTGTGCTTGGTATGTAGTGGCACAATTCTGCCCGCTGACCTATCCGATTTCAACTGAATCAATTACCATGGAGGACGGCCGGATCCAATACATATTTAATGACATTTTTAAAATGAGAGGCTAACTTACCTAGTCATCCTAGACTGGAAGGCTAACACTTTGCACGAGCCGCTGTTCTGCCACGCCGGCTGGCTTGAGATCGACAGCCGCCATCCCCGGTCCGTCACGGCTTTCGCCATGAAAAAATCTTCCGCTAGATAGCAGGTAAAAGCGCGGAGTCCCCCGGCCTCATCAATGACCTTCTTTCGCATCAGAGAACTCATTCCGGTGGCGCAATTGATTCGGAGGAGATCAGCCGTCAGGTAAACTCGGGCATGGGAGGTGCCGAAGTATATCTGCAAAGGAATTCAATTTTCGGGAAAGATGTTTCCGGTCCTCAAGGACTTGGTTGGCTCTATTTCATTCCCAAACATCTGCAAAGGCGGAAATTTTCGGGCAAATAATCTTTGCGATATCAGACTGAGGAAGGAGAAGTCGGGTCTGAGAAAGGGGACCAAACATTCTTCTCAAATTGTTTGCCTTTACAAGAGACGCAAAGCCAGATTCTGTTTCGTTCCCCTGTATTCTAAGATGATTTCCTCCTTTCTAATCATTACCAAATGTCGAAAATAAACAGTTCTTCTACACTCACATCAGTCTACCACAAATCCATGATTTTTAGATACTATATACCAAACGAATGGTATGTCTAGCATTTGACACCTATGCCTAACGCTGGATACCCTATGCCAAACGCTGGATACGTGTTGGTAACCTTAATTCTGACCTGCCTCAACATAAAGGACTTCTGATTGGCTGAGCAGTTGCGTTTTTGCAGATACCATGGTGTCTGTTACCACAGTAACTCGATCTGCAATTAGTCGTTTTAGCAGTTAACGTGGTATCTGATATACGGTTGCCCTGCAAAAAGGACAATTGCCGTAATTACGCTTTTTGAAGTCATCCCCAAGGAAAAACTGATATCTAGTTACATCACTAAATACTTAACTTCTTTCTCACCAATTTGGCAAAATCTGATGACAGTGAGATGATTTTTCAGATACCACTATCAGCTACCACGATAACTACAAAAACGTGGTATCAGATACCATAGTGTCTGCAAAAACGCAACTAGTATCCATCACCTGACAGTGTATCCAGTGTTAGGCACAGGGTATGCCAAACGCTAGACATATCCAGCGTTTGGTATAGGGTATGCAAAAAATCAGGGGTTTGTGGTTGACTGAGTCACACACCCTACAGTCGTATCTTATCATCGAACTGCAAAATAGGGGGTCAAGAGTTTATAAAATCAATGTTTCCGTCGACTTGCTATGACGATAGGAGTGTCACAGGAGGCAAAAGGGCGTCGAAGGAGTCACTGGTGGCAAAAGGGTGTCGACGGAGTCATTGGTGGTTGGAGTAAACAAGACTAAAGGTTTTGATGGGATCCCAAAAATATAATATTTGATCCAGACAACTGGGTCTTGTAGATATCCGGTCTTCACCAGACTTCTTGAACGTTTTTACTATTAAAATTTAGAAACAGATTAAGGCCAATGGCTAATCATCTGAGAAAACCAAGTTTCAGATACGGATTCAGCATGTGTGTTTACTCCTATACGTCATATATACTTTGACGAAACTAATCGAAACTTCCTGCCTTGCTTCTGCCAAAATTCCGGTTTCGGCCGGATTCAGGGTGAACTACTTATCCGGAAAAACTAAAGCTCAAAACAAATTTGAGCATTTTACCCCTATATCGTACCTTTAGGCTAATCACCTTCAGATAAAGTTTAAATCTGAACAAATGTTCAGGTTTTCGCCGGATTTCGGTCGAACTATTTGTCCGGCGAGAAAATAATTTTCATATACGGATTCAGCATGCCTCTTACCAATAGATCGAACCTCTAACCAACTTCCGATAAAATTTTTGCTAATAACAAAACTTTTCAGCCGGATTCCGAGTGGACTATATGTCCGGCTAGAAAATAGAGGGTTATAGACGGATTCAGCATGTCTTCTTACCTCTGAACCGAACATTTAAACAACTTCAAATAAACTTTTACTTTTAACAACATTTCCGATTCTGGCCGGATCCGGCCGAATTACTCGTCTGGGAATCAATCCCCACCGGACATAATACCACCCTGGAACCCTCCCCGGAAAAAACACGGTGTTAAAAAAATAAATATTTCTTTAATGCAAAGTATATACAGAGGCGAACAGCCGGGGAGCCGCCGTCAGGCGTTTACATTTAGCTCGCGTATTTCGCACCCATTAGCACTGCCTTATCCACACTTGTATCCTGCCGTCTAATATAAATGTCAGCCAAATCGGAGTAATCGTTTCGGAGATTCAGTTTTCTTTCTGGGCTCTCATGAGCTAAAGCTGAAATGCTTTCATTGTTCCTGTTGACAAATGTCGCTTATAACCTTTAGGGAACACATCACCGCTGTCTACCATCCCCTGAAATAGGTAGCGTCTCTGCCTACTTGAGAGATGGGACAGACAATATCCCAGAGTCGTCTGATAAGGAAACATTTAACATCCCCTTATGACAAACGTAACGAAACTAACGTAACAGTCAACAGAAAAATGGTCCATCACGATACCTTTTCCAGTGTAGCAGCAAAGCCTTCTCTGTCACAAACAAATGGCATCTGATGAACCAGGCCCACATCTTCTTCCATATGTGCCACCATATCCATCAGTGTGTCTTCTTTCACTGCAAAAAATAATAGGCTTAAAGATGGTCCAAAATAAACTTCTCTTTTCAACGAGACATGCACTGTGACGATGAATCGTCACAGTACATCGGTATCTCTTCAACCAGTGATGTTATGTCGTTTTTCGAAATTAAGTGTTAAGGTGTTTATTTACTGAAATTCCGGCTACTGAAATCTAATAACAGACTTATCCAGTTTCACTCTGCCGCCCTGGCAGGACTATAGTGCGATGAACCGAGTGTTCGTTATATGTTCTCTACCGCTGTGAGTCGTTTGTTATGTTTTGTGTGTTACAGTCTGTGACACTGCACATATGGCCTTTGGTTGAAAAAAAAGGTCGGACTTGTCATCCAAACAACCCAAAAGTTATAAAGCGAACACTTTTTTAAGATAACATTTATTTGCTGTATAATATCTTTACACATAGATGGACAGCTATACATATAAATAACTAAACACACAATTTTATTATATAGTCATATTAATTGGCGATTTCATTGCGATTTGTCACTCTATTTATGCCTACATGTTCGTGTTATCGAAAACATAGTGTTCCAAAACGTAACTTCCTTTCTTCTTTTTTTCCTTCCTTTTTGGGGGGGGGGGTGGTGGGGGTGGGGGGGCAAGGGCGCTTTGGTGATGAAAGATCGTTCGCTAGTGGATATTTCTTGTCAGTTTGTTATGTCTTCATTCTTCTTTTCTTTTTCTTTCTTTGGTTTGTTTCCCTTAAGATTAGATGAATAAAGACATTTATTTGGGGCGCCCATTGCTAGGCCTTATGGTGGGGCCATAAACAATTAATGGTGTTTTTTATTTTTATGAATAAACTGAATTGCATTGAAACTGAACTGAATTGAATTGTGTAATGTACAAAATACTGCCGGAACGAGCGCCTGTATCGGGAAGACGCCGACGCTTGGGGAGAAGGTTTCAGTGCTTCCCCGACATAAATACTTTTTTTTTTTTTTTTTTTACCAAAAATCATGGTTAGGTCGTGGCGTCTGCATGACAAGTCTTTGGAGTCGGAGCTTCTCGAGACTTTGATCGTAATCGGGCTGTACCTGACCTAAGATAATTTGTACGGCTCGTTTTTGTACGCTCTCCAACTCTTTAGATTGCTCTTGGGTCAACCCTGCAAGGTAATATCCCAATACCGTAATTTATTAGCAAAGTTCTGCCTTCCCTCCATTGCATACAGATTTTTTAGAGGAGACCTGATTGAAACATTCAAATTAATCAATGGAAGCTATGACAATTTTGAAGTGACTGATTTAGTAAATTCAGCATTAACCGTCATCATCGGGGGTACGCGTACAAGGTTGCAAAATCAAGATTCCACAAGGACGTTTTTAAGTGGGGTTTTCGCAACAGAATTGTGGATCCTTGGAACAGCCTTACCAAAGATGCGGTTAATGCTGAATCGATCAATAGTTTCAAGTGCATTGTCGATGGGATTTTTAATTGAAATCAGTTCGACTAGTCAAAATTTCTTAGAGTTATTTAGGGGCGAACGTCTTTTCTCTTGCTTTGTATTATTATTGCTGGTCAATGGTAACAAGAGCTTTTAGCAGTTTTCAGCAATGCAAATATGACTCTGAACTAAAGTCACTCTCACACCTAGGCCCCTCTAGCCATTCGTGTCCTACCCTACCCATCCACCTGAAACTAGATTCCTTCTTTTCTTTCGTAACGTATACATTTGTGAATAAGAAAGGAAACTTTCAACCGACTGCTGGCACAAACTTCTCTGGAATGTCTGAATAAATGCTTGCGTCACCACCGCAGTGTGTCCCGCCTAATCTTCCGCACGAAATACTGCGGTGGTTCCAAGAAAGTACTGGGAAGGTATATATTCGTCCCCGCGCAAGATGGATGTCTCTGCGGTAGCCCAGGTGACACTAATAATAATAATAATAATAATTTATTAAAGCCAACAAAGGGCCATACAACAGTATTCATTATCGCCCTTAACTAACAAAATTGAACTTCAAAATTGCATACAATAAAATCACTTCTTTTTACCCTTCTAGCATTGCTAAATTACCTCCGATCTAAACTACCAGTATACACTGGTATGCACCAGAACAAAATAATACTAGGCAGTAGCGCCAAGACTTGAAGTGAGACACACTAGAATATCAGCAACACTAGCACCACTTGTGTTAGAGAACGTCCGTACCGAAACTCTATCAGTTTTGCATCAGCACTGGTTCCCATAATACCATATTCTAAGCTATACTATTAAAATTTAGAAACAGATTAATGCAAATGCTAGTCATCTGAGAAAACCAAGTTCAGGTATGGATTCAGCATGTGTGTTTACCCCATTACGCCATATCCACTTCGACGAAACTGATCGAAATTTCCTGCCTTACTTCTGACAAATTCCCGTTTCCCGCCGGATTTCGGGTGAACTACTTGTCCGGGCAAAAAAAAAATGTCAAAACGAATTCAGCATATCTCCTTACCCCTATATCGAACCTCTAATCAACTTCAGAAAAACGTTAACTTAAAAAATTTCCGGTTTCGGCCAGATTCCGGGCGAACAATATGTCCGAATAGAAAACGATTGTCATTTATGGATTCAGCACGTCTTCTTACCCCTGAATAAAAAATTTAATCAACTTCAAATAAAACTTTTACTTTTAAAAAAATTTCCGTTATTGGCCGGATACTGGGCGCATTACTTGTCCGTGTGGAAAAAAATTGTCATATTCGGATTTAACATGTCTTCTTATCCTTGAACTGAATATTTAATCAACTTAAAATAAAACTTTTGATTTAACAAATTTTCCAGTTTTGGCCGGATTCCGGACGAACTTATTGTCAGGCGACAAATATGTTTCAGATATGGATTCAGAATGTCTCCTTACCCCTAAATCGACTCACTGACGATCTCATTGGCTTTTCAAAACATTTTTGTTCGTCCCTTAATTTGAAACCCCTCCCCCAACCCTAAATATGGGGCTACAGGGCTCATCTACCAATTAGACCTGTACTTTGACCCAAAGAATCCTCATACCAAGTTTGAAGAAAATATCTCTACTCCTTCGTGAGTTATCGTGCTGACAGACTGAAAGACGGACAAATTTTACGAAGTCACAGGTATCCCTCCACTTACGTTTTGGGATTCCAAAAACAATATCAGTAAAATAATATCAGTCAGTTAAATTTGTAAATACTCCTTGAGCCCAAGCTGACTGGAAGACATATATTCAATGCATAAAACAGATATGTCAGCTACGATGCCTTGGCAGCAATGTTTCGGCCCTTCTTGGCAAGGGTCCTCGTCAGGCTGTCGAACGTCGGGGACAACCTTGGCGAAGAAAACAGAGCAGGCAAAAAACCGAGATACAGGCGAGTATTCTCTACTAGAATGGAACGGGGTTATTAATGGACGAAAATTTAAACCCCAGTCCCAAAACCGAAGTTGATGAAAACGCAGAAAAAAACTTTCCTGCCAGTCGAGGCAAGGACAGTCGGGGCAGTCGAGTAGCAAAAACAGCAGTCGTGTCAAAAATCAAACCTCAGCACTAGTTTGTTCCCTACAGTGGTATCTGAAAGTAATTTCCCCGAACAGGACATTTATAGTCGGTAGAAGCTAAAGTTATTTATTGCAGGTTCGTTTCTTCCCCAACGTTGGCAGCCGGACGAGGTCCTTTGCCAAGAGAAGGACCGAAATGTCGCTGCCAAAGTATTGTTGCTGACGTATCCATTTTATGCATTATTTGAATATAAGTATAATTTATTTCCGCCCTTTAAGGATTTTATTGTCCCTAGAGGATCTCAGACCTTAAGATGCTCTCCCTGCTGGTTTTCAACGACCTGGGGAAATAACATCCCAGAATAAAACTACCTTCTAATGCCGTAAAACAGCTTTTCGCCTAGTTCTCCAATACGTCCGTGTCATGCACTTCACAGAACAAACATTTGCCGCTGAGCCTGATGTGCAGAACCATAGGTCACGATCGCTTCTCAGAAGAGTCCTCTACCAGGAAATGTGGCACAAACATTAGGAGGGGGGGGGGGGCAGGCAAGGATGGACCTCAATCCCAGACTTATTAAACAGACTCAAAAGATTATAGTTTTGTTTGGGGTAAATATAAAGTAGTTTTCGAGCATAACCTACCTTAAAGCAAAGTCATTTTGCTTTTTAAAACCGATTCAGTGTTGCCGAAAGTAGCACCAAGGAGGAAGATCTTATATCTAGAGGGGGGAATGATCCACCCTACCCGAAACTTATAAGGCGCCTCTCTACCCAGGATGAAAGAGATCGCACAGAGATTCCTTAGAGGACCCTTCAAGCTTACGTTTAAGGCGCAGAATTTCTGCACAATACGTGCTATCCCGAATATGTGTGGTAAACTTTCATCCGGCAGAGGCTTGCTGTGGTAACAATTAATAGGAACGGGTTCTATTATGTGTGTTAAAAATTGCACATGACCAATCACAGAAATGCATTTCCATCACGTGACTACTGAAGAAGAAAGAGAAACGTTTAAGGATGAGATACTTGTAAAATAAATGGATCTGAATGAACTCCTCGAATGAGAGTCAGTCGTATTAAAATATATTACTAATTGTGTTTACAAGCTTTTAGCTTATCTGGAATAATAAGAGCAATCCTGGTAGGCTCAAAACTATATCAAGAAATATGCACTAGACCAAGTTCAACAGACACGTAGCAACCGAAATTATACTGGATTGTTATAAAACCGGTAGAGGCTTATCTAAAATTCCGCATGAAAGTCATCAGAGGTTATGTTCTCTTACTTCTCTTGTGCAAACTCTTGGGATTCATTGTCAGGCTTAAGGCTCTGTTTTGAAAATCTGCGCATACGTGTTCCAAACGTTGGAGGGCGGCCTACAACTTGATTTTCAAGTTGAACGGCTGCAGAGGATTAGGCTTACAAGGCGAAGTATTTTTATTCGTGTAAAACATAAGCGTGAACGGTCCTTAGGAGACGGCCAATACACCAAGGGCCATTGCTTCTATAAAGAGCTGGTCGTCGAAACGCTAATTGAGTCTTCGATACTTCAAACTTTCGAAGCAGCATGTGTTATTTACGCTGGAAAAAGTCTCAGCATCTAATCATAGAATAAGTGTCAGGAAAGGCCACAAAATAACACGACCTCCAACGGCTCCAACCCAAAATTCTAAAACAATTTCCGTCGGTTTTGATCATGAATAGGGCCGAGCGTCTACAATTCATTCGGAGCGAAGGAGCACAATCTACACTGTCTTTGAGAAACGATTGACGCTTGGAAGAACTAGGGATCTCCTTTCTCTTGATTATTCCTGAGAAACGAAAGCATACCGGTACAATGCATTCCAGTAAATCAACAGTTCTCTTGTCCGGAATCCAGTCTCTCATGAAACGAAGGACTGGACGACCCTAGTTTCATAACTGACTTGGCGAGAGAGTGAGGAGGGCGGCGACAATCGAGTCGCAACGCCAACGGGATCGAATTCCCAAGTAAAAGGGTAATAGGTAAATAGGGAGGTTTGTCGGTTGAGGGCGTTTGAGTGAAGAAAGTTGATCTGGAGTGAGTTCAAGTTACTCACTCAACATACTACTAGCATAAACAACAAAACCAAAGGTTTCAATGAGATCCCAAAAATCTAACATTTGATCCAGACAATTAGCTCTCGTCTTCGCCAGATCCAGTCTTTGCCACGGTAATCATCTGAGAAAACCAAGTTAACATATACCTCTATAAGCCATATCTATTTTGACGAAAATGACCGAAACTTCCTGCTATACTTCTGCCAAATTTCCGGTTTCGGCAGAATTCCGAGCGAACTACTTGTCCAGTAAAAAAAGAACAATTCAGAAACGAATTCAGCGTATCTTCTTATCCCTATAAAGAACATCTAATCAACTTCAAACAAAAGTTTTAATTTTAACCAACTTTCCGGTTTTACCGGATTCGAGACGAACTACTTGTACGGCGAGAAAATGGTTTTCATCATTGTGTTCAGCATGTCTTCTTACCCCATAATCGACTATCACATTAGCTGTTTATAAATATTTTGTTTGCCCCTTAATTTGAACCCCCTCCCCCACCCCGAAATGTAGGGCTACAGAGCCTATCTACGAACTTGACCTTACCCTTGACCCAGAAAATCCTCACACCACGCTTCATCAAAATATCTCATTCCTTTCGACAGTTATCGTGCTAACAGATGTCATAGGTATCCCCCCACTTACGTTTTGGGATCCCAAAAACACAATCTATTCATTTAAAAAAATCCTAAGGGCTCTATGGCCCGTTGGCTGGGAAACAGTTATCTTATAATAAAATTAAATAACTGATCAGTGTTCTCGCGAATACAGCCAACCTCTACATCACCACACAACCAACCAAAAAAATAAAATATAAAAAATAAACAAACTACGTTCATCGAGAGCCAACGCTAACATCTCGTTTTTTCGAAATACTGTAATAAACAACCATGTTTAAACCTATTTTTTGTCTAACAAATAAAACAAATAAAACCCCGAATAATCTGTTATTCCATTTTTTCAATAAATTTGAAGTTATTCTCTAAATTTCAACCATTTAATTTTCATTTTCCAACATCTTTTAAGATGTTTTTTTTAATGAACCAAGGCTCAGGGACTGCAGGATCTCAGCGGGAATCGAATTCCAGGCACGCCCTACAACCACGTCCAGACCAAAGTCTGAACGTACTATGGAGTGAAAACTGGAAGGAACCGGTATGTCATCTCGGTTTCTTAATGTATAAGGGGTAACTTACATCCCAGAAAAACATGACGGGAGGTCACTACGCAAATATTAAAATGCATATGTGCATAACGAAAAAATTTAAATGTAAGTTTGCGAAACTTCGTTGACAAATAGTTTTTTTTTGTAATTTGTTGTCCGCCTTGCACAGGTGACCTGTTGTCACATATCAAGACGTACTATTGGTATAAGAGTAGTTGAATGATGGTAATGTCAAAGAAGAATAAAAACTGAACAACATCTTTCATCCTTACAGCCCCCAAAGTCTGGACGGTTTCGTCCCACAGAAGTGGATCAAGCACTGTAACGCTGCTAAGTACCCTAATATGGTGATCTATGATGAGTTAGGAAGAAAGGGTTGTCTACTGGTTCATTTTTGGAAATGTATCTACTGCATTTACTTGGAATTTATTTACTGGAAGTTTTTTAAACTTTGAATTACCCGTGAGCTTTGTTTCACCTGGACTGTCAGATTTGGCAGCCGTGGAGAATAGGTCTAACGTAGATTTATATAGTGCAAAGTTTCCAGTAAGAGCAATTTCTGCTCTGACAACCATTATAATGAATTCCTAAAACCGGTTCGTTCCAAAGCTATATTTCGTCCACTTAGCTTGATTTGGTAGTTATCGTTCGGTTTGCTGAGATGAGTCTACTCTGGAATCTCCGCACTTATTCGAACGAATGAATCGGTTTTACTACCCATCATTGCCATACCTACTAGCACATTAAGGTAAGAAAGTGCCCAGTAATTAATTTGAATAACGATATCTGTTCAGAGGTAAGGTTAAAGGACACCTGAACAATGAAACCATACTTTAACACACCATGGAGAATGCATTTACAGACATGGCCACAGAGAGCATTCTCCTCTTGAGCGAGACGTTTTCAAAATAGGGATGTTCGTTTCTGGATGTTTGCAGATGCAGACTCCAAGACAAGACAAAAAGCGCAATTCATTCAAATCTTGTATAGCGCTGGCCGGATCGTATTGGAATTTCTTCTAGATATACGTTTGGGCTTAACTGGTTACAAATATTCCAGAAGAAAAGTTGATTGGAGACATTTGTTCATTTCCAAAATTCTTCGATACTGAAATAAAGACAGATGCAAAATGGAGCAAAATCATAGCTTGGAAACACTATTTCGTATTTGGATTGGGTTTTCTGCAGGCAATGTTAACGGAAGTCATAGAGATAGGGATGATGCTTGGTACTCTTCATTCAGGTGTCCTTTAAACAAATTTTACTCCCAAAAATTAAACAGCAAATAAAAAAAAATCCTATTTAGCACCAAGAGCACACAAAAGACTCATATCATACCAAATAGTTTTTTGCACGTTCTATAATACAGATTTGTTTTGCCATTTGGTAATCCTTTGGTTTAATCAACGTTTGAACCTCGATTTGAACATCCTCGCCTTTTACCAAAACTTATACTTCTCATAGCTCCCTAGGTTAAACGGAACGTCAACCAATTTTTATTCCATCGATACTTCGGCCCTAAGATTCTTAGTCACCTTGGGCTGGAGGAATATATTATATGATTCTCAAAAGAAGTCACGACCTTGAAAGCCATTATATTAGTTTTCATATTTCGGCCCTTCTTGGCAAGGGTCCTAGTCAACTAAGATTCTCAGTCATCTTGGGCTGGAGGAATATATTATATGTTTCTCATGGTATCTGTTCACGGTAACTGGATCTGCAATTAGTCGTTTTTGCAGTTACCGTGGTGAGTCTAAAGTCGTTTTCGCAGTTACCGTGTTACCTGAATAGAAATAAGGGATTTGATCAGTTGTAGGGCAGACAGTCCCCTTGGGGAGAGAAGGCGGTACATTGGGAGGGCGAAGGGTCAGTCCGGTCCTTACTCATGTCCGATTTGTGGTAGTATGGATGAGAATTTGAAACATTTGTTGTATGAATGCGAAAATTTGAATGAACTTAGGTTAGAAATTTTTGGAGTAAATAAAAGAGGGGTGGATGAAGAATGGATATGCAGGATCATGGAAATAGTTGTTTTATGAGTATTAAAAAGTTGGCGAGGTTCCTCAGGGTAGCCATAGTCCATGGGGATAGGTGCTTATAGAAGGTATTATTTTTGTTTGTTTGTGCTTATTTTTCATGTCTTTGCCATGGCCTTTGGCTCTTAGTGTAAATAAATCTTATCTTGTCTTGTCAGATACCACGGTACCTTGTCAGATACCACGGTAACTGCAAACACGCCTTTTGACCGTGGTATCAGATACCACGAACTAACGTCTAAGGTAAGGATACCACGGTAACTGCGAAAACGACTTTCGACGGTGGTACCAGATACCATGGTATCAGCAAAAACGCAACTAATATTTTTACAAAGGGGTAGAAGCTCTCTCTACCTAGCTTTCCTTTTCGATAACCTTTATCTTTCTCGACTTCCTAATACCTAGAGGAAACGCTAACAGAACCGAATTTGAACGATAAAGTTTTTGACGTCACTAAGGATACCGATAAATAAGTTAGCCGTACTGCACTCAAATACAAAGGCAGTAGTCAGAAATGGTTAGCGACAGAAATTGTACCGTGTTCTTCAAAACTGTCCTAACTACATTTTCATAATTTGTGGGCCCATTTTTGTGTATACCTTCTGCATGATGAAATTAGGAACTCGGAAAGTTAAAACTAATAGACGGTGCTAATGTCGTTATCTAACATTTATCAGAATTTAACAAAATACCAAATCAGCTATGTTCTATCCAGTCGTATAGTTAACTCAGTTTTTTTTTAAATTTCAGTTAGCACAGTTTTGAAGAACACGGTACAATTGTTTATTAGAGTGTGGATGGTTAACTGAATGACTATTTCGTGTGTGGTTGGTTTATACATTCTCGCTTACTAATGTCAAATAGTTTGTCATTTTTGTTTATTTTTCATAAGAGGGTAGTTTTTATTTCTTTATTTGGTAGATCGCAGGTCATTTTATACAGGTCAGATAAATTAAGTTATTTTATTTTTGTTAGATTTATAGGGTACGTAGTTGTTGTTGTTATAGTAAAATTTTTAACATGCACTGCATGTTTGAACCTTTGTTCTCCACAGTGCTTGTATGATGTATTGTATTTTGTGTAAAATTAAAAAAATTGAACTTGAACGGAGCAGAATGCTGCAGCGGTTTTTTAACCAAACCTATTACTGGAACTTAGTCAGGGGTTTTAGATACCGAGGATAGTCCCTACTTTAGTATTCGGGATGGCTGTAAACATTAACGGACTTGTCGTACCTAGATTACGGATCCTCTCTACGTCACTAATCGGTCCGTCCATTCTTATTTCAGAGATCTGATTCACTTCTAACCTACCCTAACGGCACTACAGCGATTATTGCATTGCCGTGCCTGGCTCTTTTCGAAGCAACTAAGGCTCTCGCGAATTGGTTCTGAGGAGCTCATTCGTCAGAATGACCGGTTACACAATTTCAATCAAAGCTTCGATAGCCTATGTTTAACTCCTCGTGAGTTTTGCGTAAATATCGTAAAAATAAGGAATTTCTACTACTACGCTATCTGACAACCAGACGAGATCAAAGTTTATTTATGGACCTTAAAGGACCCGTCGTACCAATAATTATAATGAAACCTAGTTCGGTAATTGATACATCCGTTCTCAAAGTCTGGAGACCGGACTTTCAAACGGATTATACAACGCCACCGCACTGATTTCTACACTTTTGGTGTTTCGGTATTATCGATGGTAGAATGCCCCCAACCATGATTTGCGAGAAGCTCATTCGTAAGAAAGACCGGTTATATTGCCGTGTTTTTCTTTGAAGACGACGGCCTAGACTTAAACAGACAAAGTTGTGAGTAGACGACATGAATCAAACGTACTTACTTCTGATACCGCAATCTGATATGAGTATGAGATCATATTTCGCCGCTTCATACGCAGGAATCATGTTGTTCACTTTAGGATTAACACCAACTTTACGACCTGAGACAAAGAGTTACTATAAATAAGTAGTATGTACGTAATTCATATATACCGCCATATTCAAAAGTATGTATTTTATCTAGAAGAAAATAAAGAAAACACTCCAAAAACACTTGAATACAATTTTTCAATCCCCGGCCAGGAAACAATGAAGAAAATCAAGTGCTGGTTGGGTCCACTTCTCAATGTTTTTTGGGATCCCAAAACGTAAGTGGACGGAAACCTATGACTTCGTAGAAGTTGACCATCTGTCCGTCCGTCTGTCAGCACGATAACTCTCGAAGGGAGTGAGAACATTCTGATGAAACTTGGTGTGAGGATTCTTTGGGTCAAGGGACAGGTCGAAATCGTAGACGGACTCTGTATTACATTTAGGAGTGGGGGTCCAAATTTAGGGGGGGAATAGAATATTTTTTAACAGCTAATAAAATGGTCGGTTTAGGGGTAAGAAGACATGCTGAACACGTGTATGAAATCATTTTTTCGCCGGGCAAATGGTTCACCCGGAATGCGTCCAAAACCGAAAAATTTGTTAAAAGTAAAAGTTTTATTTGAAGTTGATTATGATGACACGCTACATATATGACAATCATCTTCTACCCGGACATACAGTTCGGCCGGAATTAATTAAACAAAAATTCTCGCCAGAAACATAGTTCGCCGGAAACCGGCAAAACAAGTTTATTCGCGATTCGACACAGGGGTAAGGAAATATACTGAATTCATTTTTGAGATCAGGTTTTTGCCGGAGAAGTATTCCACCCGGAACTCGGCTTTCGAATGTCAGGAACAACGTTGGAGAAGGAACGAGCCTGCTATCAGGTGACGTTCGCCAGCCAAGCGAGGACCCTTGCCAAGAAGGGCCGAAATATCGCAGCCAAAGTAGCAGCTGACGTATCCGTTTTATGCATTGTTTGAATATTTATTTACCAATCAGCTTGGGCCCAAGGGGTATTTATAAAACATACTGCAGCTGAACAGTTTGTGTGACAGAAAAAGATACAAATGACTTACCTATACATATGTTAACATTAACAGAAGGATATTTATTCATTAATCTTCTAACAACCATTAGCGCAGGTTCCGAATCGTCATGGGCACAGAAGAGTAGCTCATACTGGAAAACAAAGGAGACGTCTAAATATATTGGCTCTATGTAGGCTACAAGTTTCTAAAATTAATAACCAGCACCGCCTTCCTCGTATCTCCACAAATGGTAAAAGAAAATGCGGACCAGAAATAACTTTTGAAAGCTACAATGGAACTTTTGCTAAGCTCGAATTTCTTCTTCAAATGAGTAGTTCCCCTGTGGAATGTTTAGCCTGACGACGCGCTTGCGGGAAAAACGCCCGAATTCTTCATGAAGAGACCGAACGAGGACTGAAAATCAGGGTTGCCACATCTATAATATTTAGAGAGTCACTTTTGGCCCGAAACAGAGAGTGAATTGGGAGTGAAATTTATTTTCATGAAATGTGCACTTCTGGTCGGAATCGTCTCTGCAAAAATTACACATCTTAAATTTACTTTCATGAAAAAAAACTTGAAATAGTCACTTCTGGTCGGAATCACTGCTGCAAAAATGACAAATTTGGTCATTTTTTTAAACAGAGTGATTTTTATGTCCTACCAAGAACAAATAAGAGCAAGAACTGCTGTCTCCCTATCTCTGTCACACAACCAAGCTGAGTCGAGTCGACTCCCGACGCAAACGAGCGGAGGTGGATCTTACCCGGGACATCAAAAGTCGTTACCTCTACAGAGAAGGTGTAACGCAGTAAACCACTGAGGAAGAAAAATCGAATGGAGGCAGCAGTGATAAGCCTGTTCACACTGGGCTCGGCGGCGGCTGAAACAGCGGTTGCCGGCTCATTCATTCAGACAAGCTTTCGGGGGTCGACAAGAAAATTCCGAAGCAATTAAGAATATATCAAAATATACAGAAACTGCCATTTGATGCAAAGCAGATTTTACAAATGCGTCAAATTTAGTTAAAATTACGACACACTGTATATATATCTGTATTGAAAAACCCAAAGACCGTATACATGTAACGTAAGATATAGCCTATGGTAACGTAAATTGCATCTTTTCGGGGTCAATTCAATTAAGTGTTGTCAATATCCAGAACAAGAAGAGATAAATTTCATTCCAGGTATTTGCTCTCATCTGAGAATATCAGATGAAAACAGGCAGATTCTTTAAAAAAAAAGACCGTGTTTCAGGTTTAATAAGCTCAGTGGAAATGAACAAATATTACGCAGATGGAATAGGCTTCTACTCTGACAAACTAACCAGAAACAATTTTGAATTAAATAAAAAAAAAAATTAGGACTTCTATGTGGGTCCTAGACAAACTAGAACCCATGTGGCAAGGCCTCAGTACGAATACCAAAGACTTTATTTGATGGGAAAATGCACCGTTGACATCGAATTATTTGTATGTAACGAGATAGACCAGGTTGAGGTGAACTTTCGTCTTTCGATTAACTACTGAATCGAAATCCAACTCTCTAAATCGAAATGTATACAGTTATACATTTCGGAATAAAAAGAAAAAACACAAAATATACACTCACCTACTGGTGTTATTTTGACTATTCCATGCTATTCTACCATTTCGGTAATTTCAGTAATCCTCGAAAGCCTTAATTACGTTACTCTTAGTTTACGCTCGTCTGACAAAGTTAATACTATAGATGTTGAAACTCAATGGGTCATGACTTCAGTGAGTGTGCTTAAAATCCCGGTTTGCATTGTATGGTTCTCCCCAGAGACATAAAAAGGAATGTCACAAGGGATTTCAATCTTCATATTGATGGTCATGGTATAAAAAAAGCGATTATGAATGACCATCGTCAAGTTCGCTTTTATTTTTCGAATCACCAATATTCACTAATCAGACGCCAGCGTCTACTCAAACAAAATCAACGCTGTTTCCTTCCCGTGTGAACAGGCCAGAACATCCGCCTCGCTAGTGGCTACGTTGTTTTCTTCGTAAATGACTCAAGTCTGTAAAGGCGGAGACCAACGAGTATACAGGGGCGACCAAGAAATGGCTCCACCTCCGCTCATTTTTGTCGGAACATTTTTAGTCGGTGGATGGACAAGAGACCATTGTTCTTACTCGTTATTTGTTCTTGGTCCTACGTAGGACAAGAGTGACACAAACAAAATAGAGTGATAATTCACGCTATCGTGCGACATGTGGCAACCCTGCTAAAAATCACAGCCCTGGAGAGATGAATCTGTTCGCATCTGTGTCCGGGTGTAACCCCCACCAGGTGCGAGTCCAAATCCTTGCTGCTCGCAACTGCAATTTAAGGTAACTGAAGGGAAGTATACTGATTCTTCAAAACAGCGTTATCTTTCTACCTGATGCTTACGAGTTACGACGGAGGCTTTCCTGGAATGACTGGAACAATGGCGATTACATCATAGACAGGTTTCTTCGATCGTTTTTTTTCTTGTTAGTTCATTTGTTTTGTTTGTTTTCTCTTTTGTTTGATTTGTTTCCCTGATTACAGAATATGAATTTAATTAATTAGTTAATTTATTTATGACCCGCCATTTCGGAAAGGCGGAGTAAATGAAGAAAGTAAACAAAACACATACAAACACAGAAAAAGACAATTAATTTTTAATCTTCAGTCAGGGAACAGTGGACGACGTCGTGTGCTGGTTGGGCCATGATTTTTGAAAGCGATGAGGAAACATCCAAAAGGGTAGCACTTGCATCTTGAATTTTGAACTTCTCCGTTAATGTATGGTTATGACATAATTTCGATAAGTGGAGCAGGTGCTTTGCATATTTAAAACAACATGATCTCATCTTTTTAATCTCCTTCTTTCGCAGAACATGAGTGACGCCAGAACGAAATAGTATAGAAGGAGCGCAGAAGGTGCTATACAAATTTCCCGAAGCTTACGATGCGCCCATAGGCGGTACGGATTGATCTAGAAACTTCTTGAACAACCGAAGAGCAAAATTTTGACAATGAAGATTTGAATGTTATGCCGAGCCACCATAGAGAGTCTGTTGATTTGACCATGAACAATCCAAGAGAGATAGAAGCTTTGGATACATTCGAACCATTTGACGAAGGGTTGAAATGCAGGTACTCACATTTTGACAGGTTTTTGAATGAAAGTTAAGTTTAACTTTCATTTTGAATGAAAGATAAGTCCCACCAATCGTGAGACGACAGCTTTATGGGGGGGAGGGCTAGATGAATATTGCCATTCTTTCTCTGTGATTGAACTTAACTAAAACTTCTGAATACTTGGTAGCAGGACATCCAACGTTTAAAACTCCCGCAAAAAACAATCCCTTTTCTTCATTTTCCACTGACAAGTTTTTTTCTTCCGGTTAAATACCTGTCAGTTCAGGTGGATTAGAACGAGGAAAACAAGGAATGGTGCTTTCTGATTTAATTATGTGTCAACCTTTACATGAAATCATAGTGGACTTTACTGACAAATAAAATGATGAAAAGATGCAGGTTTTCATTTTATTTGAAAATTCGAGCACAATAAAACCATACCGATGGTCGCGCAACACTGATTTTAATATGAATGAAAGCAAAAGCTCAAAAGTAATTTAAATGGGCACCTCCCCCAGAATCAGATGCTGCTGGAAAATTCAAACTGTTCTACGACACTCTGAAAGTCTACTGGAAAACCAGACGGGCCCAGAAGATATATTTCCAAGAGCACGACGGGGTTATCAGTTAAACAAGAATTAACTTATTAATGAAGTAACCTCTTTGTATTCAGACTAGCTAAAGGCTACCTAAGCATCGCTTTCATCAAAAGCGTTCATACAGCGTTTTAGGTAGGCCAAGGTAAAAATTTTATAGAAAATGTTAATAACCCCAATGGTCAAAAAGCGTAACACATGCCACTGGCAAAAAATTATACTTCGTTAATGTATTAATTAAAAACATGGAGAATTTTCGATGACTGATCGAAATACAGAATACAGAATGATTTTGTTGTATTGCTGCAAATTCTCGGGTATGGCTTAGACTATTAGCCATAGACTATCAATCAGCAAATCCTAAGAATATAAATGTCAAAAGTAAAGCCGCACCAAATAGTAGCTACTGGCTCCCCATGAACGAGTTTGACTTTCGAGAAAGTGGCGAGTTCTTGAGAACGACACTCGAAAGCGTACAACAACTTACTGCAGAACATAAACAGTTCAAGTTCTGGAAGAAATCTTAAAGTTCATCAATCATGATGTCAGATTACCACCCCCTAGAATACAATGTTACATCAAAAATCATATATCGGTACGCGTTTTTAGCTGACTGCCATACTCCAATTTACTATCTTCGACAAATATAAGCAGAGTTTCTTTTCTCTAATCCATTCGTTGTTGTTAGATACTTAGGATTATTTACACTGTGTGGAATCGGCTGCAAGTAAGTCGGTTATATTTGTACATTTTTGGCAGTTTTGTAACTTTACATCCAGAACACAAAATCTTCGGTACTACAAACAGTCTCGTCAGATAACAATAGAGCAAGCCGACCAGCTACAGAGACGGTTTATTTTGCAAGCCATGGCACTCTCGTCACTCAGCTCTACAAAATGCTTGATTTTCGCTCATGGTCTTGAGTTTTTTTTAATTTCCGCGCCTTGCAATACCATGCTCTGAAATCGTCTCCACCGATACCGACGAGATAATGACAAGCAATAACAAGAAAACGGCTTATTTTTTAAGCGCTCTCTAGTGGAAGTCAGAAATTTGTATGTGTGCCGCCAGTGTGCAGCATTTTATAAAAAAGCAAGTTAGTGCCCATCGTGCTTTAAGATTCAAAGAGCACCGCAAACAGATGTTTTCGATTTCTGTACGACCAGCAAACATGTTATCTCCAAGAATAGGAGCCAGGTTATAAGGGGCTACCTACGGGAGGAATAAACCCTCAAGATAGACGCTACTAAGCGTGCCAGCTCAATATACCTCAGCTGACACAAATGAGTTTTCGAAGAAAAAAAACTGGAAACAAACTAATACTGCTACTTACGGTAGGATATTTCATTGTAAAGAACGTCTCTAAGTTCCCAAACATATTCGGGTCTGTTCCTGTAAGTGGTTTGATCAAAGACACCCCAGGTAAGGGAATGTCCACAGGCCAGTCTCTTCGTCGATGTAACCTCCATTTCCTAAAACAACAAATAATCCCAGTTTACTTCAAGTGAAGCTTAATGCCAATTCCTGTTTTGTTTATTTTCTCTTCTTTTTTTTAAAGCCCATTTGGTGGTTTTACGGCCCTTGGCACACTGTCAGATGTTTCATAACATATCAAACAAGAGTGCTCACTTTTAACAGATAACACTTGGATCTGTTACTATTTTGCATATGTTATCATTGACCGTTATGCATAACAGGAACTACCAAGAAGAGCGGAATAGCGTCTGCTTAATTTTTCGATATCATGATGACACACAGAAAAGTCAGTATTTTCTTTTCCGGCGGTGTTTCGTCTCTTCTTCTATGTACAACATTTTTACAGTAGTTTCAATGATCGTTCTATTTTATTTCTTTCTGGTCTCCCCTCGGTTTTAAAGAAACAAGATCTTCATTCCCTCCATTCTTGTTATTACCGATATGCAAAATTCCTCCTTTTCCAACCCCCTTGGTACAACAAGACCAAAGGTTTCGATGGGATCACACAAATTTCATATCTGATACAGACTATTGGATCTTGTAGATATCCGGTCTTCGCCAGACTCCTTGAAAATTTGCACTATTAAAATTTAGAAACAGATTAAGGCCAATGGCTATCATCTGGGAAAACCAAGTTCAGATATGGATTCAGTGTGTGTATTTACCCATTTGCGTGATCGCTACTTTGATGAAACTGATCAAAACTTTCAGCTGCCTTTCTTCTGACAAATTTCCGGTTTCTGCCGGATTCTGGGCGAACTACTTATCCGTTAAGAAAAAACTCAAAAACGAATTCAGCACATCTCCTTATCCATGTATCGAACCTCTAATCAACTTCAGATACAACTTATAAGTTTTAACAAATTTTCAGGTTTTGGCCGGATTCCGGGCGAACTATTGGCCTCGCAAGAGAGTAATTTAACTATACGGATTCGCATGCCTGCTTACCACCACATCGAATCTCTAATCAACATCAGGTAAAAGTTTAGTTATTCAAAAATTTCCGGTTTCAGCCGGATTCCGGGTGAACTATATATCCTGGTATAAAAGGATTGTCATATACGGATTCAGCATCTCTTCTTACCCCTGAATCAAACATCTAATCAAGTTCAAATCAAGCTTTTACTTTAAACAAATTTCCGGGCTAACTACTAGTACGGCGAAAAAATAATTTTCATAAATGTGTTGAGCATGTCTCCTTACCCCTAAATTGTATATCTAATCAACTGCTTACACTAGTATGTTCATAAATTTTCGGATTTTAGCCGGATTCCGGGTGAATTACTTGTCCGGCGAGAAAATAATTTTCATATTCGGATTCAGTATGTCTCCTTACCCTTAGATCGACTATCTCATCAGCTTTCAAAATATTTCGTTTCGTCCCTTAATCTGAACCCCCTCCCCTCTCCCATCCTTAAATATAGGGCTACAGAGCCTATCGTCGAACTTGACCTGTACTTTGACCCAAAGAGCCCTCATGCCATATTTGAACAAAATATTTCAACCCCTTCGAGAGTTATCTTGCTAACAGACGGAAAACTTTTACGAAGTCATAGGTATCCCTCCACTTACGTTTTGGGATCCCAAAAACAGACATATGATTTCGCGTTACGAGCTTCCGGATATATCGATGAAACTTTCTGCCCTAAGTAAAAAAAAAGTCTCCACAACGTCCATCTCACCTTCCCAGATCATCACGGCCTGTCCCTTCTTCTTTAGTGAATTTTAATGTCTTTTAGCGTTTTGTTCAGTTTTTTGTTCTTTTTCACTGTTTGTAATCCACTATTCTGTCTTTTCAGCGGGTTGTAAAAATAAATAATGCGTAACGTTTGCAAAATAATGACAGTTAACATCCTAAGTGTGATTTGTGAAAACTGCGCATCCTTGTGTTATCTGTTACGAAACTTCTGCCAGTGCAGCTTTCGGCTCAAGGGGAGGGAAGTCTTGGTCCGATAAATCCTCCTTCCTGGTTTAGGTGTGCTTTCTATCCTTCCTAAGACTGCAGTTTACTCACACCAATTTTCCTGCTTCCATCACCGACAACTTAGATAAATGCGTAGGCCAAACTCTAATTGACAGATGCCAGCCGGCTAGAATTAACTAATTTTTCTCCCAATTTTCGAAATTCCAAGATAACGAACTTCATTGTCGCTGGAAAACCAGTCCAAGGTTTGACAGGTTTCTAAACCAACCACTGTCGTCATATGAAAACGTGGCTGTCATTATTTATCTTTGGTGCTATCGAGGGTGCCGTCGGGTATGAATAATGCAGTGTTTCAGGCGTTGCTAGTCAGCTCTATTACGATATCAATTATATATCATATCATTAAACAAACCGCAGTCGAAGGCAGCCGATGGTTTCCGATCTTTTTAGAAACTAATATGAAACAAGAGCTACGAGCTCATATGGCACTTGTACGAGTAGGCTGTACAAGAAAGTAGATGAGAACGTCACAAAATACACCCGCCATCCAAATACGCGGTTCGGAAGAAATAGGATATTTAGTTTCACTCATTTCTGAGCAGTTCCATATGGCTGTCTGATCTGGAGCAGCAATTTTTACAGTAATTTCAAAAGAGTCCAGATTCTTCAGAACAAGGCCGTGAGGATCATAGGCAAGTATGTCCAGGATGTGAATGATACAAGTGCTTGTTTTAAGTCTTTAAATTTGCTTAACGTGGGACAACTACGGGATTATCAAGCGGCAGTTTTCGTTTTCCAGTGCGTGCATAATCTAGTCCTAAGTGTTTTTCGTGATACTTACCGTGCAAACAGTGATATTCATCAATATGATACGAGGAATAGTGAAAATTTGGTGATTGAGCTTAAGAGTAGCACAAGAGCAGGATTTCGATTGCAGTTTCTTGGAACTGCAGTCTGGAATTCTTTACCAGTGAGCATCAGGGCGGCTGAACATCTTTTAGAGTTTAAGAGAAAATTAAAAGAATATTTAGTAAAAGATGGTTGAGAAATGTATTTATTTGTTAGGGGGTAGGGGGCGGTAGGTAGGTAGGGTGGTCTGGCTGGTTGGGAGGAATGGTTCGTTGGGGGTGGTAGGGAGGAATTGGTGGATGGGTGGTCGGGGTGGTAGGGGAGGGAGTAGGGTTGTTGGGAGGTATATGTTTATTTCGGAGGATATAATGTGAAGGAGTCTGGTCTGTTTTTGTTTTTTTTTGTTTTTTTTTGGGGGGGGGGTCTGTTCTTTTCCTTTTTTTTCATTAGTTATTTATTATGTTGTTTGTTGGTGTGTTTAGAAAATGGTTAACCTTTACTACTGCACGCCAGCAAAAACGTAGGTTTTTCCATTAGTGCAGTAGATGTAAATACAGAAGAGTTAAACCGTGTTTATTAATAAAATAAGTATCCTATCCTAAAGTATCCGACATCGTCTCGATTGTCTGTAGCAAATGCACATGACTGTTCAAACTTTCATCCCAATAAATCCATTTATTTGATCCCTAGACGTGCTACACGATTTCTGGTACTCACTCTATTTCCACCTACCATGGCCGAATCTGGTTCGGAATAAAAAAAAATCGCCACCTAAAGCATCTTCGTTTATACCATCTATCAAGTTTCACTCGAATCTGAGCATTTTTGGAAAGTTCCGGTACCCCTCCCCCTCCCACCAACTTTGTCGGAGCCGGTTCGGGCCCAATCTCTTAATTCCCTTTTCCTGTCCATCAAGTTTGACTGAAATTGGAACATAGCCTATCTGCAAGTTTCCAATACCCCCCCTACCTTGGCCGAATCCGGCCCGGACGCCAAATAACAAATCTAGGTCGCATAAATTCGGCACTGTCGAATTGCATCTCATTCGGTAAGTCCCCCCACCCCCAATTCCCCTAACCGTGGTCGCATATGGTTCGAACACATGTTTTACATGTCGCGGCCATCGATTCGTATCACCCATGAAGTTTCACTCGAACAGACCACTCGTTCGAAATTTATAGAAGTCAATTTCCATATTTCTCTTCTCTTGCTCCCCAAAAAATGCTCGGATCTAGGAATGGAAGTTTCCGGGGGTATGTTGTGTCAGGTTCTTAAGTCAAGATAATACGGGTCGCTAATATGCCTGCAAAGTTTCGTTGTCGTTTTACATCTGGAACTATTCAAACTCACGACTACCGGAATTCCAGGAAACCCCCTCCAACTCCCCCCACAGAGCCCCGAAACCATCTGGCTCCGTCAATTTCATCTAGGCCTAATGCTTGTTCCATCCATAAAGTTTCGTCCCAATCCCTCTGCTTTTACAGTTCCTTGAGTTTTCCACCCCCCCCCCCATCCCCACAGGTATCGGACCCGACCCGGACGTGATACTGAACGTCCGAGGCGATAGCTCACCAGACAAGTTTCATTCAAATCCGATCACCCGTTCAAAAGTTATGCACGCCACTAGATTCCGGACTCCCCATCCACCAACTCCCCCCACGATGGTTGGGTCGGGGAAACGGCTGTTCTCAAGTCAATCTGTTCGGATCCCTGACATACCTGCCAAGTTTCATCGCCCTAGGACATCAGGAAGTATGCCGAACTCGCGGGATCGCTAGAAATCCGGACCCCCACTCCAACTCCCCCACAGTGCCCTGATCCGGTCCGGTTATGTCAATGACGTGTCTAGGACCTTTGCTTGTTTTTCCCACCAAGTTTCATCCCGATCCCTCCACTTTAAGCGTTTCTCAAAATTTCCGGTTCCCTCCTCCAACTCCCCCCAGTGTCATCGGATCCGGCCCGGATTTAAAGTGAGGTGTCTGAGACACGAGGTCATCCTAAATATCAATTTTCATCAAGATCCGATCACCCGTTCGCAAGCTAAAAATACTTCAAATTTTGGCTTCACCCTCCCTCCCCCCCCCCAGATGGTCGAATCGGGAATTGACGATTTCCTATTTAAGCTGGTCGGGTCCCAGACATGCCTGTCAATTTCCATCATCCCAGCACATCAGGAAGCACGGAACTCGCTGGATCACTACAAATTCGGACTTCTCCCCCCCCCCCAACTCCCCCAAAGTGAGCGGATCCGTTCCGGTTATATCAGTCACGTATCTAGGACTTTTGCTTGTACTTTCCGCCAAGTTTCATCCAGATCCTTCCACTCTAAGTGTTTTCCAAGATTTCCGGTTTCCCCCTCCAACTCCCCCCAGTATCACCGGATCCGGTCTGGATTTAAAATAGAGGGTCTGAGACAAGAAGTCCTTCCATATATCAAGTTTCATTAAGATCCGATCACCCGTTCGTAAGCTAAAAATATCTCATTTTTCCTATTTTTTCCGGATTCCCCCTGCCTCCACTCCCCTCCAGATGGTCGGATCGAGGAAGCGACAATTTCTAATTTAATCTGGTCCAGTTCCTGATATGCTTGCCAAGTTTCATCGTCCTAGCTTATCTGGAAGTGCCCGAACTAGCAAAACCGGGACCGACAGACCGACTGACGGACAGAAATTACAATCGCTATATGGCACTTGAGAAAGCTCAAGTGCCATAAAAATAAAGGTACAATTGTAAATTAAATTTGTAGTAACGGTCTTAGTGTCTTCTGTGGATTACATCTCATTGACTACGACAAATACACACGACTGTTCAGATGGGAACTAAAGATGGTCAGCACTCGGCACTCGGCGTTGCCAAGCTGATACAATTTTTCGAGCTTCTAAAGATCAGAAAAAGTATTCTTAAGTAGCCTACACGAATACAATTTGACGCCCTTTATATTGTAAAAGCTGTTAAATTAACATATGGACAGGCATTGGTCCTCGAACTGACAATAAGCAGTCATAGCAGAACAAAACGTGTCCTTTTGAAGAAAAGTTGTTTTTTCAGCGGCCAACAAGGTAGAACTTTAGTGCTTACCGTGGCAACCCTGACGACGCTGCTCCCCTCCTCGGCCTACTGGCGGAACCAACCAAGCGATCTGATTGGCTCTGCATAAGAGAATAGAGCCTGGCTCTATTCTCCTTATTCGCCTTATTGCAGCGCGCCCCGAGGAAAGAGGAATCTTTAATAAGCCTTCTACGCCGTATAACACCTATTTGGACGTTGCTTAACCGGATTTCTCAGATGAGATTTCAGGGTCTAGGCGAGAACCCCCCCAGCGAAAAAAAACCCGGACACCCCCCCCCCCGTTGACAAAAAAAACAACAGGCGACCCCTCCCCCCCCCCCCCCCCCCGAATCCTTCACATTTAATACGAATGCAAAACATTTAAATTGACTTCCCGTGGTCTTAGTCTGTCAAGTGGACCCGTCTGTCAATCCTCACACCAAGTTCCATCAAAATATGTCATTCCCTTCGAGAGTTATAGTGCGCACAGACGGACAAATTTTGCGATGTCATAGGTATCCCGCCACTTACGTTTTGGGATCCCAAAAACTAACGGCAACTAACTGCAGCTTCCCCGGCAAGAAGGGGATGTAATTGAGAAAGGATTGTTGGGGGGGGGAGTCGTTACACTGAGTGGCACGGGTTTCGATCTTTCAATTTTAACACCTCACTGACCACAGCTTCAGGTGAATGCGTGTGTTAGTTCACTTCGGCAATTATTCTCTCACCATCAACCTTCTCCTTCGCTTTACACTCCCTTCCCTTGTATATATTTGTTCTGCCTACGCTTAACTCACTCAAAACTAAGAACACATCCAGCCAGCACTTTTTGCTTCCCATATACATACCCTTTGTGCACGCACAAGCTTATTCTTACACTTGTTACTGGATGTCCACTGTACTTCAGACATTACTGTACAGTCAAGTCTGCGAATAAAGTTGCGTCCAGTTATTCTACTCTTATATATCCGTCAGTAGGTACATGAGCCAATCCGAGTACCCAGCTAATCCCCTGTACTATACGTAGCGTAGGGATTACTTGGGACTAGGAGATTCTTTTTGGATTGTCTTTTTTATTTATACGGGGGGGGGGGGGGGGGTTGATATCGTTTTTTGGGTCGGGGGGGGGGGGGGGGGGGGGGGTTGTCCAGGTTTTTTAGCCGGAACCCGAGATTTCATTTCGTCCCGGTTAGGCAAGGGGGCCCTTCCGACCTTAGAATAAAAGCGAAATCGCGAGATCCAGTGGCTAATACGTTCGACTCACCACGATACGTGACGGCGCCTATTAACGGGGTTAAACTTTCACGACCTGGATGAAAGTATATCGCGATATGCTTTCATAGTGTATCGCGGTCCTTTATCACAAAATAACTGGGACGTTAAATGACAACCATTCGTTTACGAGTGTACGTTCGAAATACGACTTGTTTACTTTGGTCTCAATAATCGTATCAGAATAACGCAGTCCGAGCGCATGCGCACTTGTTTTTATTACTATGGCATTTCTCCAATGGAGTTTTTAATCTAAAGTTCTTGCACCTATTTAAATAATAGCCCCTTTCATCAGCCATTATTCAGTGATATCAATTGCCACACCGCACCTACCAAAAAGAACATGATTATGCGAACCTCCATTAAATCAAACTTTCAAACAAGTACCGTGGAACAACCTAACTTTCCTTCTATTAAGGACGTATTTCACAACATTTGTGACCAGATTATAATGCCCCTGAAATTTTACCTCCTACACAAGCTTTAACTAGCGCGACGAAAGTAGGGATTTATCCTAGGGTGCCGACTGACAAAGAAGTAGACACTACTTATGAAGCAGGAAAGCTTTACTTCTTTGAACGTTAGTTAACTTTGAGTAGTGCAGTTTTGAGCTAAATGGTAAACTGGACGACCTAACAAAAGAACATGATTATGCGAACCTCCATAAAATCTAACTTTCAAACAAGTACCGTGGAACGACCTAACTTTCTTCGGTAAAGCTTTACTGAAAGGCAGCTTATTTTTGGGATCCCAAAACGTAAGTAGAGAGATACCTACGACATCGCAAAAGTTGTCCATCTGTCAGAACGATAACTCTCGAAGTGACCGAGATATTTGGATGAAACTTGCTGTGAGGATTCTTTGGGTTACTAGTAAGGTCAACTTCGTAGATAGGCTCTGTAGCCCTATGTTTAGGGGTGGGGAAGGGGGTTTCAAATTAAAGGGCAAACATTTCTTAAAAGCTACTGAGATAGTTGATTTAGGGGTAAGGAGACATGCTGAATCGGAATATGAAAGTTATTCTCTTGCCGGACAAGTAGTTCACCCCACAACATTTGTCGACCAATTTTCGGTAGCAGTCCCTACCCCTTTATTCTCAAACCTGTATAGCTCTGCGCGTTGGATGACGACATTCATTTGTTTATTCTATGGACGTCGGAGAGATCTAGTGTAATCGACGGTCGAAGGGGTTGATATATAATGTTCGAACGAGGAAATATGTTGTTCAATGAGGAGTTACTGGTAAAGTATAGGGGAACTTCGAAAGTTATTCATGCCCCAAGATTCCGGATTCCCCATCCCTCCATTCCCCCCACGGTGGTCGGGTCGGGGAAGTTACTATTTCTAAGTTAGTTTGATGGGGCCCCTGATACACCTGCGACGTTTCATCGTCCTAGCACTTCTGGAAGTGCCATAACTAGAGAACAATGGACCGACAGTCCGACCGAAAATTGACCGGTATATGGCAGTTGAGCGAAGCTGCAAGTGCCATAAAAAACCCTTCCAAGGGTGGTCCGAGGGATTTTTCTGACGTATTAGAAAACAATTTATCTGCAGCATCAAGAGGATCCGGCAAGCTGTATCTCTCCCGCAGACCGCAGTCTCCCGTTCCTTGTCCAAGGTGGTACCCGAATGAGGAACTTTGCATATTTGCTTCTAATCTTTATCTTGTCTGATCGAGTTAATGAGGGAGAGAAACAGCATTATACACTTTTGCAAGGTGGCGTTTACCAAGGTTAAGTTTCACCAAGGTTAAGTTTTGCTCAAACTGCACGAGCATACGCATTACGTATCTTGGGCTCAGTTCGAGCGATAAGTAACTTCCGAGTCGACTTTAGGAATAGGTAATCCAAGATAGACTAGTTCATGCGATGGTATGACGTCAGGGTCACCCAGAATCACTGTGTCTGGGGTTTCAGATCGTTGAAAATTAAATGTCTGTCTGGGGTTTCAGATCGTTGAAAATTAAATAGGAAAAGTTGAGACTTAGCCACATTTGAAGAAAGACCAATTTCATTGTAATTCTTTCGGATCTCCTTCTAACTTTTTTCCAAGCTAAACACTTAGGTTAAAAACATCATCTGCATAACATAAAATAGACACACTGACACCATTCAGTATGCAGCAAGGGGATAAATCGCCGTGTGTAGGGCCCCATTATTGTAAATAGTAGGAGAAGTAATGGCCCCGAACTTCAGTTGCGTATTTTTGGATTCACTTTTGTTTCGTCAAAGTTTGTAGTTTGGCTCTTGTGCGTTTACTTACAACTTACTTGCGTTTTATTGAGTTCTTGTTTCCGAAAAGTCAAACTACACCAAACTATGTCAGCGAGGTAGTTTGTAGTCTGAGCTCTGTAGTTTCAGGTTCGAAACTACAGCAAATGGAATGGACAAATAAAACGGCTTTTAAGCGAAACTACGCCTAAACTACATCCAAAAAAACGTAACTTTAATCCTGAGATGAACGCGAAGTTCTGAGGGAAGAAGCGAATAGCCAATGGTGGGGTGTCTATACATACAATAAAGAGGTCGAAGTACGTCAACTGACACCACTCTTTTTAAAAGCTCAAGCACGATAGCCTGAGAATGAATCAGAGATTCGAAACCATTACTAACGTCATATCCACCAATAGCCAAGGGGCTACCCCACCCTTCCGCATCCTTTATAGACAAAGGACCCCTCTTGCTTTTCACTTCTTTCACTTCCCCAGTGGCGGGAAACCCTACTTCCGGGAAAGTTTATGTGAAAAAGTCATTTCTAGTAAGAGCTGTGCTGTAAAGGAGTTAAATCGGAAGCACTCTAGCACTTACAATGAAGTAGACTGAAGGAGGTAGATGCCAAGAATATGCTACTGTAGAAGAGTGTTCTTTTATTTTACGAAGTTGGTAGCCTACCAGTTACGCATTACGGTGCGGAATTGTGGGGACGGGTTAGAGACCATGGATAAATTTAGTTATAGTTAATTAAGTTATTATAAATACATGTTGGGACTGAGCGAGAAATCCAACGGGGTACCGCTAACAGAGGATGTACGATTACTTGCACTGAGATTGGTGAATATCGTAAAGTACTGGGAAAGGCTAGCTGCTATGCCAAATAACCGACTAGTAAGGGAAGCGTTCGAATTGACGGTACAGGATAAAAGGAAAGGGTGTGGCATATAAAGGGAAGGTCTATTCTAGATAAGTTGTGGACTGTCGTCGCTATTGAATGAGGGAAAGCCTCAGGGGGGTCAGATAGGTTCCATGGCGCACATGATTAGACAGGCCTGGAGGACAAAGAAAAAAAAAGTTTAGTTTGCTGTAATGACGTCTAGGCCATCCCTGGAGCTCTGCGCAAAGGCCAAAGGTGCTTAGGGAACTATTTTATGGCAGGACTAAAAATGGATGAGGTAAATTGTTGGTATCGGTCCGGAGCGAACTTCACCCCATTTACAGGAATAACATAACTATTTAGGTAAAGTTAGGATAGCGGATGGTCTTTTTTTCTTGCCGGGTGTGAGGAGGGGCTCGGGAAAATACTGAGCACTTTATGATTATTCGCGAAGAATTAAAACATTTGAGGAAGGATATTTTAGGGTGGGATACGGGGGAAATGAGTGGTTGATACGAACCCTGGAAGAAAAATCCTTTATAGGAATATAAAACCGTAGAAGGGTCAGTTGTCAAGGGTCAGTTGTCTGGGAATGTCACACAGGGATTACTCTCAACAGGCTTACCCTGGTTTCGATTTGTGCCGTGGAGTTTGAGGAAGCACTGAGTTCGCACTGAACTGCGCGTATTACTACGAACCGAATACTTTCTGGACTGTTAGTGTATGAATTCGCCTGAAAGGATCGTAATATTCCGAATGCGGGGCCTTTGCGAAAGTAAACAAAAACTTACCCATAAACTATTGCCATAAGATGAAGGCACCAAACTCCAATCCAGAATATCACAATACCCACAGCAACAACATCCACTACTCTCATCCATTCCATCACGCATCGACCAGGCAATAACCGGCGCCACTGGCTCTCGAACCCGGAACTGACCTGAAAGAGAACTAGGCTATCACTACAGCCTATGCATGTGAGCTACAGTAAATAAGAAGATGGTAGTAAATAATTGACTGAGCTCATGGTGAAAAGGCGGAACTTCCGGAAACAAACCGATATCAGGGGTTAAGGACTAGTATGACCAATTGTAAACGGTACTCATGTCGACGGTATGGCGTGAATGGTTCCAGACCATTCTGCCTATCTTCAAATGGGCTATCAGAGGGGTTGGTCGCGAACCCCTTACTACAGTATAGGTACGTTTCTTTGAACACTTCTAGAAATTTTAGACCATCTTGGTTTTGTTTTAAATCAGTTGTCATTTCAATGTATTTTGTAAATATTTCGCATATTTGCCTCTCCTAGCGAATAGCTATTTGATATTAAAGTTGGTGACACCAAATTATGAGCTTGATATCAACTGAGTGCCAAGTGTTCCAGCTTTATTCTGAAAAAAAAAGAGAATGAAATCAAATTCCATTAATTCGATTTGCTATTGCATTCCGAACGTAATGCAAACCTGTTGTAACTGTTTAGACGAAGTAAACTGGCGGGGAAAGTGTACCAATGCAACTGAGCAGGAAAAAGGCAAATATTCGAAAGCATCTGGAATATCTTTTGGTCCGATATTATTTACCGGGGGTGGAGTCTGGGTGGAGCTTCGCGTGTTGCCTCTTGCAGTATTAAGTGTTACCTCCAAGGAAAAGTGATGAAGCAGTCAGAAAAGGCGGGAAATTCAAACAGTGCTGATTCTGAGGATAATACAAATGGAAACGACTTTTCAATCTCGGGTCAGATTTGCAATATGAAGCTTATGTTATCACGACCCTTCGCAAAGACGGTGAAGCCCAAGGGAATGCGGCGTTTGGTGACTCAGGGGAGCAATTAAGCAACTTGAACACTGAAGCGAAGACCTAACAGGCATGCATTTAGTTCAGATTCAATAGGATCGGTGTGATGATTGTAATTTTATTTTGGTCTTCTCAGGACTGTAAAGAATTGCATCTAGAAGAGGTATTAAAATTGGACAATTTAAGGTATTTAGTTGTCAAAATGTACTCAATGAGTTATTATGTTTTGTTTTTAAGTTGTACTGTCTGCACAGAATTTAGTTCAAATCACTTTCTCGTGTAGTTGCAAAACACAGTAGGCTGTAAACTATTTCCTAATTTTAGATTAACGATTGCTGATTGTAAGATATCTTTTAAGACGTCTTAGTTTGTGGAAAGGACTTATTATTCTTGGTCAAAAATGTGTATCATTATCTCGGATAGTTGCAGTTTACATCTGGCTAGATTTGTCATTGTCTATGCTAATAACAGACCGCTTTTTCATCATCGTTTTTTTTACATTATCATGTTTTTGCATCATTCAAATTCGAATTTTGGGCATAGCTGACTAACTATATCCAAAGAGTTGTTATGTTTTGTTTTAAGTTGTACACTTTACACAAAATTTAGTTCATAGCATTTCTCGGATAGGTAACAGTTGGTAAAACAGTTGGGTTGAAGCATTTCCTAATTTAAATTAATGACTGATTATGGAAATTGACAACTATACGATTTCATTCATTCAGATACAACTTATTATTGTTGGTCCAAATGTATGTCATTATATCGGGTAGTTATCTAAATGTTTCATTATCTATCCTATTAAAACTCTTTTCTTTCATCACGATGAACCTGCCAGCCATGGAGATTACATGAATATTTTTGTGTGAAAAAAAGAAGAAGTAAATGTTACTTCCCACTTCTCCAGAGACGGATATTCTACCTGACTTTCTAAGCCTAGAGTAAAAACATTTGGAAACTTGTCCCTTCCTTCTTTAAACTTGTAGTATTCAGTCCAAATCGGTCCTTTTCTGCCTGATTGAACATCACTTATTTTTATTTTATTTTCGTTGTGCAACATTGTCAGTGCTAAAGTATGCCACCAGGCATGTGCACTGGTCCGTGATTTGTATCTATGTTTGTTGTAATTAAATACTACTACTACTTCTATCATCTCATTGTACTTTAGCCCCTTATCTCGTCTTTTAAACTAGTGGTAGCTGCGATTTAATTGTAGAGCATACGGCAAAATGTCGGCCTTTTTCTGTATAAATTGAATTCGGCGCACTTTCTTGACACGGAGAACGGCGATCAGAAGAACCAGCGCCAATAATTACTCTGTGGTCGGGACAGGCGCCGAGTAGGCTCCACCCGCGATACTTGAGAAGCGGGCGGAAAGACACGTCGCATGATTCAAGTCTTCTCAATTCTTCCCTTATTTATTCTTGGTATTATTTGAGCTAAATACTGTGCGTAAATAGTTACTTTGGTGCCGTCCATTGTTAGGCGATATCTAATGTAATACATTTCTCGGAATAGACAAATACTTATATGGAGAACGGCCACGACCGCATCCTGACGACGGTAATGCCGCTGGTCGCTGTTTTCGACTTCTTCGACAAAGCCAGCCAGTATTCTGCAGAATTGATAGTTACGCCGTAGAAATAGCAAAAGCATGTAATTATGAAGCTAAAGATCGAGATTTCCCGTTAGAAATTGGTAAAAAGGACCGAGTTTCACAGATGTCACAGGTTTTTGCGGCCAAATGTCGCAGGTTCCGAGAGAAAAGTGGCAACACTGGCGACAGCTACGACCGAAACAGCGATTGCAGGTGAACTGGACGTCAAGAACAACTTAGCACAACTGCTGAAACCGTCTTACTTGCACATGCTAACGCTATCGATTTCTTAATCGGACCCCCGTGTCACCTTACCCCCTAGCCCGGCGGCACACAACAGAGAAAAGACCTTGGTATTCACGACACGTGTTTTCTAAGCGACCTTTTAGAGCTGCTGAAAAGAATCCACGTGACTTCCGCAGCTCGGTCATATTCTAGAGGCATGGAAGCATCGTCCACAAGAAGTTGTTCAGAGTATCAGAACTAGGACTTGTCCGATCAGAGCTGAATTTCTTTCATTTCTGACTGACGTTCTAAAACAGAGCCCCCCCCCCCCCCCACCCACAAAACAGGACCAAAGGCTTCTTCGGGATCACAAACGTCTGCACGCTAATAAACCACGGTAGGCTATTGGTATAATAAATTATTAAATACACAATTTCCCTAGTCACATTCGCAACTTATTAGGAGTAACCCTTTCCAAAGATGAGAAAGGAGTTATAGAAGTAACATTCGTTCTGTTTGCCAATTCATCGACAGTGTTTAACCCCTTGTTTCTTTATCTACGGTGATATGGCAAAGAAGTGTATCTAATATTCATCAATATCGACGCAAGATTATGCGAACGGGTCTCACGGAAGTGTTTGTTTGCCTTTCTAGCTAAGCAACCGAAGAAACACGAGGCTGTGCAGCAACGGTGGAGGGTGATAAAAAATACATTTACCACTTAGGTTCAAGGTTATCTTTACTTACAAACAAATGTCTCTTTAACACTTCCGCTGTTGACAGCAGAGCCCGAGCGCACAGGAAAATAAGACTAAAGGTTCCGATGGGATCCCAAAATTTAATTGTTATCAGACTTCTTGATCCAAACAATCAAATCTTGTACATTTCCGAGTCTTCGCCAGACCCCTTTAACAATTTTGCTATTTATCCATAATCAACCGCTTGAATATGTAAAAACAAAAGTGTTACAGTTTTGAAGTTTCCCGCGTCCGGTCAAACAACTAATCAGATGAGGAGAACAAGTTCGGATATGGATACAACAAGCATGTTTACTCCGGTATCTCATCTCTAATCGACTTCAAAAATGTCTTCTAGATTTTTTTTTTAATACCAAATTCCTCGTATTTTAGCAGCATTCCCAGCGAACAAAAAATCTGGTGTCACTGACAGCCGAACCTTTCAATCCAAATTTCCAGGTTTTTTGCAAATTTTGGTAGCTTATCCGTCAAGGAAATAAAATTCAAAACTCGATTCAGCATGTCTCCTTATTCCGACACCGAGTCTCCAATCGACTTCAGAAACAACTTTGAGCTTCAAGCAAATTTCCATTTGGCAGAATTTCTGATGAATCATTTGTCCGGCAAGAAAAGTTCAGATATGGATTCAGTAAGCCGTCTTACCCCTTAAAGGAATTAGCTTACAAAACATATTTATTTTTGGCCTTAATTCGAAACCCCCTCCTCTGCCTCCAAATACAGGGCTAAAGGGCCCATCTACGGACGTGGCTTGTACTGTACTTTGCCAGTGAATCTTTCTAGAAGTTTAAACAATATATATCAACCCCCCCCCCCCACAATCCAAAAACCAAAGAATACGTACGCTATGTTTAAACACTCTATTAATCCCAATTAACTTTGCACAAGTGTCAGAGGGCAAAAATGTTGCAGTTACACGGAAATAATTTATATATAGTTATACTCTATATCGACTATGTTAAAACTTCCTTCTAAATTTCCCGATTCAGCGCGAACTACTTATCCAGCATGAAAATAATTTTCATATTCTGATGCAACGTGTGTCCCTACCCCTGAATCGAACATCTAATCCACTTCAGATACAACTTTTACTTTTTGGGATCCCAAAACGTAAGTGGAGGGATACCTATGACATCGCAAAAGTTGTCCGTCTGTCCGGTCCGTCCGTCTGTAAGCACGATAACTCTCGAAGGGAACGAGATATTTTGATGAAACTTGGTGTGAGGATTCGTTGGGTCGTCGGACCAGTCAAGTTCGTAGATGGGCTTTATAGCCCTACATTTAGGGGTGGGGGAGGGGGTTCAAATTAAGGGGCAAACAAAATATTTTGAAACAGCTAATGTGATAGTCGATTATGAGGTAAGAAGGCATGCTGAACACGATGGTGAAAACCATTTTGTCACTGGACAAGTAGTTTGCCCGGCATCCGGCCGAAACCGGAAAGTCTGTTAAAAGTAAACGTTTTATTTGAAGTTGATTAGATATTCGATTTAGGGGTAGGAAGACATGCTGAAGACGATGGTGAAAACCATTTTCTCGACGGACAAGTAGTTCTCCCGGAATCCGGCCCAAACCGGAAAGTTTGTTAAAATTAAATTTTGTATCTGGAGTTGATTAGATGTTCGATTTAAGGCAAGAAGACATGCTGAACACTTATGTGAAAACAATTTTCTACCCGGACATGTAGTTTGCCCGGAATCCGGCCAAAATCGGAAAATTGTTAGAAGTTAAAGTTTTATTTCTGGTTGATTAGATAACCGATTTAGCGGTAAGAAGAGATGCTGAATCCGTGTGTGATAATCATATTTTACCCGGACATATAGTTCGACCGGAATCCGGCTGTAGTCCGAAAATTTGTTATAAGACAAATTTTTATTTGAAGTTGATTAGATGTTCATTATTGGAGAAAGAAGATCCCTGAGTTCGTTTTTGAGCTTTCTTTTTTCACCGGACAAGTAGTTCTGGAGTTCGGCCGAAACCGGGAAATTGGCAGAAGTGGCAGGAAGTTTTCGTCAAAACAGATATGACTTATAGGGGTAAACACGCATGCTGAATCCAAATCTGAGCTTGGTTTTCTCAGATGATTAGCTACTTGGCCTTAATCTTTTTCTGAATTTTAATCGTAAAAATGTTCAAGGAGTCTGGCGATGACTGGATCTGGCTAAGACAAGAGCTAGTTGTCTGGATCAGATATTGAATTTTTGGGATCCCATCGGAACCTTTGGTCTTATTCCAAAATGTCCGTTTTTTGCCGAATTTCGAGTGAACTACTTGTCCGGCAAGAACATAATTTTCATATTCGGATTCAGCATGTTTCCTTACTCCCAAATCGACTACCTCATTAGCTTTTAAAATTGTTTTTTGTTGTCGTGTCTTAATCAGAAACCCCTCCCCCACCCCTCAATACAAGGCTACAGAGCCCATCTTCGAACTATCTGACCCAAATAGTCGTCATGCCAAGTTTGAACAAAATTTCTCAACCTCTTCGAGAGTTATCGTGCTAACAAACGAAGAACTTTTGCGATGTCATGGGTATCCCTCACTTACGTTTTGGGATCCCAAAAGGTAAAACAAAAAATAACTTCAACATGACGAACCATACCCAATAATATCACATACCCAATAAAATCCCACAATCGGCTATACACAGCTCTCAAAAGGCTCTCACTAGAAGGATTTGAAAGTTGTTTACAACGTTAAACAGATATGTCAGCTGACTTTACTCGAGCGATACTCGATCATATGTTAATTTTCTAGCTTTGAGCCTGAAGAGGACCCTTCTTACGGAAGGGCTGGAATTTCAACCGAATAAAATCTGATGACGTATCCGTTCAACGCAGTGAATAATGATTCGCAGTCAGCTTGGGCTGAAAGAAAATTTCAAAGTTAGTCTCCGAGGATCTGTATCGCTCTTCCTAACGAGCAGGGGTAGAGGGTAACATAAGGGATTACGACTTCGTAAGTTTGCAGGCAAGAAGTTTCATGTTTCACAAGAATGTGAAACCAATTTTGAGTCCAAATTTGGGTTCTTGACATCATTCACAGTAAAATCATCGGTGACGTGGGGGATCGTAAGTTCCCAAAATATGCAGTACCTGCCACAGAGTAACTGTTGTCGCTTCTAGGTTTCGTGAAAAAAGGTCAACTCAAGGCAAGTGGCGTGCTTAAAATTCTATTTCACAGAAAGCTTTGTGAGAGGTTAAACAAGGTATATAATCCGTCACGGACCCTCCATCGTAAGACCCTTTTCATGTCAAACAGGAAATCCCAAAAGAGACTTGGAAAATTAAACTAGCAACCCACCGTTCACATTCACAAAAGACAACTGGACATATTCACGACGTCATATGTATCTCGTCACGGTTCTTTAGGATCCCAAATAGTTCTTCACGTCGAGACTATTGTCTCGACAATAGTCTCGTATATGAAATAGTCTTCTATTTCAGTATATGTAATAGTCTTCTATATGAAAACAGGACAACTTTTCGAGCTAACAGAAATGATCGCACGGCCTTAGTATATGTAATAGTCTTCTATATGAAAACAGGACAACTTTTCGAGCTAACAGAAATTATCGCACGGCCTAGAAATATCTAATCGGGGCTACTGAAACGTTCAATATTTCGACCAAATTGACAATCAAAACTTTAGCAGGAAAGAAACTTCCCGTCCGCACTTCCTCTTACGAGAAGAACCTAATACTGAAACACCCATCGGATCAAACAATCAGGAAAACGGGAACTTCCAAATGTACAATTAGTGGGCTAAAGCACACATCCGACATGATTAGCAGAGTCCAAACAAAATGGCCAAATGTTTCACAGCCAAATAAATACCCGAGCGGAATGCGGAGACGAAATAAATGTTGTCATTCTCATAACATTAACAGGGAAAACTCTAGATAGTCCTTCAGCTTAAGCTGACTGCAAATCAAATTTGACGGTGCAAAGCCTAAAAGTCAGCTAATTCTCAATGTAGGGAAACTATAAAGAAGGTCTATAGTATCCAATTAGGTGTAGATAAAATAAATTTCAAATATTTTACTTTATCTCCCAATGTGACAGGACGACTTAAATATGGTCTGAGTGTTCTTTCTCCGTTCTGAGCTGGCTACGTTTTCCGAAACAGTCAAGATTACGAAGCGAAATGTATCTCTTAGAAGCGTTACCACGTGATGTGGAATTTTTTTATTATTTTTTGTTACTGCCCACACAGGCCCATTCTGGCTTTCCTGCAGTCAGAGGTATTAGCTACACGTGTAAAAGATGGTAAGACGGTTACAAAGGTGTGTTCATGTAGTTTAGCATGTAAAAGCTGGTTTGTATAATAAAGAATATTAAACTAAACTAGACATCCCGATGTTTATTTTACATAAAAAAATGACGCTACAAAGGAAATTGCGGAAGCCAACGTGGTGAATTTCGCTCTACAAACATGAAATTACGAAAGAAATATGAAAGTTTGAGCGGTGCGCGATACGCGGCTATAGCATCTTCGGCGTGGGTCTTCCTCTTCCCAGGCTACTGCAACAACTTAGCATCTCAGCCAGGAATGAAACGACCGTGCTTGGACTGACTGGCACAACATCTGGTGACACCTTGAGACTAGTCGACTATAAGAACGGCTAACTACTTGGCAATCGATTTGAAAGCATTCGATTACTGGAAAAGACGCTAAAACTTTACCTTGACAAAGCCCTCAAACTACAACGACCGAGATCCCAACCACAAATACAGAAACAAGTGAACCTGGCAGATCGCACGTTGTCAACTGATACGGTATCGACAAAGCTCTCATAGATAGTAACATTTGCTTAGGCTTTTCTGACGTCTCTGGATAATCAGAGCATTAAGATAAAAAATTCTGGCCTAAGTCCAGCTCTGACTCAGTTCCAAAATAAAATATTTTTGGAAGAATGAGTTCTAGAGCTATGATGGCGTCATTGACGGTCTCTCGAAACCGAAGAATGCCGAAACCGTGACGTGGGCGGATATTTCGGCGTCGGTTGAACAGTGAGTGGAACAGCATACTCTCTCAATAGTAACGTCGTTTTACTGCCCATCGACACGACTCTTACAGCATCTGAACCTAAGGCTATAAGATGTTTTTGTGTGCATTGGACTCGCTCAACCGCTAGAAGTTCTTTTCGGAAGAACAGCGAAAGCGCTTGGCCACCCATTTTCTTCGAAAGTACAGACGAACGACCACTCCAGGGAAATCACGTTGAAAGTGGATTTCCGGCTTGCCTTTGCCTAGTCTAATCTTGGGGGTTAGCTGATCAGTTTCCTCAATGTTTGTTCGCATAAAAGCCTCTTCCAACGTCACAACACCCAAACGCTTAAAAGGTCGGTAAGAATGAGTAAACAACCTTCAGCTTGGTTTGCCCCTGCGCAAAGAGGGAAGGGTTTACATCTAGATTTCAGGGACTATAAACATACAATAGTTGCGTTTTTGCTGATACCATGGTAACTGTTACCACGGTAACTGGATCTGCAATTAGTCGCTTTTGCAGTTATCGCGGTATCTGATACACGGTGCTCTGCAAAAACGACTATTGCCGAAATTGCACTTTTCGAAGTCCTCCCAAAAGAAAAACAGATATCCAGTTACATCACTAAGTGCTAAACTTTTTTCTCGCCAATCTGACAAAATTTGATGAAAGTGAGATGACTTTTCAGATACCACGATCAGTTACCACGGTCGGACCGTAGTATCTGAATATCTGATACCACGATAACTGCAAAAACGACTTTAGACCGTGGTATCGGATACCATGGTATCTGCGAAAACGCAACTAATGTTTTGTCTTACTCACATAATATGAATGCTTCGGGAGGATGGGAGAGGGGTTACTCAAAAGGCATATCAGGAATCAAGAGATCCAAGTGTACTTTCCGTCTTCCTTTATTTAAAGGTTTTCGAATTATCACTAAAACCAATTGTGAACGGAAAATGAAGGGTTTTAAGTAAGCCGACACTAAGCTAAACCGGAAAAAGGAAACTTCTTTAAATCACAGTATCTACCAGAACCGAGCTGTTACCTACTCTCCGGCACCTGATTTCCTTTCAGTGTTACTGATCATAAATTTGAAGATTCACGTTTAAATCGCTTCTAAACATGCTTGTTTAGAATGGTCTGACGCGAGGCAACCGGTGACCGCTGGGGTTAGACGGTCCCGGCACCGGACGGGAACCATAGCACTTGCTGTACACTAAAATCGAGAGTGGGCAACACCTGGACTGGAACATGGCGAATCCAATGGTACTATTCGGATTTTCAGACTATACTAAGTACTGTATTCTTTGTATGTTGTTAGTAGCTTATGTTTATTCAAACCAATGTTAACACTATATGTTTTTGCCATGGCCTTTGGGCTTTTGTGTAAAATATATTCTATATTCTATTCTATTCTATAAAAGTCATTATTTCGTGGGAGCGACTAGTGCGATAACATTGTATCATCTAGAGACAGCGGTATCTTTACCCGGACTTTACTTTTTCTTTTCTTACAAATTTTTCCCACTGGTTAAATCTTTATTCGTTGATTAGATGAGGAATCTCCGCCAAACAGTTGGGACAATTGGGCAATGCTATGGCGTAGGGCCGCGTAGAAAGAAAAAAAATGGTCATGGAGCTTATTACAGGAGAAAGAAAATGAAAAAATAGTGTGAGCTCTACCTTAATTCCCCGGTGTATTAAGCGGCAAATAATACTGAACAACTGATAAATATATTTTTAAGCACAAGCTGACTTTGAAACGTTTATTCAAACAATGTTTACAACGGATACGTCAGCTGATTCTTCATCAGCGATATTTCGGCCCTTCTTGGCAAGGGTCCTCGTCAGGCTGTCAATCCTCTGGTTCAACTTCGGGGAAGGAAACAAACCTGTAAATTACAAGTTTGTAATTACAAGTTTGTAATTTACAGGTTTGTTTCCTTCCCCGAAGTTGAACCAGAGGATTGACAGCCTGTCAAGGACCCTTGCCAAGAAGGGCCGAAATATCGCTGATGAAGAATCATAGCTGACGTATCCGTTGTAAACATTGTTTGAATAAATGAACAACTGAGATTCGGTCTATTGGGAGGAAAGCAAAACTTTGAGCAGCTGCGAGCAAGGCCGTATCCAGGGGGGGGTGTGACCCCCCTATAGGGTTTTCCCTCTGATCTATGTCTTTTTTGTACTTTTTTGCATTACCCACAAGCAAACCCCCCCCCCCCCCCCGAAACAAATTCCTGGATACGGACCTGGCTGTGAGCAGTGCCAACGACCACTATAATCTGGTGGAGTACGTGGTGCTGGTACGGACAAGTAACTTCCGACTTTCTCGTGTTGAAGAATCGATGGGGCTTCGAGTCAAACTTTAATTCTGTATATTATTTTTCAGGACGAATACGGCGTTCAACCAGCTGCTCGAAAAGAGCCACTCAATCAAATAACATGGATAAGTGGATAAGAAATATCGCTTAAACGAACAAGTTTCGGGATTGATTGGACCGAAGCCGAGTTGATTAGTACTTTTGACTTATTCTTCCGGAAAGTTCTTACCCGCAGAAGATACAGTGATTACAGAGAAAGAAATGTACTCACCCTTAACAATTTCCTTTAACCTTGATGCTTGAAACAAATCTCAGAGCAAAATCATCTCACAAGTAACTATTATCAGTCCACTCTACCTCATACGTTTCAAGGTGAGTCAAGGGAACAGGTGCGAGCCCTCCTCATTGCCAAACAATTCACAGGGGAGGTCAACGACAAACTAAGGACCTTAGGACATGGCAGAATTCTGCGCGTCGGAAAAATGCCGCATGGGAAACCAGGGAGATTTCCCCAATCGCAATTCTTAGAGGGAGGCAGGTAAATGGAGCTTTCCACTCCCTTCAGGCAAGACCGACTAGGCCAAAACAGAAAAGCCAAGAACAGAAAAGAAAGAAACAGAAAAGTCAAGGACCAAGAACGAGAGAAAAGAGTCTACACAGACCAAAGGTGAGGATATCTTACTTGCTACAATCTTTGTAACAAATGACTGATCATTATCATCAATCAGTTTATTCCGTGTTCCTTCTCCCTCGTACAGTACCTTAGACACGGAAAGTCTGATGCAAGCGCCAAGAGTCCGGTAACGCCGGTGTTACGGGTATTACCTCATCGACTAACCGTAAAAAGGTCGACTAGGTTTACTGGTTTATTTATTTATGCTGCGAAAAGACGATCAGGGTTGCTAATTCCTTCCAGCAACTTCTGCACCTTCATCAATTCTAACTTTATAATGAAACTGGAGAAAATGAGGCCAAGAAATTCTGATATTTCAAGGTGTGAACTGTGAGTATGAGGAAAAATCAACCCCAAAATGACTTGATTCATACGTAATAATTGGGGTAGGCTATGCCTTCGTGCATCCCTAATCTTTTCATTCATTCTCATTTACCGTATTTCAAAATTCCCAGTCAGCTTTCACCCACCCGAAGTCTCTAACGGCGCTACGCTGATTCATACATTTGCTGTGTTTAACCCTTTTCAAAGCGGACCAGGCTCCGGCTTATCGGGACAGCATGTACATTTCATTTTAACATTTTTCGCGTCAAAAATCGAGGTATCGGTAGTGTAAAAACGAGGTCAGGTACCCCTACTGTACTTTCGGGTTATTTTCTTCTTTTAGAGTGCGAGTTGATGGAGGAACATAGCGAGTAAGGACGAAAACGTACCATGAATCAATGATAATAAGCGCGAATTTCAAAATTTGATCCCAACATGCAATCAAAACACTGAAAGTGGAAGAAACCGGATGGAAAGTTTGAAAACAAATTCAAAGTTCCTAAGAAATTTTTCGACCCGGCAAGGCAGAACCCCAGTTTTTGCGTGAAGACACTGCTTGAGAACTGCACTTCATCCTGTTTAGTGCTCTAACAAGAGGGGGAGCACCCTGGTGAGTGAGATTTCCTCATTCATGTCTGAACAATTAGGGGGATAACCCCACTCCTCCAAGAGCTCAGGTACAACACCTGAAAGCAAAAAGATAAAAATTGCATCATCATCATCATCCGCAAGTCTAGATGAACCGAAGGAACAGTAAAAACATCCGATCAACCAGTTGTATGTAATACGACAAACATGCATAGATGGGTCAAAGTTTGACACGAAAAGTATTCAACTTGCTAGAGCTTGTATGTATAAAATGTGCAAGGTAACCTTTGAAATGAACCAACTGACACAGAGTCAGTCAATCTTGATCACAAGAGGAAGAAAGCCCCAGAGATATCTACCTATATGGGAAAAAGAAGCAACATAAAATCTAAAAGGCGAAGCCGATCCAATGCACAAAATGTCTGGGGTATGGCCACAAAGAAGCACGGTGTACAAAAACCAACCCAACATGTACCAAATGCTCACAAGAAGGCCACCTGGAGAATCAGGGCAAAGCAGGATCACTATAGGCTACTGCGGAAAAAACAACAAGGACAAAGCGCTTTGGAAAAGAGCCAGGTGCCCTTTCCACAGGAAAAGAGTTGCAATTTTGATCAAAGGAGCTGAATATCCCCTTTCCAATGGCAGCATAGCAGATTGCTACAACACCAGCACCACAAAAACATGACCAAGCTACAGGCGCAAATCAATCAGCACCAGTTACAGCGGGAAAAACACCTATACGTCGGCCAAATAGCCAACCAGTAGGCCAAAAACAGAGAAGCTAGAGCAGTGCACTCAAAGGAGGAAGCATAAACCAGCAAAGTGCCAGAACATAAAAGACACAAACCCCAGCACACCACAACAAGCAGTATTCACCTCGCTCCGTTGGTGCCCAATACTACCAGCAAACCCAAGCCACACCAGCAGCAGGTGCTAACTTCACAGAACTGAAGAACTTGGCTGTGTACGTAGCATTGATGCAGATGATCAACAAAAAATCCATTCCCGAAACCACAAAAGCATTACTCACGAGGCAAGTCATAACCTCTCTTCTAGGAGAGGAGATTTGGCAAGAAGCGAGTATGGAGCTGCAGATGTTGCTGAGAATGATAAAAGTCTCCCGACAAACTAAAAGTCCAAAAGAAAAGCGAACGAACAATGAGCAGATGGAGGATTCCTTCTGTGACACGTTCGTACCAGTTCCAGTTGAAAGTACTTCAGTGGAACACACTGTCCCTGAGTAAAGCAAAATTAAATGAAATATGTGATTACATTGCAAAGAACCAGGAGGACGTAGTGTGCCTTCAGGAAACAAACTTATGTCAACCAAAAGTGGTACAAATCCCATGTTTCAAAATATACAGGAAGGATAGGAGTACAGGCAGAAAAGGAGGTGGAGCAACAATATTAATAAGATCAACAATCCACCACACAGTCATGACCCAAAAAGATCACCCAAACGAAATAGAGTCTATAGGGGTAAAGGTAATGATGCCAGACCAGAAAATCCTGAAAATGTATTCCTTTTACAGCCCGAATGGTGACCAAGACATTCACAAAGAGATCCTGAAGGACTTCGGAAACAGAGAAACCATAATATTTGGTGACTTTAATGCACACAGCCCGCTGTGGGAAAATACTACAAGAAGGAACAGATCTGGGAAAAGCATTGAAAAAGCTATACTGGAATCTAACAATCTAACAGTATTTACCCCATTTGGTCTCCAGACCCACTATGATCTCCACAGGAAAATATCATCAACAATGGACCTGCAAATAGGACCAGCTAATCTTCTGGGGCAAGTTTCCGTCAGATTAGTAGAGGAGCTGCAGACAGACCATACGGGAATACTCACTACCATTACTAACATCAATGCCGAGAAACTTCCACCTATATACAAGTCCAACAACAGAAAAGCGAACTGGAGTACGTTTAGAGAAAAGCTAAACCAGCAGGACTACATCCAGCTTACCAAAGTACGTTGCGCTGAAGAACAAGACCAAAGGTGTAGATGGGATCAAAAAATCTAATATTTGATTCAGACAATAGGGTCTTGTCTTCGCCAGATCCAGTCTTCGCCAGGCTAATCATTATAAAAAACCAAGTTCAGATACCTCTATAAGCCATATCTATTTTGACGATACTGACAGAGACTTCCTGCTTTACTTTTGCAAAGTTTCCGGTTTCGCCCGAATTCCGAGCAAACTACTAGTCCAGCAAAAAAAGAATATTCAGAAAGAAATCCAGCATCAAATCCCTATAAAGAACTTCTAATCAACTTTGAATAAAAGTTTGACTTAAAAAAAACAAGAGCTACGAGCTCATATGGCACTTGTTACGAGTAGGCAGTACAAGAAAGTAGATGAGAACGTGATAAAATACACCCGCCATCCAAAAATGCGGTTTGGAAATAGAAGTAGGGTAGTTTGTTTCACTCACTTCTAAGCAGTTCCGGCATCGTCTCGATTATCAAATGCACATGACTGTTCAAACTTCCAAGTTTCAGCCTAATAAATCCACTAGTTTGATCCCTAGACGTGCTACAATATTTCCGGTACTCCCTCCATCTCCCCCTACCGTGGCCGAATCTGGTTCGGACTAAAAAATGGATCATCTAAAGTATCTTCTTTTATACCACCGCTAAAGTTTCGGTCGAGTCTGAGCATTTTTGGAAAATTCTGGTACCCCCTCCCCCCACTAACGTTGTCGGATCCGGATCCTTGCCCAAAATATGTCATCTAGGGTATATGCTCTCTCTAAGTTCTATGTTTCATTTAAACTGATGCACTCGTTTGACTCCTATGCGAGCCTCAAAGTTTCCGGCAATCTCCCTCCAATTCCCGCCACTGTGGCCGAACAGGACTTGAAAACATAAACGTCATATCTCCTAATTCCCTCTTCCTGTCCATCAAGTTTCACTGAAATTGGAGCATAGCCTATCTGCAAGTTTCCAGTACCCCCCCCCCCCCTACCTTGGCCGCATCCGGCCCGGACGCCAAAGAACAAATCTAGGCCGCATAAACTCGGCACTGTCGAACTTGCATCTCATTCGGGCCATTCGTTTGGTTTTTGTGCATGTCAAAAGTCCCCCCCCCCCAATTCCCCCAACCGTGGTCGCATTTGTTCGAACGCATCTTTTACATGTCGAGGCCATCGATTCTTATCACCCATTTGTTTGACCCTAGTTGGTCGTATCCTAGTTTAAATAAATAAGTCAATTAAGTCGGGTCGCTAATATGCCTGCAAAGTTTCATTGTCTTAGTACTTCTGGAACTATTCTAACCCCCGACTACCGGTATTCCAGGAAACCTCCTCTACCCCCCCCCCCCCCCCACAGAGCCCCGAAGCCATCTGGCTCCGTCAAATTCGGATCTAGGCCTAATGCTTGTTCTCTCCATTAAATTCCGTCCCAATCCCTCTGCTTTAAGCGTTTCTTGAGTTTTCGGGTCCCCCCCCCATCCCCACAGGTATAACCCGACCCGACCCGGACTTAACAATGATCATCCGAGGCGATAGCTCTTTCCACCATACAAGTTTCATTCAAATCCGATCACCCGTTCAAAAGTTATACACGCCACTAGATTCCGGACTCCCCATCCATCCACTCCCCCCACTATGGTCGGATCGGGGAAACGGCTGTTCTCAAGTGAACCTGTTCGGGTCCCTGACATACCTGCCAAGTTTCATCGCCCTAGCACATCAGGAAGTATGCCGAACTCGCGGGATCGCTAGAAATCCGGCCTTCCCCCCCAACTCCCCCAGAGTGCCCGGATCTGGTCCGCTTATATCAATGACGTATCTAGGACTTGTGCTTGTTCTTCCACCAAGTTTCATCCCGATCCCTCCACTCTAAGCGTTTCTCAAGATTTCCGGTTCCCTCCTCCAACTCCCCCCAGTGTCATCGGATCCGGTCCGGATTTATAGTGGGACGTCTGAAACACGAGGTCATCCTAAATATAAAATTTCATCAAGATCCGATCACCCGTTCAAAAGTTATACACGCCACTAGATTCCGGACTCCCCATCCATCCATTCCCCCCAGTATGGTCGGATTGGAGAAACGGCTGTTCTCAAGTGAACCTGTTCGGGTCCCTGACATACCTGCCAAGTTTCATCGCTCTAGCACAAAAGGAAGTATGCCGAACTCGCAGGATCGCTAGAAATCCGGACCCCCCCCCCCAACTCCCCCAGAGTGCCCGGATCTGGTCCGCTTATATCAATGACGTATCTAGGACTTGTGCTTGTTCTTCCCACCAAGTTTCATCCCGATCCCTCCACTCTAAGCGTTGCTCAAGATTTCCGGTTCCCTCTTCCAACTCCCCCCAGTGTCATCGGATCCGGTCCGGATTTATAGTGGGACGTCTGAGACACGAGGTCATCCTAAATATAAAATTTCATCAAGATCCGATGACTTGTTCGCAAGATAAAAATACCACACATTTTGGCTTCCCCCTCCCTCCACTCCCCCTCCCAGATGGTCGGATCGGGGAAATGACTATTTCCCATTTAATCTGGTCGGGTCCCTGACGTGCCTGCCAATTTTCAGCGTCCCAGCACATCAGGAAGCACCAAACTCGTGGGATCACTAAAAATTCGGACTTCTCCCCCCCCCCCCCCCAACTCCCCCAAAGTGAGCGGATCCGTTCCGGTTATATCCATCACGTATCTAGGACTTCTGCTTGTTCTTTCCACCAAGTTTCATCCGGATTCCTTCACTCTAAGTGTTTTCCAAGATTTCCGGTTTCCCCCTCCAACTCCCCCCAGTGTCACCGGATCCGGTCTGGATTTAAAATGGAGGGTCTGAGACACGAAGTCCTTCCATATATCAAGTTTCATTAAGATCCGATCACCCGTTCGTAAGCTAAAAATATTTTATTTTTCCTATTTTTTCCGGATTCCCCCTCCCTCCACTCCCCTCCAGATGGTCGGATCGAGGAAGCGACAATTTCTAATTTAATCTGGTCCAGTTCCTGATATGCTTGCCAAGTTTCATCGTCCTAGCTTATCTGGAAGTGCCCGAACTAGCAAAACCGGGACCGACAGACCGACTGACGGACAGAAATTACAATCGCTATATGGCACTTGAGTAAGCTCAAGTGCCATAAAAACGGTTACAACCGGATTCCAGACTAATTATATGTCCAGGTAAAAAACGATTGTCATATACAGACTCAGCCTCTCTTCTTACCCCTTAATCTGTCATCTAATCAAACTTTTGCTTTTAACAAATTTTCCGGTTTTGGCCGGATTCCGGGCGAACTAGTTGTCCGGCGAGAAAATGGTTTTCACCACCGTTTTCAGCATGTCTTCTTAGCCCTAAATAGACTATTTAATCAACTTCATATAAAACTTTTACTTTTAACCAACTTTCCAGTCTTTGCCGGATTCCGGACGAATTAATCGTCCGGCGAGAAAATGGTTTTCACTATCGTGCTCAGCATGCCTTCTTACACCATAATCGACTATCTCATTACCTGTTTAAAAATATTTGTTTGTCCCTTAATGTGAACCCCCTCCCCCACCCCTAAATGTAGAGCTACAGAGTCCATCTACGAACCTGACCTTACCCTTGACCCAATGAATCCTCACACCAAGTTTCATCAAAATATCTCATTCCCTTCGAGAGTTATAGCGCGCACAGACGGACAGACGGACGGATGGACAGACAGACAGCTTTTGCGATATCATAGGTATCCCTCCACTTACGTTTTGGGATCCCAAAAAGCGCAGGTAATCACTGAGATCATCTTGGAAGCAGCGAATGCAGCGATCCCAAAATCATCAGGCAGCTCAACACATCACAGGCGGAAAACAGAGAAACAGTAGTGGTCTGACCCATGCAAAGACGTCGCGGAACGTAAGAAGATTGCAAGAAAAGCATTCCAGAAACAGCCAGGAGATCTCATTATTTACCGAATTCGTTTCAGGTCCGTATAATTCAGTCAGTCCATTTCATAATTCGGTCATTAATCAGATTCATTGGGTTCTGATTGCAACAGAATTCAATAATTCATCCAACTCTTGTTCAGTCAGCATCCATTTTGCCGCATTTTGCCGCATTCTGTCTGTCCTTGCTTAAATTTGGTGATTTAACCTGTTTATTTGGTCTCATTATTTACCGAATTCGGTTCAGGTCCGTAACATTCGGTCAGTCCATTTCATAATTCAGTCATTAATCAGATTCATTTGATTCTGATTTGTGACCGAATTCGATGATTCATCCAACTTGTTCAATCCGTATCGATTTTGCGGCATTCGGTCCGTCCTTGCATAAATACGGTCGGTGATTTAAACTCATTATTTACCGAATTCGGTTCAGGTCCGTAACATTCGGTCAGTCCATTTCATAATTTGGTCATTAATCAGATTCATTTGATTCTGATTTGTGACCGAATTCGATAAGTCATCCAATTTTTGTTCAGTCCGCATCGATTTCGCCGCATTTGGTCCGTCCTTGCGTAAATTCGGTGATTTAACCTGTTTATTTGGTCTCATTATTTACGTCAAGTCCGTCTCATTCGGTCAGTCCATTTCATAATTCGGTCATTAATCAGATTCATTTGGTTCTGATTTGTGAGCGAATACGATAATTCATCCAACTTTTGTTCAGTCCGCATCAATTTCGCTGCATTCGGTCCATCCCTGCGTCAATTCGGTGATTTAACCAGTTTATTTGGTCTCATTCTCTACCGAATTCGGTAATTTGGTCACATTCGGTCAGTCCATTTCATAATTAAATTTGGTGAGATTCATTTGGTTCTGATTCGTTACCGAATACGGTAATTCACCGGATTTTTCTTTAGTCCGTTTCCATTACTAGACTTGCCAAATTTGGTTGTTTTAGGTGGTTTTAACAAGAGTTTTATTCCATTATGAAATTCGGTTGTAATAGCGCTCTCCATCTGCTCCTTATTTTTTTAGTTGGTTTTTCGGTGCACTACAAATTCATAATTTGCTTCAACCCACTTACTGAGTTTGGTAATTTAAGTGGCATTCATTTAGCTGTTGTTCTTTACCATTTACGGTTGCTTCAGCTCGTTGCTGTTCTTTTTTACTTCGGATTGCAGTACTACAGAAATAAGCACGTCTCTTGACGTGCAAACTAGCCTACTGTCGTTTGCTGTAAATTCCGAACAAATGTACTTTGTATCCACTTTACCCTGAATCGTCCCTTTCGTTGACAGACATCTCTGGGTTGAGATCTTGGTTTTTTTCTGGGTTGGATCGCAGAAAGGCGCTTTTATCATCAGTTTTTCCACAAAATTTCGCCTGCAGCGCATTTTGCAGTCTTCACTAGTTAGACAAAGGTTGCCTCATTTAGTTGGCGTTTGAGGGTTGGAATTTTTGGGGGCTTGCATTATGTTAAAAGTTAATAATTTGCACGGGAAGTAGTTAAATGTTATCAGAAAAAAAAGACATTAAAAAAATTTCGCCTGCACTGCCTCAATTAATCATGGGCACAGCCATTAGCCATGTTCGCTATGCAGCAACACCATTCTTTCAGATTATTTCAGGTTATGTTGGCAAAACTTGAACAGTCTTCCAAAGGCAAAAGGCTAGTGACGGCGTATCCATGAGAAAAAAAAACAGAAGAGGAAAAGTGGGAAAATGTGCCAATTTTTCTCTATAGACTTTTTTGTACATACAGAGCAACTTTTTACGTTGCAGCTTCACTAGCTGTTTTTCGAACTTTTTTTATAAATTCAGTTGAAAATCCGGAACCGATTTGGTCGATTTTACCAGGTGCATACCCTCCCCCCCCCATTGAAGAAAGGCTCAGGACTCCCCTGAGACAAGAGAAAAGTTAGTGAGCTTTTACAGAAAAACAGTAAATAAACAGTAAACAGGAAATAACCGTCAGGATAACGTCTAAAGCACCTGAAGCTCCCGACACTACTCTACCGAAGAAAACAAGGAGGCACAATCTAGGTGTTTAAGCTATTGAGCAACAACACTCTACCTCAACTCTTCATACACAACAAATCAAGGAGAATCCATGGGCACTCAAGACGTCTGGAGAAGCCATTCTCGAAAAAAAGAACCGGAGTAATTTCTTCTGGAAGTGAGTCATCTCACTTCGGAACGATCTGTCCGAGAGTTTGTTACATCCAAGACAGTAGAAGCCTTCAAACAGTCTGTAGACACTGAATGGGAAACAAAACCCTGGAAGCTGTACCAAGAACTAGATGAAACCAATTGCCAAAATCACCACCCATAGGAGCATCACGTCAGGATTATAACTTAGATTGCTCAGAAGTGCAGTTTAAGGTAATTTAAGGTACGGTAACTATCCTAGTTCCCGAACGTCCTACCTCTCAATGAGTTCGATGTTCAGAAAAAAAAATCAAAATCCTCTAGCTACTGCTTCCACTCTGGGATAAAATTTTGAAATTCGCGCTTATTATCATTCACTAGTGGTGCGTTTTTGTCCTTACTCGTTCCGTTCCTCTGTCAACTCGCATTCGAAAAGAATAAAAGAAACCGAAAGTAAATCTTATACTTAAAAATAGGTCTTCTGCAATTAGTTTGCTTCCGTTTTGCTAAGTTTTTAAATTACAAATTTTGACACCATTCGAAAGAGGGCATCTTTCACTGCAAAACGTATATCACATTTTATTGATTTCGCATCCTATAACATATTTATACAGTTTTGGCCGAGGGTACTGTCGTTCGGAAACTGGTTGCATGCGTTTTCGAGTTTCCGAACGAAATCCTCGAATCCCTATTTCCGAGGTTTCCGCCCGTTTTTTTTAGTTTCATCGCCTAGGACCGCTCTAATAAATTGTTTATCAAGTTATTTTTCTTATTGTTCAGGCTTTAAAGAAAACGGAAAGACTGGACGTCGATCCGAACGACACATTTCTGGTCCCCGAACGGTCAAAGAAGAATCGTTCGGAAAAACAATCCCGGTTTTCAAACGTACGGTCTATGAATCCGAACGAGACGAATATGTGGGATGAACGTTCTGGGAAGTGTTGTGCCAAGTACTTCTATGTTTGACTGAAGTACAAGTACCAAGCCTACTCAAGATGGGCCCCGTAAGCCAGGATTTAATTTACGGGTGACATGGGCTGAAAACTACGATAAATCTGTTTTCATCCCGGAATATTAATTCATATGAAATCTAGCGAAAAAACGACTTACGGGTACTGTTAATAATTCCTTGATCAAGTGGTTCGAGTTTTGAAGATCTTACATTCTGAATTGATCTTTTTGGTTTATTGTGTTTGGTCCATACTATGGACAAAGTCAGGTGAAGACCAGAAATTCAGTAGGCCTTGTGTATTCAGTAGGCCTTGTGTTATGACTTCGTCGAACAGAAATCCTCTCTGGAGACTGATGACTTCATATCATCCTCTCTGGAAGCTGATGACTTCAAATCATTCTCTCTGGAGGCTGATACGACTTCATATCATCTTACCATTTCCACCACTAATTTTCTGTGTGAAGATTATGGTAATAATACATACGGTGTGTCATAGGAGGATATACATTACATACCTGTTGGAGAAAAACTAAACTTGTTTAACATTTTTTTTTTATAATACGGTACTGAAATTTGAGACTAATTACCAAACCAAAATACTGAAACTTACTTTCCACCTTAGTGCGTCGTTTCATTAAAGATGAATGAAATGGCAGTTCAACCGAACAAAGAAAATATCTTACTCTCTGCAGTCTAACGCCGTACATAAACAGCGTTATAAAAAATATGCTTGTGGTAAAACAATGGTTGGAATGACGAATACGAACACAGCTAACCTTCAACTAGTGTTACCCAGGTGATGCGGCTATGAAGACACAGTTTGCTGTTTGGAAACTGAACCGACAATCAGTTTTGTTTTGATTCTAGGTACGGTAACTGAGACAAAAAATTCGGGAACTGGAACATGGGTTCCGAACATTGGTTTCCGAACGGTTTTCTGATTTCTTGGCGTTCAGAAACTGAAAAATGATACTATAGTTGGGAAAAGTACTGTTATGACCATCCGCTTCAAACCTGCTTCAAACTAGAAAGGTGGCATGTACCAGTAAGTAAGCCAGCCTTACAACAAATGATCAGTTGATGAGAGTTTTCTTCTATCTGCTCTGGGAAATTTCTTGCAATTTTTTAAAAAGAAATCTGCCAGTAAATGTGAAAATCGTTCGGGAACTAGGATTATTACCCCAATAATTGAAAAAAATTATGTCTTTCCTCAAGATGATTTAAAAAACAGTTTTTGACTAGGATAATTACCCTAATAATTGAAAAAAATGATGTTTTTCCTCAAGATGATTTAAAAAACAGTTTTTCTCAAAATGATTTAAAGAAAAGATTTCTTATAGAAAAAAAACATTTGCGAATTTGGCGCAATGCGACCACTTGAAAGATTCAAAGCACAGCCGCCTTTAAAAAGCATTCAAATGGCTCAAATGCACACCATCTGACAACACTACCTGAAAGACGCCTAAAGCATGATTCAAAAAAGTAAGTATATTAGTTTTTACTGTACCTGCAATTCCGTATCATAGGACGATGACCATTTTAGAAAGTTTTGAATCAAAACAACCGGGAAAACCCTCAGCTTTTCTTCTTCTTCTTCTTATCGTATTTTTAAAACAAATTGAAGTTTGCTTTTCGGAAACTTCAACAAAAGCACTTTCTTTTCCCTTTTCAGAGTTACTCCTAACTAGAAGAGTATCTAGCTAGATAGCACGGTCGATTAGAACAGGAATAGGATGCTTAAACTTCAGTTAGAATTTATTTCCATATTAATAGTCTGTTTCCGAAAGGTTTCCGATGTTTCCATGAAACTTTTTAGGGATTCTAACCTCCAAGATCGTTGGATCATTTTGTATTCCTAGTGGCGTATCTTTTAAATTTCCAGTGACGAATGGCTAGGGTAGTTCAGAATTCGTTGGTTTAGGTGAGAGATTAGTTGCGTTTTTGCTGATACCATGGTATCTAATACTACAGTCTAAAGTCGCTTTTGCAGTTATTGTGGTATCTGATACCACGTTTAAAAGGCATTTTTGCAGTTATCGTGGTAGGGTAGCTACTAAAAAAATAACTTTCAAATTCTGACCTTTGGTCATAGGATTATGATTCTCCTGAACTTTAGCCCAGCTTTAGCCTTGGTTTGAGCTCAATAATACCTCAGTAACTTGCTGCTAAGTATCCCAATTCTTCTGCTGACACGTGTTCAAAAATTGTGCAATACCTATGACATTGCAAAAAGTTGTCCGTCTGTCCATCTGTCAGCACGATAACTCTCGAAGGGAAAGAGATATTTTGATGAAACTTGGTGTGAGGATTGTTTGGGTCAAGAGTAAGGTCGGGTTCGTAGATGGGCTTTGTAGCCCATTTAGGGGTGGGGGAGGGGTTTAAATTAAGGGGCAAGCAAAATCTTTTTAAACAGCTAATGGGACAGTCGATTATGGAGTAAGAAGACATGCTGAGCACGACGTTGGAAACCATTTTCTCGCCGGACAAGTAGTTCGTCCGGAATTCGGCCAAAACCAGAAAGTTTTGTTAAAAGTAAAAGTTTTATTTGAAGTTGATTGGATGTTTGATTTAGGGGTAAGAAGACATGCTGAACACGATAGTGAAAACCAGTTTTTGGCTGGACAAGTAGTTAGCCTGCAATCCGGCCAAAACTGGAAAATCTGTTAAAAGTTAAAGTTTTATTTGAAGTTAATTATATGTTCCCTTTAGGGGTACGAAGACATGGTGACCACAAACGTGAAAATTGTTTTCTCGCCAGGCAAGTAGTTCACCCGGAATCCGGACAAAACCGGAAAATTGTTAAAAGTATTTGTAGTTGATTAGATATTTGATTTAGGGGTAAGAAGAGATGCTGAATCTGGGTCTGACAGTCACTTTGTACCTGGACATATAGTTCGCCCGGAATCCGGCTGCAACCGGAAAATTTGTTTTAACTTAAATTTTAATTTGAAGTTGATTAGATGTTCGATATAGGGGAAAGAAGAAACGCTGAGCGAGACACTGAGTTCGATTTTAGCTTCTTTTTTTTTGCTGGACAGGTAGTTCCGGAATTCAGCCGAAACTGGGAAATTCGCAGAAGTAAGGCGGGAAGTTTTCGTCAAAATAGATATGACTTATAGGGGTAAACACAAACATGCTGAATCCATATCTGAACTTGGTTTTCTCAGGTGATTAGTTTTTGGCCTTAATCTGTTTCTGAATTTTAATAGTAAAAATGTTCAAGGAGTCTGGCGACGACTGGATCTGGCGTAGACAAGACCCAATTGTCTGGATCAAATATTGAATAATTTTTGGGATCCCATCAAAACCTTTGGTCTATGATAATAAAAGATAGCTTTGCAGTTATCGTGGTATCTGATACCATGGTCAAAAGGCGTTTTTGCAGAGCACCGTGTATCAGATACCACGATAACTGCAAAAACGACTAATTGCGGATCCATTTACCGTGGTAACAGATACCATGGTATCAGCAAAAATGCAACTATTGTAATTGGAGCATAGAGACATTCTAGAGGCTCCCTTAAAGTTTAGTAACTGGTTCTTGGAGAAAATCAGTGTACAAAATGTGTGATTCTTCTTTGAACCTACTAATGTCATTAGTTACTTTGAACGGCACTGTCTAAGGAACCGAGAGCTGCACTACGGGTTACAGAACTGGCAATTCTCACAGAAACCAAACCATATGAGCTGCGATTCCAGGATGTGACGTCATTGACTAATGGAAACTTGTATGAGCTGGCTCCCGTTCTGGTAGTAATTGAAAATAGCTCACTGAAACTTCATCGCACCAGCGTCTCGTCCAGTAGTCTCACAGAATTGTTTAGTCAGAAGCTAGGGGGCCGGTAGCTGATACCGGAAACTGAGCTAGGATGCCGGGATTTTCACTGAGAGCTAAGGTATCGGTAGCGACAACTACTTAGTTTAAAATGACCAGCTCAGGTACACAGATGGCTACGGGCTAGGGTTCCAGTAGTGCCAATTTTTTTTGTTTGCAGACTAGAAAACCGGAACTGAATATTTTTAACTCACTGAGTTCAAAAATCTAATTTTTGTGGCACTACTGGAACCCTAGCCCTTCGAACGTTCCATGAGTTAATAATATTTGCTAACCGAATCCAAGTTCATGTTGACAAGTGTCTGTGAGTTTGTAACTTTCAGTGTTGGCACTATGGGAGCCCTAGCCATTAGCCATCTGTGTCCATGAGCTGGTCATTTTCGACTAAATAGTTGTCACTACCGGTTCCTTAGCTCTCAATATATGGGTTCCGGTAGTGGACTTTTCCTGTGTAATTTTTCATCAGTCAGTGAAAATCCCGGCATCTTAGCTCTCATTCAAACTATTCCGTGAGTTCTATATTCCATGTAAACACTACCGGAACATAAGCTCCAATTACACAGTTTCCGATATCAATTACCGGCTCCCTAGCTTCTGAGATCACAATTCCGCGAGACTACCAGACGAGAAGCTGGTGCTATGAAGTTTCTGTGAGCTATTTCCGCTTACTACCGGAACGGGAGGCAGCACATACAAGTTTCCGTTAGTCAATGACGTCAGATCCCGGAATCGCAGCTCATATGGTTTGGTTTCCGTGAGAACCACCGGTTCTGTAGCCCGTAGGACATACAATACGGCTTCTGGTTCCCTAGACAGTGCCTACTTTGAACAGTTGAACTGAATTGAACATTGCAATTTTTGGATTTTTGGTAAATGGCGAAAACTGCTAGATGGTAAAATGAAATTACAGAATATCAGGACCCAGAGGCGTTACTGGCGTTACTAGCCAAAATATTTGGGTGGGGATATCCACTATTCAGCTAAATTAAAATTTAGTCTTTTATATATATAAAAAATGTATGTAGCTGATCATACTAAAGATTTACCTGGAGCAGATGTTTTTTCTTCCCAGCAAGCTTCACTCCAATCCCTCCATTCTAACCGTTTCTCGAGATTTCCGGTCTTGCCCCCCCCCCCGCCCCAACTCCCCCACAATGCCCGGAACCAATCCGGTTCTGGAAATGATTTATCCAGAGCATCTGTTTATTATTCCCACAAAGTTCCATCCCAGTCTCTCTGGTCTAAGCGGGTCACGTATCCCCCCCTCCCCCAATAGTTGTCGGATCAACCTGGATATGCAAAAGATCACCAGAGAAATGTTCTCTTTTCAATTACTCGAATCCGATCACCGATTCCAAAGTTATACATGACTCAGTATTCCGGATTCCCCTCCCTCCACTCCCCGCACGATTATCAGATCGACGAAATTTTTATTTTCAAGTCAGTTTGAGCTGGTCCCTTATATGACTGCCAGGTTTCGTCGTGAAAATCCCCCAAATCGCCATCACTGGAATTTTGGGAACCCCCTCCCCCCCCCCCAAGTGTCCGTATCCAGTACAATTGTCCAAACGATTCATCTAGAGCATATGCTTGTTCTTCCGAGCAAGTTTCACTCCGATTCCTCCATTCTAACCGTTTCTTGAAATTTCCGGTCTCCTCCCCCCCCCCCACTCCCCCCTCATCAGACATACATAATTTATTCAGTTATTAAGTTTCATTTCAATCCGACCACCCGTTCGAAAGTTACACACTACTCAATTTCCCGGGTCCCCCCCCCCCCCTCAGTTTCCGAGATGGTTGGATCGGAAAACTGATTATTTCTAAGTTTGTTTGGTCGTGTCCTGATATGCCTGCCAAGTTTAATGGTCCTAGCATATCTGGAAGTACCCTAACTCGAAAAAGTGTGACAAATTGCCCTCAGTTTTCCAGTTTCCACCTTCCTCCACTCCCCCACATATGGTCGATTGGGAAACTGATTATTTCCAAATTAGTCTGGTCGGGTCCCTGGTACGCCTGCCAAGTTTCATTGTCCTAGCACATCTGGAAGTACCCTAACTCGAAAAATTGTTATAGAAAAAAAAACCCACCGACCGACAAACGGAATTGCGATCGGTATGCCATAAAAATATGAAACAGTTTTATTTTGTTTTTTTTACATCTTTGGCAAAAGCTTTTTCCGTCTATGTACAAAATATGAAACTTGCGATTGTTCCTTTTAACTTTGGTCCTTCTAAGGATCTTTAGGAGGATTTTTTTTCTGCAGCGCCGTATCCTGGGTACAGCCGTTAGCGACGTTGTCGCTTGCAGGAACGTTTGTTTTTGCGATTATTTCAAGTCCTGTTGGAAAAAACTGGAAAGGTCCTCCAAAGATAAAATGCTAGTGATGCCGTATCCATGAAACAAAAAAAAAACAGAAGCAGAAAAGCGTGAAAACGCGTCAATTTTTTTCTTTAGACTTGTTTGTACACATGGTCGTCTCGTGGCTACGCCACTGAAGAAAAAATGTTCGAGTTCGATGCTTAAAAAATACCGTTTCAGGTCTGTTTTGTCTGGTTAAGCCAGAAATTAAACTACTGTAATGTACTTTCTTGCTTATTCTGATGAAAAATACAAACATCAAACTTCCGCAGTATGCGTCTTATTTGGTTTAAGGGCGATCTTGGCGGTCTGGAAAGCTCCGCGAGCTTATGCGCCAGCTGTTCTTGTGACATCGGCTAAAAGTCGCTTCACTTTCCAAAGCTGTTCTCGCGCTCCGCAAGTTTCCGCCAGCACTTGGAAAGCGAACCACTTCGCGAATGCAAAGTGATTTCGGCAAGTCAGCGAGAAGTTGTAAAGGTGCAACTGAGGCTCAGCGACTTTTTGCTTGTTCTTGCGCCCGGCTGATTCTCGCTTTGCTTTTCGGAAAGCGAATCCAAGAGATCGCCAGGCCCTTTAGTCACAAAAAAGTTTGTGTAACTGAGCGGAAACCCTTAAAGGACACCTGAATGAAGAGTACCAATTATCATGCCTATCTGTATGACTTCCGTTAACATTGCCTGCAGAAAACCCAATCCAAATACAAAATAGTGTTTCAAAGCTATGATTTTTGCTACATTTTGCATCTGTCCTTATCTCAGTACCGAACAATGTTAGAATGAACAAATGTCTCCAATCAACCGTTCTTTTAGAACATTTTTTGAACGAGTTAGGCTCAAATGCATATCTAGAAGAAATTCCAATACGATCCGGCCAGCGCTGTACAAGATTTGAATGAATCGCGCTTTTTGTCTTGGAGTCTGCCTGTGCAAACGTCCAGAAATGAAAATCCCTATTTTGAAAACTTCACGCTCAGGAGAAGATGCTCTCCGTGGCCATGTCTGTAAATGCATTCTCCATGGCGTGTTCAAGTATGGTTTCATTGTTCAGGTGTCCTTTAAGTTCCGTTTCCCTCCTCCTTTGTCCCTTGATGGTCCACATCTAAGAGCCATAGCCTATTTCGCTAAATAAGGTACCGTACCGTACCAAATCTTCGAACCGTCCTCTGATCCTAGCAAGTAAAGTGCAAATAGGATCATAACGCTGTGCATTTCAGGTTTAGAAGCAGTGACCTTAGGTCCCCATAGATTTTCCTTTATTTCCAAGCCTCTAAACTTGTATCAGCCCTGACATATCTTTTTGGTGTCACTGTACTGTAGGCTCTAGCCTAGGCCTGGATATTTTTAACTACTTAGAATGAAATCTGTAGCAATCATTAATCAGTTATAAACAACATTTTAAACTTTCTGGAATGGTGATATATTTTAATGCAGACGATGATTTACTGGGCGTTTCTTCATTTCTTGTTTGAGCGTTTCAGGCACTGCTGTCATTACCTCCCAAAACCTGGACTTGGTTAGCTGATCAGAGTTTTCAGATTGAAGCTGGCGTGTGTCAACCGAGCTTAAGGATGATTCTCATGTGTCATTTGAAATTGAACCAGCTATTATTAGTAGTTTTTTCTTAGAATAGTAAAAATAATAATGTTTTGAATGAGGCATGCCTTACTAGTTAACACAGCCCAGAAAAGTAGGCTCTAGCCGGGATATTTTTCATGAATTATAACAGAATTTATAGTTTTCGTTGATCATCCATTAAAAACATTATTTTAAACTTTCAGGAGTGGCTTGATACATTTTAATGCGGGCGGTGATTTGGTGGCGTTCCTCAAATTTTGAGCGTTTCAGGCACTGCTATCATTACCTCCCAACACCTGGACTTGGTTAGCTGATCAAAGTTTTCAGATTGAAGCTGGCGTGTGTCAACTGAGCTTAAGGATGAAGCTATTATTAGTAGTTTTTCCTTAGAATAGTAAAAATAATAATGTTTTGAATGAGGCAGGCCTTACTTAGTTAACACAGCCCAGAAAAGTAGGCTCTGGCCGGGATATTTTTCATGAATTAGAACAAAATTTATAGTTTTCATTGATTATCCATTAAAAACATTATTTTAAACTTTCAGGAATGGCTTGATACATTTTAATGCGGGCGGTGATTTGGTGGCGTTTCTCAAATTTTCTCTTGGGCATTTCAAACACTGCCTCTCTTACTGTCCAATGCCCCCATGTTTTGTTATTGGGCGTTTTTGGGCAGCTTGGTTGATGGGCAAAACTTCAAGCTGGTTCTTGAACCGGCTTTATCGATAGCCTGTGCCAAATGCTGGGTACATTGAATACCCTATGGCATTCGCAGCTCTGGATACACTATACCGAATGCTGGATACTCTACCCCAATAAAGTATTGAGTGATTTGATTGAAGCCTAGAAATCAACCAATGAGAATCAGTTTATAGTGGAATAGGCCAGGCTTAGGGAACCCACGGGTACCCAGCGTCTAGCAATCTGGGTAGATGCTGACATTTGCTATTGTTTTTCAGATTGCATGGTGGTTGTTTATCTGTACTTCTCCCAAGTCACCGCTATGGCAGCTATTGTTTGGAAATTCTTCTTACTTTCTACGTTTTTAATGGATCTTGGAGACGCTTCAGACAGGGAGCTGACTGTCAGCGTGGAACCAGGAACCCAAGAATGTTTTTATGTTGATTTAAAAAGTGGACAGATCTTGGATGTTGAATACCAGGTATTTTTTTTTTAAATCTGTTGTTGTAACCTTTGCCGTTTGTTCTGTGAGTCGGAAATTTTCAGGCACCTTTTAATGAGGTGCACTGTTTTGCTCGCCCATGTGTTTCGGTTTACTAATTGCGGATTATTCTAATCTCTATATTCAAACAATGTTTACAACGGATTACAACGCGATATTTCAGTGTCGGGGAAGGAAACAAACCTGTAATCAGTTTTTATAGGTTTGTTTCCTTCCCCGACGCTGACCCAGAAGATTGACAGCCTGACGAGGACCCTTGCCAAGAAGGGACGAAATATCGCTGATGAAGAATCGTAGCTGACGTATCCGTTGTAAACATTGTTTGAACATATGTTTCAAAGTCAGCTTGGGCTCAAAGAATATTTATTCTGTCTCTAGTTGTAGTTTAGTTGCTCTTTATCGTATTCGATTCCTTACTCAAGACGAACGAAAAATGCGATTGATTAATTTTTTCTTTCTCTTTTTTTATTTTTTTATTTTTCTGTTTGTTCCTTTCCTTTTTCAAGTAATTTGTTATTGTTGATTATTTCCTTACAAGTTACCCTCTGGGCATGAACGATTTTTTTTTATTGGAGTAAACCTGTTTGTTGAAAAAAAAAAGGCTTGTAGAGTTATTGAAAACATTTCATTTTGTTTGTGATAGATAAATTTGTTCTGTCTGAAGTAGCCATTACAATAAATATTCTTTGAGCCCAAGCTGACTTTGAAACATGTATTCAAACAATGTTTACAATGGATATGCAGCTACGATTCTTCGTAACCGATGTTTCGGCCCTTCTTGGCAAGGGTCCTCGTCAGGCTCTCAATCCTCTGGTTCAACTTCGGGGAAGGAAACAAACCTGTAAAACCCGATTACAGGTTTGTTTCCTTCCCCGATTGACATCCCCGATTGACAGCCTGACAAGGACCCTTGCCAAGAAGGGCCGAAATATCGGTGACGAAGAATCGTAGCTGACGTATCCGTTGTAAACATTGTTTGAATAAAAGTTATTACAATTTTTTCTTCCAGGTGATCGACGGAGGACAGGGTGATCTGGACATCGATTTCAGATTGGTTTCCCCGTCTGAGCGTCTGATTCTGTCCGAGTCTCGGAAAAGGGATGGATCGCACAGGTAGGCGAAATGAAAGCAAGCTTTACTATTTGTTTCCTATGATTTCGCGTCGTACACCCAGAATGTTTGGTCCGTACGATAATGGCTGTAAACTACCCAGGACCATCTACCAACATTCCCACCATGACTGTTTGCGGTTAAAAAGCACATCTGAGGCATGACATGTCGTGGCGTTTCTAGGTCATTTTCTCTTTCCATCCATCAAGTTCTTGTCGAATCTGAGCAATTCTGGGAAATGTCTGGTGCCCGTGAACTCCCCCAAGGAGCTCGGATCCGGTCGAGACCCTATCTGAGGCATATGAACTTTGTACTGCCCACATTTCATCCAAATTGCCTCACTACTCGTCTCTCGCCACCCGTCATATTTCACCCAAATCTGAGCATTTTCGGAAAATTTCCGGTACCCCCCCCCCCCCCCCCCCCCCCACACACACGTCGAAGTCGAGTGCTACCACAAAATAGATAATCTAGGGTGTATGAGCTCTGTAGCGTCCAAGGTCCATCCATCCCAGTCGCTCAAATCATTTGATCCCTTGGGGGGCCAGTAAATGTTTTTCGAAGACGGGAATATTCGATATATTTATGGAGATTCGGTAGTTGTGCAGAATCCCGAATAGGCTATCGAGCCAAAACTGTTCGGTAGCATGATCGGGCTTCGATGTAGTTGCTACGAATCCACGAAAGCTACCACGAATCCCGACTTTCGGTCCAGTTTTGACGAGATTAGATAGATAGATAGATAGATAGATATAGATAGATAGTTTATTGATCAAACTCGTACCACCGACATGGCACTAAATACGTCGACCATTACATTTAATGTGTTACAATACGATACCAAAACTATTCTGTATAATTACCGGGATTTGGTACGTTATCCAGAATCCCGAATAGGCTATTGGTCCAAACTTATTCGGTGTAGTATCGGGAGTCGGTAATTTATTCGATATAATTGATAGTTGATATAATTCGGTATTTATAAAGTATCCCAAACTTCTGTCCAGTTTCGACGAAATTGTACATATTTATTTGCTATAATAACTGGGATTTTCCAAATTTCACCGCGGTGCATAGTCTCAGCAATATTTGGTTCTGTGAAGAAAAAAAACTGTATAAGCGGAAAAGTAGGTTTTTAAAAAAATTCATGCAGGGCCAGGTTCGGACTAAAGTTGGATTTGTAAGCATTGAGAAGAGGTCAATTGAAATTCTGTTCACAGATAGAAGGACTGATCTATGATTTCATCGGTAACCCTTACTTTTATTTTGGATCCCAAAAAGATGCTCAAATCATAAATGTTTAAATAATTAGCTTTTAGCTGGGGTTTTAAGCAAGTATGGGCTTGTGATTTGAGAAACATTAAAAGCTAGAATCTGCATGGAAATAGTTAGATTCGGCAGGAAAAAGCTAACTTGAAAAATCTCGCTTGCGGCTCTCACTTAATGTGGTCATGGGTAATACTGGGTAGTCTACAGTAGCTACAAGCATCTGCCGGACGTCGCTCCATCCGGTTTTAATGTTTCTGGAAATTCTTGGAATCTTGGTGTTTAAAGGACACTTGAATGAAGAGTACCAAGTATCATCCCTATCTGTATGACTTACGTTAACATTGCCTGCATAAAACCCAATCCAAATACGAAATAGTGTTTCCAAGCTATGATTTTTGCTCCATTTTGCATCTGTCCTTGTTTCAGTACCGAACAATTTTAGAAATGAACAAATGTCTCCGATCAACCCTTCTTCTGGAACATTTTTTAACCAGTTAAGCCCAAACGTATATCTAGAAAAAGTTCCAACACGATCCGGCCAGCGTTGTACAAGATTTGAATGAATTATGCTTTTTGCCTTTGAGTCTGCATGTGCAAACCACCAGAAACGAACATCCCTATTTTGAAAACGTCACGCTCAGGAGAAGAATGCTCTCCGTGGCCATGTCTGTAAATGCATTCTCCTTGGTGTGTTCAAGTATGGTTTCATTGCTCAGGTGTCCTTTAATCCACGGTTAAAGATAGAGTTGTATGGGAAGCTGTTGAAGTATATATGGGAGACTTGAGATTGTGACTGAAGTTCGAACAGTCACGCTTGTATGCCATTCACCCCTCCTCCGATTCTAACCCCTCCCATAGAGGCGGCCTAATAATTTCTTTTTTCAGACAAGCAATGAGTGAGGCTGGAGATTATGAAGTATGCTTTGACAACACGTTCAGTATATACAGTGCGAAAATTGTCTTCTTCGAAATCATTGTTGAAAATGATGGCGATGAAGCTTCAAATGAATTGTGGGGGGACGAGGATGCCTTGGGAGACCTGGCACCAGAGGAGGTGTATGAAATTCAGATCAAAGAAATCCAGGTACGCGATCTGTCCAGGAAATGAACTTAAAACTAGATCTCTTGATGTATTGGTGACTTGGGGTGAAAAGTGGTTGGTGGTGGCTGTGTAGTTCAGCAGGTTAGCCAGCCTTTAAATAAAAAAGTTGTTTTTCTGTAAAAGTAATGGTTTTAACTTCCCAACAAGTGCATAAAGTATCCAGCAACATCTCAGTCACCACACTGTCGTCGCTGCCTAAAGGTCGCCCACATGTGTGTCAATATGTGAAGCAACAGAATTATTTTATTATGTCGACATTGCCAACATTTGTCAAGATGTCGCTAATGAAACAATATAGTAAATAAGTAATTCATTTCTGACCTGCCCTTTGAGTAACCAAGGAACACGTCAGAATGTACATCTTTTTTTTTCAGTAACCGTCATGTCAAAAACAGCAGAATTAGTGACAGAAATACTTCAGGAATAAATATTTTTAGCGGAGCACTATTGTTCCAGTCATGGTCCAGTTTCCTAATTGAGTGATGGTAGCCAATTCGAAATCTCGAGATAGTATTTGTTTGTCAAAAGAAATGCATCATTTATAATAGCGACCCATTCCTGTTCCCTAAGTGCGTAGTGGAATACAAAATCTGGGGATGATATTTGTTTCAGAGTGTCGCGGTGGGAGCACTCCTCTAGATTTCCCCTTGCAAGTTCTTCTTTTATGTATCACCATGACCTGCTTTAAAGTAAGTAAATTTTCGAAATTTGGCACATCATTTGACCTGAATTTGACTTTTAAGATTTTGCCTCGGTTTTCGCATGCAACGAACAAGATCGAGATGTTGATAATACCGTCAAAAGAGTTTTTTTTAAACAATTATGAGAAAGGTACATATTTCAAAATATTGAGAAAGAAACATTTTCTAGTGCTACGTCTCGCCTGTGGATTTCTGAGTTTCCACCAAGAAGGTTAGAATAACGTTAGTAAAATCCTCGACAGCCGATCCAAGAGGATATCAGAATTTGATGCTGAACTAGGCCGTAGAAAGCAGCTAAATGCGTTCCAATTTGTATTTATGCTAGCCGAGTGCTATTAAAGTTCGGGTACTAATAGCTCCTTTAACCCTTATTACACGACTGGTCGAGTATTATTAGCTCCTGTGTGGCAGCATACTCGACCGGTTGAGTATTTGTAGCATTTGAGGCATCAGTTCCAGGCCCGGAAACGATAGACACTGCCATATCAGAATTTGATCCTGTAACTGGGCCATCGAAAGCAGCTAAATGCGTTCCAATTTGTGTTCATGCTAGCCGAGTGCTATTGAGTTAGGAAACTGATGGATTGTTCCCTTCCACAGGATGCTGTTTATCGAGTGAGGGACAATCTGGGTCGGGCAGAACAATTCCAGCAACAGATACGTTCCCATGAAGCACGTGACCGGAACGTAGCGGAAAACAACTTCACACGTGTCAACACGTGGTCAGTAATACATTTGTCTGTTATGGTCCTATCTGGAATCCTGCAGGTATGTCAATCAATCAACTTTGTTCCAAATAGCTTATAGCCAACAAGAGGTCGGCGAAGATAGTTAAGAAGTAACAACAATTAATAAAGATGGACAACATATTAACTAATATAGTTTACGGGGAACGAGCTTGAATAAATGCTGGTACAAAATTATCTAAAAACTGAGTTGATGAATGGGCAGGATACGCCAAAAAACGATTGCCAGTGTTAGCATAGACGACGGATGGGAAGGGGAAGTAGACGGCTCATCTGGGGATAACACACCAAGAAGTTTAGTTATTATTTCTCCTTTTGTCAGGTTAGTTGCACGGACGTGGTGAGCTATCACACTCTCCAGGTATTCCTGCAGTCGTGGAAACGGAGTGGTCAACCGGTAGATCTTAATAGTGATAATATTTTTAAGAACGATCTTTCACAACATAAATGCCGAACCCTAGCATGGTATGGTACTGATAATATGAAATATTGACGTTGATCACATCGTCAAGATCCGCCAGCCAAATGGGAGCATACAGCCCCTATCCTTTAACTCAAGTGACGACTCAGGCCTCTAGGACTCTGGATCCCGTCATTGATTTCAGACGTCCCAACCTGTATGATATCGTAATCACGAAGCAAGAGAAATCACTTTAGCCGTTAACAGCCTTTTAATCAGACTATTTCATGCATAGGTGGTACTGGTACGAAGCCTATTTGATGAGAAGTCGCGGGTACATCAGCTATGGAAGAAGGTTGGCAGTTAATCTTGGTTCAAAGGTGGCGACTTCTTTGTTTATTGTGAATTTGATACCGGTAGAGATCTTAGCTTTGAGCCATGGTTTAGGCTCGCTGGAGGATGGTGTTGAACTACTTGTTTGATCATTCTACTGGAAATAACACTAGGCCTACAAACTTAATCCCCCTTTGAGTTTTTCCCCATATATATTTTAGACTAGTAGAAAGGGATGTTCGTGTTCTCACTGTGGGTGATGCCGAGAACGGATAAAGATAAGAACCTATAGGCATATTCTCGTCGTTCCCCGAGGACTCCACTTGAGGAGTCCCCGCGTTTTTGTTTGTCCCAGGGACTCACTCTCCGTATTCTCGCGAGTCCCTACGGATGGGGAATGCTCCGATTATCATCACCATCATCAAAAAGGACTCCCTTTCAGATACAGAGGGGAATCAATTTTTTCTGGTGTTGGTGCAATATAAAATTAATTAAAAACAATCAGTATAAGCGAAACCAAAAATAAAGTGGATCCAGACTAATTTCGTCAATATCATATTTATTTTTAGAGGGAAATTGATTTTGGAAGCATTCCCCGTGTTCTCATTGTTTTCCGGACGCGGAGTCCGCGTGTAGTGACTCCCTCTATTCTCGCCGTTCCCTTCGAGTTCCCGAGGAGTCCTCTGGGAACGGCGAGAATACGCCTTATGTCCGAATCCGGGATCGCGTTCCGTAAATACTGAGCGGGGGCTTGTACTCGAGGCCTTGAGTGTCATCTGTTGTAAATAGTGCCATAGGGCTTGAATAGCCAGAGATTTAATAGCCATTATCACTTATAGCGATAATATAAAAATCAGTGTTTTCTGCTTTTATACCCAAATCAGGACTGGAGCAAGTGGGAGAATTGCTCAATTAGTGGTAGTAACTATCTCTCACGATCCACTTTTCCTAATCGTTTATATACAGTAGAGGTATGTCAGTTTGGATGTTGGCTAACTTTGCACGTTTCCGAAAAAGATGACCTGAGACTTAGCAAATTAATGCACAATACTGAACGCAGATAGTAACTGGTCATGTTTTAAGACCGTTGGCGTCACCGAGGGTAAGTGGAAGCGTCGTGACCGGACCAGTTCATATCGGACGGGAAAGAGGGAAAAGATACTAGCGGAAAAAAATAATAGTAACTGGTCAAAGTCACGACAGATATTATTTCCAGTCTTCTGCTCTGTGGTAACGTGACTTAGGAGCCAAAGATAATAAAAGGTGGTTAACAATGTACAGGCATATCTGAAAACCATACCTCTACTGTACTAAGGGCCAACGACCTTTCGATTATCGCTGAAGATTCAGTCAGCATGTCACTGCATTCCAGGTAGCTGACCGCTTCATAATATGGTAAGGTCGACGGCTTTTCGATATAATTATGGCGCGCGCGGCCAGCTTCATCACAGTGCCGTTTTGTGAAAGCTATTAACTGAACTGTCAACTATCATTACATGCTATCGGAGTCACAAGATATGCTGTCGGAGTCACGAGCGATGATAGAAAAGCCATGGTACCTTTTTGTACCTTCTATGTTACTGAACAAGTTTGAACTAATTTTCCAATTGTTAAAGTCGCACAATAATGCCATAAATAGGGGTGCAGTGTTGATACATCGACACGCGCATTTTAAAACGTGTTATCCCCATTTCCTCTTTTCCTGTGAGCTCCATGTTGTTTCTTACTTATTCGTCTACGGCCAGTAGTTTTATATGCTTGATGTCTTAAGCACTAAATAACGAAAATGCCGTGTGGGACAGTTTAGCATGATAATTAGTTAAAATGAATTGATAAGTGCTGCCTCGTTTAACAAGGTGAACATCCCGAAGTCTGGTTATGTGAGAGTGGTGTACTTTGGACAGATGGGAAATGTGACTGGTCGTGTTGAAAGCAAACAAAGGTTGCACCTTCTTGAAATACTCTATATTCTGTCCGGATTGGCCTTAAATAAAGTGGAAAGAAGACTAATCTGTTATGGGATCGTAGGCTGCTGGAAGTCTTTGTGAAGAAGTAATTTATAAACAACCTATAATGGCTCCTTGATAGTACCATGAGAGATGTAGTCAATCGGGAAAGCAACAACCAGGAGGCACTTCTCTTCGCAATAGCTCACTTTTGTAAGGCTTCACAGAACCGGAAGGGAGGTCCGTTGTAAAAAAAAAAAAAAAAAGAGACTAGCCTACGAAAGAAGATCAGATTAAGTAATGACCAGGCATTGGGTTGAGGTATGTCTGCTCGAATCCTTACTCAAGAAAATTCAGTATGATGCTTCTGGAGGCTGTTCGTGTTTATACCTTGGAAAAGGACAAAAATTTATTATTTTGTGGGATTAGATTAATGGTAAAAGTACTTGTCTATTAAAAAATTACATATTCAGTTTCAGCCCTTTCTTCGGTCTAGTAAATAATATGTCGTGCTGCAAGAGATTTTGAGAAGTTAGACCATTTTCATAGTTCACGTTTGAACTTCGTAGATTTAGCGTGACACTACGCCCGGACGCGCTCTGCTTAAATAAATTCCGTATCAAAAGAAATTCATTAATCAACTGAAACTTCCTCTGCCGGAGTTGTTGCGCAGCGAAGCCTTGTTTACGAAACTAAGGCGGCATGCAATATTATTTTCCAGACTGAAATGAATACATATGCTACTTTTCAGGGGTAGACAGGTGCTTTAACAATTTAGTGCGTTTTGGCTTTTGTTGCTATTGTTTCTGTTTTGTACAGAACAAGGTTATGCTTTGGGAGTATGTGATTGGTATTGGCAGGGAGTTTGATCTTTAGACCCTAGTCATTGTGCCTTCCTTGCCGTAAAGATATTGTAAGCTCTCGAGGTTTTCTGATTATTATATTAAAAAGTTAAAACATACCCAGCATTGCACTCTTTGACTAGGAATCGGCTCGACAATAAGACTAGCACTTCTCAAAGCCTTGGATTCTCATTGCCGAATATCATGAACAGAACGCCAATCTGTTTCTTGTATTCTATCTTTTTGTATGTATCGCACCGCCACACAGCTGCCAGTTATCTTTCTATCTTGGCAGTTTCGTCGGAGACGAACCCGGTCCCTAGATTGGCTCACGTGACGTTCCAGGGGCAGTTTTACCATCTTGCAAATCATCAGATTGATTGTGATTATAGGGAACGACTCAGTGCTCCAAGTCACAGGCCAAGTCTTTTTTCTTGTCGAGAACATAATGTTCCAAAACTTAATCTACTTTCTTCTTTTTTCCTTCTTTTTTATCTTTTTTTTTTGGGGGGGGGGCAAGGGCGCTTTGATGATGGAAGATCGTTCGTTAGTGGATTTCTCTTGTCAGTTTGTTATGTCTTCATTCTTCTTTTTTTCTTTCTTTTTTGATTTCTTTGGTTTGTTTTCCTTAAGACTATATGAATAAATAATAAGCCCCGCCCATTGCCAGGCCTTATGTTAGTCCTTATGGTGGGGCCATAAACAGTTAACGGTGTTTTTTATTTTTGTGAATAAACTCAAACTGAAACTGGTCGCGCCCCGTTGTAATAGCTAGGACTATCTGGTTGATGACACCATTAGATAAAGTTACAAACCTTGTTTAATTGTGCACACCTTTGAAAATTTTGTTTCCAGGGTGTTTTTTTGTCAGGCTAACAAAAGCAGGTGTTACAGCTTTCTGGGCGGATTTGAGCAGCCCGCAAGCCAGAAAAGCAATAATTTTGTCTTCCAACTCCTCAGGCTGACTTTACTCAGCCTATAAACTTGTTTCTTTCTCTCCAGGCTATGACTGTATCAAATGAGACTTTAATCGAAAATTGGCGACATTGAAGAAAATAGTCCTATTTTCTTGGCCTCCTTTGGAAGCTCAGCGGCTTCGCTTTCTCCGTCCTGATGAGGCTGCTAAAGTCTACAACATGTAATGTCTTTGACAAAACGGGGCTTTGCGCCGCCGGACTCTGGCTTCTTGAACCCTCCCTGCTCGTTTCGCCGATGTCACTGCTCGACCACTCGATCGGAGCGGTTAGCAGCCGCCTCCCCGCCGTAGACGCAGCTTGAAGTTTTTGCGGCTGGAATACTGGAAAAGATTTCTTCCCTTTCTTCTTGCGCCTGGCTGCTTTTACGTCAATGACTAAGTCATCGAGTCGTTCCCAGTCTGCTTTGTACGATTTCCTGTTATACCGGAAGGAGGGGGAGCTTGCAGGGGATAAAGGGGCCTTCTTGAGCATCAGGGGCTCATCGCTGTCGATTGTATAGATATTGCAGAAGCCTCCGTTCGGTCTGTCAGTCTGAATCCGGTGAGAAGTCGTGAGATGAACTGAAAGCCGGTCTCCATTGTACGTTGGTTCAGCTTGGTAATTTATGAATTCGTCCACAAATTCGGAATCGGACGGGCTTCCAGATTTGTCATCGTCGGTTTCCGATATATTTCCGGATTCGGGTTTGTTTTTCCGATTTCGTGACAGCATGCGAGGCTTGAGCCAGCCTTTGGGTCGCACTGGTCGAGGCTTTGGCGGTGGTGGGATGTGTCCAGTAAGACGATAGTAGTCGTAAAAGGTCTTGGCTAGGTTTCGTCCCAGGAGATTATCTGGAAAGGAGTAAGTAAGGAAGTAATTTATTTGTAACCCGCCATTTTGGAAAAGTGGAGTAGGTTAAAGAAAATGAATATGACACTAATTTTCAGTCTTCGGCCAGGAAACAGTGGATAATGTCGTGCGCTGGTTTGGCCCTGTTGTCGGCGGAACTTCTCCGTCAATGTATGTGACATAGTTTCGACAAGTGGAGCAAGTGCTCTGTATATCTAAAATAAGATGATCTCATCTTTTTAATCTCCTTCTTTCGCAGAACATGAGTGACACCAGAACGAAATGGTATAGAAGGAGCGCAGAAGGTGTTTATGATTACAGTGCCCCTAGTTGAGGACCATGCTCTCATATGCGGTACGGATGGGTTTACAAACTTCTTGAACAACCGAAGAGCAAAACTCTTACAATGTAGTTTTGAATGTTATGCCAAGCCATGGTACAGCGTCTGTTGATTTGACGATGAACGTAATACTAAAATATGTACGAACGTAGGGTTAGAACTTACACGATTCCTCGGTGTAAGGGATAATGTTTACGCCGTCTACGTCTGCGGGGTAGCCATACATGGAGCATTGCAGTGTGTATACGTTTACGTTCTCCTTGAGAAATCCGGATAAGTATCTAAATGAAAACAAATTTATTCGCATATTCAGTCCTTTTGGAACTGCGCTGGGATAGTAGAGTGCCGCGTTTCTCTCTGTGTTCGTAATCGCCGGTTTAAAGGCAACGCAAACGTTGATAAGTGACTATTTAAACCAAGAAAAAGTCAAGTCCTCTGATCATTTCTGGTTACACTTGCGACTTGCGTTACGGTCAGTGCAGGACTAAACCCTGTAAAGGCCCATAGGTAGTCGAAATCTTAGGGCTCCTCCTTACAAATTATCTGAATATATCGACGCTAAATTGATATGGCCATCTTACGTATTATCCATACTTAGTTTGCACCGCTTGATTGTATTCTCTTTCGGGACCAAATCAGTATGAGGAGAGAAGCGTCAAACTCAACCTCTTTTTTTTTCTATTAATAAATAAGTATTATTTTGATGTGTCATTGCGCAGCCTCCTAAAAAGAGCGAAGCCCCTTAGACACATGCCTACTCTTCCGGTTTGGCAATCCGGTCGTGGTTGTGGCTTGATGTCCGCGTGAGTCATGCAGCAAAAACAAATAATCTGATAGAACTTCCGTCTCTCGCAATATTCTAATACCTTACCCGATGCAAACGAGCGGAGGAGGGGCTACGTAGAACATCGTAATTTGTTATCTCTACAGCTAGATTGTAGTAGAACCCCGCAGAAGAATCCGAACGCCGTCTGAGTCGTCCTTTATAGCTGGTTGTAACTGTTGTAAGCTGATCGGTTGTCTATACCAGCGGTTCCCAACCTTTACCGTACCACGTACCCCCAATCAATGTTCGAAAAGGTTGCATACCCCCCTTTCTCAAAACGTGAGAAACACGATATTTATTATCATAACGATAAGGCATGCATGTGTACAAATATACACAAAATTAATGAGACACTTGAGGCTGCTTTGTAGATAAAATTTTTGTCAAATCTCGGCTCGACTTCATTAACGGCAATATTTTTTACAGTCAGCCTATTTGTGTGTTTGATTTTGATGTTCTCCGTGTTTTCACCAAGGTGCATCTCAAACGTTTTCGTTAGCTTAACCCGCAACCCGAATGACAATATCACTTGCAATGTCTTTGATTTCACAGCAGTAGGCTAGTTGTTTTGCAATCAACATTATTTCATTGACTTTCACTAGCCGTCAAGCACGGGTTGGGAATACCCCTCCCCCCAAAGTGGTATTCCAGACGGATAAAAAGAAACGAGTCGCCGAGATTTTTCGTAGAAACAGTCGTTTTTAAAGAGTCGGTAAAAATTACCAGCCAGCCAGTAAAAATACTTTGCCCCCAAACAAAAATTTGGGACCCCTTTGGTTACCGCGTACCACCGGCTGCGAACCACTGGTCTATGCCATTGAAGTCACGTCACACCCAACCCTGCAGGTAACCCACGGTTTTCTTCATCTGGTATGCGCAACGGCGAAGAGGGAAGTAGACGGACATCAACTCACATCTCACAGCAAGTACCTCTAGCTCCAGTCAGTTTTATCGGGGTATCCATAGTCGCTGCATGGGACCAAAGGCGGAGGTTCTATCAGCGTATTTGTTCTTTGTGATAGTCAGTTATCATTCGTTCCAAAGGCTGCGCAAGAAATTTACCTCGCCACCGCGACATGGACATCGCACCTGGGCATGAAAGAGTAGATCCGTGAATAGAGAGAATGATTTACATGGCGAATTTGCTATCGTAGGCCTGAGTGGTAGTTCAACTTTCCTTTCAAAGATTACAAAACAATTGTTGTGTTTTTGCAGATACCATGATATCTGTTAACACAGTAACTGGATTTGCAACTAGTCGTTTTTGCAGCTATCGTGGTATCTGATGTACGGTTGCTATGCCAAAACGGCGATTGCCGAAATTGCGCTTCTCAAAGTCATCCCAAAAGAAAAACTGATATTCAGTCACATCACTATGTGCCAAACTTCTTTCTCACCAGTTTGACAAAAATTGATGAAAGTGAGATGACTTTTTCAGATACCACAATCAGTTACCACGGTCGGACCGTAGTATATGAATATCAGATACCACGATAACTGCAAAACACCTTGCGTGATATCAGATACCACGATAACTGCAAAAACGACTTTAGACCGTGGTGTCAGATACCATTGTATCTGCAAAAACGCAACAAATCATACCTTCTTGCAGTTCCTATCTTTGCTCCATCTCTGTTGAAACAGCAGTTCGATGGAACGTAGTCTGGTGCGTTTTGGGACAATAGCTTCGGGAAGAGTAAGTGCCGCTCCAGTCTAAAAAAAAAAATGTGTAGGAGGCGTAGGAGCCCTTCGAAATTATTTACAACTGGTCTATGTCGAGTTTGGTGTCAGAGCCTCAGACCTTCTGGCTTCTGGTAACGAACCGATAACTAATCTTCACGAAATTTAATCTTCAGCCGAGCAAACACTCGCCATCTTGTTCCATAAATATTGAGCAGATGCCTACCGAAAGCTTATCTGCCATCTGTGGTGGATAGCACCAACAGTGATAATGACTCGAACTTCTGTCTCCAGCTGTCACGCCAATAAATTTGCGATCAGCAAAAACTTTTAATGCGGATCTCGTGGAAACAAAATAAAAATGCAAGGACTTAGTTGAACATCAAGCACCCATCTTTGATTTTGATGTCTATGTATGTGCGTACTGGCTGGGCTGAATCTGGGTTGCAGATAATTAATTTTGGCCACGTGGAACTTCTTGATTCAGATAGTATAAACTCAGAGAGACGTGGCGGGAGCACTCACACAACAACACAAGCTTGGATTCCATGCCAACCTTTCATAAAGCCAGGCTCTAAAATTGTGGGGGGGAACGAGGAAATCAGTGAAGTAAAAACTTACCCGACTAGTTTGACGTTTAATCGCATCGTAGCTTTATTAGTAAAAATTTGAGGGGGGGGGGGGGCACGACCAGATCAGGGAAGTTGCCTTAAAAACATCAATCCCAGCGTAGAAGTATTTACGATGTACTGTATTTTTAAACAGCAATAAGTCCTTGATAGTACCACAGGGCTAGAGCATCGAAGGGTCCAGAGGAAGGCCGTATCCAGGGGGGGGGGTTAGGGGGTTGAACCCCCTTTATAGGCTTTTCCTTCTGATCTGTGTCTTTTTGTACTTTTTTGTCCAACCCGCAGGCAAAAAAAAAACCCGAAATGCACCCCCCCCCCCCCCAAATAAATTCCTGGATACGGGTCCGGTCCAGAGACGCGATAATGTAAAAGTAACAAATAAAAGTAATTGGGGTCGCTCAGGTCAAGGATTGCATGGTCGCAATGGCAAAAAAGGCGCAGGGTACTAGTATCATAGGTTCTGTCCCCGATCGAATCTTAATATTGCTGGGTAAACTCACCTCAGAAAGTCGTCGTATGAGTTTCCGTAGATAAATGTGCCGTAGAGTCCCGGGTGTGAGTGAAGATCGATGACGAATTCCAAAGTTGAATTCTGGAATCAAATTTTTTTTTAACAAAAATTTGCACTTGTTTATTCTTTGACGAAACTTAGTAGGCTATATGGTTGTTTAGGTCAGAAGTAGCATCTTTAAAGCCTGGCTTGAAAGTGGAATGTCGGTCTGAGACTCGCGAAACGGTCAGGAACGGAAGATAAAAAATAAATCTGGATGTAAATAGAACGGACAGGCCGGTTAGACCCGTAGTTGGTAGCTGGACTGGAATCTGGCGAGAGTTCGAAAATCTTCACAGGGATACTACTGATAGGAAAATCCTATTTAACAGTAATATTTTCTACCGATTCGACATATCTTGTTCGAAATATCAGGTCACAGCGTTGGTAGAACCAAAGAAATGGCAACAGCAGCCAGTAGCAGTGCCCCATTACTTGCGTCGGTATCTTTATTTTTTGGCACCTCGGTTTCGCATTTCACGTAAAATAAGCATCCGCTTACAAATTCTTCAACTTACCTTTCCTCTATCCAGTTCTGCCAGGGTAAGCTTGATCGCATGGATTTCCGGATGCGCCCATTCTGATATGCAGTGCCATTTACGATTCAGATCGGAACCAATCAGTGAGCACCTAAAATCAATCGAAAACTCAGTGACAAGTTTGGTTTTAGGTCGACGGCTAGGAGTTAGAACCAGTAACCTCTTATTCGGGGTCGAATGCTAAAGTAAGTAGACGGGGGTGTTTGATCCGACCTCAGAAATATGGAGCTTTGAAGCGCTACGATAATTTGTGTAGGACTGTCCAATGCAAGTTTTGGCTGAATCTATCGCGAGTTGCAAACTCGTGCCACAAACGGCAAATAGGTAAACCCAAGTCTAGTCCACAGCTTGTGAGGCTCTTGGCTCTCTGGTCCGGCTGTCCAAGAAAATAATTAAACTACAACGAACTTACCTGTAGTTGCCTAAGAAAACCCCATCTGGGTTGGCCATCGGAAAGATTTTGAAGACCAAATAATCTCGAAGGTCGGTTGCTAAAGGGTGATCGCTTAGGAGGAAGTCGATCAGGCCTGAAAAAGACATAGTTGGACACGTTCTCGATCAAGCTAGGTCGAAGTTTCATCTCAAGCTGCTCCCCTTCTTGCGCAGCAGCCACGACGGCATCCCCAAGGTGCTTTCACATCTGAATTCGAAAAGGAATTCAGAAGAAAGAATTCAAAACGCGCTCTCTATATTATCCACGAAGCTCCAAAAGTACCCTGCTCCCTTCTTCTAAGCACGTACAAAATCGATACCTTGGAGAAACGGAGACTGAATCTATGCGTCGAGATCGGTAAAAAAAAACTTATTTCGCACCCCATCTACAATGAGTTTCGCCCTGCCCCATGCAACCATGTTAGGGAAAGGCAAGAGCGAGCAGTTTCTACGAAGGTCCAAGTATTCCAAACAGTAGCGGCCAAACACAGCCGTTACCAAAATAGTTTTCTACCAAAGATTGTTGAAATTTTGAGTAGCCTTTGACCATTTGTGCGTATTTTTAAATGTATGTCGAAAAATTGTGCATGACAGTACTCACCAATTTTGGTCTTCTTACCGTGAAAGTGTGACGGAATAAATTACTATTCTGTTCTAAAAGAAAGACTCTTGCGTTATAGTTCGTGTTGCATATATACTGAGCTGTTCCTTTCACATCGCAAAGGCTCCTGTATTCCGTTAAATTAACACTATCCCAACTCTTTGAGATGGGCCACACAACAGTGAAATGGCAAATTCTAACGAGGAATTAATATTAATTTATGTTCAGCTTGAAACTATTAAAATATTAAAACTAAAGTTATATGCATCTGTTATTATAGGAGATAATTTATGTAAGTATCGAAGGATCATTTTGTTTTAAATGCATTAATACATTTGTATGCCGTGTATATAAAAATCTGTGTATGGCCCATTGAGGCTAAATAAACACTATTCTATTCTATTCTATTCTATTCTATTGTTTCATATATATTTATTTTTATGTGGGTTTGAATCAGGTTGTGCGATGTTCATTTCAGCTCAGTTTATTTTACGACCCAATACAGTTAATCTTCGATGCGAAACTCTGGTGCATAGATTTACTCGTTTGACTTCGCTTTCGTAATACAAGCTAGATCGGACACTGTCGAAATTTTATATTGCAAATTTTACAACGTTGACGTTATCGGAAAAATATACGTGGGGAACACAAGGAAAAGGGTATGATCCGTTTTCCTATAAGGTCTGAGGAACATGACTGAAGGTGAAAAAGAAAATCTATTTCATTTGCGAATTCGAAAGAGCTTGGGAGCTATAATGTAGCATCCGCTATTCCGGATGCGACTGCGAGTGTTCGGGTTTAATCAGGAAAGTCCGACTTCGATGGAGCCAATCCTTAGTTCTTATTCCCTAGACTGCCTGGTCGAGATAACAGTTAGTGTATACCGGCCATTATTCTCTCGCGCATGTGATGACCAGAGCATACCGCTGATTTGCGTGTTGTGCATTCGGTATAGTTCACAGTAGTATAATGGGCAAGAATGTGCCCAATAATATCCCCGGTAATTAAGAGCGTGTTCCACCCTTCTAATAATAGTAACTGTTAGTTACTATTTTCGTTCCAACCTCGTGAAAAGTTACTACGCTGACCGTTCTAATAGCTGCTAATAGTAGTTATTTGCTTACCATGCTCGTGAGCGTGTAACTACGCATCTCTGGAACGTGATTGGTCAGATTCGCCCGTGGCATGATATTCTGCTGGAAAATAGAAAAATCGTTCCAGCCTTGACGGCAAAAAGCCAGAAATCGTGACGTCATGCGTAGTAACTAAGGTAAGTAGGGTGGAACACAGCTCTAAGCATCATCCGAGCAAAACTCTGGTTTGGTCACTCCTCATTTGTTCCTTGCTTACCTTGAGCGACGAAGGATGTAGGCGACTCTCCAGGGTGGATTCGGGCAATGATTGCGACGGTCTTCTGCTGAACCCCTGGCTCCAGGTTTTTGGGGTTAGTAATTGTAAGCAAGTTAAGATCCCGCTTATGCTGAAAGATGGTTGATTCAGGTCGCAGATCTCTGAATAAATTATCATTTGGTGGTTTCAACCAAGTATAACCACCTTTAGAAAACAGAAGCGCGGGCTTAGTTGTGTTTTTACAGATACCATGGTATCTCATACTACGGTTGCTTTGCAGAAAACGACAAATTTGTGACTTTGTGCTTTTAACAGTCATCGCAAAAGAAATACAGATATCTAATTTCTTTCCAACTAATGTGACAAAAACCCAGGGTCTTGTGCTGGTGATCATAAAAAGGACATGGGCTTTCAGATACCAGGATCAGTTAACACGGTCGGGACCGTGGTATCTGATTATCATATACCACGGTAGATGGCCAGATATCAAGGTCACAGCAAAAACACATTTAAACGTAGTATCAAATATCACGATAACTGCGAAAACGACTTTGGACCGTGGATCAGATACACAAGGTATCTTTAAGACGAGCTATGAGCTCAAATAATTGCACTTGTTTTGAGTAGATGATGCAAGAAAGCAGATGAGAACGGCACAAAATACCCCCTTCAATCCCCCTAGGTTCGAATCTAAAACTGCTAAAAGTAGGATATTTAGTTTCACTCGAGTCTGAGCATTTTTGGCATGGCCTCGGATCCTCTAGGGCAAATGAGTTTTATACTTTCCGAGTTTAGATCCACTTGTTTGATCGCCAGATGCTTCACACTACTTGCACCCCTTAAACTCCCCCCACCGCGGCCGAATCTGGTTCGGACACATAAACGGATACTCCAAAGCCTTTGTCTTACCACCCATCAAGTGTCAGTTGAATCTGAGCATTCTTTGGAAAATGTTGCCCCTTCCCCCACCCCCCGTTCCCGAATCTGATCCGGACCTTAAAATATATCATCTACAGGATGACCTCTCTAGTTTCCAAGTTTCATTCAAATCCCTCTACTCATCTACAGGATGACCTCTCTAGTTTCCAAGTTTCATTCAAATCCCTCTACTCCTTTTACCACTATGCGAGCATAAAATTTCCGGGACTCTCCCTCCAACCCCCCAACCCCTGTGGCCGAGTACGACTTGAACACATAAGCTTCGCATCTCTGACAGCTCCTCTTCTCCTCGATCAAGTTTGACTCGAATCGGAGCATGTCTGCAAATTTCCGGTTCCCGCTTCATCCTCCTCCTATCGTGGCCGGATCCGGTACGGACGCCAAATAACAAATCTAGGCCGCATAAACTGGTACTGCCCAACGTGTATCCCATTCGTCTTATTTGTATGCATGTCACAAAGTTTCCAGACCCCCCCCCCCCCTCTAACTGCACCAACCATGGCCGCATGTGGTTTTGATACATGTTTTCCATCTCTAGGTCATCAGTTCTTATCGCCCATAAAGTTTCACTCGTATAGGACCACCCGTTCGCAACCTACGGAAGTCAGTAATTTCTGGATTATACTTCCCTCAAATCCCCCCAAAATGGTCGGATCCAGGAACGGAAGTTTCCCTTGGGCATTGTGTCGGGTCCTTAAGTCTATTTGGTCGGGTAACTAATATGCCCGCCATGTTTAACGTCCTTGTCGCATCTGGAAGTATTCTAATTGACAATCACCGGAATTCCGGGAAGCCCCTCCAACTGGCTCCCCCCCCCCCCAAAGAGCTCCGATACGATCTGGTTCTGTCACGAAGGTATCTAGGACTCGACGGTCCAAGTTCCATCCCGCGATGGTTGGACAGAGAAACGACTATTATCACGTCAGTCGGTTCGGGTCGCTTGCCAAGTTTCATCGTCCTAGTACATCAGGAGGTACCGAACTCGCGGGAATTCCGGACCCCCCTCCAACTCGCCCACAGTGCAGGGATCATGTCCAGTTGTGCCAGCGATGCAGGGCACGTGCTTGTTCTTCCCACCAAGTTTCATCGAGATCCCTCCACTCTAAGCGCTCCCAAGATTTCCGCCCCCCTTTCCAACTCCCCCCAAAGTCACCGGATCCGGTCCCGAATTGAACTGGGTCTGAGACATGAGGTCTTTCCGAATATCAGTTTCATAAGATCCGATCACCCGTTTTTTTTTTTTTTTTTAATGAATGAAGGGTTTATTAAAAAAAAATGGAATCTTCAATGCCCAGAGGCTAACCTGTAAGGGACTAATTACCCTCGAAACAAAACATTAATAAAAACAAAACTTCGACAAAAACAAAGACAAAGGAAAAAAGGGGAAAGAAAGAAAGAAAGGAGCTTGACTTACGCGGTCTGGGACGCCCAACCAGAAAATCAACAAAAAAACGACAACTCATTTTCAACCAGAATCACCACCAACTATCCAAAACAAAAACTTAATGATAAAACACAACTTAAACGGCTGAGAATAACGCATCAAATTCATATACAGCAAAACAATGAACCTTTAACATGCTACGAAAATCTAGTGAAACACTACATGACCTTAACTCTGTCGACAAACCTTCCCATACTAAAGGCCCAACATGTCTAATGCTAAATCTCGATCTACTAGTTACTACAACCGGCCTACGGATGAGCTGCGAACTACGAGTTCCATGTTCGTGAAAAGATGACGCACGGGAAAAATACTGAGAAAAGCACTGGGGTAAAACTTCATTGTAATGTTTGTACATAAATAAAGCGTTATAAAACTTACAAATTCCCGCAAAAGGTAAAATGTGAAGCTCCTGATAACGGTGTCTTACGGAAATATTACGACCATCACCGGACAATACTCTTATTGCCATATTCTGTATCACACGTAAAGGAGTAAGGTGGCTTACAAAAGTTTTTGTCCATGCCAGACAACAATATAACAGATACGGATGCACCATTGAAAAATATAACATTCTTAATATATTCTGAGGGAAAATATGTTTAAGTTTTCTAATAATTCCAACATTCCTGGCTAATTTACTACTAATACATGCAATATGATTTTTGAAACTTAAACATTCATCAATAATAACTCCAAGGTAACGAGTACTTGCACTACGTTTAATTGTTTGACCACCAACTTTTATATCAATTATCCAAGGATAATAATTCGAACTTCTACCATATATTACAAAACAAGATTTCGTATGGTTCAATTTCAACTTGTTCACTCTCATCCACTTTTCAATGTATTGCATATTTTGTGCCGTAACTTCTAATAGTTCATTTTCGGTCCTAGCAGCTACAGTCAAATGCGAATCGTCAGCAAAACACGGCAAAATCGCTTTAACATCATCACTAACACAAGTATTTGTCGACGATATAAGACTGGATACACGACAAAGATCATTTATGTAAACTAAGAACAACAATGGACCCAAAACTGACCCTTGTGGAACACCTTTCCTTACGTTAATACATCAAGTTTCCGGATTCCCCCTCCCTTCACTCCCCCCGCCCACCCCGACCGTCGAATCGAATCCGGTCCTCGACAGGTGTGTCAGGCTTCATCGTCCTAGCTTACGTGGAAATGCCCGAATTAGCAAAACCCGGACCGACCGACGGACGGACAGAAATTGCGATCGTTCTATGGCACTTGGCCGAAGAGCAAGTGCAATAAAAATGCAACTCTTGTTACCCGTCGCCTGAGGGGCTGAACGTATGGGGGAAGGGCCTATGGGGAATGACCCCTCCCCTAATTGTCGGCCAGTGGGTAAAAAGGAGGGGGCGCGAAGTGCTGTGTTTTTTTCAAAAAATTCGATATTTCTGAATAACAGTCGATTCCTATTTTAAAAATAGTCGGTTCTTCTGAAAAACAGTTGTGACCAGCCAGTCGGTAAATACCTCGCACTCCCCCCCAAACGTTTTGGCTAGTATCGCCTCTGGCTAGAGCTATTCCGTTGCGGTAGGCGATAAAACACTGAAGTAAACAGCCTGTTCGATTATAGGGAGTAATGATGGCTTGGCTCTTACCAATGTTGGCGTTATCAACTCCTTCTTATAATAGGTGAACTTGAACCCATCCAAGAGACTCAAATACTTCTCATATCTCGAGTACGAGTAGGGGAACGAAAGTGCAAACTGGTAGACATCCTCCTCACGGTCAAAAGCAAAGGCTATGCTCAGAACGAACTTATTTCCGTGTTCAGGGCTCCGACGGTAGAAAACTTGGCTGGAGAGGACTCTCACCCTGCAATTATAAGGTTGTAAACATACCTCGTACCTGTGTATGTTAAAAAGCGTATCACACAGATTAGCAGATCAAGCAGATTAGTAACTGATAGATGTTTTTTCCCCATAATTCTTCTACCCAATTTTTACGCAGTTTCATTCCATCATTTATTTCTGGTAATTTCTTGTAAGTGTATTAGTTAATATGTTTCTTGTGTGTCTGTGTATTTTGTAAATTTGTATTCCTTTTCTAGCTTTTAGCTATTCGGAGTAAACTTGATTGATTGATAGATAAATTCTACGCTTGAAGACAAGCAGTTGAAGGATTCGTCGTCCCCATTACTGATTCACCGTATGTTTCCGATTGTAGCAGCCATACCCTACCCCGAGGGTTCGAAAGTAATGTTTATCCACCGTAACGGCGCTGCGTTGAGTCTTCCATTCTCCTAATTTTTGCGCTTTTCGACGCGGGTTGGATACGAAGCTTATTGTGTACTAAACTCAGTGACCAGGAGTACCCGTTACCCCTGGTTCACACTGATGCGATTTCGCGCAAAATTCTGCGTCATGTGACATACGACACAATCGTACGACAGCAGCGCAGAACTTTGCGTTTTGTCGCAGTGTCGGATGTGTTGAAATATTTCAACTAATCCGACATGACGCATGCGATTTTTTTAGGGAAAGAAAAGAAAAAACAGGGATTAGTTAATTTTCAAGACAAAACATTGCTCTACCTTGTTCTGACTGTAATCTTAGGATGGCTGAATGCAAAGTATCTTCTGAATAAACTTGTATTAACCTGTTTTGAACAAGATGACATATGGGGTTTGACTGAAAATGACCTAATGGTGGGTGGACAATCTGGGTGGTATTCAAATCGGTAATCTCCCAGCATCTTCAGAGGTTGTTTCCCCAAGGGTTTCTTTGTCCTTTTGCAGAATAATCTCGACGAAAAATTCCGTTTTCCATTTGCGACAAATGTCTTCGTATACTGGAACATAAACTGCATAACTGCGACTTGTACAACGAGACCGGTCAAGTTCTAGCCTAATTTTAGCGAGACAGCATTTCACATGATGCAGTCTGTTTCCACTTGCTAGATGGCAAGTACAACTCACAACGCCGTGTTTTGGGATATCACTCTTATTTGAAAGTCGTTAAACAGATGGGAGAACATATATACAGGGGCGTCACTATAGGGTGGGAGGGGGGACTCCCCCCCAAAGGTCTTGAGAAAGTACTTTCGTCGGCGCGAAGCGCCGGCGAATACAGAAGAAATACAATTTTGTATGCTTTTGTCAGGCGTCGGTCGACTCGTCGGCACATCGGGTTCTTTTTTTGCGCAAGAAATGAAATCCTGCAAACATTTGTCCGGCAAAACACTGAAGAAATCGAATTCTGCATGCTTTTGTCATGCCTCGGTGGTCTCATCGGCACATCGGGTTCTTTTTCTACATAAGAAATTCAGAAGAAATAAATTCTTTATGTTTTTGTCGGGCGTCGGTTGACTCGTTGGCACACCGGGTTCCTTTTATACGCAAGAAATGAAATCCTGCAAACGTTTGTCGGGCAAAGCACTGAAGACGAATTTCGTATGCTTTTGTCGCGCCTCAGTATTCTCGTAGGCACATGGCTTTGTCGGGCGTCGGTATTTTCGTCGGCACATCAGGTTATTTCTACACAAACACGAAATTCTGTAAATTTTTATCGGGCGCAAGCGAAAAGTTCAAGTGTCGGTACATCGCACAACGTAAAGATTAAAGTTCTTTACTGTCTTGTCGGGCAAAACACAAATGAAATCGAATTCTGAATGCTTTTCGGCGTCGGTATTCTTGTCGGCACGTCGGGCCTTTTTATACGTAAGAAATCAAATTCTGCAAAGATTTGTCGGGCGCAAATTTTTCCGGAAATTTCGCCGGCGTTGCTTAGTTCAACTTGTTCTGGGTACAGTCGTTGGAAGCTTCGCTTTTTAGCGAAAGTTGAAACGAAAGGCCGAGCCTGTGAATTTTAATATATGAATTTACATTAAAGGAACAATCGCAACCGATGCACTACACTTAGTTTTACCCAAAATTTGGACTGCGGCGCATTTGTAGTATTCTCTATTTGGAAGAATGGTGCATCATTGAGTTTTCGTTTTAGGGCAGAAATTCTTGGGGTTTGAAACACGTCAAAAGCCGCAAATTTTACGGTACTACAGCTAAAATTTTCCAGAAAAAAGCGGATTAAAATTCGCCTGCGTCACTTGGTTTAACTTATCTTAGTACAGTCGTCGGAAGCTTCGCTTTTTACCGAACGCTGAAATGGAAAGCCGAATATATGAACTTTAATATACCAAATATACCAATCTCAACTCATGTATTACAGTTAGTTTACACAAAGGTTTTGCCTGCGCCGCTTTTTGTAGTATTCTTTATTTGGAAGAACGGTGTTTCATTTAGTTGGCGTTTTAGGATTGAAATTCGTGGGGGTCTGAAACACGTTAAAAGCTAGAACTTGTATGGTAGGTATAGCTAAATTATTCCGGAAAAAGGCAGATTTTAAAAATTTCGCCTGCGGCGCTTAGTTTACTTGTTCTTGATACAGTCGTTGGAAGCTTCGCTTTTTAGCGAAAGCTAAAATGAAAAGCCAAATATGGGAACTTAAAATACGAAATTACATCAGAGGAATAATCTCAACTGATGTATTACAGTTAATTTTAGACCGGTTCTATTCTTTGATGGCGGGAAATGTACGCCGTTGCCGCAACGGCCTTTTTTTCGGCACATTTTTTAGTCCGTCGGCACAAACTGGACACCCCCCCTCCCCCCAGAGGTAAAAGGCTAGTGACGCCCCTGCATATATATAGTTAAAGAATGAGGCGTCGTACGAAAGTATATGCAGTAGGATCCAACACAATTGCATAATCAAGATTTTAAGTACATCAACTCCAGTAAACGTACATTCGAATAATTTACGAAATAGCTTGGTATACACTAAGAAATGGTATGCAACGCTGTGACTGGCTGAGAAACGGTCACATCCAGACTTAGGGGCTTGAGGAACTGAATGGGGAAAACATTAGGCTTACCACTCTGGGCGACTAGTGGACTTTACCAGGGGCGTCAGACCGTCTCGGAACAGCGTCTGCCCTTTTCCGAAGTTGACAATGTTGAAAATAACCCTCTGCAAAGAAGAAATGGGCTTACTGCATTTTATTGACGCCTAGCGACCCTTTTTTCTAACTAAACTTCCTCGGCATTTGATAGATGGCATCGTAAGAATTTGAATGTGAACCAATAGGAAAACTGCTGATCCGGCCTATTAGCGAGAAAACCAAAGGTGGTTCTGTTGTCTAGCCGGAAATAGAAGCTGTGCAACACACTCAACCTGCACGTTGAAACCCGCGTAAAACAATTTTTTTTTTTTTGCTGGCGAATTTTCAAAAGATAAAAAAATTGATAAAAAAAAAATCTCACTAAACAAAACATCAGGCTTAAAGCCTTTACTATTCTGTACGACAAAGGCCCTCAGTTTCGGTCCTATCTGTATTATTAGCTCACTTTATTATTTGGACTTTACTTTACCAATAAATTTGAATTCACTGCCAAATTTGAGCAACAAAACTGAAAACGATCCAAGGTGTTTTGCCGCGGCACATTTGTGTGCCAACACAATCTCACAAAAGACTGAAACTAGTTGAAACAACGTACTGTCTGTTTTTGCGGTAATTTCAATTGTCGGAAAATAAAAACAAAATCCAAACTTTAGCAAAAAACAAAAAGAAGAAATCAGTTGTTTGTTAAATTTGAGCCACGAAAACCTTGTTGGGCATGGAAACACAGTTGTGGGCCACATAAACGACCATGGAAACACCCAAATTTGAGCCACAATGCGAACCAGAAAAATCTTGTAGGCTACGGAAAAAGTCCTGTTGCTCACACAAACGATCGCAGAAACACTATAGGCGTATTCTCGTCGTGTCTCGAGGACTCCTTTTGAGGAGCCCCGTGTTTTCGTTGGTCCCAGGTATTCTCGGAAGTGCTCACGGACGGGGAATGGTTCGATTATCATCACCATCATCAAGAAGGACTCCTTCAGATTTGGAGCGGAATCAATTTTCGGTGTTCTTGTTTAAAAAAACAACAACAGATATTAGATATGTTTAGTAAGAATTTCTGTGATCAATATTGATTTTGGTACTAGTTTGAACTGATTTTTGAGAAAAAGTCACCTTTTTGGGATCCCAAAACGTAAGTGGAGGGGTACCGTCTGTCCGTCTGTCTGTGAGTACGATAACTCTCGAAGGGAATTAGATATTTTGATGAAATTTGGTGTGAGGGTTCATTGTGTCAAGGGTAAGGTCAAGTTCGTAGATAGGCTCTGTAGCCCTATACTTAGGGGTGGGGTAGGGGGTTGAAATTAAGGGACAAAAAAAATATTTTTAAACTATAAAATAAAAAATAGTCGATTATTGGGTAAGAAGGCATGCTGAGCATGATCCTGAAAACCATTTTCTTGTCGGACAAGTAGTTCGTCCGGAATCCGGCGAAAACCGGAAAGTTGGTTAAAAGTAAAAGTTTCATTTGAAGTTGTTAGATTTAGGAGTAAACATATCTGCTGAACACGATCGTGAAAACCATTTCCTCTCCGGATAACTAGCTCGCCCGGAATCCGGCCAAAATCGGAAAATTTGTTAAAAACAAAAGTTTGATTAGATGACAGGTTATATATGACAATCATTTTTTACCCGGACATATAATTAGTCCGGAATCCGGTTGTAACCGGAATTTTTTGTTAAGTCAAAGTTTTATTTAAAGTTGATTAGATGTTCTTTATAGGATAAGGAGATACGCTGGATTCGTTTATGAATTTCCTTCTTTTGCTGGACTAGTAGTTTGCTCGGAATTTGGGCGAAACAGGAAACTTGGCAGAAGTAAAGCAGGAAGTCTCGGTCAGTACCGTCAAAATAGATATGGCTTATAGAGGTATATCTGAACTTTGTTTTCTCTGATCATTAGCCTGGCATAGACTGGATCTGGCGAAGATAAGACCTAATTGTCTGAATCAATATTAGATTATTGTGATACCATCGACACCTTTGGTCTTGTTAATTGTATAGTTACAAAATTTCATTTGGTACTATTAACCAATGTAAAACCGATTAAAAAACATCAGAAGAAACAATACTGAAAATACTGATCCAGACTGGTTCCCTCAGCTGCATACTTTTTTTTTTTTTAACAAAATCCATATTGGAAGCATTCCCCGTGTTCTTCTTGCTTTCTGTATGCGGCATACCCGGAGTCCGCGTGAAGGGACTCTCTATTGTCGCTGTTCACTTTGATTCACCGAGGAGCCCTCGGGGAACGGCAAGAATACGCCTTATTTTCGAGCAGTTCATGGCAGGCATATATGTCCTTCATAAAATCCGATGACGAATTGCCGCCAGACGCGCTAGAGGAACAATAACAATTACACGTGAGATCTGGGGATAAGTTATCTGACGGGTGAATGAGCGATTAGGCTTACGCTTCATATCGAGTCGCGCATTAGCCCCGTGGAAAAGACAGCCAGCACTCAGCATGAAGTTGGAAGCAAGAAATGTCAAACTTGATACCGCTTGACAGAAGAGAGTTGGGTAAAGCAAAAAGAGGGGAAGAGGCATTATAAACAAAACATGGTTAGCCCTGACAGGAAATGTAGACAAAGAAGTAACGTGTTATTGTTTCTTTACAATAGCGCACCTAGTGGCCAAAAAAGAACTAATCTGAGAGGAATTTTATGAGGGGCGTATTGCGGAAAAATGCTTCATGTATGACCGGGGTTCATCTGGGGTCAGAAGGTGTAAAGCATATAACAGATGAAGGGACGGAGAACAGCGAAAACAGGAGGAATGCCTCCAAAAGAATGTCATGCTCCATTTTATTTTCACTATTTTGCTTAATTTCACATTAATAATTACAACCAAATAATCATAGCCATGATAAAATAGTCGCTGCTTGTGATCTTCCTCAAAATCTCACAGCTAAACTGAATTTTAATCTAAATTCTTTTTAGCCATCCCCATTATCGTTTGTTTCCAATTTCAGCATCGACTTGCCATTCTGGAACAAATTCACGTATTTTTTCTTTTTGATAGCCCTTGCGTGATTTGGCTTTATTATCGCGAAATTCTGTTTGATAACTTTTTCCCTCAAAAAGTTTGTTTGCATGCCTTCGAAATTTGGAAAGTTCCAGGTATTGGCTGGACAGACAGATAGAGAGGCTTGATTGTACTCTTGAACTTTGTTGCCGAGTTTGTTGCAGAGATGCTTTTATGCACGAAGAGCTAAGGAGTTTTAGTCATAACAGAATAATAGTAGCATACATTGTGGGTGAGCAGCAGAGGGGGTCTCCCCCCCCTATTTTTTTTCCTTGTCAATAAGTAAATAGACAACTGTGTAACAGTGGTTTTGTCAAGAGCTTCAAGAACATGATAATATCTTTCGGAAGAGGAGGTCCAGCATCTCGTCAGAGAGTGAGAACAGAAAACAAGAGCTTTTTAGAGACGATTGTATGATAATATAAAATAACTGTAAATCTGGATTTATTCTAATCAAGATGCGAAAAATAGTTCCTTTTTAGTTTACTTATTTCTTACGTGACATCTTTATTTTCTTCAGCAGAGCATAAATCCCGATAGGGTTAGATTATATATTTTTTTTTCGCGCTTAAAAAAGCGCAGAGCTCAGAAACGAGAGCGCAGTCTCATTTCATTCCGAAACAAATATTTTAAAATATTGGTTTAAGAAAGTGGGGACACTAATTAACTTCTACTAAAGACAGTAAGGTGGGTAGCTGTAACGAAGAAGCAAATGCTGATGAGTGGATTAGGACAAACATAAACGAAAGCCTGAAAATGAAATGGTGTGACTGCGTACCTGGTCAGTCCTGACGTTGTCGACGGAAAAGTTGAACCAAAATCGGAATCGCGGGTTGCAGGAATCCGGTCGGATGAAAAGGTCGTATTCGAACTCGTTGACATGGTCGACGCGGCCGAGGTTTCCTGTGGTATTTGAATCATTGTTACGAGTCTTAATTAATGTAGAAGTGAGCATCGGTGTGTCAACACAAAAATTAAACTAAACAGAAGAGCAACATTAATGGTTTTCCATCTTGCCGAGGTTTCCTTGTACCCTTGTAACCTTTTATATAGAGATTTCTGACAAAGTTTGTTCACATCTGAGCCTTATTGCAACGTTTCACCAGGCAAAGAGGCTCAAAATGGGCAAGCTAATAACTGAATATCAAACTCAAAAGAATAATAGTTGAAAAAGGATCATAAGATATTAAAAATGTACATCTTGTAAAATTTCTTTCTGAAAATGGAGGCAATTGCAAGGGTAGTTGGTATTTATGTTAGCTCGTACTTCAAGCTCGTACTTCGGTTACGTGACTAACAAGGTTTTTGTGGCTCGAATTTAACAAACAACTGTTTAATTGCTTATGTTTTTGGCTCGAGTTTGGCGGGAAATTCAAATTAGTAGCGATTTGAAGTATAAATAACAGAATTAGCTTTCGTAAGAACTCTCTTGCACATAATGGTAATGACGTAAGTCTGAACTTCTATTTACTAAAATTTTAACTGGGTTTTATTTTTATTTTTCCGACAGTTGAAATTACCGCAAAAGACAGACAATACGGTATTTCTGCTAGTTTCAGTATTTAGGTAGATTGTGTGGCACACAGATGTGCCGCTTCAAAACACCTTTAATCATTCCCCCTGACCCCCGAAGCGTGTTATGGACCTATCCGTCCAATTCGTTCAGATCTCTCCAACCCAAGTGCAAGACTATTCCTGAGAACCCCTAGTCTAACTGCCCCACCCGCAGTGGCCTGCACGACCGTTCCGGACCAGCAGCGACACATCTAGGAGATGCGACCTTCGGAAACTGTCTTCGTCGAGTGGCATACACCGTACCTCCACCTAAGGCCCTCCCGCCGAAGACTGTATACAGACTTGAAGGATGCTAGGAATCAGAGGCGTTACCCCCATAAATATTTTTTTTTTTTGGGGGGGGGGGGTGTCAAGGTATATATTGACTGGCTGGTCATTTTTACCGATTGTTTTTGCGGAAAACGACTGTTTTCAAGAAAAAAACTACTGTTTTAATGAAAAACCGACTGGTTCTCAGAGCTACGAGCTTATATCTAACTTGTTACGAGTAGGTGATGCGAGAAAGTAGATGAGAACGTCACAAAATACGCCCTTCAACCCCCCTTGTTTCGAAACTAGAAGTAGGATATTTAGTTTCACTCGAGTCTGAGCATTTCTGGTATCGCCTCGGATCATCTAGGACAAATGAATTCTCTACTTTCCAAGTTTAGATACATACGTTGGATCCCTAGATGTGCCACACTACTTCCGATTCCCCCCTCCAACTCCTCCTACCGCGGCCGAATCTTCTCATACCACCTATCAAGCATCACTCGAATCTGAACATCTTTCGGAAAATTTCGTTTGACCACTATGCGAGCCACAAATTTCCAAGTCTCCAACTCCCACCCCCACTGTCGCCGAATACGACTCGAGGAAATGCGAAGCACACGACTCGAATCGTAGCATAAATGCAAATTTCCGGTTCCCGGTTCATCCCTACCGTGGCCGGACGCCAAATAATAAATCTAGGCAGCATAAGCTTTGGCCAGTTCATTGGATTTTTGTCTATGTCCCAAAGTTTCCGGACCCCCCCCCCCCCCCCCTCCAGCCGCCCCAACCAGGGCCGCTTGTGGTTTGGACACATGTTCCTCGGTCATCAGTTCTTATAGCCCATTATGTTTCACACGAATCAGACCACCCGTTTTTAACTTGCGGAATTCAGTAATTTCCGGATAACCCGTCCCTCAACTCCCCCAAAAATGATCAGATCCTAGAAAGGAAGTTTCCCTGGGGCATTGTGTCGAGTCTATTTGGTCGGGTCACTAATATGCCTGCCATGTTTCATCTTCGTTAGCACATCTGAAAGTATCTTAACTTGCGATCACCGGAATTCCGAGAAAATCCCTCCAACTGGCTCCAACCCCCCCCCCCCCGAAGGAGCTCCGATAGATTATATTTCTATTATATATGGGGTTTGTTTGAAAAAAATACTAGGTACTACAACACCCTCCAGAAGTTTACACTTGTTAAAGGAACAGAAAACTTGACTCAAACTTGACTCGGGGAGCTAGCTGACATATCAAGAATGTACCCTGAGTCGATGTTGAGAGTAAGAAAAATTCTCGTTACGACCATTGCAGTTTCCGGGCAGTTTCCGAGAATTCAACTTTTGAGTTAGTAGAAAAAAAAGCAAAAGGTTTGTGTGCCGGGTGTAGGAATCGAACGCACGACCTCTTGGCTACTACCCCGATACTATGGCCGAAACACGGCCAAAGGCGAACTTTTACAGTGCATAAGTGCATAATTACAGTGTATAAGGGGCAAGGGCCTTCCAGCTAGCTTTGGGAACACTAAGGAGGGGGTTCGAGATAACAAAGAAGGGGGGTTGTGTCTACAATAAGTCCCTGTATCTTTATCTAAGCCCCCCAGGTCGGTTTGATGGCCGAAAGTTGCCTAGTCAAGTTTTCTGTGCCTTTAAGAGGTACTATCTGGCTCTGACACAAACTTATATAGGGCTTATGATTGTTCTCCCCACTAAAATCCATCCCGATCCCTCGATCCCCCTTTCACGATATTTCCGGTTCTCTCCTTCAACCCCCCCCCCCCCCACAAGTATCGGGTCCGGTCCCGAACTGAAGCGGAACATCTGAGATGATAGCTCTTTCCATTTGCCAAGTTTCATTCAAATCCGATCACCCGTTCACAAGTTATGCATGCCACTAGATTCCGAATTCCCCTTCCCTCTACTCCCCCCACGATGGTTGGATCGGAGAAAAGACTATTCTCAATTCACTTTGTTCGGGTATTTGATATGCCTGCCAACGTCCCAGTAGATCGGGAAGTACCGAACTCGTTGGATCGCCGGAATTACGGACCCCCTTCCAACTCCCCCCTTCCTTCTTCCCACCAAGTGTCATCCCGGTCCCTACACTCTATGCGTTTCCCGAGATTTCCGGCTCCCCCTCCAACTCCCCCAAAGTCACCGGATCCTGTCCGGAACGGAACTGGGTCGTCTGAGATACGAGGTCTTTCCAAATTTCAAGTTTCATAAGATCTGATCACCCGTTCGAAAGTTACTCATACCCTAAGTTTCCGGATTCCACCTCCCTCCACTTCCCCACACTCCAGACGGTTAGATCGGGGAAGTGTCTTTTTCCAAGTTAATCGGGTCCTTGATACTTGTGCCAAGTTTCATCGTCCTAGCTTAAGTGGAAGTTCCCGAACCGTCAAAACCAGGACCAACCGGCCAAGTGCCATAAAAACTAACTGTTTTCATGAAAAAAAGACTGTTTTCGTGAAAAAAACGACTGTTTTCATGAAAAAAACCACTGTTTTCATTGAAAATAGACTGTTTGCTAACAAATGAAATCGCGGCGCTTCGTGTCGGCTTGGTTATTTTTTACGACTGGTCGACAACATCTGGGGGGGGGAGGGATCCCATACGCAACGCCCCTGCTAGGAATTCATTTGTTAGCAAAACCTTTAAGGCAAAAATGATCATGGGCGCTTTGAGAACATTACAATGTATCGTTTAATCACAGATTTTGTTCACCGTGAAATGAAGATGCACACTTTCAGATGGCGCAAGCAATTCATGTGTAAGCAGTCCAACGAGTGAAAATGATCAGGGGCTCTTTGGAAACATGAAAGGTCTCGTTTGGCCAATAAAAATCAAGTACACATTTCACGAGGATTAAGAATATAGTCCCGTCCCGATTCCTCGTATGAAAGAGTATTCAAGATCTCTTGAACTCGACCCCCTCGTTCCCCTCACACGCACTTTCCAGATCCAGTCCGGACCTGAAACAGAACATCTGTTGCTCTCATCAAATATTAGTTTCATCCAGATCACATTATGGGTCTCCCATCACAAGACAGCGGATTTCCCTCCCTACCTATACTCCCCCCTGGAAGGTCGGTCTGGCAAATGACAATTTAGCTTCGTTGTCCGAGGCCACCTACTGAGCAAAAAGGCTCAAAACTGCGCTACCACGTCAAGCGTTCAGAGCTTCCCACTTACTCATGTCGGGGAATGCTCCGATTATCGTCACCATCATCAAAAAGGACTCCCTTTCAGATTCGGAGGGGAATCAGTTTTTGCTGATGCTGGTGCAACGGACAAAACCAAACCAACACAACAACCAACCAAACCAACAAGCAAACCAAAAGTAAAGTGGATTCAGAATAATTTCGTCAACTGCACATTGATTTTTTCGAATAAAGTCCATTTTGGAAGCATTTCCCACGTTCTATATGTTTCTGTACGCGTCGCGTCGAGTGACTCCCTCTATTCTCGCCATTTCCTTCAATTCTTCCGAGGAGTCCTCGGGGAATGGGGAATGGTAGCTTTTTTGGCTGATAAATAAAAAAAAAGTACAAGATACACCTAATTCTGAATGTTGTTGTTTTAAATTCAGGAAATCATTTAGAACAAAACATCATTTCTGATTATTTTTCAGGAAATATACTGGTATTTTTTAGTGCTGTAGGTAGACTGGCTGTAGGTATAAAAAAATAGATGTGACTCGAGGGCATTTCGAAATCTAGAATCTCTTTACCTTTCTCCCCAAATAACTGTGGTTATAATCCTTGGCAATCCTGGCTTAATCCTGGGACGTTGAAAACAAAATCATGACATTTATCATTAAATGTGATTTCTAACCCCATTTTTATCAAATGATGATTTCTATCATTAAATAATGATACTGGGAAACAGGAAACCAAACTGAATCGACGAATGAGAAAAAAGGAAAGAAGGATTCGCAAAAACGTAGGGATTCTTGAAAGTTGTCGGTGCGGTTCTATCGAAAGTGGAGGCGCTAGTTTCGAATAAGGATTACAAGAAGAACTGTTAATAAGAAGACGGACATATCTAAGATTTTGAATTCAGTGAGCTTCACTGCACCCGAAAGTCTAGAAGTCAAAAGAACTAAGAACTGCCCCTATTGGCATACAGTGCCCTAAATCTTGCATTGGATTGTTGAGTAAGTTGAATTTAAATTAAATTAACACTTGGTCTTGACTCCAGCTTGACTCTTGGCAGTCTTAGGCTTGGACTTGGTTGCACATTTACTTTTGTGAAAGCACAGGGAGTGTGGGGCTGGTGTGGGGCAGGTGTGGTGGGATACAGTTCATGTTTGGCTGTCAGTTTGTTTGTTTTTTTTTGAGGGGGGGGGGGGGCAAGGTGTCTACCGACTAGATGATCGTTTTTATTGACTGTTAAAACTACTATTTTGATAAAAAATCAACTGATTTTCAGAAAAAGCAACTATTTTGAAGAAAACAGTCAGCTTTGTTATTGCAGTCAGCAGTCAGCGTCGTCAACTCTGTTATTTTTTACCGACCAGCAGACCTGCAGCATACAACATTGGGCAGCACATCCCCCCTCCCCCCCCCCATACATGATGCCCCTGACCTGGCTTGAGTCTGGCATTCTTACTTGCCAAACCTGGCTTTTATTAGGGTACTTCTAAATTTGTCATGTGAATGAAGGTTTGAACCCAAGCTGACCAGTCAACCACAAACCCCTGATTTTTGGATACCCTATGCCAAATGTTTGATATGTCTAGCGTTTGGCATACCCTATGCCTAACGCTGGATACACTATGCCAGGTGCTGGATACTATAACCCAGTAAAATATTGATGATTTGAGTGAGGCTAAAAAATCAACCAATCAGAACTCCTTTATATTGAGGTAGGTCAGGGTTAGGTTACCAACAGGTATCCAGCGATTGGCATAGGGTATCCAGCATTACGCATAGACAAATGCTAGATATACCCAGTGTTTGGCATACGGTATCCAAAGATCGAGTATTTGTGGTAGACTGAAGCTGACCATTTATTGCAAAAGAAATAAAAAAAATTAGATCCTTGTGCTTTTTTCTTGATCAACTATTTATCCCTCTAAGATGATATGGTTTGCCTCAACTTCAAAAACAAATTTCTGCAATTGGATGAAGATTTTGTCTGACAATCTACTCAAATAATGATTTCTTAAAGGTGTTTTACTATGGTTTTACCAATGGCTGTTTATGTTCACCAGAACGCTAGGAATGGATGAATGAGTTTATTCCAAATAAAGTCCATGGCAGGAAAAAATATAAAGCACTCAAACAAAGAAAAAAAACATCCAGCTTCACAAACATCTAAAAATTAACATCTAAAAAAATGATTTATGTTGGGCCAATGCAGCCTTTGAGAATCTACCTGTCTTCGGAGAGTCACCAGAACTCTTACTTAACCTCCCGACCAAACACTTTCTTTCTAAAATATGTCGACTCCTCACAATAAGAAGGTAGTGGCAAGAACAAATAGATAGTGGTGTTTGTGGCGCAACAGGTTAAATGATTTTGAAAATGTATTAAATTTACTGGGGACTGGGTGAACCTTGCGTTGACGATCTGCCGCAGGTGGGACGTTTCGGTCTGGACGTCTTCTGATGGAGGAGAGGATCCTAACCATTAAAACAAGACCAAAGTTTCGAATGGATCCCCAAAATGTAATATTTGAACCAGACAATTGGGTCTTGTAGATATCCGGTCTTCGCCAGACTCCTTGAACATTTTTAGATTTAAAATTTAAAAACAGACTAAAGCCAATGGCTAATTTTGAGAAAACCAAGTTCAGATATGGATTCAGTATGTATTTTACTCCCATACGTCATATCTAGACTCTGACGAAATTGATCATAACTTCCTGCCTTCTTCTGCCAAATTTCAGATTTCGGACGGATTCTTGGCAAACTATACTAGTCGGGCAAAACTAAAGCTCAAAAATGGATTCATACGAATGCCTTACCCCTATACGGTATCGAACCTCTATTCAACTTCGAATAAAACTGAACTTTTAACAAAATTTCAGGTTTTGCCCGGATTCCGGCCGAACTATTTGTCCGGCGAGAAAATGATTTTCAAAGACGGATTCATCATGCCTCCACTGAATCTATTCACTCCAAATAAAACTTTTAATTTTAAGAAATTTTCGGGTTTCAGCCGGATTCCGGGCAAACTAATCCGTCGGAGTAAAACTTGATTGTCATATACGGATTCAGCATGAATTTTTACCTCTGAATCGAACATCTAATCAACCTTCAGATAAACTTTTACTTTTAACAAATTTTCCGGCTATAGCCGGATTCCGGCGAACTACCTGTACAGCGAGAAGATGATTTTCATATACGTATTCAGCATGTCTTCTTAACCCTATATATCATTAGCTGTTACAAAATATTTTTTTCGCCCCTTAATTTGAACTCCCCTACCCGTAAATGTAGGGCTACAGAGCCCATCTACAAACTCGACCTGTCCCTTGACACATATCCTCACACTAAGTTTTAGCAAAATATCTCATTCCCGTCGAGAGTTATTGTGCTGACAGATGGACTTACATTTTGGGATCCCAAAAGCAAGAATTAGTCGATTACGTCTTCGTAAACAATCAAAGTGGATGAAACTTAGTTTTGGCCTTACCGGACTCGAACGATGCATCAAAGCAGAGGTGGCCTCGCTTGGCTTTACCGGTGTGGCCAGCGGGCCGTAGAACGAGTTTGGCAACATTGCCCATTCCGGTCTCCTCATCACTGTCGTCAGAATCTGAAACAAAGTAGGAGATAGGACAGTGTCAACTTAATTTCATCGGAATTCCATTCGATTTGAGACCCAATATAGGATTTAATACTCTTGATGACTATCTCTCTTTGTGTCAAATTAACACAAAATAGACTTGCTAAAGTTTTACTGAAAAGGCAGCTTATTTTTCATTCTGATATTTGCATACTGATATATTTTGAACACATCTGAGGGATTTTGTATTTTTCGGAATAACGTTCAGTGCGTGGTCTGCATGGCAAACCAAAATTCATCCAGACGCGGAGAATTTGAATTTAAACAAAGGCCTGCCTTTCCGACTTTAGCGGCTTTGAGACAGAAGAGGACCCTTGCCAAAAAGGGCCGAAATATAGCTCTAATAACAGCTGACGTATCCGCTTTGCACTATCAAATAAGAAAATGATTTTAGGATATGTCTTGCAATGAATCTGATATTTTTATTTCATTTTTCGGTAATGGCTTACATTTCTAGTTGGTGAATATTTCAGCGCAGAGGGACAAGCACATAGAGGTATCACAAATCCAAAGGAATAAGTTCATTCTATGAAATGGACTATCCAGGGATGACGGAGAAGCGAAGTAATACATTTTTATCGGGTTTTCAGGAATATTTAAGTGAATAAGTGAAATGTTACTAGACGTATTGGACCGTAGACCTATTCGGTTAAATACGATTGTTAGTTAAGACTAAAAAGTCCTCAACCTTCAACCCACCCTACACTTTTTTGCATCACGTTTTCCATTTGCTCACAACACCTCCAATTTCATATTCGTCAACTAGATCGGTTTCAAATGTGATTAGTAACAGATGCTGGTCAGCCAATGTTGAACGCAAAGTGCCCTTAACCAACACTCATCTTGCTAAAACATCTTTCCCCTTTTGAAGAGGTAATAGGGATTCTCTTGGCCAGCTTGAAAGCTTTTCATACCTGTGAAGACATCTTTCAATTCACGAAAAACTTCGATATTTTCCTTTTGTCTTTTTCGAGTCTCTCCTGGCGACTTTTGAGATCATGTCGGAACACTCGTCTTTGAACTCTTCTCGGCTTATCACCTGTGAGGAGACGAGAAAGCTGTGGAAACTGGAGTACACGGTACCGTGAAACTATTCCTGGAACAGTATTTGTAGTTGGAAATGATAGATTTCAGTAGGTTCTTGAAAGCTACAGAATTACAGGAATCACACGATGAATGTTCCAGTACGCTATGTTGCCTGTCTGCTAGAATCACTCTGGTGATCTGTGCGCCGGGGTCATCCTGGTAAGCTGTGATTCTATACTTATCCGGCAAACAACAAAGTTCCGGTAGATTCCCTGAGCCAGATTCTGGTTGATTCCGTGGAGCAAAGTCCGGTAGATTCCGTGATCCAGCCTCTAGTAAATTTATTGGACAAGTTCTGATAAATTCCCTGAGAAAGACTTCAGTAGATTCCTTGAGAAAGACTTCGGTAGGTTCCCTCAACAAACTTTCTGTAGATTTCCTGATGAAAATTCTGGTAGATTCCCTGAGCAAAATTCCGATAGATTCTCTCAGCAAAATTCTAGTAGATTCCCTGAGCAAAGTTCCAGTAGATTCCTAAATTCTAGTAGATTCTGTGGGTCAAAATCCCGTAGATCCCCTGGTCTTGCATCCAGTCAATTCCCTGAGACAAGTTCCGGTAGATTCCTTAAGCAACATTTCGGTAGATTCCAAAATTCTAGTATATTCCGTGGGGCAAAGTCCGGTAGACCCCCTGATCTAGTCTCCAGTAAATTCCCTGAGAGACAATTTCCGGTAGACTCCTTAAGCAAGATTTCGGTAGATGCCCTTAGCAAAATTCCGGTAGGTTCCCTGAGCAAAATTCCGATAGATTCCCTGAGCAAAATTCCGATGGGTTCCCGAAGCAAAATTCCGGTAGATTCCCCGAGCAAAATTCCGGTAGATTCTCTGAGTAAAATTCCGGTAGATTCCCTGAGCAAAATTTCGGTAGATTTCAAAATTCTAGTAGATTGCGTGGGGCAAAGTCCGGTAGATTCCCTGATCCAGCCTCCAGTAAATTCCCTGAGACAAGTTCCGGTATATTCCTTGAGCAAGATGTGGTAGATGCCCTGAGCAATATTCCGGTAGGTTCCCTGAGCGGTATACGCCACAAAAATCACCAAGTTCAGGCGAATTTGATAAATTTTGACTCGCGCGGCTTCGCCGCACCAGTCAAAATCTACCGGATTTTTTTTTCACAGACCTTCTGGGGGGGGGGGGGGAATTTCATCATCACAAACGAAAGAGCCTAGTTGATATGTATTATAATGTATGGATAATGCATAATGTATTGTATTGTGATTGTAATCCGTTGTAATGTTGACAATCTGAGGCTAGCTGTATGCTATTGTGGAGAATTACAACGATTTGATTTGATATAAACATTTCTTTTGGGATGACTTCTAAAAACGCAAATTCGGCAATTGTCTTTTTTGCGAAGCAACCATTGAATTAAAAACCGTGGGAAATGCAAAAAGGCCTAGGTAGGCTAAGGTCCATAATAAACCAGAATGAAGTTGAAAAGGAAAGTAACAGACAACAGAACTAACCGCCATCAGCGTCGTCAGCTTTGCTAAACAAATGAGTTTGGTCCAACGGGCTTATAAATCCAAGATCGAGATCCATCTAGACGTAAGGTTGGTCACGCAAAAAGAAATCTTTGCCTTCGAAGTAAGAAAGAGATTTTGAAGCACACCTCGTACTACATAATGTTTCTGCTAAGATTTTCTGAGATAGTTGATTTCTTTAAAACTTCTCTATGCTTACAGAAAGTTATACAAATCTTCGGCTGTCTTTAGCCTCTTTCTGTGTCCCTCGCCTTAGATGACAAACTTGGCAAAATCTGCATAACTGAACCGCTAAACTTGTTAGAAACAACGATTGAGAGCCTTGTACGTCAAGTAAAGAGACTTTGCAAGCTTGATAATCGGTGCAATGCTAATACATAGATAGGATACACCTTTGAAGTATAGGATCTCGTGAACGAGAATGGCTGGAAATAGTAGGGTACTCAATTAGGACGAACTACTATTATAATCACGACATATCCTATAAGGTTTTTGTCCTCTCTTCCTTTCGTCTTGCCGACTGAACTAGTTAACGAAAACGGAAAAATCATTCCGGTGACCAACTCTTTCTAACTCACAGCTAAGACTAGCGGACGGCCAACAGGATTTGTAACCTGATCACGAACTTTCATCCAATACGTTCGTTTTGCATGCTCGAGGCTAAACAGCAAATCAAACATTTGCGAAACGTGTAATACTGTCGAAAATCAACAGTTTTCCCTTGACCTTTCACGCGTCACGGCAGGGGCAATGGTTATGATTTTGCCTGTGATTACCAGCGTAATTACAGGCATACTACTTGTTTATGGTATCAATTAATGTATTCGTGTCCAAAGTCCGTTAACTACCCGTTCGAAGAAGTGGGGGGAATATTTGATCACTGTTTTTATGGTTGTTGATTTTTTTTTGTTTTCCCGAAACAGTTTGAACTTCGAACACTACCGTGGAAAAAAATCGTGTCAGACTTGATAACTACGATTTTGGAAGGTATTTCAAATGATTATTTGTTGGTTATTTATTTATTCCGTATGTGGTAAGGGTTGAGCGGGCCAGGCAGTTTTGTTTGTACAAAAAAAATCACAACCAAATTAAAACGTACACTTTTTTGTTCACGATGGATTTGCGAAAGTGGATAATAGGGAGAGTGGTAGAGCATTCCCTGCCCTCAGGGGCGTCCCGAGGAGGGATGTCTGGGGGGTGCTGCCCCCCCCCCCCCAGAAGGTCTGTAAGAAAAATTTGTCAAATTCACCTGAACTTGATGATTTTTATAGAGTCTACCGGATAATTGCTCAGGGAACCTACCGGAATTTTGCTCATGGCATCTATCAAAATCTTGCTCAAGGAATCTACCGGAACTGTCTCAGGGAATTTACTCGAGGCTGTATCAGGGGATCTACCAGACTTTGCCCCACGGAATCTACTATAGTTTTGGAATCTACCTGAATTTTGCTCAAGGAATCTACCGGAATATTGCACAGAGAATCTACCGGAATTTTGCTCTGAGAATTGACTGAATTTTGCTCCGGGAATCTACCGGAATTTTGCTCAGGGAATCTACCGGAATTTTATTCAGGGAATCTACCGGAATTTTATTCAGGGAATCTACCGGAATTTTATTCAGGGAATCTACCGGAATTTTGCTCAGGGCATCTAGCGAAATCTTGATCAGTGGATCTAGCGGAACTTGTCTCAGAGAATTTACTGGAGACTGGATCAGGGGATCTACCAGACTTTGCCCCACGGAATCTACTAGAGTTTTGGAATCTACCTGAATTTTGCTCAAGGAATCTACCGGAATATTGCACAGAGAATCTACCGGAATTTTGCTCTGAGAATGAACTGAATTTTGTTCCGGGAATCTACCGGAATTTTGCTCAGGGAATCTACCGGAATTTTATTCAGGGAATCTACCGGAATTTTATTCAGGGAATCTACCGGAATTTTGCTCAGGGCATCTAGCGAAATCTTGATCAGTGGATCTACCGGAACTTGTCCTCAGAGAATTTACTGGAGACTGGATCAGGGGAACTACCGGACTTAGCCCCAAGCAATCTACTGGAATTTTGGAATCTACCGGAATTTTTCTCAGGGATTCTACCGGCATTTTGCTCGGAGAATTTACCGGAATTTTGCTCCGGGAGTTTACGGGAATTTTGCTCAAGGAATCTACCGGAATTTGCTCATGGAATCTACCAGTATTTTGCTCAGGGAACCTACCGGAATTTTGTTCAGGGCATCTACCGAAATCTTGCTCAGGGAATCTACCGGCACTTGTCTCAGGGAATTTACTGGAGGCTGGATCAGGGTATCTACCGGGCTTTGCCCCACGGAATCTACTATAATTTTGGAATCCATCGGAATTTTGCTCAGGGAACCTACCGGAATTTTGTTCAGGGCATCTACTAAAATCTTGCTCAGGGAATCTACCGGCACTTGTCTCAGGGAATTTACTGGATGCTGGATCAGGGCATCTACCGGATTTTGCCCAAACCGAATCTACTAGAATTTTGGAATCTACCGGAATTTTGCTCAGGGAACCTACCAGAGTTTTGCTCAGAGAATCTACCGGAATTTTGCTCAGGAAATGTACCGAAATTTTGCTCAGGGAATCTACCGAAGTCTTTCTCAGGGATCTATCGAAGTCTTTCTCAAGGAATTTATCGGAACTTGTCTCGGGGAATTTACTAGACGCTGGATCGGGGAATCTACCGAACTTTGCTCCACAGAATCAACCAGAATTTGGTTCAGGGAATCTACCGGAATTTCGTTGCTCACTGGATAAGTATAGACTCACAGCTTACCAGGATGACCCCGGCACAAACTTACCAGTGTGATTCTTGCAGACAGACAACATAGTGGACCGGAACATTCATCGTGTGATTCCGGTAATCTCCTAAGTTTCTATAGCTTTCAAGAATTAGGCAACCTACTGAAACCCATAATTAACACTACAAATACTGTTCCAGGAATAGGTTCACGGTACCGTCTACTCCAGTTTCGACAGCTTTCTAGACTCCTCACCGGTGATAAGCCGAGAAGAGTTCAAAGAAGAGTTAGCTTGTTCGGACATGATCTCAAAAGCTGCCTGGAGAGACTCAAAAACGACAAAAGAAAATATTCGAAGTTTTTCGGGGATTGAAAGATGTCTTCACAAGTATGGGAAGCTTTCAAGCTGGCCAAGACAATCCCTGTTACCTCAGCAAAAGGGGAAAGACGTTTTAGCAAGATGCGTTCAACATTGGCTGACCAGCATCTGTTACTAATCGCATTTGAAACCGATCTAGTTGACGAATATGAAATTGGAGGTGTTGTGAGCAAATGGAAAACGTGATGAAAAAAAGTATAGGGTGGGCTGGAAGGTCGAGGACTTTTTAGTGTTAACTGACAATCTTAAAGTTTAACCGAATAGGTCTAACGTCCAACACGTCTAGTAACATATCACTTCTTCACTTCTTTCCTGAAAATCCGATAAAATTGCGTTACTTCGTTTCTCCGTTATCCCGGGATAGTCGGTTTCATAGAATGGACTTATTCTTCCGGATTTGTGATACCTCTATGTGCTTGTCCCTCTACGCTTGAAATATTCACCAACTAGAAATGTAAGCCATTGCCGAAAAATGAAATAAAAATATCAGATTGATTGCAAGACATATCCTAAAATCATTTTCTTCTTTGATAGTGCAAAACGGATACATCAGCTGAATTTTATTAGAGCTATATTTTGGTCCTTCTTGGCAAGGGTCATATTCAGGCTCAAAGCCGCTCAAGTTGGAAAGACGAACTTGTGGGAAAACAAAACTTGTGGGAAAACGAATTTGTTGGTTTTCCCACAAGTTCGTTTTTCCAACTTGAGTGGCTTTGAGCCAGAAGAGGACCCTTGCACCAACTTTTTGACACCAACCACATTATTCCCTAAGAGTAGAAAAAATCATCAACGCTTCCGCCGCCCTTGAATATACTATATGACTAAGTCCAAAACACGCCGATGAACCTCGGGAAGAACAAGAAACGTCGCCCGAACGATGACTCAGATCCTATGTCAACCATAAACGGCGTTCGTTGGGGACAGCGGTGGTGACACTTCTGGTTCTTCCCCTAGGTTCACGGCGATTCTTCATCGGCACGTAGAGTTAGTCATCAAGAGTATCATTAGGCTACTCTTCTTGAAATTTGGCTTGGTATTAGATATTCCTTCAGCCCAAGCTGACTACGAATCTATTTGACGGTAGGTCAAATATGGCTTAGGCTATTGTTAGGCTGAAATCAAATACAAATCTCGAAACAAAGAATTGAAAAGAAATAACTAACACTAATTACTTCGCTGTATTTTTTTTGTATTTCGCATTAGTTTATTTCTTAAGTTGCTAAGGGTAGAACGCCTCAGGTTTGGCCCCTTTTATCTGCAGTTAGCTGAAATAAGGGTTGGTGAGCAGAAGGAGTAAAGCGACCATCAGGGTTGTTAAAAAACACCCTCAAAACTGCTTGCTAACTAACACTAATTACTTCGCTGTATTTTTATTTTATTTCGCATTAGTTTATTTCTTAAGTTGCTAAGGGTAGAACGCCTCAGGTTTGGCCCCTTTTATCTGCAATTAGCCGGGTTGGTGAGCAGAAGGAGTAAAGCGACCATCAGGGTTGTTAAAAAACACCCTCAAAACTGCTTGCTTCACCTACCTACTTTCAACAAGAATACTGTCGGAAAAACTATCAGTGTTTCAGGAAAACCGTCAAAATTTGCTTAAGCCTAATTCACACAGAGAGCGAACTTCGGCTACGCCTCTCGATATTCGGCACGCCAGGCGTTGAAAAAACGTATCGTCAAGTCAGAAACTGCTTCGACAGGATTTGGCTCCAGCCCAAAAAAAATCGCAACGCCAGGGAAATAATTTGAAATACGGAAACGATGGTTACCCGTCATTTACGATATTGGTATCAAGGAATACATAAACATTGGAATAAGAGAAAATGCATGAAAGGAAATAAATTCTGGCGAATTCGTTCCCGGTCTGTGATACCCAGCGATGTCGCCTATGCATCGCGAAGTGTATTTTGCCTACCAATATTTAGACGCCTTCTTTGTGGATTACGGTTTATAGCATGTAGGGTGTGCATATAGATTATGCATAAAAAGTGCATTTTTATCGTGGGCATTCTCAGCGTGGGCATTGTGAGACTGGGGAAAAGATCGTGGGTATTGTGGGGACCACCCACCGTAGGATGAAAATTACGCCCTTGTCTGTCAGAAGCCAACTTATAGACGTGTGTCACAGTCTACTTCGGCAAAAAACAAGTTGAAGAAAGATCACGGAGGTGCACGGAGATTTTGGGCTTCACGCCCTGGTGAATTTCTGTAGTTTCGCAAAATTCTGTCCGGATTTTTGGAAATAATCGTTTAAGGAAGCTTAAAGTTGATCGACAGCATCTACGCACCTGTCGGATTTTCCCACACTCATCAAAGATAGATCCAAAACTTTATTGGAGCAAGGTCAAGGCAAAAAAAAGTTATATTTTACTAAATATGGTGAAGTACAGAAGCTGAAAACAACAGATCGCCGAAGTTCAGATGGAGAAACGGTAGCTAACAGAGGAGAATTTACAGTAGAGAACTTCATGCCGTTTTACCGTCTTATTTTATCACCTTTAAGTTTAATTTTTTCCTATCACAGGAATGTCAGGAACTTCCCTCTCATCAGAGCATCCCTTGTGCTTGCAACTTTTCATTTCGGACTTTTTTCCCAGTTCTAACCAAAGCTTTCCATTGTCTTGCCGTAATAAGGAATCCTGCAACACTGTTTAAGTCCTGAATATACAGTATTTTCCTAGGAATTCTGCATCGACAGACATTATTATGATCGCGATTTGAGATGCAACCCGATTTTGAACTGATGCTTTGGCAGAGGACAAGTCCTTCGAAAAGAGAGCTTCGAACAATTAGCATTGTACACTTGTAAGAAATCACGAACGCAAACAAAGTAAAATCAAACGTTACCTTTTCTTTGTCTGTAAATAGAAACATGTTCTAGAGGGTCGACGGCTTGATTCCAGAAATCCATTTGATTGAAATGACAGACTAAGAACTTTGTTGACGAAATCGACAAGAATGGGAACTTCTTCCTATTATCTTAGCATATAAAAAGATGTGCCTGGGGCGGAGCTTGACAGCGCACGGAATGAATTGTAAGGATGGGGAGCACGAGCTCCGGAGCTTCTGATTTAAACGTTATAGTTATAGTCGGATAGACACAGAGTTCGTCAGTTACAGGCTTGGACTGTGTGAGACAGCCAGACAGGTTGTCTGTAGAACGTCTATCCTCAAAAAAGGTCCCCGACCAAAGACGTCCCCAAACAAAGGATCCCTGTCTAAAAATACAACTTTGTTTAGCCTATCTTCGATTTCAAGCTGTTTTTTTTCAGACTTCGATTATTCTTTCGTATGGACTATTTTGAAGATCATGCTGTGGGAATAACAAGTTGTGATTGGGCAATCATGTAGACAAGTTCTGTGAAAACAGTTTCACTGGTAACAGTACCACTGGTGCTGCCTCCATTTTTTTTTTTTTTACCAAAACAAGGTCATGTCCCAAACTCAGTAATATAAGCTACTAGTATGTCCCATAAAGTGTATTCCTGAAAAACAAGGCGAGCGGAACAATTTGTGCTTGGTAATGTTTCTTGTGGGGGGATTTTTTCGTGGGGAGTCTACCTACCCTGTACAAAAAATCTTGCACTATTTACTACTGGCATTAATCTTGTCTCTATAAATATAATCTTATCTCTAATTCGGATTAATCTTATCTCAGTAGAGATAAGATTAATCCCAGTGGCAAATACTGCAGCCGCTTGGCCGTGGGAAACACCGAGGCAGCACAGAGTAGCCAGTATGCGGCTGGCTTTCTTTGTTCGGCCGAGGATGGCTCTCTTGATGCCATCCTTAGCCTAAATCCCACTGGGAGCTAAATTTGCTAGTCCAGTTTCGTTTTGCGTAAAGTTGGCCTTGGTAAAATAAAGCATTCATTCATTAAGTCTACTTTGCTTATGGCTTCTCATAGTACGGTTACGATCGGAATTTCCCGGCTGGTATCCTTCACTTTCATCATCAAATTGAAAACTGTCAAACTTTTCCATATAGAGCTGCTAATCCGAGCAGAAATCCGAGCACCCGACTAGGCAATTTTAAGGAGTAGGGATTTTTAAATTCCTTCCAGGAGCACCAGTGCGATAAGCCATCTGTGAATAATTGGCAACGTCATGTTATGAGCTTTCAGTACCATTTTGTAAATACTTACCATTTTTAATTTCTTGTTTCTTCTTTGTCCCTAAATAGTTTCCCCTCTATTAGCCTGTAGGTTAGGAAACTGTTAGGAAAAGATAATCCCTGAAATCTTGCCTAAATCCTGACAGTGATTTTGCATGAAACAAAAGGTAAAAATTGAAGTAGGTTTAAAAGTCCATGAGGAATATGGACTTTAAAGGACCTGTCGTACCTATAATGGCAATGCAACGTACTTATATAAGAGCATTCATTAGGTCTTAGCCACGGAGGCCTAAATTTCGTAAGCTACATTCTGAACCCTTGACGACACCTCACTAATTGCGATTCAGTTTCCATGTGCATTATGCTCCCGACGAGTGTTCGCGTCTTATGCTATTCATGCGTAAAACTGGTTATCTGAATTTTGCCGAGAATTTGCGAGAAGGCAATGTGCCAAAGCCGTGATAATTTGTTAAAAGCAGATCCGAGCTTTGCAGTATTGAGGCTGCAACGGAGGCCCATTTTTGATGCATGGGAAGGATAGGCCTTCGCATGAGTTATTTTGCTCTGGTATTCAGATAGTTTTGAATATTGGAACATAAACAGTAAATAGTGTGAGGTGTGCTTTAATACAGCTGCATAAAAGGGTTGCCCTAACTTGCTGTAAGTTCGGACTGAGCTTTACTACAGGTCCGATGACAGGATGCCTACTGAACGTAGACGAAGCTGGTTGGTTTTCAGACAGTCGTTTGTTTTTGTGCTCGTGTAGCAGAAAACGGGATCTCTTCGACCAGAATTGATATCGGACAGTTTTAATAGTCACGCAACTTCGGCCTTTTGGTCAAGCGTTACTTTTCAATTGACATTTACGCCCGACACTGATCAACTGCCCCCTAACAATTCCAGTGCGTGATCCATGAACGCGAAAACGTAAAGACTTTCGTGCGTCCCAATTATATCTGTCAGATTTTACCTGGATTTGAGTCACTCATGTTTCTTTCTTATTTGCTTTGCACTTTACGACGATAAATTGTAAACTTGGGCTTGTTTGGTCGATATCCACTACGCTGTAGCCATCTGTTGTCAGAAAAGTTGTGAGATGCAAAGAGTGTTGCTTTCACTCACAGCTTAATCATCTAGCTTTCACTCGTAGATGGCCGACTGGTCTGGAACTTAGAAGTTTGAAAGTGAAAGACGCAATTTCTCTGAGACAAGTGACTGTTGATGGCATGCGTAATATGTGTACTGTTGTAATACTTTTGGACTTTAGTACTATTGTACTGTTAAGATAAAAGAGGGGTAGATCGTATTTTTGGAATAACACTGTCTCCTATTGGAGTCCCACAGCACATATCCACAGTTAGCTTGTTAGTCAAAACCAAAACACTTGGGTGCTGTTTTTTTCAGGCATGGCTTTTGAGTTGAGATATATGTATAAAACGCTCCGCATAGTGAAGGAAACGACTTCGGTCTGGTTGGACCTATTATTTTGTAACTTGGTAGGAAGCCGTTGATGTCAGCCATCTGCTGGCTAGAGCAGACTAACTCTTAGGAAACGTATAGATGGCAGCTGCGGTCCCATCAAATGTGTACCATCGGTATTTGTACCGTAGTTCCGGTTTCTTGGAATGATGAAAATGTCACGAGCGTGTTCAACCCTTCTCTTAATGCTATTACTTACTATTCCATCCCAACCTCACGAAAAGTTACTACGTTGACCATTCCAACCTTTTTGAAATAGTAACTAATACAGTGTTGCCAAATTGCGTTCGCAGAAAGAAGCCCACGGCCTTCGAAAACAGGCCCAAACAACCCCGGTTTATTTTCCCAAAATTTGTGCTGTCAAGCCAGTGGTTGTGTTTCATTATAAGCCTCTGGGGGGGGGGGGGGGGGCAAAGATTAAATTTGGGCCACCATCCCAGGTTTGTTATTCATCACCAAAATTTAATCCTTGGACTATATTTGAATATACCATGAAGAGCAAAACAGACGGGTTTTTTTCGAAGGTAGAAAACAATAAGAGAACTCAGAATAAGCTGTTCCATTCTTTCAACCCTTTGAGGCTTTCAAAAACATCCAAACATTTTTATGGTTTATAATGTTTCTCAATAGAAGCTGTGCTATCTCACGCTATCATCGAAGCACGCCGAGATCTCGAGAAAACATCTAAAACCTCTCCAATACAATTTTAGCATTTGTGGCTCATTCTTTAAAATTCCGATGCTAAAAACCCTACTAAAAAGTATGAAATGCGCCGAAGGTGGTTTGAAAATATTAATCATCAGAGCATCTTTTTGAGATCCCAAATAAAATTAAGGGCAACCTATGTTTCATAAGTTGCCTGTCCAAGCCCTATATTTAGGGGTAGGGGGGGGGGGGTAACATTAAGGGGACTCCAGACCAGATTATCATGGAAATATGAAGATTTTACCCTCCGAAGCTTCATTTGAATCGCTCTACTCATTTGAGGCCACCGAGCTTATTATTCCGATATCAACCTGAGATGAAGAGCATGTTCCACCCTAGTTACCGTAGTTACTACGCATGACGTCACAGATTCTTGTTTTTTGCCGTCAAGGCTGGAACGATCTTTCTATTTTCGAGCGGGATATCATGCCACGGGCGAATCCGACCAATCACGTTACAGAGACGCGTAGTTACTACGCTTACCATGCTCCCGAGCATGGTAAGCAAATAGTAACTATTAGTTACTATTCCGACAAGGTTGGAACGGTCAGCGTAGTAACTTTTCGTGAGGATGGAACGGAAATAGTAACTAATAGTTACTATTGGTACGAGGGTGGAACACGCTCGAAGACATGTTAACTGTTGAACTTTTTTGAACAGTTATATTATCATAACGGTCAAACAGTTATTTAGTAGATACGACGTGATATGAGCCTCCAAGAGTATCGTGATGAAAATAGCGGAGGGTCATAAGAACCCAGTTCGGACCCAAAGAAATATGTCACAACACGATTCAGGCCTGGAAAAGGTCAGTAAAGTCTAATTTTGAAATAGCGATTTTTACCAGAAGCTCATATACAGCCGTAGCGAACCTGCTGAATAAAAATGGTCGAAGCGATATGGTTGCCAGCCTCCACGCTCAGTAGTATGCAATATTTGTGTAGGTAGGATATTGGAAAAGTTTGATTTTCAGTTAGGTAAAGATTGAGGTCCCAAGAAAACGCCCAAAAGAAGCCACATTCTAACAAAACAAGCCCACTTTCCCGCCGCAAAAATTGCCCGCCCCAGCCAACAGAAACAAGCCCATCTGGTAACACTACAATAGCAAGTATTTGCTTACCATGCTCAGGCACGATTGCCACATCAACAATATTTAGAGAGTGACTTTAGGCCTAAAACAAAGAGTGAATTGGGAGTAAAATTTATTTTTATGAAACGTTCACTTTTGACCGGAATCGGCTCTCTGAAATACTCTACTTTCATGAACAAAACTTGAAAGTGTCAGTTCTGGTCAGAATCCCTGCTGCAAAAATGACACATTTGGTCATTTTCTAAAATAGAGAGATTCTTATGCCCTACGTAGGACGAGAGTGATAAAAAAAAAATGACAAAGTGTAGCAAGCGTGGTAACTACGGATCTCTGTAACGTGATTGGCCGGGTTACCCCGTGGATTGATGCGAAAATAGATAAATGTGTTTCAGCCTTGGCGCCAAGAAGCCAAAATTCGTGATCTCATGCGTAGTACCTACGGTAAGTAGGATGGAACACGTTCTAGGTGTCTTTTTTTCAAATTTGTTTCTCTTTTGCTGTCTCAATGTTTGATTGTATTTTCTAGCGCTTTGTTACTGGTTGCGGTTGTTTCCAGTTCCCTTACCCTACGATGTTATTTCGACGTATCAAAGCAGAAATAAGACCTAGGGACAAGACCGTATCCAGGGAGGGGGGGGGGGGGGGGGTCAACCCCCCCCCTGAAACACACAAAAGTAACCATTTTTATAGGCTTTTCCCTGTGATCTATGTCTTTTTTGTACTTTTTTGTCCGACCCGCAGGCACCCCCCCCCCGAAAGGCGACCCCCTCTCCCCCTGAAATAAATTGCTGGATACGGGCCTGCCGAAGGACTTCTTACTATTATTGTTGTAGCCACCTTGAGCGCCTCCCATCTGCGTTGTACGCGTCGTGGTCAAAGATCTTTGGTCGTGGTTAGCTCGCCACCTGGAGAATAGAAAGAGCGGAAATCGAGCGGAAAGGAATAGGAGAAAAGAAGAGTGACAACTAGTTTAAAAGATGGACAGCAAAATCAGTATGTCCGAAAAGGCATCGACTGAGATGTGCCAAACATAGACAACATAAGGTGAGTAAATCCTGTTTTGAAGGAGTTGTTCTGAAATAGTGTACAAAAGGATTAATATAGGCCTATATCGACCGTTCTTTTTCCATTTGTCTCTAGATTGATGTGATGAGCTCGATGATGAGGTAAATATTTGGCGCGTAAATAAGTGGAACTCATAGGGGCCTTATTCGATTGTTGGACCTTTCCGGCAGGTCGGTAGCAGACGGCAATGGCTGTGTCCAAGGCAAAATGGTGTCAGAACCCGGTGTGCAGGCTGACCTTTGAACATTCTCTTCATGACTATCTCTTCGTGCCAACGAAGGGTCGCCGTGTGTCCAGCGAAGAGCCAGAAATGTCACGGCAGCAAACGTTGTTGATTGGTTTACACAGGATTCTAATCAATTTAGAGGTTTCGTTTGGGTGACGTTTCTGGTTCTTCACAATGTTCATTCGCGTGTTTCTGACTTAGTCATATAGAGACCATCGAACACTACAGTTATTTACATGTTGCATCGTCGAGAATCCTTGCGTCGTCGAGAATCAACTGCTGACGCAAAGTTTAAAACTGCGACCAGCAAAATGGCAGACAATCAGCATTTTTGTAGCGCCCGTCAAATGACGGTCTTAGTGGCGAAAGGGTTAAAGATGGACAGCAAAATCAGAAAGTCTGGCGTGTTTCTTACTTCCCATGCAGTTAGATCCTTGGATGGCCCAAGAGGGGGGGTTGATACAACATTCAGTACAGTAGACATTTGCTTCTTTGAACGTCAGTTAATTTTGAAGAGTGTCATTTTCATCCACTTACTGTGAACAAAGTCAACTCTCCGTCTGAGAAAGTATAGCTAACCAAAGGCTTTTGTGGGCGCTAAACGGATACGTCAGCTAGAATTTATTATAGCGATATTTCGGCCGTCTTGGCTCTTTAGGTATAAGAACGCAATCTGTCAGGGGCCAATCAATATACCCCTAGAATAAAATGCAGCTGACGTATCTATTTAGCGCAGTCAAACATGATTAGCATTCAGCTTGGCGAAGGATTATTTATGGCTCCAAGAACACACGAATCGGTGTTTTTTGTCTTCAGTGTACCGTTTATCCTAAAATTGCACTGTTGAAGGTTAACTAACGTTCAAACAAGCATACCTCTATGTTTTGACGCCCATCTTTATAATAATAATAATAAAAATATAATTGCAATAATAAGGCTTTCGCCTCTATAAATTTCTCGGGACACTTTACACACTAAATTGAATTTCAGCCAGGTGGTAGTCGACACCTGCTTTGAATTGGTTGATATTTTCGGCATTTACAACACTTTCTGGGAGATTATTCCAACATTCTACTATTCGGTTTGTAAAGCTCCATTTTCCGATGTCTTTTCGGAACTTCTTACCACTCAGTTTCAAGTTGTGTCCTCTGAGACCGTTATGGTTGAAGGTGAAGACATCATCAGGCCTAATGTTATCATAATAACTATGGCAAATTTTAAAAGTTTCGATTAAATCACCTCAAAGAAATCTGTAAGATAAACTGGGTAATCGTAGTTTTTGAAGCCGGTTTTCATAAGGCAGATAGCGAATGGCTGGCACTGTTTTTGTTGCTCTTCTTTGAACTTGCTCAATGGCGATAACATCCTTGATATAGAAGGGCCTTGTTATTGCGTGGCCATATTCAATTAGAGGGCGAGCTAGGGCCTTAAATAAAATAGGAAATAGTGAATTGTCCTTAAATGTAAATGTCCTTCTCATAAGGTTCACAATTCTTGTAGTTTTCTTGATGATAGTTTCGTAATGCGTTGAAAATTTTAGATCCGTGTCCATTATGGACACGGTTCCGTAGTGGTTCGTAAGAACGGTCATTTTTTTTCTTCAGTGTATTTTCCTTAAAAACTGTCGGTTTTACTTCAAATAGTCAATTTTTCTTAAAAACAGTCGTTCTTTTTAATTAGTCGATTTTTCTGGTAAAAATGACCATTCAGTCAGTAAATACCTGCCCCCCCCCCCCCCCCCCTACTCAAAACATTTTGGCTAGTAATGCCTCTGATTGCCAGTATTTTTATGGATGAAAAGAGGCCCGTCTATTAGTCTAAAATTACTATTTTGGTGGTCAATGTCATAGAATCAGTCCCTTACACTGGTGGGACAATCCTACTTTATACAGGGGTCATTCCAGGGAAATAAAGCCAGGCAAAAAAGGGATTTCTCAGATTTTGACGAAAATTTCTCAGAATGATCTACCAGGGCCCAGGACCTTCCCCAATTCGGCGAAACAAAATTTGTTCGGATCCAGATCCACTCCAGAAGAACCGCTCAGATCGCGAAAATTTTGAGATTCCCCAGGGTACTACAGTTAAGAACGAGCTAAATTTCTGCATTAGCACTTTTGTGGCTATCGAACCAGAAATTGTCTTAAATAGCGATGTTAGAAAACTGAAATTCTTGGGAAAATACATTTTTAAGGACAAAATTAATTTGTCTCACAACCTAAAAATAACAAGTGCGCAAGCACTCAGACGTTGAGTGTGAAAGTAAAATGCTGATCACTTTTTACATACAAACAGCTTGCAAGAACAGCTTGAGCCAGTTCGACCCTTTAAAAAAAGGTAATACCCAGCAGGGGCATCACGACTGGGTGGGGGGGGGGGAGCCCCCCCCCCTAATGTTGTCGGCAAGTCAGTTTGTCAACACAGTTAATTTTGTTCATGAAAACAGTCGGTTTTTCTGGAAATCAGCCGATTTTTTTCTTGAAAACAGTCGTTTTCTTCTTCGAAAACAGTCGTTTTTCTGCAGAAACAGTCGGTAAAAATTACCAGCCAGTCGGTAAATGCCTTGTCCCCCCCCCCCCAAACATTTTGGCTAGTAACGCCTCTGATAACAAGTGCAATAAACGAAATCGTAGCAGCCTTATAACATTAAGATGGATCGATCATATTACGAAACAGTTCAGTTTCCAACTGTTCATTAAAGATTAAAGTACGACGCGTCGTCTTATTTGTTGCTGTTGCCCCAAAATCCTCATCCATAGATATATCTCGCCAAATATACAAGAGTTGGACTTGAGACCTGTCGTAGACGAACTCAACTCATGGGAAATATGGACCCAGCTGCCCATGAACGGGAGGGGGGGGGGGTCGGGACCCATCAAAATGCGTATTTACACCTCTTGTTCTTCACGTATACCAGCTTAGAGTTTGATTCCAGTCACAGGTCAAAAACTTTGTTCATGGGCAATTTGAGCCCACTTGCCCATGAACGGGGAGGGTGGGGATGGTTCAACTCCACATATATATGCCCAACCCCTATGATCCAAAAGCACAAAGGAATTTTATCGCCTTATTGCCAAGTTGAAACATTAAAAAATGGTCAATCTGGGCCCAATTGCTCCTGAACCAAGTGGAGGTGGGGTTTGGGACGAACAAAAAGTAAATAGAGACCCCAATGCTCACAAACTTACCAAGTCAACTTGATACCTGTTTATTCCTGTCACGGGTAACGAACTTTACTCCTGGGCAATCTGGGCCCAGTTGACCATGAACGGGGTGAGTGGAGGAGGTGCAACTTTAAAAGCAATTTCCCAGCCCTAGGATCTTCTACATGTACAAGGAATTTCGTCGTCCTATGTCCAGTTCTGGTCAAGTTATGGACCTTATTCACTGTATAATCTGGGCCCATTTGCCCCTGAACCGGGTTGAGGGGGGGGGGGGCCAAAAGGCACATCTAGACCTTAATACCCACAAGTGTACCAAGTTTGAACTTGATACTTGCAATTTTTCACGAATTATGAGCTCCACAAAATACTGTGAAAACCGAAAGCAGAAAGCTGCTACACAGCTCGCAATAGGGGATTGTTCTAAGGAACACTCCACAAAAAATTGAGAAATGAGTGCTGCTCGATCCCTGGTTTCTCAGTTTCTAGTTTCTTAGTTTCAGCTCGGCGGAATTCTGCCGGAGTAGTGTACATAACAGATGTAGATAGACTGAAGATAGAAAAACTTGTAACTTCGCCATATTTTATTTATTTATTTATTTATGACCCGCTTTTGTGTAACAGCGGAGTATGAATAAAATACAAAAGTAAAATATAATAATAACATAATATTAACGTGTTCTACATTTCTTTGTACATAGTTGCAAATACAAAATTTCAGCTTCTTAAATAGTTGCAGCCTATAGGTAATAAAAATGTACTGACAACGGAACTCGGTTAGCGGTTCAGAATTGCGCATAACCAAGTATAATTTACCACCCTCGCACAAACTTACACGTGAAAAGAGCAAAAGCATGCATTGTAGTAAGTTTCTGAAAGTAGGCAAAAGAGAAGATTTTGGGCCATTGGACAGCTAAGAATTGGTCCAGGCAGGTCTCGAGGCAGGTTGTGGTCTAACAGTAAGATCTGAAAACTGAAATTCATTTCTCAATTTTTATTCTTAGGTTGCGAGACTAATTCATTTTGTCATAAAAATAATGCATTTCCCCAAGAATTTCAGTTTTCTAACATCGCTATTTAAGACCATTTCTGGCTTGATAGCCACAAAAGTGCTAATGCAGAAATGTAGCTCGTTCTTAACTCTGTTACCATCTGGCCGGTTCTTCTGGAGTGGATCTACCAAGACCCACTTTTTCTACCTTACCTTGCCATAAAATTATCGTAAAAAGGAAAGAAGAGTACAAACATACTTGAACATCTCGAGATTTGAAGTCCTAAAGGTAGGTAAGTAGCTCAAAAAATGTCAAGGTCGTGTTGAATTTTCCTAATTTTTGTCGAACTTTTGAAAAATATTGACTTTTTCGACCATCAACAATCGAATATTAGGCCGAAAATTTCAGTCCGGACAAAGTTTTTTTCGCCAAAAAAAAAAACTGGGGAAGGTCCTGGACCCTGGTAGATCATTCCGAGAAATTTTCGTCAAAATCTGAGAAATCGATTTTTTTGCCTGGCTTTATTTCGGCTGGAATGACCCACAAGCTTTCTGATGCAGGAATCTATTGTTGAGACGTTTTGGTCCCACTGTTTGGGAGCACACGTAGCTTCCGAGCATCCTTTGTTGGTGTGAGCCTGTCGTGCCCAACCCTGTACATGAGATAATAGCCTAGTTTCCTTCCACTGCGATCCCTCTATCAGCGCCAGGGGCTATTCGCTCCAGTTCGAGTTGACGGTATTTCTCCAAGGTTGACTGGATCGTTTTCTCAATTCTAGTTTATAAGCTAAGCCTATTCTTGGATTGTTCAAGCATTTGGGAGGCAAATCAGAGTTGCGTTTCCGATGTGGTTTCGGGGTAGTTTCACTATAGTTTGACGTACTTTTGGGATGAACGCATTATACAGTGTGTGGGATGGACATGTAAAACGGTACACATACTACATTTTAATACCTACACAAAAAGTATGCAACAAGTAAACAACCACTACAGTGAAACTACATCAGAACTACATGAAAAAAAACGCAACTTAGGTTTATCATTATTTTTAAAAGCCATCAATCAGTCAAACAATAATTTTACTAACCCATCTATGAAATGTTCCTCCTGTCGAGCCCATTTGGAGTATTTTAAGTACAAGACAGAAGAGAAAAAATACAGAAAAGAAAGAAAAAGATTAGAGGAAATTAAAAACACTAAATAAATGTAGGCTACCATGTTATTTGTATTTTTTACAGTAGAGTTAAAGGCTTTTTCACGAGCTTACTGACGAAACGTCCCCATGGCAATACGCCCTCGCCGAAACATCTCCATGACAAAACGTCCCTATGGCGAAACGTCCCCACGACAAAACGTCCCCGCGGCGGAACGTCCCCAAGACTTTCCATGGTCTTCAGGAGCATGACCGAGGTAAAACAATTATAGAGTAAAGGGCGGACGTGGGACCAGTTGCTTCACATATGTACCATCTCCCTTCAAAATATATAGAGCGTGTTCCACCCTTCTAACAATAGTTACTAATAGTTACTATTTCCGTTCCATCCCCACGAAAAGTTACTACGCTGACCGTTCCAACCTTCTCGAAATAGTAACTAATAGTTACTATTTGCTTACCATGCTCCGGAGCGTGGTAAGCGTAGTAACCACGCATCTCTGCAACGTGATTGGTCGGATTCACCCGTGGCATGATATTCTGCTGGAAAATTTAAAAACCGTTCCAGCCTTGACGGCAGAAAGCCAGAATTTGTGACGTGATGTGTAGTAACTACGGTAAGTAGGATGGAACACGCTCATAGTGTAGTCCACCTTTCTCTGGGCTCGTAACTCGTAACCGCGCTCGTAGCTAGTTCTACGTCGTTTAAAGCAACATGCATAACCGGCATTTTTGTTTACCTATAAGCTCCTCGGATGAAAGAAGCTGAGGTCTGACCTGGCTCAAAAAGAGTCAAACAAAGAGAATCCGCGTAGTGCCATTATGGTGGATAAAAATGGCATTGGCAGTTCAAGATATTGTTTAGTAAACCTTGTACCTTAACCTTTAACCTCGGTATCTTTAAATTTAATCTCTTATTCCCGTCCTCCGGTTTTGAATAAACCCGCTTTGAAAAAATGCCGGGTCTGATGTAAATCATGACCCCCCCCCAAAAAAAAAATAAAAAATAAAAAAATTGTGATCATATTTTGGATATTGTTTCATTTTATCCGGGGACGTTTCGCAATGAGGACGTCTCGGATGGGTACTGCGCTCCGGATCCAGCTCAGCTAGAGTTTTTATTAACCGCTACTGATTCCCGGGTAATTAGCCTTTTGAATCCATCGAGTTGTTGACCTTTCTGCCAATCCAGGTCCTAAAGTTGCACTGTCGATGCGCTGCAATCCACAGGAGATATTCCAGTTAGGAATTCCTGTCACAAGTAATATGAGTCCCTACCGTCTCTGCCACTTATATGTCTATCGAAAGTGTATGTTTTAACCTTAAAAGGAACGGTCAGAGAAGCACGGGTGGGATCGGGATATTTTTTTGTATAAGACAAGAGTGCGACGTCTGGCCTATCCAGATTTTCCTTTGAACGGATCATTGGCCATCGGGACCTATCTTCTTTTCTAATTAACTTTTTGGTTGTCTAACGGTTTTCTTTTCCGCGAAATTCCTTAATGTGTCCTTGTTTTCCTGTCTGTTGTTTAACAAATTCGCTTCATCGAAGCTTCGGGTGTACAGTTAGAACTTACATGTTCCAAGCCCCTCTTATCAGCTGCAGCTGCCGATCTTTATTGTGACGCAATTCCATCTGCTTAGTTCCCAGACGACTATGGGGGCCGCGTAAACACAATGTATGAGTATGACTCATCATCAGTCACCACGTAGAATTGGGTAGAATCGTATCTCGTTTTTCTGTGTTGTGGTAGTAGGTTTTTCGATGCATTCATTCACGAATGTTGCGTGCCTAGTCTATTAATAGAAGAGCGCAACATGAGAAAACAGTCTTTGGGGGCGGCTCTGTTAATGGTACGTTTACACACTGAGTAAATCCGAGCGTATTTTACGCATGTATTTGGGCTTCAAAAGATCTCTAGCAATATGAACGTATTTGAGAAATTGGTCCATTTTGTGTATAAAAACGTCCGTATTGCTAGAGATCTTTTCAAGCCCAAATGTGTTAGGATACACTACATACACTCGGGTTTCTCGCAGTGTGTAAACCCAGTACAGTTCGTCTTCTGGTTGAATGAAACGAGGTTACTGGGCATCTTCGGTAGAGGCGTTATAGTGGAATCGAGAGCGAGGTCCAAGAAAGCGTCATTCAAGGCTCAAGACCGATAGATCAACGGAAAAAAAGCAATGAAACAAAGAAATTATTTTACAACATTGAGACCAAATCTATAAATGAGGATTTTGTCCTCATTCAATGAACTGATCCAGCGTCAGATGGTATTGATTTCTTGCTTGACTGATACAAGTTGTTTTGAAAGCAGGTTAAGGTGGTTTGATCTACTAGAAATCTATATAAGGAAGCCTACAACACAGCCACTAAAGTTAAACAATCTGAGTTCCCGGGAAACGTGCCTCAGGCGATGTATCTGGATCCTCGGGATCTATCTGATTTACTGTCGGTCACTATTGGATTTTGAGGATCTTCTCTTAATAACGACAGTCTGCGTTGAGGTCTGCGTGGTAGTTAGTTAAACGCACTAAATATGTGTCGGCCCTTGCATGTCTGTTTTTAGGTGGAAAAAGGTCCAAATACTGATGTAGAACCGAATGCAAATATTAGATATAAAGTTGCCCTAGCAAGTGAAGTAAGAATAAGTAAGTAATAAGTAATTATTTATAACCCGCCGTTTACAGAAAGCGGAGTAAATGAAGAAAGTAAATGAAATACATAAACATACACAAAAAGACACTTAATTTCAATCGTCGGCCAGGAAGCAGTGTAGAAGGTCGTGCGCTGGTTGGGTTCTGTTGTCAATGATTTTGGATAGTTACGAAGAAACATCCAAAAGGGTAACACTTGCATCTTGAATTTTGAACTTCTCCGTCAAAGTATGGTTATGGCATAATTTCGACAAGTGGAGCAGGTGCTTTGCATATTTAAAATAACATGATCTCATCTTTTTTATCTCCTTCTTTCGCAGAACATGAGTGACACCAGAACGAAATAGTATAGAAGGAGCGCAGAAGGTGCTGTACAAAATGATTTCGTACTTTATTACTCGTACTCGTAATTTTTACTTTGCCGATAAAACAATTGTGAGTCGTATGGTATATTTAAACTCTTTCTTACCTTTTATTTTCGTTTCGCATACGTTTGTTATAAGTGTTCTTCCAATTTGTCATGTCACTATGAATTGAGCATCTTTCATGAGAGCTTCGAATCACGGAAAGAAATTGCAGTTACGAAATTAATCTATCCTAATTTTAGCCCACAAATTTCTTCCAGTTAGGAACAGATCGTTGCAACCCAATGAATTAGTTTTGTATCATAAAATCGCTGTATATTCAGTAGGTGCTTCTAATCACCAAATATATTTGCTGTAGTATACTACGTTGGTTACTTTTGAATTACGGTCGGATCGCACCCGTTCCCTTTTTACTTATCTGACTCGTGTTCGTAAACCAAATAATACGTTTTTTAATTTATACTGATATATTCAGAAAGTGTTTCTAGACATCAAATAAATTAGCCGGATTATTGATAAGTTTTGGTTAAGGACGGGTCCCACCCGACCCTTTTTACTTATCACTTGTATGACATAGCCTAAGTAATTAGTCTTGTATAATAAAATTGCGCCCAGCTATCCTTTCCGACAGGCAGGACTGGCGGCAGTGGGCAGATGTTGTTTTATTGGATCGATTGAGTCGCGCGCGCGCAATCTCCTTCGATTTATTCCCTGGGATCCTCAACTCAGTAGAAGCTCGGGAATAGCAACGCGAGGAGAGGAGGAGATTTTCAGTTGATTTCGTTTGATCTCATTTTTTTAGACCGCCGTTTTTTAAAACAGTCGGATTTTACTTGTTTTAAGGTATGTCTTTTTTTATTTATTTTGTGTGACGGAATCCCTGTAATTCTTTGTACGGTAGTTACGCTAGCAAAAACTGAGATGGCATCTGGAACGAGATTTGGAAAACACCGCCTTACTGGCTTCACCCGCAACAGAAACCGCTATTTTTTATTTGGTGTGTGGAGTATAGCCTAATCGAAATTCCTCAACATTTTTGTTCTGCGTGTTTTCGTCGGACATGGTTTGAGTGGTGAACTTCTAAGCGAAACTAAAAAGTCCCTTGCTCTATACATTTTTCTTCCTACAATACTATTGGTGACCGTATTTCATCGGGACCGATCGCTTCGTCGACCATTTGTAAGAATCTTGTTGGAATTTTAGTACTTTATATGATAATGAACTTTGAGCCAAAATTTCTCCTCATCCGGGATTTTCGGCTTGTTTAGTACTTGTTGGAGATGCGTCGTATTTTTGTCTGGGAAAAAATTCAATAGCCGATTGGTTGAACTATTCTGGTCTACCCTGGCGGCTGGCACTACTGTTGGACTCTTCTCGTGGAATTATTTTAGAATTTCGGAAGTCGTCAAGTCTGCCAATCCTTGAATTCTGCTCTTACTAAGAATAACAGAATAATAATATGGCGGTAGTTTATTTTTAATCCACAGCTCGATTGGAAGTGGAGTAGAACGAAAAGAAACAAATAATACTGAAATAACGTTTGCACAAGTCCAAGTTCAAGTTTTTTTTACACAAAACTACAAATACACTAAACAAGCACTGTGGATAATAAAATTTTGAACATTCAGTGATGGTCTTGAGAAGCATGGAAGAAGTGGAAGTAGGAAGATTGGCCAACAAAGCTCGCCAGGTTAAAAAAAAAATAAAAAAAAAATGTATATATATATATAGATATATTTTAAATATAAATTACATTTAGATTATAAATAAATTTAAGAATATTAGTGCAGTTAGAGAAAAAGTTGGAAAATATATGGAGATTCCATTTGTTGGGCCCATGGGTTGTAGTTATCAACAAGAAATTATGGAAAGGTTACCGACGCGGTCGAGGTTCATTTCCGTTTTCTCACGGGCTTCCTTCTCCCCATATACTAAACCACCTCGGCCGAGTTGGTCTCGGGTCGGAATATATTACACCTAACGTCAAACTGTAAGTTTATTTAGGACGTCACGGGAAAGTTTCCAGCTCTCTCCTTAATTTTGGTGCTAGCTAACGGATGCCTCCCGATGAAATGAGATTGACCGCTCGAGGAACTTGGGGTTAGCTGGCCAGCTGAAATGGCACATCAGTAAACCCAGAATTAAGAGAAATTTGTTAACACCTCGTAACCGCGGAATGTTCCGCCTGAGGAATGGTAATAAATCGTTGAAAATTCCTCGGCAAGTCCTGGATTTTTTTGTGGCACTAACTGTCCGGTCGGTTGTCCCGGCAATATTATGAGTGCGGCAGTTAATTTTTCACTGACAAGGTCATTTGTTTCTCGTTGAGTTGCTTCTGAAAGATTGGACTATAACTGATTTTCCAGCAGGTTTTGACCTTACGACTGTTATTTAAAATGGTCGGCGAAATTCCGCTCATTCGCAGTACAAAAAGTACATAACATATAGTATACCTTAGGATATTGTTACGACTTTAGTCTACGTTCCTGTGTTGATAGTCAGTCGATGTGAATAAGGTAGCCAAGTCAGCGAAGAAGGGGTCCACATTCTCAGTGTTAGAACTACATTCCTCGAAACTGACGTGGAGGGTTGTCTCCTTTCAGTTATTGTACGAAAGTCATTCGGCTAAACACTCATTCGACCGACCGGTACCTTTCTTCATTCGCACCCTACTTCGTACACTTCTATGCTGTGGTATACCTTAATTGATTAAGTAAATTGTATGTATGTTGATTGTAAATTGTGTTTTCTCCCAAAATATTATTCCTATAGGTTTAAGTGTATAAATCGGATGGCGATCCGACGTTAGCGAGTAATTCAAATGAGAAATTCAAGATGTTTTTTTAAATATTATATATTAATTACTATTACGGCTAGTAGGACGGATTTCGGAAAGTCTGGCTTCCGATCAGAACAAGCAACCCGCATTTTGTTGTATCCCACATCCTCATCCGGGTTCCGGATCTTCTTCGCAGGGGTCGACATTTCTACGGGTTCTTGGACATTCCGGTTGAACAGCTTCAGGCTTCCTTCTTTCATGAGTACCGTACATAATCTGGGTAGCTATATTGTAATCCCCTATGTAGCCGGCGGGAGTAACTTGAGAAGTCTACCGAATTATGTTTGCCATGTAGTTAGTGACCAAGTTGCTGTCATTGGTAGCCATTGGTAGGCTACTGGTGGAGAAAGCCCAAGTGTGAAAATCGGGGTGTTCTAGGAAATTATTCGCTTGAAGCGTTGTGTCGAAGGAAAACCAGAAATATTTCAGGTCGATGTCGATTTTTACACGTCAAAAGCGGATCAGTTTCGCCTGCGGGCACTTGGCTTAGTTTTAGTGCTAGTGACCCCTCGGTCCTACTTTTTTGTCTCGTAAAGCGTGCTTGCACCGGGCGTACCCCCAGCAGATGTTCTAAATCTGATGGCCTCCCGTCATTCACTCCCGTCAGACCGGCTACTAATTTCCCGTAACGAGTTTGCATACAGGAAGTGTGATATGGTTTCACACCTGCTCTTTTGGAATGAAATAGCGGTACCTATATTGACTGAGTTACTAGGGTTATCAGTAGCATATATGAGAGTTGTTCTGGAAAGACATTCTAAAGAGAATCCCGTTATCGGGGTCGTCATAAGGGGGAGACGTGAGGTGGTTGCAGCCAGAGGCGTCATTTGGGGGGAGGGGCATCTGCCTCCCCTGGCCTTCCAAGGGAGCCCAAAGCTACCCAGGAAAAAGAAAAAAATAGCAAGAGATAAGAAGTTGCTGATCAAAATTGTGCCATCTGATTGCGCCATAGCAGTTGACCAAGGTTGACTCATGAAAATTTAACTTTTTTTCACAGTGTTATTTTTTCACACAGTTTGTTCGATGATCGAATGTCTTCAGGGTGCGTTTGAGCCTGGGTCAGTTGTGTGTTTGAACTCTGAGCCTAAAGAGAGACATTATCTTTCTAACATAGCGTCTCATGTCTTCTATTCAGTTTTTAAGTTTCATTGGAATCGGACCACCCGTTCGAAAGTTATGCACGGCTCAATTTTCCGGATTCCCCCTCCCTCCACTCCCCCATGATGGTCGGATCGGGGCTGCTTATTTCCAAGTTGGTTTGGTCGGATCCCTGATATGCTTGCCAAGTTTCATCCTCATAGATGGAAATACCCTAACGTGCAATCGTTGGACAGACCGCCCACCGACGACCGACGGTATTCCGGTAATATAAAAGAGGCTCACCAGAGGGACCGGCGATAGGGACCATCCACGTCGGTTTTTAGACTTTTTCTTGCTCAAACCATCTCAACTCTCAATCTCGCAATATCTGTTCACACAATCTCTTCTTCCTAGTTGTTAACTGCAGATTATCTCTGCAATTTGTTTATCTCTTGTCACTCTTTTGTGTGGTTTCGCGACACCGGGGTCTAAAACCCTTATATTGAATGTTTTCCGGATTGGAATGTTGATCATGTAGTCTTGTCTCGCTTTGACGTGACCCAGGCAGAGGACGGGTTTGTAAAGAGCAGAAGCTGAAGATATGATTAGGTTAAGAACTTTAGGTTTGTATGGACCTTGATCCAGTCTGTCACTTTTTATGACGGGAACCTTTCTCGCCCTTTTGAACTCAGGGCTAAAACGATCATAAAGATGCCACTGGCGTCATTTTTCTTCTCAAGGGAATTAGTCGGAAGTTCCCAGTTGCAATTCCCTCCGTCCGAAATTGAAATAGGGGATCGGTATATCGACTCTTCCCGTTGGCTTTGAGAGCTCCTGCAGTATCTTACCTCAAACAGGGACAACAAGAGTGGTTTCGTCGATCAGTGGCTATGAACGAAGAGTCATCACCTTGTTGGGATGAATGCTGTAGTGACTCGATCCGGGAAATCGACGAAAGGAACGAAGGCGTCGGTTGTTCATTCTCCTGGTCGAATTTGATGATTTTCTCATCAGAATATTTTTCGAGAGTGTAGTTTGGTTCCTAAGTTGAAGGCTTGAAGCTATGAAAGAATGAAATGCTTTTATTCCGCCAAAATGACGAGACAAGACAAAGGTTAAAGCATTTACAATACGTACATAAAGTTTTCTAATCCCAGTGTACATCATCCTCGACATCATCCGTAGCACTCAAAATAAAACTGTCGCGTATGGTACTTAAACCAGGGAAAGACCGGAAAACCCAGGAAACTACAAGATAAGAAAGCCTCAGCTCGCAAAAATTGCCGAATTAGAACCACTCCCTTTCTTTACCAGTAATCCGCATAGAATGTCCGGAGGCAATTCCGATGCGGACAGAAAGTGATGTTTTCCCTGCTGGATCGTCATGGATCCCAACTTTTCAGTACCGAATGAATGATGGTACCGAAAATGTTGGCAGGACTTCCAGTTCGGGACCGCTCGATCCTGATCGTATGTCAGCGACAGTAAATGAATGACTTTGGTGTGACCCGTGTCGCCCTAAACTCCCTAAACCAGCAGAAATATAGAAGACAAATTAACGCCACTTTTGCGGCCAGTAAATATTCAGTTAATCAATCTATTAGTAATTTGCTTTAATTCTTGGGGTCCCAAAACGTAAGTGGAGCGATATCTATGACATCGCAAAAGTTGTCCGTCCGTCCGTCCGTCTGTCTGTCCGCCCTTCCTTCCGTCTGTCCGTCTGTGCGCAATATAACTCTTGAAGGGAATGAGATATTTTGATGAAACTTTGGTGTGAGGATTCTTTCGGTCAAGAGTAAGGTCAAGTTCGTAGATGTGCTATGTAGCCCTAGATTTAGGGGTGGGGGAGGGGGTTTAAATTAAGGGGCAAATGAAATATTTTTATACAGATAATGTGATAGTCGCTTATGGGGTAAGAAGACATGTTGAACACGATGGTGAAAACCATTTTGTCATCGGAAAAGTAGCTCGCCGGGAAACCGGCCAAAACCGGAAAGTTTGTTGAAAGTAAAAGTTTTATTTGAAGCTGATTAGATGTTCGATTTAGGGGTAACAAGACATGCTGAACACTTGTGTGAAAAGTATTTTCTACCCGGACAACTTGTTCGCCCGGAATCAGGCTAAAACCGTAAAATTTTTTAAAAGAAAATGTTTTATTGAAGTTGATTAGATGTTCGATTTAGGGGTAAGAAGACAAGCTAAACACAGGTGAAAACCATTTTTTCGCCGGACAAATAGTTAGCCCGGAATCCGGCCCGAACCGGAAAGCTCGTTAAAAGTAAAAGTTTTATTTGGAGTCGGTTGGATGTTCGATTTAGGGGTAAGAAAACATGCTGAACGCTTATGTGAAAACAATTTTCTACCCAGACAAGTAGTTCGCCCGGAATCCGGCCCAAACCGAAAATTATTAAAAGTTAGAGTTTTATTTGTAGTTGATTAGATATTCGATTTAGGGGTAAAGAGATAGTGAATCCGTGTATGACAGTAATTTTTTACCCGGAGATATAGTTCGACGGGAATCCGAAAGGAGCCAGAAAATTTGTTATAAGTTGAATTTTTATTTGAAGTTAATTAGATGTTCTATATTGGGGAAAGAAGATACGCTGAGTTCGTTTTTTGAGCTTTCTTTTTTCATCGGACAAGTAGTCCCGGAATTCGGCCGAAATCGGGAAATTGGCAGAAGTGGCAGGAACTTTTCGTCAAAACAGATATGACTTATAGGGGTAAACACACATGCTGATTCAATATCTGAACTTGGTTTTCTCAGATGACTAATCTGTTTTTGAATTTTAACAGTAAAAATGTTCAAGGAGTCTGGCGAAGATTGGATCTGGCGAAGACAAGGCCCAATTGTCTGGATCAAATATTGAATTTTTGGGATCCCATCGAAACCTTTGGTCTTGTTTGTTTGGGTGGGAAGAGAGGAGTGTTCGTCTAACGAGGAGCGATAATCACTGATGTGGTTGCTACTAGTTTTTGGGATCACAAAACGTAAGTGGAGGGATACCTATGACATCACAAAAGTTGTCCGTCTTTGCGCACTATAACTATCGAAGGGAATGAGACGTTTTGATGAAACTTGGTGTGTGGGTCAAGAGTAAGGTCGAGTTCGTAGATGGGCCCTGTAGCCCTACATTTAGGGGTGGGGGAGGGGGCTTAAATTAAGGGGCAAATGAAATATTTTAAAACATATAATGTGATAGTCGATTATGGGGTAAAGATATGCTGAACATGATGGTGAAAACCATTTTGTCATCAGACAAGTTGTTCGCCCGGAATCCGGACAAAACCGGAAAGTTTGTTAAAAGTAAAAGTTTTGTTTGAAGTTGATTAGATGTTCGATTTAGGGGTAAGAAGACATGCTGAACACTTGTGTGAAAAGTATTTTCTACCCGGACAACTTGTTCGCCCGGAATCAGGCCAAAACCGTAAAATTTGTTAAAGTTGATTAGATGACAGATTTAGGGGTAAGAAGACACGCTGAATCTGTGTATGAAAATCTTTTTTTTTACCGGGACATATAGTTCGTTTGGAATCCGGGTGAAACCGGATTTTTTTTATCAGTTAAAGTTTTACTTGAAGTTGATTAGATGTTCTTTATACGGATAAGGAGATACGCTGAATTCGTTTCTGAACCTTCTGGACAAGTATGGTAGTTCGTTCGCATTTGTCTGGATCAAATATTAGATTTTTGGGATCCCATCGAAACCGTTGGTCTTGTTGGTTGTCTTTATCTTACTTCGTAGTCGGTGTTAACCAGCTTACGGATAACAGACGACCGGTTGATCAGTCAAACAAGGTCATGGTCTAGTCTAGGAGATACCAGAAGACAATTCTTTCCGAATGAGAGTAAACATTATACTACAAAACTTCTATTTGATTCTCGTCAGATTCTTGTCCCTTTTGATTTTCTAACTATGAAATTTGTCGAGATATCAAGATTTCTACCGAAATATTTAAAGTCCTTTGGAGATATTTGGTTTTGCTATGCATAGACCTGTAGCCTTTCGTCTCAGGATTTTGAGACCCAGATATTTGAAAACTTAAGGGTTGGGTTTAAAGAAAAGAGCGGCTGAGGTTGCATTTTATTGTTTTCAGGTTACGATTTTTGGCATAATAACTATCAACTTTGTCTGCGAGGTCTCTGGAACTTGACAGTGCTTTCCTCGTTTTCAGTCGCTGGCCAGAAAGTCTCTAGGGAGTTTCGCTGAAAACTTGAAACGCTCCGAATGTTTATTTTCCTGTCCCGAACCCGAGAGCTGTTTACTTCAGTCGGAAAAGTTCAAACGTTTGCCAGAATCGCTTCTTTTGCGAGTTAGTTTTCGCTGAAGTCTCAGAAAGGTGCTTCGCATGCCTCGCTACACGGCAGCTTGGCACGGTCACGTAAAAGAGGATATGTATAGTTTTGAGAAGGGTGCGCTCTGATGCACACTTCTGCTTCAGGCCCTCGTCCCAGGCCTGCGGATGCCCCGCTTCTCCTTGGCTAGTGTTAGCAAGAAAAAAAGAACCTAAATTTCTTAGCCTATGCTTAGTCATCTAAATCCATCGCAACCTGGCTAGCTGACTACTGTAAATTACCAAGTCCAAAGCATGCCAGCGAACCTCTGCAAGAACGAGAACGTCGCCCGAACGGCTACTCAGATCCTTTGTCAACTAGAGGTTTGTTGGGGACAGCTATGGTGACGCTTCCGGCTCTTCCGCTAGGTACACGGCGATTCTTCATCGGCACGTAGAGTCAGCCATCAACAGTATTGAACAACGGTATAGCAAGTTGAGGTGTAACTCCTCACCGAAAACGTACTATGTTTCAACTTACGTTCGTACACTGTAAAAAGTTTCTCCGAGTAAGGATTAAAGTTAACTGCAGTATTTCCTACTGGGATTAATCGTATCTCTACTGATGTAAGCTAATCCGAATTAGAGATAAGCCTATCTCTTTATAGACAAGATTTATTTTTACAGTGTAGGCTGGGTTGAGCCAGAGTGAATAAATCACGACTATCTTGTGTGAAACGAACAGGAGGACCCATTACAGCATTAGTTTATATTCGACATCGTTTCAGTGCGGCAACCTCCTATTCTGAAGGCTGATTTAACCGTTTTTGGCGGAACATCACCACATTTAGGACAGTGTATTATAACATCTTTTCTTCCGATTTCGTCATAAAATAATACAACCAAAACTGGATGGGAGGGCACACCGATTTTCACCTTCCTCTTATATGCATTGTATACAAGTCCGCTCCTGTGCATCCCTTGATTTTTACCCGAATATCACGCAACTGTCTGTGCACGCACCAACGATACTTGTCAGTATGACAGTTGATCTGAGTGATTTTATTAAAAAATGTTTCGTTTCAAAATTTCTCAAAAATGCTATTGCGATTTGGTCTCTGGGAGGCTTGCTTGTTCATGATGTGATGCATCTTTTCTTCCAGGTTTTATCTTCTTTCGACCATGAACGTGATCGATACGTTAGTCCAGCAAAATGGCGTCAGCGCCCTCCACCACAGCCTAGTGAGTCAGTTAGCAAACACGTCACAGAATAGCTCAAGTCGAATGTCTGTCAAGTCGGACGATGACGAGAGCAAAACTAACCTGATTGTCAATTACCTACCTCAGACTATGACACAGGAGGAAATCCGGTCGCTTTTCGGATCCATAGGCGAGGTCGAAAGCTGTAAGCTCATCAGGGACAAAGTCACAGGTATGTTCAAACCTCTTTCTCCTCAATATGTCTTTTCCTGAAATATACATATTTTCCTAGGTAGTATTTCTGGAGAGAAGAATTGTCGAACCTTGCTGGATGTGAGAGGGCCGTTGATTGTGTGCGGTCTCATAAAACTCCCCAACTACCCTCCCGAAACAGAGTTAGGAGAGCTGCCGAATGTGGGTGAATGTGCAAAGCCTTGGGTGTGTAGCTGTAGAGATTAACGATAAAAATAAATTGGGTTGCGTTCTCCAAACTTAAAAATTGTTAAAGTCGTTAACTTTCCACAGTTCCACAATTGTTAACTGTTTTTTAACGATGCTCACCGACCATCGTTACAAAATACTTAACAATCGTTAAGTTCTGGAACGGAAATTGTAGGTGGCGAAGCTTAAATTTCAAAATCAGAAACGTTAACAACTGTTAACAATTTGTTAACGATCGTTAGTTCCGGAACGCAACCTGGTCTTTCAAATAGTTGACCTCGGAAAGGCTCTTAGTTTGGCATTATTTTACATTTTTTGTTTCTTTGTAATTGGAAATGTCATGCAATTTGGTAATCTGTTATTTCTTACACTCCGTCATATGCTTTTGTAGCTATTTGGGTAACAAATGCATGTATACATATTGAATCTCTTTGATTTACTTTTCTACTATTTTGCAATTTCTTCTTTTGAGTACTAATTGTTCTTCTTCCCTAGGCCAGAGTCTCGGTTACGGGTTCGTAAATTACCATAGGATAGAAGACGCCGACAAGGCAATCAATACCCTCAATGGACTGCGGTTGCAGAACAAAACTATTAAGGTAACCGATTTTAAGTAATGTAAAGTACCTCTTGAGTAGAGTAGAATAGAGTAGAATTTAATTTGAAAATTACTTTCACAGCAATCATGCCGAATTAGCATTTCTCGTCAACATATATCATAAAGATACATTCAAACAAAGGATAAAACGGATACGTCAGCTATGATGCTCTGGCAGCGATGTTTCAGCCCTTCTTGGCAAGGGACCTCGTCAGGCTGTCGAACGTCAGGGACAACTTGCCAAGAAGAGCCAAAATGTGGCTGCCAAAGCATCGTAGCTGACGTATCCGTTTTGTCCATTGTTTGAATGTAATTTTAAGTTTTATTCCGGTGGGGGGACGAGTGTTATATAGTCTAACGGGGAGTTGTTTTGCTGCTAGTTCTTTTTGTTTTCGATACCCTGTAACCACTTTTACGGTACGGGAGGAAACGTACTGTGTGGGCTCTAATTATGGTTTTCAGGTGACCATTTTTGATTCTCCCAACTGTATATTTCGTCGGGATATCAGAATTTTCTACCGACACATTTCAAGTTCTTGGGAGATATTTCTTCCGAATTTATAGTTTTACTATAGATAGATATTTTAAACCTTTATTGAAGGATGTTCGAACGCGCTTCCTTTTCAAGCATTAATAAGCTAAAGCATTCTGAGACCTTCCTGTTACATGGCACTATATAGCAAGATTATAACAGCCGGTGTTCAATCCTGTTGAGAATTTTCCTACATATGGAGGTATAACGTCTATGCTAACATAATTGTGTTATTTATGCTCTGTGGGGTCCAACTTGCCGAGTTTCTCCTGCGGCCCGGAACTAAACCCCGCACTCCATTTCCATTGTCGTACTTACGCTTCTATGACTCCTGAAATCTCGCCGCAGTGGGGGGGGGGGGGGGACTCAGGACAAAACACTATTGTGAGGGATTGGGAGGCATTTTCTTCGGCCACAATAAGATATTTATGAATGGACTTATCTTCGAAATGTTTAGCGCTGAGCGATTTGGGCTCGATTCATCTTGAGAGGTGACAGGTCGGCCTTCCACCGTTGACATTTGAAGTGGGTCTCGTTGTCAATTTGTTATGCGGCAGCAGATTAGTGTTCCCAGATCGTAGTCCTAAACATTTTAACCTCGATTTCATTTGCCCTTTTCTACCTATTGTATACTTCGCACCGTGTCCGTTTAAAATCTGAAAAATTGTCGATTCTAGTTTTTTTTTTTTTAAATAAGGTTTTATTAGAAAACCAGCTAGGAAATTTCCAGACCATAGTCTTGTTTTGTAGTATTTGCCCAGTACTTCTCATTTTGCAGTTCCCTTTCTGATTAGATTATATTTTTAGATATGGGGTTTGTTGGAAAAAATACTAGTAACTCAGCACCCCCTAAAGAAAAAAAGAAGAAAACCAATGAGAAAAGAAGAAGAAGAAAATATGCACTTTCTCACACATTGAAGCCATTTTTGATTTCTAATGTTTCTTTCTTTAAAATTAGCTTTTAGAAAATAGTTAGGTATTTCCGATCTCGTCGAGTGTTTGAGGTCGACAGTTTCAGTCAGGTGTTGGCGGGATAACAATTTGGTATAACATATTCGGTAAGATTTTTAAGAGCGCCCTTTAGATTTCCAGGTTCTGTTCCCGGACGATTCATTCGTAACGGAACGATGACTCATTGTGGTAGTCTTCGTTCCAGCAATTGTTTCACATGAACAAATAAATTGAGAAATTCAGAGCTTTCTAATAAATTAGTTAGAGGTTCTCAGCCGGCGGGACCGCTATGTGAGTGAAGTGTTTTGGTTTATCGATTTCCTTCGCTCTTTGGGAAAGCAGCTGTTTTCCTTTGAGGAGTATCCCGTGCTGTGGTGTTCATGGAGGAAAATAACTCAACAATCGCAAGTTTTGCAGCGGGCCATGGGAAGGTTGTCTTGGCATGATAGAAGGGCAGTTGGGGACAGGCGACACGGGTTTCAGTTGGCAGCGCTAAACGGACACGTCAGCTGAGTTGATTAGAGCGATATTTCGGCCCTTCTTGGCAAGTGTTCTCGTCAGGCTTTAACTGGGAAAGTGAACTTGTAATCGGGGCCGAAATATCGCTCAAATAACATCACGTATCCGTTTAGCACCGTCGACTATGATTCGCAGTCGGCTTGAGCTGGAAGGATATTTAGATAAGGATTGTGCAGCAGCTGGCTGCAGTTTCTACCAGAACTTTCAGTACCATCATCAGATCCGGATGTAATGATAATTATCAGGGTTGGGACTGGAAATGGAATTTCTGCCAGGATTTAATAAGGCATAATACTCAATTCCATACGGATAAGTTGAGATTGTTTTAACTTGATGATAAAAGTGCAGAACATCTACACGGAAAACCTGCTAAACCTCCAAAAGTTGAGATTTGGTTCTATTTTCTGGTTGGAGCCAGGTCGGAGCTGATGAAAGCGCAGAACATCAGACTGAGCCTTACCGTGTTTTCTTTTCACATAGTTAGAACTTTCACTCGCATTTTTGTTCTATACGAAACCCGGATCGACCCAAGTTGATTTTACGTTTTGCAAATCTTCTGTCTTGCGGAATATTCCATGTCCCGCGCAGTTTTTATTTGGGGAAGTTATTTATTAACCTGTAAATTCCGGACGCAAGAAAAGAACTGGAAATATTTGCAGTGAATTTTTGAGAACTGTCGTTTCTTGCCTCCAAAGTTTTGCCACACGTTTATCATCGTCTCGACTGGCCCTGTAATCTCTTTGAACTGGTGCGACATGAAGAGAGCTACTGGGCTGGTCGTGACAGATAGAATCAACTGTTTTGCTAAGTTCTCCGACAGGGTGGGGAATGTGGTCCACCAGTCTCATTCGCGGAACACACCAGTCTCACTGTTTTGAACCATCAGTCTCAGAAAAATGGCGCCGGGAACCACCAGTCTCGGAAACGAGACCAACAGTCTCAAATTCAGACCAACAGTCTCATCTAATTTCCAATTTAGTTGAAGTAAAAAAGTGTTTTCTTTGTTTTTCTCTGTCAGTCCCTTGAATTACGCGCTTGTGTCAGCACTACAGGTAGAGTGAAGCTTGGGCTTTCAATACATGTATTCATCTCTGCTATTGGCTTGGTACTTCTCAGTGAGTAGGGCTCTGAAAAAGCAAACAAATTTATTTTTTTGTTTTCTGTGTTGTTTAATAGACTTCTGCTACTCTGCCAACTACAACAGGTAAAGTGAAGCCTGGGCTTTCAAACGATATATGATTCACTGTTACTGGATTACCAAGTGTCACATTGGGTGGCTCTGAAAAAACTGTTTTCGTAAACAAATGTAATTTTTAGGCTGTCTATGAGATTTCTTGGAATTTTCTAACTTTGCGACCAGTTTTGGTAGATAGACATCCATGTATCTCTCCGACAACAAATGGTCATTCGTTCCATGGATCACCGGTTAACCAACAGTGGAACATTTTATCGCTCACCAGAGCTGCGTTTGATTTGCATTTCCAGTTGACTGAAATAATCTTTTTGCGGTTTTATTTGCTATTCACAGTTAGCATTCAATTTATCCAGTAGACTCAGGTTGTCGACAAAAAGTTGACTTTTGCCGATCGAGATAAAATGTTAATTCATTCCATGGTTAACCGGTTAACCTACAGTAAGCAGTCAAGTATCGCTCAATGGAACCTATTATCACTCACCAGAGCTGCATTCTATTCGCATTTCTAGCTAACTTAAATCATCATTTTACTGTTTTATTTGCTGTTCTCAGTTGATTCATATTGTTCGATTTAGCTCTTGGGTTATCCAATCTATTGAGACTGTTGACTGAAAGTTGACTCTTGACAAACGAGAACAAATGGTTATTTGTTCCATGGTTAACCGGTTAACCTACAGTAAGCTGTCAAGTAAACTCAATGGAACCTATTATCGCTCACCAGAGCTGCGTTCGATTCGCCTTTCCAGTTGACTTAAATCATCATTTTTCCGTTTTATTTGCTATTCTCAGTTGACCGAAAGCGATTGATTTATCCAGTCGACATAAATTGTCGATTAAAAGCTGACTTTTGACAACCAAGAACGAATGGTCATTCATTCCATGGTTAACCGGTTAAGCTACAGTAAGCGGTCAAGAGTAACGCTCAATGGAACTTATTATCACTCACCAGAGATGGGTCCGATTTGCATTTCCAGTTGACTTAAATCATCTTTATGCTGTTTTATTTGCTATTCTCAGTTGACTGACAGCGTTCGATTTATACAGTCAACTGAAATTGTCGATTAAAAGTGGACTTTTGACAACTGAGAACAAATGGTCATTTGTTCCATGGTTAACCGGTTAAGCTACAGTAAGCGGTCAAGTAATGCTCAATGGAACTTATTATCGCTCACCAGAGCTGGGTTCGATTTGCATTTCCAGTTGAATTAAATCATCTTTTTGCTGTTTTATTTGCTATTATCAGTTGACTGATAGCATTCAACTTATCCAGTTGACTGAGATTGTCGACTAAAAGTTGACTTTTGACAACTGAGAACAAATGGTCATTCATTCCATGGTTAACCGAGAATATAAGCGTAGGTTGAGAAAAAGATTGCGGAATCCAACCAACCGGTCACTTTTTACTGGTCATTTCAAATTGTGGCCATGAGGCCGACATTTTTTCATGTTCTAACAAATCTGGTGCTACAGAGTACGCTACCTATCCAATGTTGGTAAAAAAAAATAAAAAAATAAGCTTATTATTAATGTTTTACACTGGCTATGGAAGTCCTAGCTAAAAGTGTTCAAGTTAACCTACATGAACTAACGCACCCACTCTGGTAATTTTGTTTTGTTGGTTTTGGTGATTCTTTTTTCACATACCATACGTTCTTTACTAGTCCTCCATGAATATTCCTCTCACTCTTTTTTTAATTGTTGAAGTAATATCTCCTCTGCAGATGTTGCTCTTGTTGTAGGAACATACTATTGTTTGTTACAGACATACTATTGTTTGTATGTTCAAGTACTATAGATTGGTGCACGTAAGAGGTCTCTTCATGAGACCCTCAAATTGAAGCTGCTACGTACAGCATCATCAAGGAGACAAGCAAAGGGTAATTTTAGTAATTGTCTAAATGTTATAGAACATGATTAGGTCGCTTTGTCATATTGTTTTAGTGATGTTCCCTTACCTTCTTGAGTTTCCACACCCTTGCCAAGAGCTAAATCGAACAATATGAATCAACTGAGAACAGCAAATAACAGAGTAAAATGATGATTTAAGTTAGCTAGAAATGCAAATAGAGTGCAGCTCTGGTGAGTGATAATAGGTTCCATTGAGCGATACTTGACTGCTTACTGTAGGTTAACCGGTTAACCATGGAATGAATTACCATTTTATCTCGATCGTCAAAAGTCAACTTTTTGGTGATTCTTTTTTCACATACCATATGTTTTACTAGTCCTCCATGAATATTCCTCTCACTCTTTTTCTAATTGTTGAAGTACTATCTCCTCTACAGATGTTGCTCTTGTTATAGGAACATTCTATTGTATGTTACAAACATACTATTGTTTGTAGGTTGAAGTACTATAAATTGGTCCACGTAAGAGGTCTCTTCATGAGACCCTCAAATTGAAGCTGCTACGTACAGCATCATCAAGGAGACAAGCAAAGGGTAATTTTAGTAATTGTCTAAATGTTATAGAACATGATTAGGTCGCTTTGGCATATTGTTTTAGTGATGTTCCCTTACCTTCTTGAGTTTCCACACCCTTGCCAAGAGCTAAATCGAACAATATGAATCAACTGAGAACAGCAAATAACAGAGTTTCAGTCAACTGGAAATGCAAATCAAACGCAGCTCTGGTGAGCGATAATAGGTTCCATTGAGTACACATATCTGTGGAAAGTCATGCTTAAATCTACCAAAACTGGTTGTAAAGTTAGAAAACCCCAAGAAAGAGAATCTGAGTCGACTGGATAAATTGAATGCTAACTGAGAATAGCAAATAAAACAGCAAAAAGATTATTTCAGTCAACTGGAAATGCAAATCAAACACAGCTCTGGTGAGTGATAAAATGTTCGATTGAGCGATACTTCACCACTTACTGTTGGTTAATCGGTTATCCATGGAATGAATGACCATTTGTTGTCGGTCGTCCAAAGTCAACTTTTAGTGGACAATGTCAGTCGACTGGATAAATAGAACCTATCAGTCAACTGAGAATAGGAAATAAAACTGCAAAATGACGATTTAAGTTAACTGGAAATGCAAATCAAATGCAGCTCTAGTGAGAGATAAAATGTTCCATTGAGCAATACTTGACCGCTTACAGTTGGTTAACCGGTGATCCATGGAACGAATGACCATTTGTTGTCGGTCGTCCAAAGTCAACTTTTAGTGGACAATCTCAATAGATTGGATAAATTGAACGCTATCAGTCAAGTGAGAATAGCAAATAAAACGGCAAATTAATAACTTAAGTCAACTGGAAATGTGAATCAAACGCAGCTCTGGTGAGCAATAATAGGTTCCATTGAGTGTTACTTGACCGCTTACTGTAGTTGTGTAGAGACAGCCCCAAAATAGTATTTTAAGCATGGAACGAACTAGTACCGGACCAGGCAGTCAGGTGAACTGAATAGTGAGACAACAAAAGATTCAACAGGGTCTAGCAGGTCAGTTAAAAAAACACAGCTAATGAGTTTATCAAAGGACACCATGAGCAAGAAACTGACTAAGCCAATATCAGAGATACACATATCTGTGGAAAGTCCATGCTTAAATCTACCAAAACTGGTTGTAAAGTTAGAAAATCCCAAGAAAGAGAATCTGAGTCCACGTAAGAGGTCTCTTCATGAGACCCTCAAATTGAAGCTGCTACGTACAGCATCATCAAGGAGACAAGCAAAGGGTAATTTTAGTAATTGTCTAAATGTTATAGAACATGATTAGGTCGCTTTGGCATATTGTTTTAGTGATGTTCCCTTACCTTCTTGAGTTTCCACACCCTTGCCAAGAGCTAAATCGAACAATATGAATCAACTGAGAACAGCAAATAACAGAGTTTCAGTCAACTGGAAATGCAAATCAAACGCAGCTCTGGTGAGCGATAATAGGTTCCATTGAGTACACATATCTGTGGAAAGTCATGCTTAAATCTACCAAAACTGGTTGTAAAGTTAGAAAACCCCAAGAAAGAGAATCTGAGTCGACTGGATAAATTGAATGCTAACTGAGAATAGCAAATAAAACAGCAAAAAGATTATTTCAGTCAACTGGAAATGTAAATCAAACACAGCTCTGGTGAGCGATAAAATGTTCCATTGAGCGATACTTGACCACTTACTGTTGCTTAACCGGTTATCCATGGAACGAATGACCATTTGTTGTTGGTCGTCCAAAGTCAACTTTTAGTGGACAATGTCAGTTGACTGGATAAATAGAACCTATCAGTCAACTGAGAATAGGAAATAAAACTACAAAATGACGATTTAAGTTAACTGGAAATGCAAATCAAATGCAGCTTTAGTGAGCGATAAAATGTTCCATTGAGCAATACTTGACCGCTTACAGTTGGTTAACCGGTGATCCATGGAACGAAGACCATTTGTTGTCGGTCGTCCAAAGTCAACTTTTAGTGGACAATCTCAATAGATTGGATAAATTGAACGCTATCAGTCAACTGAGAATAGCAAATAACACGGCAAATTAATAACTTAAGGTCAACTGGAAATGTCAATCAAACGCAGCTCTGGTGAGCAATGATAGGTTCCATTGAGTGTTACTTGACCGCTTACTGTAGTTGTGTAGAGACAGCCCCAAAATAGTATTTTAAGCATGGAACGAACTAGTACCGGACCAGGCAGTCAGGTGAACTGAATAGTGAGACAACAAAAGATTCAAAAGGGTCTAGCAGGTCAGTTAAAAAAACACAGCTAATGAGTTTATCAAAGGACACCATGAGCAAGAAACTGACTAAGCCAATATCAGAGATACACATATCTGTGGAAAGTCCATGCTTAAATCGACCAAAACTGGTTGTGAAGTTAGAAAATCCCAAGAAAGAGAATCTGAGTCCACTGGATAAATTGACTGCTAACTGAGAATAGCAAATAAAACAGCAAAAAGATTATTTCAGTCAACTGGAAATGCAAATCAAACACAGCTCTGGTGAGCGATAAAATGTTCCACTGAGCGATACTTGACCACTTACTGTTGCTTAACCAGTTATCCATGGAACGAATGACCATTTGTTGTCGGTCGTCCAAAGTCAAATTTTAGTGGACAGTGTCAGTCGACTGGATAAATAGAACCTATCAGTCAGCTGAGAATAGGAAATAAAACTGCAAAATGACGATTTAAGTTAACTGGAAATGCAAATCAAATGCAGCTCTAGTGAGAGATAAAATGTTCTATTGAGCGATACTTGACCGGTTACTTTAATCGGTTATCCATGGAACAAATGACGGTTTGTTCTCTGTCGTCAAAAGTCACCTGTAGTCGACAATGTCAGTCGACTGGATAAATTGAACGCTATCAGTCAACTGAGAATAGCAAATGAAACAGCGAAATGATGATTTCAGTCGTCTGGAAATGCGGATCGAACCCAGCTCTGGTGAGCGATGATAGGTACATTGAGCGTTATTTGACCGCTTACTGTAGCTTAACCGCTTAACCATGGAAGGAATGACCATTTATTCTCGGTTCTCAAAAGTCAAATTTTAGTCCAAAATCTCAGTCGACTGGATAAATCGAACGCTATCAGTCAATGCAAATCAAACGCAGCTCTGGTGAGCGATAATAGGTTCCATTGAGCGATACTTAACCTCTTACTGTTATGGAGAATGCATGGAAAAAGAATGGAACAAACTAATACCGTCAGTCAGGTGAACTGAACAGTGAGGCGACAAAACATTCAACAGTATCAAGCAGGGCAGTTAAAAAAAACAGCTAATGAGTTTACCATAGGAACCCAGCAACAAACTGACTAAGCCAGTATCAGAGATACATGGATTTGTGGAAAACTCATGCTTAAATCTACCAAAACTGGTCGCAAAGTTAGAAAATTCCAAGAAATCGCATAGACAGCCTAGAAATTACATTTGTTTACCAAAACAGTTTTTTCAAAGCCACCCAATGTGACACTTGGTAATCCAGTAACAGTGAATCATATATCGTTTGAAAGCCCAGGCTTCACTTTACCTGTTGTAGTTGGCAGAGTAGCAGAATTCTATTAAAACAACACAGAAAACAAAAAAAATAAATTTGTTTGCTTTTTCAGAGCCCTATTCACTGAGAAGTACCAAGCCAATAGCAGAGATGAATACATGTATTGAAAGCCCAAGCTTCACTCTACCTGTAGTGCTGACACAAGCGCGTAATTCAAGGGACTGACAGAGAAAAACAAAGAAAACACTTTTTTACTTTAAAAAAATTGGAAATTAGATGAGACTGTTGGTCTGAATTTGAGACTGTTGGTCTCGTTTCCGAGACTGGTGGTTCCCGGCGCCATTTTTATGAGACTGGTGGTTCGAAACAGTGAGACTGGTGTGTTCGATTTTCAAAACGGCCGTGAGACTGGTGGACCACATTCCCCACCCTGTCCGATGACAGATGGGGGACGTGCGGCAGGTGTGGATTTTGTCAAATGTTGTCTTTCCTGATGTCTCTCCTGATGCAGCGATTGTACGATTAGGATTTCTCGGCCAAATTCGTGCACTTTCATTATTAAGTTACAAAACAACTTTACTGTATGGAACTACCGATGGAGCCGAAACTCTTGGCTGGAATTCAAGTCCGCGAGTAGGCCGACCCAACCCTAAAGCTGCGAATACACGATCTGATTTATTGACCGGGTCTCATATGTCTTACTTTTGGGCTACGACTTCGTGAAGGTTTTTAATTCTCAACACCACTTCCTCTTCTCAGACAGAACTCAAAACTTCCGTCAATAACTAGCGGAGGCTACTCTCTAATCCTTTCAAATTTATGAAATTCATTCTATTTTCTATTTTTTATTTTCTGTCAAAACTCAAAATTGTTCAAATTTAAAAATTCATAACAATTTATGTTCTTTAAATTACGAAGACGTAACGTACATTATAATTAGAACAAATGAAAATTTGAATCAAATTTTTCAAGCTTGGCCGAATAAGGCTGAGATCCTACAGTCTACTTACACACCACTCACAAACCGGAAAACCTGACAAAGGTGCTTTACTCCGTTTGTCTGGTATCCCCAGTCATAGGAGCGTAAGTACGAAAATGGAAATGGAGTGCGGGGTTTAGTTCTGGGTCGGAGGAGAAACTCGGCACGTTGGACCCCACAGAGCATAGCCATGAACAATAACACAATTATGTTAACATAGACGTTAGACCTCCATCTTGCATAGAACAAATCTGAACAGGATTGAAGGAGTTTATTCTTTCGGGTTTGTGGTACCTCTATGCGCTTGTCCCTCTATGCTTGAAATATTTACAAACTACAAAGGTAAGCCATTGCCGAAAAGCAAGCTAAAAAGGCAGGTTCAGGTTCAGGTTTATATATTTACGTAAAAATTTATAAAATAAATTACACTTCTTTCCCGGCAGAGAGGCATCTCGAATGCTCGGGAACAACATACAATGAAAAAAAACAGTTTAACTTAAATAAATAACGAGTAATCATCCGCAATACCATTAATACAAAATAAATAACAAAATACCACGTTCACCAGACCAGACTTGCCAGACTTGCACCTCCAACTTTTCAATCCTGTGGACCTTTGCAAGGGAGTGCAACCTTCCGGACCATTCAAGAGGGGAAACCACTCTTTATAATAAATAAATTTAGTAATTCATAATCATTATTTCTTTAAATTTCTTCTTTATTAATCCTACAGAAGAACCAACCTGGATCTTACTATTATATTTATTATAATTGATTATCATACTATTCTTCAATGAAAATCGCGACCGCTCACATCTGATCAAAGGCTGCCTAACCAAATCTGTTTGCCGGGTATTTTAATTATGGGTGGATGATAGGGGTAGAAGATGAAGTATATAAAATAGCGATTATATAGCGGCAGATTCGACATATCTTAACATCATCTTCCTACTTTCTTCAGCCGTGACTTTTCGGGGCTTAGCGTCTTTAATCCTGGAAGTTGAAATTCAAATTCTCTGCGTCTGGATGGATTTTGGATTGCCGTGGAAGCAGCGCACAGTCTGAACGTTATTGTTAAAGCCGCGGGTGGAAAAGTATAAGATCTCTTAGATGGGTCAAAATATTTCAGTGTTTCAAATATCAGATAAAGCGGCATTTTCGGTTAAACTTTCATGGTATTGCTCTTGTGACCTTTCGGGTCCCGGTTCCGCGGTTGAGGGCCATGCAGGCCCGTATCCAGGAATTTATTTCGGGGAGGGGGGGGGGTTGCCTGCTGTTCGGATAAAAAAGTACAAAAAACACATAGATCAGAGGGAAAAGCCTATACAAAGTATTATTTTTGTATGTTTCGGGGGGGGGGGGGGGGGGGGGGGGGGGGGTCATACCCCTAACCTCCCACCCCCTGGATTCGGCCTACGGGCCATGGTATTCGATGATGGCTGGAAGATTAAACGGTTGCTGTAAGCGCACCACGCCATTATCTGAAATCGAATTTCATTTTCTGGGGAGCCGGAGATCTGCTGAACTGGGTGAACTGCATCGGATTTTGACGGAATCACGGAAACCATTTCCAGAGTCAGGACTAAAACAAATATTTACGCGCTCTCGCAAATTGGGAGGCGAAGAATTCCGAAGTTCTAATTCGAACGTGAAACTAAACAGTAGATCCGTAAACATCCGTAGCGGTTGCTAGCGCTCCTGTGTGCCGGGGTCTGGTTTCGTGTGCGTCTTACTGCGCTAGATGGCAGAAGAGACTCCTGTATGTCGAGTGCTCGCCGGGTATGTCTTGAAACAAAAATTCTTGCTGTTTGGAAATTCAATCCAATTCAGTTTATTTTCAAAAATTCGCTCACGGACGAAGCCGAACATTGAATTTCTTCCGTCATGTATAACTTAACAATTAATAACGACTATAACTAATGTTATTCATTTGGTCAATGTACATGTATCTCACAATAAAACTCTACGTAAAACCTTTAATCATACGTAACATGTCAACTAATCAAAACATCTATAAATAAAAATCATAATTTGGACAAATTCACATCAAACTAAAAACTAGATAATGTCAACAGTTATTATATCTACAATTCAATAACAACACACACAGAAATACTATTAAATTATAGAGGTGTTTCGGAATGCTCGTTAAAAAGATCTGTGAACGAAGGAACAAAACTTTTTTTGTATCGGTCATGGGAACTTGCTAGGGTACTTGCTGCAACTTTGAAACAGGCTGGGCAGCAGCTCGTGCCGGTCTTGGCCTAATAGGTAGATATTCAGGGGGAAGAATTTCTCGTAGACCGGGGCTCTCCATCGTTTTTAGACCGAAACGGAAACATAACTTTTTTCGGCGCTGTGCTAACAATTCTAAAATAAATCTTTTTAACAATTCGATATATGGGACTTTGAGGCCACAAGGATATACTGCACCCGTTCGAGTAGATCTGACGGTCACGCGTCGGCCCGAAATGCCAAACCTTGCAACAGTATTCCAGGGTTGGACGAACAAAAGTCAAGATTACCAACTGCATTGCCAAAGATTACGAAATGCAAATATTCAACGTTAGATTCGATTTGTTTGCACCCAGCCGTCTTTGTTCCCAGTTAGCTTTCTTGACGGGTCTTTTTTGACAGCCGGCCAAGAAGCAGTACTTAGAGATATAGATAGATTGGTTTTGCTAATCAGCCTGAGGCTAAAGCTAAACACCAAAACAAAAAAACATAAGAACAAATTTAGAAATCTAGCTGCTAAACACGAAAACACAAAACACAAGAGCAAATTCAGAAATCTTAAAAAATTGTGCTTCGTGCCCCATCGCTAACGAAACGATTTTTTTTTTTTTTTTTTTTTTTTTATTCTCGCTTAAGTTTTGAAACTTTTACGAGCTTGGGAACAAAACTTCTTGCGGAAGTCACAAGCTTTGTAGGTAACCGGAGTCGCTAAGGATGCTCTCCATGAATTAACACTCATCCTTTCGCCCTTTCCTGTCAATTGTCATGCTTTTATCATATTTGGTTTCAGCTTTATTTTCATTTTCTAGGTGTCATTCGCTCGTCCCAGCAGTGAAGCGATCAAGGGCGCCAATCTATACGTCAGTGGCCTTCCAAAAAATATGACGCAACAAGATATCGAACAGCTGTTCACACCTTTCGGCAAGATAATTACTTCCAGAATACTCTGCGATAATATCACAGGTATGGAAAGGTTTCCCGGATTATTTATAACTCGAGTCTTGTTTTCAGTGTCCCGTGTCAAACCCTGAGTTCGCTACGGCTCTCTTTTGATTTCTCGTGTCCGGCACTTGATGTCTTGAAGGCGTTTTTACGGGCGTTGCTTCACGGACTTGTCAGGTGAGTGAGTCCGACTCCGTGTTGGACGCGTTGCTGTGTGGAACAGTTTGGACGTGGAACACCAAAGAGCAAAACGGATTGTAGTGCTTGGTGTTCGAAACAGCGTTGGAATCGAAAGGGCACTGAAGATGTAACTTTGGTCTCTGGCTGGTTATCAGGCGAGAGAGAAGCTCCTAACACTTGATACCTACGTTGGAGGGAGCAGAAAGGGGTGTTTAATATGTCGTCAAAGCTGCTAAAGGCAGATGAAAAATCGCTTTTTCATCACGTAGCTCCTCCCACAGGGCGGGGCTTAGCTCCAAACTGTCACTTGTCAACCCTTAAGGACTAAAGGACTCCCCCGTTCACTTTCCTGACATGGGCACATAATTGTCCGTTTCTAGTCGAAAACTCGAAAGAAACGACAAATGCGGTTCCTTCGCTTCCCTCTTCATACTAATTGTGAAACTGCTCTACTGCACGCCATCTAGGTTGAACAGGCTGGAGGAAAATTTGTCGACGGAGATAATCGGTGATTGGTTTGCGCGGCTGATCCGTCACTGCGCCCAGATTTTCCAAGCAGTGGTTGAGCAGTTCAACGAAGTCTCAGGCTGATAAGACAATAGTTGCGTCTTTGATCGAAGTTTGAAGTTACCTTCAAACCTAAAGGTCTCTGTTTAAGTACCGTTTTTGGTCGGTGGTTACAGTTTTCTTTGTCCTTCAAACTTTGACCGTCGAACTTCTGAGTTAGCAAGCTCGAAGTTTGCTCGAAACGTTGCACTTCGAACGGTGCACTTCGAAGGCGTTTGAAAACGGAGATTGAGCATCCGGCTAAGCCAACGGTTAACAAAACTTAAATAAAAACGCAACTAATGGGCCGGTGCGGCCTTAGTTTCGGCCACCCGCCATAGTTCGATTATCAATCAATCAATCAATCAATTTTATTTCAACCCTAATAGCACTAGAACACGGGCGGGAATTAATTATTACTGACGATTATTGATTACTGATAATTACCGCACCCTAATAATTGTTGCTGGCGATAGCGCTGGTAATAGAGACAATGTGTGAGCCTACAATTAAATCCCTAAATTTTAAGTTAGCTTTTGCTTTTTACCGGAACACGAAATTACGCTAGGCGATGAACAAAAAGGCAAGCGACACCAGGCAGCAATAATGACAGGTGCTTTTGACCCAGATCTCGGTGGTTTTCGTAACAGTCTCGCTTTTTCCTTCGGTTTTATTTGCCGGAACTGGGAAAATTAACAATATAATAATAATAATTTATTTATGACCCATCATACACTCACAAAGAGAAAGACGGAGTATAAATACAAAAAAGAGAAAAAGGAATATACGGAAAGACATAACACCATACAAAAAAGAACACGAAACAAACTTCTAACAAATTAACCTAATAATGAACCAAAAAATTAAAAATAAATAACAACAACAATAGAACCAGAACTAGAAGAAACAAGATCGAAGGTTCCGATGGGATCCCAAAAATTGAATATTTGATGCAGACAAATAGGTTTGTTTTCACCGGATCCAGTGTTCGCCGGACTTTTTGGACATTTTCATTTTAAAATTTAGAAACAGAGTAAGGCCAACTTACTGATCATCTAAGAAAACCAAGCTCAAATATGGATTCAGATTCAGCATGTGTGTTTACTCGTATAAGCTGATCGAAACGATTCTGTCTTACTTCTGCGAATTTTCTGGCCGGATTCCGGGAGAAGTGCTTGTTCGGGTACAAAGTTTTTGTCATAAGTGTTCAGCATGCCTTTACCAGAATATTCCTTCATCCCAAGCTGACTGCAGCTTGGGATGCAGTCAGCTTGGGATGACTGCATCCCAATGATAGTGCAAAACGGGTACGTCAGCTGAATTTTATTAGAATAATCAAATTGTAATAATCATAATTGATATTAGAATAATCAAATTGTAATAAAATTCAGCTGACGTATCCGTTTTGCACTATCAAATAGGATTCCAGTGATTTCCACTTGCATTAGCTTCGCTCCCAAACGTATTCTTTTGCTGTAATTTATCGACTTCTAAGTCTATATTCAGTGCCACACTGTCAGAAGTTTTATTACAGTTAACACAAGTATGCGGAGTGTCAACAGACAACTCTTGGGATGCAATCTGTTGTGATTTTTAAAACGTTAACAAGCATTGCCAGGAAGAGCCGAAAAACTATCTGCTCATCTGCTGACTCTTTTGTTTGTGGCCATGATGACGGCGAAGTCAGCATGTGCTTTTTCGGCGGTTTTTCGGCTCTTTCTGGCAATGTTTGTTATGCATAACATTTAGTGCATAACTTAGTTGACGGTGCAAAACGGTTAAGTCAGCTACATTTTATTAGAGCTATATTTCGGCACTTCTTGGCAAGGGTCTTCTTCAGGCTCAAGCTGGAAAATGAACTTGTTTAATAGCTCTAATAAAATGTAGCTGACTTATCCGTTTTGCACCGTCAAATATGATGCATAACGTTTTCAGAATCAATAGATTACGTCCTAAGTGTTGTCTGTTGAAAGTGCGCATCCTTACGTTGTCTGTTATGAAACTTCTGACAGTGCTTAGTTCAGTTCAGTTCAGTTTTATTAAATTCAAAAATAAAATAAGTTTGAACCCCTATAAAGCTCCATGGCCCATTACATAGGGGTTAATACCAAAGTAATCAACAAATAAACGAGTCTCTCCACTATTAAAAAAAAAAAAAATAAGAATTGAAGAGTTTGTTTTATTTGTACTTACAGCTCCATCCTCAAAGTTCACCTCCAGGTCCACACTGATCTCCCACGATCCCTAAATTTAAAAAAAAAAAAAATACTATATTTTTTTTTAAATACTTAAGCCTAGGATCCAGGGATGTCGGCCTACCCTCGTTATTGATCTTAACTTTACACATACTACTTAAACTAACGGATTCCGAACACAAGTTATTTATTCCCGAATGTTTTTATCCGCATTATGTTTATAAAAAAAAAAAACTTTTAGCTGGGACTTAAAGGTGCCAAACGGTCAATCTTACTTGCTCTTGCTTTTCTTGTGTTCTGTGCTCATAAAAAACAAGGAAACTCGTCCGGAAAAGATTCAAATGTTTTCCGGTTACACTAGCTCTGCTCCCAAACGACTTCCTTTGTGTTAACTTTCGACTTTAATTTCCGAGTCGTGATTCAGTGCCAGTCTCACTCGCTCTCGCTTTTCTTTGAGTTTATTTGCCGGAACAAGGAAATGGTTTTCAGGGAAGGGTTCGCTTTCCGGTTCCACTAGCTATTCTCCCAAACAGCTTCCTTTTTACTTGCAGCTTCGCTCAAATCACTCACAATTACTTTTCGGTCTGTCTGTCTGTCCGTCCGTCGGTATGTCAGTCTGTCAGGACACTGTTCTCGAGTTAGGATACTTCCAGAAGTGCTAGGACGATGAAACTTTGCAGGCATATTAAGGACCCAACCAAACTAACTTGGAAATAGTCACTTTCTCGGTCAGACCATCGTGGGGGGAGTGGAGGGAGAGGGAATCCGCAATCTTGAGGGATGTATAGCTTTGGAACGGGTCATCAGATCTTAATGAAACTTGACATTTGGAGCGACCACGTGTCTCAGATGTCCCATTTAAAGTCCGGACCGGATCGGATGGATGTGAGGGGGGGGGGGGAGTCGGAGAGGGGAACCGGAAATCTTGTGACACGCTTAGAGTGGAGTGATCAGGATGAGACCTGGTGGTAAGAACAAACACAAGCTTATCCATCAACATACATACATCATTGACAAAACTCGATCGGATTTGGGCACTGTGGGGGAGTTCGAGGGGGGTTCCGGAATTCCGGTGATCCGCAATTGATGTACTTCCAGGTGGGCTAGGACGATGAAACTTGGCAGGCGTATCAGAGACCCGACCAGATTAACTTGGGGATAGTCAGTTCCCCAATCACCATCTCGGGGGGAGTGGTGGGAGGGAGAATCTTGAATCTTGAGATATGTATGACTTTCGAACGGGCGGGCGGGTCTTAATGAAACTTGATATTTGAAACATGAAATGGGCCTCTTGTCTCGGATGTCCCATTTCAAGTCAGGACCGGGTCCGATGAATGTGGTGGTGGGAGGGGAGAACCAGAAATCTTGCGACAAGCTTAGAGTGGAGTGATCGGGAAGAAACTTGGTGGGAAGAACAAGCGCAAGAACTGGGTACATCAGTGACAGAACCAGACTGGATTCGGGCACTGGGGGAAGGGGGGGGGGGGGGGCGGAATTCCGGTGATCGCGAGTTCAGGTACTTCCAGATGTGCTAGGACGATAAAACTTGGCTGGAACAATATAGTCGACAAGATTGGCTTAGAAGTTGTCACTTCCCAGATCCCACCATCCCTTAAAGTACTCATCTTAACCGCAAGATACTTTCAAGCAAAATATACATTTTCATGATCCCGATCAGTCCATGATAATTTTTGCCTCAAAGGTTTTGCTTAGAAATGAACTTCGAGCTCCCTTAAAGTAAACATCTTAACCGCAAAGGGAAAAAATACTAATACATAGGTGGCACAATGTCCCGGCTGAAGAGCATTTTCAGTTCACTACTTATAAAAAGAAAAAAATGACAAAACTATACATTTCATGATCCCCGAGGTCGATGATCATTCCTGCCACAAGAGTTTTACTTACCAAATGGATTTCTAGCATCCTTAAAGTGCGCATCTTAACCGAAAAGTGGAAAAATACTTTTGACCAAATGATACATGTTCATGATCCGCAAGGGCCCATGATCATTTTTTCCTCGAGGCTTACAAGTGATTCCTTAAAGTACAAAACAAATGTTTTCAGCAAAATTTATATTTTGATCCCGATGATCCTGTCATCATTCTTGCCTCAAGGGTTTTGCTCATAGATCAGTTTCTAGCGCCCTTAACAGTGCGCATCGTCATAGCCAAGTGCAAAAATAACATACTTCGTACCAAACAGTACATTCTCGCGATTTCCAAGGGACCATGGTCATTCTTATCTCAAGGGATTTGCTTTGAAATGGTCGGAACAAACCCATGAATTAGCAAAGTTCTACTTTCATCTTCTGACCCAGCTTTGCAAGTGCGATATGAGCTGCTAGCTCTTATTTAGTTGCCGGAAGAAGGACATTTTTTCTCGGACAGGAGAAGAAGCCGAATGATTTCGGGTTGCACTAGCTGTGCTTCCAAACGGCTTTCTTCTTCATTAAATGTTGACTAAAATTTCCACATTCAGTGTCAGTCTAATGCTCTCCCTTTGTTTGGGTTTTATTTGCCGGGAAAAGGAAAATGTTTTCCGAGGAGGATTCAGGAGATTTCCGATTGCATAAGTTATTCCGTCTCTGTCCAAGCTTTTTTGTTCTCCTACGCTACAGCCGGCCAGGATAAATCAAAGTCGAACTTTTGAATATACGAGAACTTTGCGATGATCTTACAAAAAAATTCGGAAAGCGAAGCTGTTTGAATGCTCATTAAGTTTTTCCGCAGCCGTCTGGAAAGTTATTGCCAAAGCACTGGAGTACCGTACCGGACTTGGAGAAAAACTCAGGGAGAGTTCCTATATTGCGTTTTGCAAATTCTTTAGCGGCAGGTGAAAAAAAGGGGCCAGAACGGGGTAGAGGTACCATAGAGTCTATTCTCATGTCAGAAATATCATGAGGAGTAAATAACTTCCATCCCAGCAGGGAAATTTAATCCTTAGCCTGTTCCTCTGCATTTGAAGAAGTAAAATCTGATATGCGGCCGTACCATCTGATATGCGGCCGTACCATTTGATGAACGTTTCAGGGTCATCGGCGATGTCCTTGTTCTTGGCGTATTTGTGTTTATTGTAGAGTTCGTTTATTGTAAATCTTTTGTATAATTAAGGCTGCTACGCAGTTCATACAAAACTCTAACTAAACTAAAGCTTTCGTTGAAAGTTTGTGATCGAACGCATCTCGCAGAAATGCAGGTTGTGTAAGGCTTTTAATGAATGCGTTAATCATGAGCATATGCACAACTACGTATGGTAGGTGGCTCCAGGAGACCGCCGCTGTGTTCCCAAATGCCCAAGGGTCGACGTCTTTCTGAAAATTGGAATGAAACGTTAACGAACGTCGTACTTTTTCAAGGAAGGAGAGTAATTTTGACGGGAGTCACGTAAGTGACCTGGTACTTACATTTGTTTGTTTGTTGAGTGTATTTTGTTATATTGTGGGCCATGTTGGCCTTATTTGAAATAAAATAAATAAATAAAATTACACCAGAACAAGGTTCTTGTCTCTCAACCTTAAGGAAGAAGAAGAAGAAAATTAAAATATGGGCCCTGCCCCTCGTTTTTCGCGCCGGCTTGCGGCTGCATTCACGCTCCGAATTGATTATTTTCGCTGAAACGACTAGGTTCTCAGCCGGGAGATTGTCGTAGGGGGCATACCGAACCCCTCTTGTAAAATATGAAGGCCAGTGATCGTATGAATGAATAAAATTTTGTCACGCACTGGATAGGAAGGGAAATATTTGCAGTGCAAATAAAGTGAAGAAAAGTCAAACTGAGCTTCCATTAACAATATTAATGCACAAGTTGAGGAAACATATATAACAACACCAAAGGTTTCGATGGGATCCCAAAAATCTAATATTTCATCCAGACAATTGCGAACAAACTACCATACTTGTCCAGAAAAAAAAAGAAAGTTTAGAAACGAATTCAGCGTATCTCCTTGCCCGTATAAAGAATATCTAATCAACTTCAAGTAAAACTTTGTAAAACGAACAAGTTGTCCGGGTAGAAAATACTTTTCACATAAGTGTTCAGCATGTCTTCTTACCCCTAAATCTAACATCTAATCGACTTCAAATGAAACATTTACTTTTAACAGACTTTCCGGTTTTGGCCGGATTCCGAGCTAACTACTTGTCCGGCGAAAAAATGGTTTTCACCATCATGTGCAGCATGTCTTCCTACCCTTAAATTGAACACCTAATCAACTTCAAATAAAACTTTTACTTTTAACAAACTTTCCGGTTTTGGCCGGATTCCGGGCGAACTACTTGTCCAATGACAAAATGGTTTTGACCATTGTGTTCAGCATGTCTTCTTACCCCATAATCGACTATTATATTATATGTTTACAAATATTTCATTTGCCCCTTAATTTAAACCCCCACCCCTATATGTAGGGCTACAGAGCCCATCTACGAACTTGACCTCACTCTTGACCCAAAAAATCCTCATACCAAGTTTCATCAAAATATCTCATTCCCTTCGAGAGTTATAGTGCGCAAAAACGGACGGACGGACCGACAGTCGGACAACTTTTGTGATGTCATAGGTATCCCTCCACTTACGTTTTGGGATCCCAAAAACATGACTATGTATGGGAAGAGCATGTAACGGGTCGGAGAGAAAGACGATTCGTCGACCGTATTGACCTAAAGATTGACGCGTATCTTTTTGGCAGAGTTCATCCTTCTGTCTCAGCTAAGAAATATCGTCACCAAAAGGATGACAATCTTAAACACCCGTCTTAGGTTACGTGTTACTGGCGAAGTTAATTTTCTGAAAATACGTTCAAGATGACATGAGCAAACGAAAACAGTGCTCTAGAAAGTGGCACAGTTTCATTCAGTTGCTCTGGCTCGTCAAATTTTTGAATCTCCCTCCCTGAAAAGTGCCGACTGTTTTGACAGTTAAGAAGATTAGAAAATTCGTACTGGAGTTTTGATGGCCAAGGGATTTCAGAATCGGCTGCCAGATTAGGCTCGAATTGCCTCGAAAGGTACGCAAAGTATTTATAGCACGGACCGAATCCGGACACGGGGGAGTTGGAGGGGGAAGGGCCCTGAAAATATTGTGACATGCATAACTGTCAAATGCCTGATCCGAGGAATGGAAGTTGATGGTTAGCGAAAGCACACGTCCTAGATGTCCCATTTCCCGGTTCGGACTGGATCCGGGAAATGTGGGGGAGTTGGAGAGGGAGTGTCGGAAATCTTGTAGTATGTATGAATCGCGAACCAGTGGTCCAATTTGATTGAACTTGGTAGTTGGCAGCAGCACCTGTCTGGACCGCACGTGACCATTAGCTGAATACGTGCTAACTACCCTTGCAAGGGCTATATAAGCTTTCAGATCTTGCTTACTGCACTTACCGTTATTTGCTTAGACAGTGCAACACTTTCTACGTACTTTTGGCTTTAGTCGCTACATTCTGTGGTTGAGCAAATCCTGGCGTTAAATTAACCGACGAAAGTTTGTGATGACAAGATATAACCTGACACTACAACCATAAGTGCCTTGTCTTTTCGAGCTTACTCTTCAGTTTTCTTACCCGTTTGCCCGTGAAATTCCGTCTGAAACCGTAAAATGGTGTTTTCGTGACACCACCTGGTGTACGTCAAATCTGATATTTAGTAAGCCATTCAAGGCCATGATATGACTGCGTATCTCCTCGTTAAAGCTGGTTAAGTATTTCATTGCGTTAAATCGCAGACAAGAAAGTTGAAATTTGTCAACGCAAAATAATAACGTCGAGAACCACCTTTTGGGCGCAGATCCATCTTTTTGACGCAGAACGCAGCGTTTTAACGCAAACGTCGTACGTTGAACCAGAATAACAACATGTGTGTCTGGGACTGCGTTCCTTTCAACTCGGTGCGTCTCTTGACGAACCAGGGGTTACTAAGCAAAAGCGAACTTGCGTGTGCAACCATTAAAGTTTCGCGCAGGGCTGATGTCGATCTCCTGGTTCACTGCCCTCAGCCGTGTTCGAGTGTGGTGCTTAGTTTCGGGGCAAACCTTCGACGGCCAGTCTTACAGAACCTCATCACTGGTTCCGTCGATTGTCGAGCTCGAGAACTCGAGGCCGAAACCCGTCCTGGGTCTAAGACCAACGCCTTAATAACTCAGCTATCGATAAGCCTGCTGCATGTAAAGCCATCTTCTTAACATCTCTGTGATTTGTCAGTCAAGGCAGATTTGTCTTCACCTTTCATCTGTTCGCCTATAACTCATACGATGCGTCGTTAGGATTGTCGGGGCACTAAATTCTCGAATTAGTTGCTTTGACACGTCCTGAAAACGCTCCAGAGAACGCCACTCTGAGTGGCGTATCTTACGTCCATTTGGCTGTCACACCTGGAAATGGATCCAGGGTGAGATGGATTTCGCATCTTCGAGATCAAAACCTGTTCACTTATATTCGCGAGAAATAGCCGTGGTCCAGTCGGGACGGACAGCTGACCGAAGCTACAGGTTTAATAGTTAAAATGTTTAAGTACGCTGGTTTAGACATTTGTTGATCACAGGAATGAGCAGTTTTGAACAGACAGGAGATTTAGCAGCTATTCACAAGTCTTAGTGGGAGTATTAGCTTCCGCTTGGTTAGGTTCAAGGTTCAAGGTTTAATTTACACTTCTGTGTACAATCAAAATAAATAGGGTCAAGCCAAGGTCGATTGACAAAAACCCGGTACAATATATAACAAACATATTTTACCTATAACTAATTACATGAATAAATGTTAATAATTCCATGACTCATCACCAGACGGGAACCCGCCCCACAAACCCACGGACACTCGGCAAGATCAACCCGAAATCCCACAAAAAAATACCCAATGCGCAAGCGAGGGTTACCGATGGCCGGCAACTAATATGGACCCCAGCCAAAACATATCAACAACAAACAAATAAAAATTTAATTTTTTTTTATCGATGATTCTTGAATTTATTTATAAGTATAGAATGAAGTTGCTTTTTTATATTTGGAAGAGATTTACTGATATCAGTATATTGTAAATAAAGATGCCATGAACCCGTGATTGAAAAATATGGTGAGAAGCGCGATCTCACAGTGGTTAATTTAAGGTGCTGCATTTTCCATTTATGACCGGTTTCATAAGCATGGTCAGGTTGCTCAGGGAAAAAATTACGCGAACGAAAGTACGAAGGTAGTTCCGACCGGTCATATTTTACCTTAAATAAAAAAGAATGGAGAGTGAATAATTCTGAAACAGGCAAAATATTAGTTAACAAATATAGAGTTTCAGTTTTAGTTTTGTTAGGATAAGAAGAAGGGGATGGTAAATATTTTTGTAAAGTTCGAAAAGCCCGGTTTTGAAGAGTCTGTATCGGTTTCACATGATATTTGAATGTTGCCAAATAAATCAAGGGACAATACGTAAGATGGGAGTGTATCAAAGCAAAATAAATCAGGCGTAGAATTTCATACGGGAAAAAATGCTGAAATCTCCGCATTATACCAACTCCTTGTGCAACTTTAACCCGTGATCTATTACAATGTTCTTTATACGATAGATTTTCATCAATAATTATACCAAGATACCGGAGTGAAGTTACCCTTTGAATTTGAATATTTGTAGCCTGATCATTTATTGTCGAAACTTCTTTTGCTTTGTGTCCAATTCTACTATAAATGATAAATTTCGTTTTGGCGGCATTTAATGACAAACGATTAGCTTTTAGCCATACAATCAATTGGTAAAACACGATTTGCAGCTTCTCTTTGACATCCTCTTCCGACTGTCCTGCAAGTGTTGATCCGGTATCATGGGCAAAAAGGACATTCAGACTGTTGTTTTCTGTCGCTGATGAAAGGTCATTTATGTATATTAGGAAGAGCAGTGGTCCCAGAATTGAACCCTGAGGGACACCAATATTTGACAATAAGTATGGATCCGAAACTGTCTTATTAATAGTTGTTACTTGGGATCGACCTGTTAGGTAAGATGCGATAAAATCGTGCTGGTCCTCGTATCCCACCATGGCTTAATTTATATAACAGTATTTCGTGACAAACCGTGCCGAATGCCTTCTCAAGGTCCAAAAAGATACTCGCCGGAATCAATTTTTTATCAAGAAATTCGTGAATAAATTGGATCATAGTCAGGATGGCATCTTGCGTACTATGTCCCTTTCTAAACCCAAATTGATTTTTTGAAAAATAATCCTTCGAAGTAAGGAAATTATACACTCACTTATAAAAACATCGCTCCATTAATTTAGAAAAACCCGAATGGTCTATAATTCGTGCCATGTTGATCACAGGAATGAGCAGTTTTGAACAGACAGGAGATTTAGCAGCTATTCACAAGTCTTGGTAGGAGTATTAGCTTCCGCTTGGTTAGCTTCCTACAAATCTAGCAGATACACGGAAGTACGTACCCGGCAACGACTTGGCTCGCCAAAGCTGTGTCCTCAGAACGCGGAAAATCGCTTACATGCGGTGCATTCGACGTGGAGTTACGCGCGGGCCGAATTTTGTCCAATAGATGCTGCTGGATTCTTCAGCGCGGATCCACGTTCCGGAGTACTTCCGTTCTGTGTGACACGGTGTTTTGAATCGCTTCCGTGCGCAAATTTGATTTTGAAGGACGGCTCAGACGGCGTTCGTAAAGTGCGTAAAGTCGTTCGCAAAGTTCGCAAAGTTGCTCCGCTAACCCGCGTAAAGTACTTTACGGAAGCATTGAAGAAGTTCGAGTTTAGTTAACTTTTTTCGTAAAGTTTGGAAGGTTTACCAATAGAAGAAGAGATCGGAAATAAGATATGAAAATGTATTTGAAAATGTGAAATAAGAGAATGAAAATGATGAGATGATGTTTCATAGAGGTTTATATGATGATAAGAATAACAAGGTAGAATAACTTGAAACGTATTTTGCACGAATAATTATAAACAATTTTTTTAGAATATTGTTGTTCTAGTTGGTTTCTATGAGGTGAGTTGGGAAAAAAGAATTAAATGAACCGATTTATTTAATTATATTATTTTTGTTATTGGATTATTTTAATTTATTCATTGGAGGTTCCTTTCCTGTATCTGGATATCAACCATGGGCCCATTATGGCTTTTAGTTTTAAAGCTTAACTGAAAAGGGCAGAGATGGGACAGTCTTTTTACCCCTCACTAATTCACTTAAAGAGGCTTGAAGACCCGATGAAAATACATTACTTCGTCGCTCCGCTATTCACGAGTAATCAATTTTCAAATAGTGGAATTTCCCTGTCATATTTGTGGTACTACCTACTTCGTATGCTTGACGGAAAATATTTATGAAATTTTTCGTTCTGGCACTAAGCAATCTTCACCAAGCTTCTCACCGCCCACTTAAAAGTCGCGTTTGTGTTCAGATGCAAATATTCCGCGTCATAGTAGAATTTGCGCTGTGAGGATAGCCATAGATATTCTGAACCTCAGTACTAGAGCAGATAGTGGAAAATAAGAAAATCTCTTAGCAGAATCCAAATAACTCAGTGTACTCAACTAAATGATACGAAAATAAGTTTGCTTTTCAGTTAAACTTTAATAAATATCTACCTATGGTTCATAGATCATAATAATTATCCCTAACAATCAGATTTTTTCTTCTTTTAAAACAAATTGCCACAAACAATTCTCGTAATGCTATCTAGGTGAAATTCCTGTCTGAGCGGCAATAAACTTTACGGAGAATACTTTGCGAAAAACTTTACGAACGCCGCCTGAGTCGTCCCTTACTGTGCTTTTTCAGATTAAATCAGATGACTTTCTTTCAGAACGTGCAGGAGAACGGGGCAGTGTAACAAGTGCATGTCCCCAAATCTTAGCTAGTAACTCCGGTCATTATTTGCGCCACCCCCGTGAGTGAAATATATGTATGCGGTTCCTACCGTTTCTTTCCAGCCTCTACACTTACCAAATGTGTGAAATTGGGCCTAGATTGAAAGCTCTGATTATTGTCTAGTATATTTGTGTTCCATTTTTGTTGAACGAAGTCGCAGCGTTGCCGAATGCCTTTCTTCCAAACACCTGCTGACCATGGCCAACTTGTTTTTGCGCCAGCTTCCGTTTCCAATTTTCTTTTGCGCCTTTCGCGGGTTAATTTTCGCGACCAGGTTACCCCAGATAGCATGAGCGTGACTATTTGCACCACCGTTTTTCTGTCGCATGTATTTGCGACAGGCACTCCTTCAAAGAAGAAATATAAGTAAATTAATGACATTTGATATCAACTAATTTGATCACATTGGATGTGGGATCCGTGTGATTTAGTCGTCACTTACGCAAGTTTACTATAGGGATGGCGGAAATAGCAAGGTATCCTGTAACTCCTTCCTCAGAAAGACTTACAGCTCTGCGGTCCTTTCTTCGTCCATCTTGATTGAGCCAAGCCTCGCTTCAGGCGCATGCCATAAACTCTGAACCCTGCGAAATTGACATACAACATTGCCGATGGCAGGATGCCGCGCGATGGTTTGGCCAATTACGTAAGGATACAACTGGAATGACAACACGAGAGATTGACCTGGTCTTTGATGGATGCGGAACATTCCTCGTATCTTGGGTGATGACGAAAGGGACATCAATGAATTTGTATGGGCGTCCCCGCTAGTTTGGGACTGATAGGAGATCCTTGTTGGAAATGTTCGCCAAAGGAATGGTGGTTGGGAAGGTTACGAGATCGAGTATCATTTCAAGACAGCGTGATGCTGATGAATATGTGCTTTCACTATGACAACTCCGTAGCCATTAGCCTATGTTTCGTCCAGAAAACAGAATTGGGAGAATTGAGGTTACTGCCTGCCTTTCCACAGGCTGGGAGGTTCTTGTCGGATCGGTAATTTTTGAACTCACGTGGTTCGGACTTACCGGTTGTTTGTGGTGCGAACCGGAATAGTAATGCGTTTCGAAAACTTCAACCTCGAAGGTTTCATTTTGCTAAATAATGGCGTCCAGAAAAGCAGCTGACTTGGACTGGCTCGAAAACACCCACAGATTTGTGTTATTGTACGAATGCCAGTAGTATCTAAGGCATTCCACCTCGCACATCCTTGCCAAGCTACGAAGGAAGAAGGGGAGTATGTTAAGCGTGCCGGCTTTACCGACTATCTCAGCCTACCACACCCACAACCATCCGAATATCTGTCTCCCAAAGGGTGGGTTCCATATCGCAAGTATCGAATTCCGATTAAGTAATTTTTTTTCTCTCTTCCAGGCCTATCAAAAGGCGTCGGCTTTATTCGATTTGACCAGCGCCACGAAGCCGAACGGGCGATTACCAAACTAAATGGAGTCATACCCGAAGGTCAGACTGAACCAATCACAGTCAAGTTTGCCAACAACCCAAGCCAGACCAGCAAGGCGATTCCTCCTCTGGCAGCATTCCTTCCAGGAACTGCCGCAGCGGCGCTGGCAGCACGGCGACTCGGAGGGCCTTTGAGTGTCGCGGGAAGACTAAGGTAGGTCATGCATCTTTCCATTCGTGTGGGGGGGGGGGGGGAGGGGCAATGAGATCGACATGCAGAATACCAACAAGTGCGCAAACGGTCCAGTTCATATTTGTTAGCATTTCGCTACGGAAGCTGACAATAAGAATCGTATCTATCATTCGGGACAGAACAGTTTTGGTTTTTGTACAACTCTTACTAGAACTTTTCGTTCCACTAAAAGGGTTCAGAAATCTCGTTTTCCACAATACCGTGTTGCCCCATGCAATTAGTGATTTTCTTGCTGGAGTTTGTTGACTCTGTCGAGACTGACCGCTTTCTGAAACGGAGGTCGACGCAAAGTATTTGAAAACTTTGTTCGCCGTGGTTATGAAAAACAAATTTTTCGAGCTTCTCATGCCCTTTTTTTAAACAGTTGTTGGTGGACCCTGAAGCTCTCGGCAAAGTTTACGCCGCTTGGCTGGGAAACTGGGCTCGGCGGAAAAAGTGCTAAAATTCATAAATGCAAAACGAAAGTATGGCGAAGGGTTGGGATTTCTGAATCTTATAATTCCATACGGGAGCCAGGGACAAAATAAAAGGCAGAGCAATAAGGTCGAGAAAAGTTTGAGATAAATATTACCCTGTTTCATTGAGTACACTCACGTATGTTGACTAGCAAAATCTTTTTATCGCATTCGCTCCAAATGTTCAATTTCGCTCCCCAATGTGTTTTGCTGGTCAGTTCTTTTTGTCCGAGTTTCCAGTGTCACCGAAAAATGTGGAAGCTGCTCGTTTATCTTGCCTCCAGTCACAGAATTGACACCTCGTTTTGTAAGAATTTTTCTTGGGAAAATAAACTGGACTAAGTGGTAGTCCAGATTTTACTGAGCTCCCGTGAGTGTGCAAGTAATTAAACGTTTGACGCGAGTTTTATGTTGGAGTGACTCAAAATTATAAAGATATATCTGTCAACCGTTCAATGAAATACGAACAAACATTTAATTTGGAATAATCACTGGAAGTTGTTTTGGATCAAGGCAAAGATGGCCGAATTCGGATTGGAATCCGGGATTCGGCCTTAGACCGGATTTGAATCTTATGCTTGTCAGGCTGGATTCGTCTTTGGACCTGGATTCCAAACCGTGGATCTTACGAGTCCGCTCGAGTTCCTATATTTTCCCAATCTGTATACAGTGTGCTTAAGGTATTGTGCTTAACGAGCCCCAAATTCTCCTGGTTGCCGAGTGGAAACCCATACTACACCTATCTCATTCGCCTTATGCATCAATGCTTTTTGTCAACCGGATTCGGATTCGAGTCCTTTCATGATCGGATTCGCCCATATCAGGATGAGTGTAAAAAGAGATCCGGAATCTGAGCGCAAAAGTTTGTTAGTTCCATCGACCCGCAAATACCCTGGTGTTGCGATAAATAACAAGACCAAAGGTTTCGATGGGATCCCAAAAATTCAATATCTGATCCAGACAACTGGGTTTTGTCTTAGCCAGATCCAGTCTTCGCCAGACTCCTTGAACATTTTTACAATTAAAATTCAGAAACAGATTAAGGCCAAATAGCTAATCACCTGAGAAAACCAAGTTCAGATTTGGATTCAGCATGCAGAAAACAGATATAAGTCATATCTGTTTTGACGAAAACTTCCTGCCACTTCTGCCAATTTCCCGGTTCCGGCCGAACTCCAGAACTACTTGTCCGGCGAAAAAAGAAAGCTCAAAGACGAAATCAGAGTATCTTCTTTCCCCAGTAATTAACATCTAATCAACTTAAAACAGAAATTTAGCTTATAACAAATTTTCCGATTCAAGCCGGATTCCGGTCGAACCATATGTCCGGGTAAAATATGACTGTCATACAGGGACTCAGCATCTCTTCTTACCCCTAAATCACTTATCTAATCAACTAGAAATAAAACTTTGACTTCCAACAGATTTCCGGTTTTGGCCGGATTTCGGACGAACTACATGTCCGGGTAGAAAATTGTTTTCACATAAGTGTTCAGCATGTCTTCTTGCCCTAAATCGAACATCTAATCAACTCCAAATAAAACTTTTTATTTTGACAAACTTTCCGGTTTGGGCCGGATTCCGGTCGAAATACTTCTCCGTCGAGAAAAAAGTTTTCACCGTCGTCTTCAGCATGTCTTCCTACCTCTAAATCGAACATCTAATCAACTTCAAATAAAACTTTTACTTTCAACAAACTTTCCGGTTTGGGCCGGATTCCGGGCGAAATACTTGCTCGTCGAGAAAATAGTTTTCACCATCGTCTTCAGCATGTCTTCCTACCCCTAAATCGAACATCTAATCAATTTCAAATAAAACTTTTACTTTCAACAAACTTTCCGGTTTGGGCCGTTTCCGGGCGAAATACTTGTCCGTCAAGAAAATAATTTTCACCATCGTCTTCAGCATGTCTTCCTACCCCTAAATCGAACATCTAATCAACTTCAAATAAAACTTTTACTTTCAACAAACTTTCCGGTTTTGGCCGGATTCCGGGCGAACTACTTGTCCGATGACAAAATAGTTTTCACCATCGTGTTCAGCATGTCTTCTTACCCCATAATCGACTATCACATTAGCTGTTTCAAAATATTTTGTTTGTCCCTTAATTTGAATCCCCTCCCCCATCCCTAAATGTAGAGCTACAAAGCCCATCTACGAACTTGACTGGTCCGACGACCCAACGAACCCTCACACCAAGTTTCATCAAAATATCTCGTTCCCTTCGAGAGTTATCGTGCTTACAGACGGACGGACAGACGGACGGACGGACAGACGGACAACTTTTGCGATGTCATAGGTATCCCTCCACTTACGTTTTGGGATCCCGAAAATGGAATGTGTTGTGAAAAGTAATATGTAAAAGTAGTTAGTAATATCTATCGCGTAACAGGTATCCCACTGAACGTTTTCACAGAAATAGTAAATTTACAAATGTTGGCACTGGAAAAGTAAAAACTCCAGAGCAGGAAGTGAATTAATAGTGAATGGATCCATGATGGATACCTTATGGTCGTTTTTTTGGGATAATCTCCGGTCATCTGGTTCGCGTTTGTTGCTGAATTTGAGGAGTAGTCCATCGGGGTTCGTATTTTAATGGGTTATCTCCGATTAGACGAGGGCGGAAGGACCCCTGTGCTGATTTTCTTCTTTCTCAAGACAGGAGCCATTTTCTGGAGGGAATTTTGATGTTCGGAGTCTTGTTTTGCAACGTTAAACTTATTGGCAAACAAAGCTCCGACTTGCTCATACTCTGAACGAAGTCTCGGACTAATTGATTTGTCTTAGTTTTTTCGCACACGTCCTCTCAGGCGAATGAAGCTTGACTTCACATACCTCAGTCCTGTCGCATCCCGAAACCAGGAAGCATATATCTAAGACTTCTAACTAGAAAGATAGAATGGTCGAGCTCTGGTGCCCGCGGAAAAGAGCCGCAAATTCTTGCTGTCACAGTTTGTCACCTGAAGTAAACGATGAGGAAGTTTATTCTGAATGGCTGAAAAGGCCTGGTCGTTTGTAATTTTACCGTCGATGAAGAGGCAAGGTTAGATTTATCGTAAATCAATTTCACTGGTTCCCGAGGAGTTGCCCAATCTCGATACAGCAACTGTCCGGTCGGTGCTGGCCTGGTTTACACCAGCCGGTACCGGTTGCCATGTTTTAGAACATTAAAGTAAGCATGTTATAAGCGCGAATCGCCTAATTGATGGCCGGCACCGGTTCTGGGCCGCTGGTTTCGGTCGGTGCCGAGAAATAGTGTACAGCAAAGGGTATACCGGGGAGAGGGCAACCCCTCGCTGGTTCCACGCAGTTGCTTGTGGTGACGTGCCATTTTGTGCCATTTCCGTGCCAGCTGTGTGAGAGACGTTCGAGGTGAACGTATACTAGCGAGGGATTTTACGAAAGAACTGGCTGAAATTCGGGTGAAAGCTTCTACGCTTTCCCGGGCAAAAATAATAAAAAAGAAAGTCACTGAATTGTACATATACACAGAGCTTTTTAAAACACGCAAATTTTATATGTTATTTTATTTTTATCTGCATTTCGTCGAATCCGCATCTTTCTTCCTGTTTTGGTTGGATAGCGTTTTGTGGTTTGTCGAGTCGCGCTGTCTCTCTTGGTTATCTTGGAATTCTCTACACTGATATCACATCATTTCCCATCCTAGTAACTGAGATACCGCCGCATTTGGTCCCCCAACTTACTAGGGAATCCCTAAACGTTCCGGCTTCCCGCCAAAATCAATACTGACTCCAGGGATCGGCTGCTGGTCATGTCTGGATCGATTAAACATTTTAGACAGTCCTGGAAAAGAGGAGCTACTACTCCGTTTAGAGGAGTATATTTGGAGGCGAATTGAAGCAGGAGCATGCGGGAGTTTGAATATCTTTGTGCGGTGCATTTCGCTGCATTTCAACTCTGCATTTCAGGGCTACATTGGCGTCTTCAATTATCAGTTTTCAGTTTACTTACAGGCTTATCTTTTGAAAGTACCTTTTCAAACAATCTTGGCCGGTAGAATCTTTACTTTGCGGTTACACGGACATGTAGAATATATAATCTACGCTCTAGTTATCATTAGAACTTCAGTCCCACCCGGGTTTTCACTTTGCAAGAAAGTCGCCGAAACATCATTGCGGTAAAGTGCCCTTGAAAATCGCGAGAGCAGCTCCGAAAATCAGTGGCGGTCAGGCTTTCTGCATCGTGATCCTACATAAGATTCTCACCCTGTCAGTGACGTAAGATATGTTTGCAACCTGTTTGATCCCACAAGGCTCTATGCAAACTGTGTCTATGTAGTAGAAGTTCTCGACCCCTTCACAACTCTTGGGAGTTAGGAAACACCGCCTTTGTTTTCTAAGACCCTTTTGCTCCAACGAAAATACGCATTTCACCGCCGGACTAATGTTTATCGTCAATAATAATGCTTTTCTGTCCGATCCTGGGGGAATGCATAGGAAACAATCAACACGCACTAGAGGTTTTGGCTGGATCTCAAACTGATGATATGTTTCAAGTCCTGACAAGACAAGTAGTGTTTTCTGTATTTCACATATTTTTGTTTCACAGCGGATTCCGGCCAGATTATCTGTTTTAGATAAAAATGTGACAATTTAATTTTACTGTGTTAAGGGAACATACACTTTAAAGTCACCTATATTCAAGACAGTGTTTCGCTCCAGAGCCGCGGGTCCTCTTCGGTCGATACCATGCACGGGTCATTGGGGGATTATCGGATAGGATATGCACTGCTTGTTGAAGTCGGATCGACGAACATTGGACTATTATCAAAGAACCACATTTCCATCAAAAGTTTCTGAAGGGCCGTCTTGCCGTATAGCCGCTCTTGGTAAGCGAGTAGATTTTGTCGTGACTTTCGTCTGTATTCTTCGCTCATAAAAAAGGAAGACAAGGAAGTCGTATGGCGAACAGAGCAAAAGAAGAGTATTACGCGAACTTTGAAAAAGTGACACACAGTCAAATCGCAGCAACACTAGCTCCACTAGCGGATTCGAACATCCCTACCGAAACTCAACCAATCGCAGAGCAGAATTATTTTGCTCCGACCAATCGTTAACGAGCGCTGGCTAGAATCTACGCCCGCCACTGCATGCGAACAAAGCGACGGAGGCCCATTTTCGATGCATGGGAAGGATAGGTCTTAGCGGTACTCTCTAGAGTTATTTTGCTCTGATGGCGAACAACCAGGAATCCGTTTATATAATGGATTTATTTACTCTTCGTGTTCTTCTAGATCCGTTGGTGCTGCAGCAGCGGCAAATGCGGCAGCTTGGCAACCACTCGCCGGACTCACCGATGCCTCTGATCTTAGTGACCTAGAAGCACTGGCAAAAAGTCAATCAAGGTGAGATTCTGGCCATAATATAGTCACCTTGAATTTGTAGTTAGTCATAAAACACCTAATTTTCGAGAGTATGGAAAAATATGACGGTGCATTCGGAATGGCAGTCGGTGGAGCCGGGCTTTCGGGGACTTCTTTTATCGCGATACAAGCTTCGCAGACATATCATACAGAGAATAACCTCTGCTTTTCTTCTTCATCCTAAACTGTGAGCGGAGCTCAGACCACTTGTGTAAGGAGCACGAAAACGAATCTAAGCCTAAAAGTTGGATGAGGTGTTCCTGTAGCATAGACTAAATTTAGAAATTTAAATACAATCTTCCTCGTCCGAATGATATAATAATATAGTACAGCAAAAATGCTTTCGGCTCTACAAATTTCTCAGGACACTTCGTAGGCCCTAAAGTAGACACTAAATCGAACGTCAGCGACGTGAAGGTCCACACCTGCTTTAAATTGGAGCTCACATGGCACTTGTTACGAGTAGGTGGTGCTAGAAAGTAGATGCGAACATCACGAACCTCCTTTACCCCCCTAGGATCTCTTAGTTTAATTCGAGTCTGAGCATTTCCGGCATCGCTTCGGGTCATCTAGGGCAAATGTTTCATCCCCCTAGTTTGATCCCTAGGAGCGCCACGCTATTTCCAGTACTCCTCCCCTTCAAACTCTCCCTACCGCAACCGAATCTGGATCAGACACAAACAGATGATCTAAAGCGTCTTCTCTTGCCGGCTATCAAGTTTCAATCGAGTCTGAACATTTTTCGGGAAACTCCGGTACCCTCCCGTCCCCACCGTGCTCAGGTCTGGTCCGCACCCTAAAATATACCATCTAGGGCATATCGTCTCTCGAGTTTCCAAGTTTCATTCAAATCACTCCACACGTTTGACCCTATGCGGACACAGAAAAGTCGCGTCTCTGAGATCTCCTCTTCTCGTCGAATCGAATCGGAGTAGATCTGCAAATGTCCATCCTCCTTCTGCCGTGGCAGGATCCTGTCCTGACGCCAAATAACTAACTAGGCCGCATAAAATCGGTACCATTCGGCGTATGATTTTTGTGAATGTCACAGAGTTTCCGGGCCCCTCTCGACCATTTCCGCATGTGACATTGCCGCATGTGGTTCGGAGACATGTCTTGCATATCTAGGTCATTAGTTTTTACCACCCCAAAAGATTCACTCGAATCGGACCACCCGTCCGCAACCTAAAGAAGTCAGTAGTTTCCGGATTTGACTTCCCTTAACTCCCCCAAAAATGGTCGTATCCAGGAACGGAAGTTTTCCTAGCATTGTGTCAGGTCCTTAAGTTTATTTGGTCGAGTCATTAATGTGCCTGCCAAGTTTAATCGTCCTTAGCACATCTGGAAGTATCCTAACTCGCGATCACCGGAATTCTGCCCCCCCCCCAAGATCCTGATACGATTTGATCCTGTCAAGGACGTATCTACGCCATATGCTTGTCTTTCCCACCAAATCCCATCCCGATCCCTTGAGTCTAAGCGTTTCACGGAAATTCCGGTACACCCACAAGTTTTGGATCCCGTCCAGACTTTACACGGAACATCTGAGACGACACTTGCCCCCGTCACTCTTCCATTTGCCAAGTTTCATTCAGCGATCGCCCCTTCGAAAGTTCTGAATGCCACTAGATTCCGGATTCCCATCCCCTCACTATGATCGCATGATGCTAACGACTATTCTCAAGTTAGTTTTTTCGAGTCCCTGATAGCTCGGGATCACCAGAATCCCCCTCCCGCCACGGTGACCAAATCCGGTCCGGTTATGTCAATGATGTGTCTAGGACTTGTGCTCACTCTTCCTACCAAGTTTCATTCCGACCCCCCATATGCGTTTCCGGATTCTAAGTAGGTCGTCTGAGGCACGAGGTCTTTCCAGATATCAAGTTTCATTAAGATCCGATCACCCGGTTAAAAAGTTATAAATACCTCAAGATTCCGGATTCTCCCTCCCCCCCCCCACGATGCTCGGATTGGGGAACTGACTATTTCCAACTGAATCATTTGGGGTTCCTGATATGCCTGCCAAGTTTCGTCGTCCTAGCTTATGTGGAAGTGCCCAAACTAACAAAACCCAGACCGACCGACCGACGGTCGGACAGAAACTGCGATCGCCATATGGCACTTGCCCGAATGCCATAAAAGTCAGTAGACTTTGCAGGCTTTCGCCTGGTCGGCCTCGTTTACATCAAGAGTTTCAGATGGCTTAGGCGCTGCTTATGTACGTCGTATGAGCACCGCTTAACAAACAAGCTGGGGAGGAGGATCTGTCAAATAGCACGACCTGATGCTTCATCATTTCTGTGGTGGCCACCAGTTGAACACTTTGACATGTTTTGTATGATGTGCACTTCCACCCTAAGAAAACAGGCTACGTCGTCGTAAAATTACTTTGCCACCGGAAATTGAGAAAAAGAGCGTTTGTCCGGCTCCAGCATACTTACATGCTGTATAAAATAGGACTTGAAATTTCTACATAGGACGTGTTATGATGAGAAGATGGGCCAAGGTAGCCTGCGCGCATTTTGCATACGTCAATTACCTGCTATTGTTGGCATGCTTCTCGCGTGGAAGATGCGGAAAACTTGAGTCGAGTTACCACATGCTCAGTTAGCTATTAAACTTGCAAGCTTGCTAAAGGCGCATTTTATTTGCTCCTGGTCCATCTCTTTACTAGTCTTGTTTCGCCTTCCCTTAATTTCTCTTTGTTGGAGTCGTGACGACTTAACCAGACACGGCCGGAAACTTGCTCTGCAATGGCTCGCTACCGCTGCGAACAGCGATCAGGGTCGAGCGGTCAGGGACTGGAAGTCCTGCCAGGGCAGTCGGCGCCGTCATCAGTTCCATACGGAAAAGTTGAGATTTTTCAAATGACGGAAGTCCAGGAAACGCGCCGGGAAACCCTAATCGTGTCTTCACAGAATCACACTCACTTTCGTGGAGTTTAAACTTTCCATTACTGTCCAGAGGAAGTCCATTCCCAGCCAGAATAAATAAAACGCGCTTAAGCCGCGTATAGGAGGGCGACAGTTCTGAGTATTTTGGCATTGTTAGCTTTCAAGTTTATTTACGAGCGCTTCTTCATTTTGAGTGAAAAAGTAATTTTATTTCTTTCGAATTCCTTTAGTATTGCAACTATTTCTTCTGTATACAGTCTGAACAGTTGAACCTGTTATTTTGTTCTCTACAGATTAACCCGGCGTTTTCGAATTTGTCTCTGTCTTTTCCTCAGTTTCTAATTTTCATTTTTCGTTTTCATTTTTTATAGTACCGGAAAAGCCGTCCTGGCTCTTACTAAAGGGCTTCAAAGGTAACATAACATTTGTTTAATTTATTTTAATTTTTAGCTTAACGCACGGTTTAGTGCACGCTTGCTCACATTATCCCGCTATTATTTAACTTTTATTTGGATTTTTAGCTTTGTGTTTCAGTGTTCGTATCATTGTTCTCATTAGCTTCATTGTAAACCAAAAGTTCAGTTCAGATGAGATTTAATGCACACAGAAATTAGTTTTCACCACGTTTCCAATGTAACGTGAAAAAACATGTCAAAAACCATGTCTGAGTAACAGAAAGTGACACTTCCTTTACTTGACAAAATGTAGCACAGTCGGAGCACGACTATTTGTCCAGACGCCTGGTACACCGCCAGTGGAGACGCTTCGTTCGTTACGTGTAGACCAGAACCATAGAAAACCGTGTTTCTCAATTGAAACCCGTTCAGTAACTTTAGGAGAAAAATAAAACACTTGTAACACTCTAGATTAAAAAATAAAAAGATAGAAAGCGGGGATAATTTTTTTTTGATTGTCTGATATAACTGTTGCTTTTCGAACGCCCCTCAGGGCTGCAATTGTAGTTTAGAATAATGGTAGACATTTTATTTTGCAGAACGCATTAAGCTTTAATAGCCTCGGTATCTTTTGGTGAAAGTCAGGCACGTCGGTTTTTCCCATCCTCGCCCCGCACTCGTTTTGTTCACCCTTAAGCCTGAGCCTCAACCTTTCATCGTAGATCCCTCCCCCCTCCCGCGAGAGCAGCATGAGCACACCGAATCCGCTAAATGACAACCGAAAATCCACATGCTATGCGTCCGCATGCAAGTGTGAACTCTCCCGGTCGGTCACTTTTGGGATAGATAAAACTTTTGGCCAAACCGTTGGAGCTCTTTCGGGGAAGCCCATGCCAAACGTGAGAGATATACCGGGGTTTGGTTAGGTTTTCCCTAGAACTGGACCGTTGGAGCTCTTTCGGGGCAGCCCATGCCGAACGCGACAGATATACCGGGGTATGGTCTGGTTTTGCTTAGAACTGGACCGTTGGAGCTCTTTCGGGGCAGTCCATGCCGAACACGACAGATATCCCGGGGTTTGGTCAGGTTTTGCCTAGAATTCCTGGACCAAGGTTACACAAAGGCTCGGGCACCTTTACTCTTTCAGAAAAGGCTCATGGTGTTGTTGTCCTTCCTGGATTTAAAATCAAACTGAGCTACATTACCCCTTTTCTGATTCCTGGACCAGATAACAAGTCCAAAACTCCCTACCTAGAATCCAGATTTTGTTTCATTCTGACACCCAAATTTGATTTCCTTTTAACTATATCAGGTGATAAGGGTGCCTAGCCTTTGGGCTTAGGTACAGCTAGCCCTGGCGTATTCACTGACGTTCGGGGTAGCCTATCCCAAAATCAGGATGTCTTGTAAGTTTTGGTGCAATAACAGTGCAATTACCATGGCGCAAGGCTTTAGCGTCATAAACTACTACTACTATTACTAGTAATATCCAAATATCTTTTTTCACTCATGAGAAAGCACAAGGCGTAGACGGACTAAGAGAAAAGAGAGAAAACCTTACCATGAGCTGTTGAATACTTTGCAGCGCCAGATAATAAGTTCAGCTTTTTCAGGTACTCTCCTCTGGCCAATGATCTGCTTGCGAATGCGGTGCTCCCCAGCTCTGCCATGACTGGAACCGGCTGGTGTATATTCGTGTACAACCTCGCACCCGAAACCGAAGAGTCGATGCTGTGGCAGCTATTCGGCCCATTCGGTGCCGTTCAGAGCGTTAAGGTAGGCCATATTTAATTTTTGACTGTTTTAAAGTTCCGTCAAAGTTATGAGACCTACAGGCATGCGGAGAGAATTATGTCAAACAAGCTTTTTATCAGCTGGTGTTCCTTTCCGCGATCCTTCCTGCTGTAACCTTTTCTTGTCTAGGATGACGAACTTAACGTTGTTATTCCTAGTTTTTTATTTGTTCTCCGTAAGAGTTGTACCTGTAACGTTGACAAGAGTGTGTTAACCAGTAAACGGTAATCCCGTAAGGAAGACTGCCGTCTTTCTTTTCGGCGCAACCAAGCTGAGGCTGTGACATGCCCTACCTCCAGGGCCGCTGAATCCTATATTCTTCTTTCCATGCAGTATCCAGTAACTAACCGTGTGTGCCATGCGTGATAGAGATATCGGCAATCCCTTGCTGTTCAGAGCCTCAGAAAATTGAGCCACAACCCCCGGATTTGCTTTAGGAGGCCAACAACGGAATCGATGCTTCGCACGAAACCAGTAATGCTAAAGTCTGCCCACCACACTACTTTAAGTCTGGTGTAATTTCCATGCTAAGATTTCCATAGAAGCCTGGGCAATGAAAACCAGTCTTCAGCCTGTGAGGAGTGGAGCGATCATCAGTGCTCGATTGTAAGGAGCCCTAGTTTTGACTCCGGGGACTATTTAATACATTTTTGAGCGGAAGCGGAGCCAATTCCATTTAAATTTCACAACCTCTATGGATTACATGCCGCTGATCATCTTGTAAATTTGAGATGAGTTGGTTAACCGTGCTATTGCCTACCCCGGGACTCAACACCTGTAAACCGTGATGTACCAGAGGTACCGAGATCTAAGAGAACAGCCACGCGTCAGCTCTCTCTGGACGGTACTATTTTAGTCCAGCTTATAGTTCATTCTTAAATCCAGCAGATGTGAGCAATACACCGTGCTTGCAGAGTTGTCATACATCTTAAAATCCAGCATTTATTTTAAGTGCTTTCCACACTTTCCCGACATTTATATGACGTTATAATTGAGGGTTTACTACACGTTCACAATAGCTTACTGAGAGCGTGTCGAAATTCCAACCCATTTCTTTCAGGTGATCCGAGACTTGCAGACAAATAAATGCAAGGGCTTCGGTTTCGTCACCATGACGAACTATGACGAATCCGTCATCGCCATCCAGTCCCTCAACGGCTACACACTCGGCAACCGTGTCCTTCAAGTCTCGTTCAAGTCCTCGAACCGAAAAGTTTAATGCCGCGGTGCCAGTACAAAACTGATTTAAAGGTCTAGTCCCAGAACGACGTATCTCAACATGGGGTATTTATATTTTGATATTATTCGTGATAGTGATGCGAGTGCAGCGAAAATAATGTGTTAGCGACTCGGCAGCACTTTAAAGACGATTTTGGTACTTAAAAGAGCGCTAGAGATAGGCGCCGAGTAATTGGTGATGACGTAGCGCGACTCGAGAGCGAATCGCGATATTAGGAAATCTCGACATATTGTCATACGCCAGTGGCGCTTTACATACTTTTTGACGGAACTTTTTTTGCCGACCTTAGATTTTGTTGGAGCAACGCCTGAATACCCTGACGACATCTATTGAGCAGTGAATTAGCTGTTGTATCTATGCGAATCTTCTATGCTATAGCCAGACCAGACTCTGCAGGAACCGTGCTCAGGAATACAGCGGTTTTCGGTGCAGGTTTTGACAGCATTATCGTCGTCACTGAATCCAAAGAGCGTGTTTGCCTGTTTTTTTTTTGTTTTGTTTTTTTACAGGAAGTGTTGTGAGGCTAAGCGTGGGACCTCCCATCAAGGCTCTGTGTTTTTAAATCATGAAAGATCAAGTGTCTGGACCAGGAGCTTACGTCTTATAGCAAAGAAAGTTAAAGTCTGTCGCTAGACGGCAGTTGGAAACATAGAGTCTCCATCTAACTTAACCCTTCCATAGAAACAAGCTAAAGATAAGCCTCCACCCAGATACGCCTCATGGATTCGGGGACGGCGATATCGCATTTAAAGTTTATGTAGATGTCATAGTAGAAGTTCATCAATCTGGTGAACCGTATACTCAGGTGCGGACCAAGCAACCCGCGAAAGGGTAGTCGGAACAGCAGAGAGTTTGTCGGGGTCTAGCCTTGCAAGAGTCACGAAGCTTGCTTTTGTTCAATTTTCACAGATACCGTTCTATTATTTATATTTTGGAAGATTTTCTGTGCCTGGATTGTGCGGCTTTTTATCCCCGTTCTTATATGGAATGGACTTGATCTACTGATTTTATCACTTAAAGTTTGCCCCTAGCGAAAGCATGGTTGGCGTTTATCTTAGTTTTTATTCTGTTTAGTGTCTATCAGAGTTGATTTTCCACATGATTTAGCGTGTCTTTTAGCAAGTTTAGTTAGCTTTTTGTTTTGTCTTTTTCTTTAAGCAACTACTATTTTATTTTCATAGCTTTGTGATTGTTCTTTTTATTTCGATTAAATTTTTTCTCCTATTTTATTTTTGTTCGCTGCTTCTCGTCTCTAGTTTTAGCAAGGACTGAAGTGTTGAGTGATTGAGTGTTCAGTTCGGTTTATGCTTCCAAGGGCGCCCGTGCTTGCCAGCCCCAAGTCGTTGCCAAATTGAACGATGTTCGAAGGCGGTAGGTGAAAAACTGGAGATAGAAGCCAGTCGATAATTTAGAAGCGTCGTTTCGCGCAGACCTTGGGTTTTTGCTTCAGCAGGGAATTATCTGATTTCACTTTTGTCACGGTCGGAAAGCCGCTGACGTTTCTTCCGGAATTTCCGTGACCTCCCCTGGGGTACTCCTATAAATCTCGGGTAGCCCTTGCATGCTCTCCTCAAACAACCTTCACCACGAAGGTAGAAAGACGTCCAATCAGCGTCGAAAAGACGACAGAGGACGTTAGGAAAGTAGTTGGGAGGGAGAGGGCAGAGTAGAAGGAAAAAGAGGAGGCGCTAGCCATGCGACCAACGACGCCCAATCTGTGTCGAAAAGACGACATGGGAAGTTAGGAAACAAGTTGGGAGGGGGAGGACAGAGTAGAAGGAAAAAGAGGAGGCGCTGGCCATGCTGGCATCGGAAGTGAAAATTTTTCACCGCCTGCCGTCTACTCATTTCAACAGTAGCTCTTGACAGCATCAGCAGTACCCACTGATTCAGCGGAAGTTCTTTTTACCTGAAACAGTATAAGCTCATGACTGAAAAGATATAGCAAAAGCAAAGACTGCCCACAAGCATAAGCCAGTATCTGAGCTGAGCACGTTTTGAGAAAGTGCTGCGTCATTACCGATTCGACTTTAAGTTTATTGCACAAGTTGTGCGTTACCCTAACGGTGATTCTATGATGAACAAGGTTCAAGCCCGCAGTTAAAGGGCAGACATTCCGTTATTGCGTTCTTGTTGAACTTGTTGTTGAGAAATTTTATACGAAAAGTATTATGAAAAAATCTGCTGCATTTCTAATGTTTGAAAGAAAAATAATTCCCAGTACCCCATCCCTTGTAAAGAGGGTTGTGAGTTCGAATCCCAGAGCTCCCACAAACCTTTTGCTTTGGGAATGTTTGTTACAAGAAGTGCTGGAAGTTATTTTGAAAGTTGTAATATCAAATTCGCTAAAATCTGATCTCATGGGACTAGCGATAACCTACCCCGACATTTTAATGAGTTACTTATTTGAACTCTAGTCGTTCTCATGTAGCTTTTGTGTTGGTGTTTTGTGCTTTTCGCTTCAAGATTATAAATGATTTATAAAATTTGAAAAACTTCTTCAGATTTTAATTGAGTACGCTTGCGTAGATTCGTAGAGTCTCTGCTTTGGCATGATTTAGGTAGTTTCATTATACCATTTTTGTCGTCTCCTTTGTGTCTATGTGTTAGGCCTCCGGGTCTTTTCAACGATTCTACTTAATCGATTTTAATTGTAGATGTTTTTGTCGTTTTTCTTTGTCAATTCTTCGATCATAACATTCCCTGCATTTTTCGAAATTTGTTGTCAAACATTGGTTTTGTATCATAGAGGTGGCGTTTTATTCCACAGACTGCCAGGACATCTACCGATTTGCGCGCGACAAAGTTCTCCTATGATTTGGTATGGTAGAGTGTCTCTGATTTTGAACATTCGGGGTATCGTTGGACAAACTTGAATTTGCTGGACCAGTCAGCAACGAAACGTGGTTTTCATTGCTAATGGTCACGAAACAAAAACAGAAGCAGCTCATGGAAATGCAGTGTTTGTATTTTTATGTGAAATAAACGTTGCTGGAACGAATTACTTCCCGCCCGACCTAGAGCGCGTTCTTCCCTTCTAACAATAGTAACTATTAGTTACTATTTCCGTTCCAACCTTCTCGAAATAGTAAATAATAGTAACTATTTGCTTACATTGCTCGGGATCGTAGTTAGCGTGGTAACTACGATCTACGTGGTGGGCCCAATCCGCCCGCGGCCCGATATTTTGCCGAAGATAGGAAAATTCATTCCGACCTTGACGCCAAGAAGCCTGGATCCGTGACGTCATGCGTAGTAACTGCGGTAAGTAGGATGGAACACGCTCGTAGACTGCTACCGGCTCCCTTTTCTCGACAAGGTAACAGTGACATGCGAATGTTTGTGAATCGGCTGAATAACGGGAGTGGAAGCTCATAGACCCATAAGACCAGAGTGGTGCCCGTGATTACAAGGGATCACGATTTCAAAACTAACGCTCGCTATTCCGGGGCACCTTGATAGAAAAATAGTACGGCCTACATACTGTACCGTCCTCAACCCCAGTTAGGTTCGTACATTAGCCAGGGTTGACTCACCCCCGCGCCTTCACTCATAGACGAAACGATTGCAGAAATATCACTGCCCTGAGACTGAGACGCACTCAGAATCGCAGAAATCTTTTAGGTTGGATTCACGAGCCTAGTACGGCCACGAGTACATCCTGACGCCAAAACGTCGGAAAATCTTCACGTGTTTTACTCCCCACTGAGGAAGCTCCTATCGCATTTGTTTCATCGCCGATTGAAACTCGTTTCAGATTTGAGAGCGGTTCTGGCGCCCCACTAGTAAAGAAAACAAATCCACGACGGGTCTAGCCGGAATCTCTTGCCATGCATTGTGAATTTTCGTTCAGATTTCGGAAAGCGAATCCATCACGAGGACAGAATCATAAACCACGTTGCCTTTCTTTCTTTCGACAATAGGCTACGGGTAGCACGATGTGGGTATACTTGCTGCATGCTTTATGCAGTAGTGGTCGCTAGGGTTTCATTTCGTGCCAAACCTGCAAATCGGAACGTCTGAAAAGATTACCTCGAGAAACGTATTTAGCTATAGGATTTAAAATGACGAGACGAAGATGGCTCTGGTGGCAAAACGCACTCAGCCAATCTCCTCAGCGACCTAAAAAAAACAGGACGAACTTTTGCCTAAGCAGGATTTATCACAAGACAACGTAAAAAAAATACAGAAGTATAACATTTCGTCAGGTCACCAAATGATCCTCTGCAGACGTTCCATATCAGACCACGTGAACGTTTTTGTTACGAAAACAACCAACGATGCCACGTTAATCACGACGTTCTGAATCAATTCCAGCGTTAATAGCGTCCGTGACGTGTTTGGTACATGCAACCTGAGCAGCACAAATATTAACGTAAAGTAACGTACTTCTAGCAGTCTCTGAGGCACAACTGATAACACAACGCACACTATGTAAGCTACCGATACTAGGAAGGGCTCCACTCGGGAAACATATCTCCATACGCAGATCCACGAATATAAATACACCGGTATAGCCACATATCGCCCGAACCACAGCCGTTCATATACAAGTTTCCAAATGTAAAACGTATAGTGACGATTGTCCGATAGCAGATACGGGTGCACTAAGGTGTTGAACCGGACAATTATTCCAAAGATGGCGATAATCAAGAGTACAGACACTTTATACCAACTGAGGGTTCGAACCACCGACCGCCATGTCGACAGAAAATGTGGGGCGGCAAATACAAAGGCGAAGGCTGAGAAGTAGAAGAGTTGCGGTAGGTTGAAACTGGCTTGGTGGGCGCTGCGGTCGCCTACGACAATGCCATTGTTCCAAATCACAAAAATAACGAAACCAGCTGAAGTCGTAGCATATGGCAATAGTGAAGAAAGAATCGGGGCAAGTTTGGATAGGCGATTGCTGCGAAGCGCTGTCAAGCGAAGACCCCCATTTATGAAGCACTAAAAGAAAATCTGCTGTTCAATTCACTTCACAATTCACTTTAAATGCACACGAATAGCGCTGATTCGTAAAAAAGTAGACGTCGTAGATCAGGGGAACAAAAAAAAAAACCCTGGTTTTCATGGATAGCTCAGTGGTATATTTAAAGGACTACTGAAGGTAGTTTTTTTTTTGCTTTAACGACCAATAAAAATTTTCCTTTGCTTAGGTTCTACGGATGATGACAATCGTTTTATTGGGTGACATAATTATACGGCTCTAAAATTCCTTCACAGAACATCGTGAACCATCAATGAATAGTACACAATAAATACGCACATACATCAACGGCGTATTTGTGGGTTTATTACGTCGTAAGCAATTATCCTTACGAAATTTACCAAGGAGAAGGAAGATCAGAGTTGATACGAAGTATCGGTCTAGGATTGTGTTCCATCCTACTTACCGTAGCAACGGCGCTTTTTGGCGTCAAGATATCTTCTACTTTCGGCAAAATAACGCGCTAATCCTGGACCAATCGCGTCACATAGATAGTACTTACCACGCTTAGTACACTCCCGAGCGTGGTAAGCAAATAGTTACTATTTCGAGAAGGCTGGGAAGAAATAGTAACTAATAATTACTGTTGTAAGACGTTTGGACACGCTCTAGGAATGAGTTTGATGCTCTAGTACTACAAATAATACTCACTCCAACTTCTCTCCACGTGTGGATGTTTTCATAGCTTCTTTCAACTCGCGTGTGTAGCAGCACTTCCCGTAGCGCCAAGTCACAGGACCTTGCAGCGACCCAAAAGACCCAAACAATATTCGTTTGCCGAATTAAAATTGAGAGAGCACCTAGAAGTATGAGGATTAGTTCCCTGACGGTGCAGCTACTATCACTGTCTCAGAATCTTACGGTGCAGGCAGTCGAAGTGTGGGGTGGGCCTGCAAACCAGTGTGAACTGACCACCGGTACCTGTTACGAAGGGTCTTCATATCTTTATATTTATAGTTTTTTTCTGTTTTACCTTTTAAACTCAAGTCAGAATTAAATGAACATTGTTTCCGAACATTTTAAATTCAGCCCAGATTTAAAGGACACCTGAACAATGAAACCATACTTGAACACACCATGGAGAATGCATTTACAGACATGGCCACGCAGAGCAGTCTTCTCCTGAGCGTGACTTTTTCAAAATAGGGATGTTCGTTTCTAGAGGTTTGCACATGCAGACTCCAAGAAATAAAGCGCAATTCATTCAAATCTAGTACAGCGCTGGCCGGATCGTATTGGAATTTCTTCTAGATATACGTTTGGGCTTAACTGGTTAACAAATATTCCAGAAGAAGGGTTGATTGGAGACATTTGTTCATTTTTAAAATTGCTCGGTACTGAAATAAGGACAGATGCAAAATGAGAGCAAAAATCATAGCTTGGAAACACTATTTCGTATTTGAATTGGGTTTTCTGCAGTCAATGTTAACGGAAGTCATACAGATAGGGATGATACTTGGTACTCTTCATTCAGGTGTCCTTTAAAAGGAAATATTGTTTCCGAATTCAAGACCAAGACCTAACGTGACGCTTAGAACTGGAGACAGAGAGTTTACGGTACGGTCAGGAGCAGGAGGATCGCGGTGAGGGATCAGTGAAAGGTGAGCAAGGTGGGATGACGTCAGAAGAAGTCTTGGACGAGGCTTCTTTCGTGACTTCTAGTTCAGAGTGTGGTGAAGCTTGGAGGAGACAACACAAGAGTGAGTAGAGTACAATAAACGTGTCCTGGACCTGAACACAGAGAAAACCATACGAAAAAATCTACGCCTTCGCTAAGACGCTACCATGTTGGAAGACTACGTGAACAACTAAGTGAGCTGAAAGGAAGAGCCCTTCCTTTCAGGCCACTCGGTTGGGCAGCTACGGTTTAGGCAGAAGCCTGCAACAGTAAACCCTAACACCATGAGATAAAAACAACTGTTTTATACCCATGATGAATCCGTGAAGCTCTGCATGTGTATTAAGCCATCCTGACATCGACGACCGTATAGAAAGGTAAAAGGTATCAGCACCAGCCTATACAGGCCTAACTAAAGGCGCTCTGCACTCAGCCAGGAAGTGCAATGGGGGTGGGGGGCTGGCCACTATGGTGCTTTCGTACACTGTTTTCACCTTCCCAAGATTTCTCCAGGTACCCATTTGAAGCGACACTTTGCTTACGAGTTTTATGCACTAACCATTCGGCCACTGAGGACCAGATTGACGGTATGGCACATTGGATATTTACCATCTTTTGACCATCCTTCTACACCTCTCGCCATAACATCCGCTTGAGAATTCACGAGTCTTCACCACAAAAATACAGTCGCGTAACACAACTGCTCGGCTCTAAATGCGAAGCAACCTCTCTTAAATGACACCAAGAAGCTCTCCTATCGGACTTACAGATTTCACACAAATCGACCATATCTGGAAAATTCGTACCCACGCACCCAGTAAAAACCAGGCCTACTCACCAGCACAGGCGGCGATACCGTCACTCTTATGAAGATGCAGGCTAAACATGAGCAGCACCATGAAGACTGAGGCAACATCGGTATAATACAGAGAGGAAAAGAAAAACAGAGGCGGGAATAAGGCAAGATTCAAGGCTCCAAGTAGATTTTTCTGACCCTGGAATAAAAAATAAAGTTCTGAAGGATCTCCGAAGGAACTGATCTTACTAATTTACTGAGCGGTGTCCGAGGGCATAAGTGCACTGAAAAGGAGACGGAAATATAAAAGATTCTAATCATTTATGGTTATTCATAAACGAGGACTACGCTGATGAAGAGTGAACATGTAAGATGCTAGCTACAGGTGACTGTACCCTTAGCTCAATCATTATATTGTTGATCTTATCTTACCTCTTAGGGTATCTACCGTTTTCACACAAATATCACGAGTGCTTCCCTCTGAGGGTATCTACCACCTCTACATAAATGTGGTAAGTGCTTCTCTCTTGCTTGAGGCGTTTCATCGCGATACCACAAAGAGTTTGTGGCGCGGTTGCGGCTCGAAAAGAGTGTTTCCGCGGTTGCTTGTATGGCCCACAAGTGTTTCCGCGAACAACTCGAATTTGCGGGAAATGCAAATTTAGCAAAAACTTGAGTCATCAAGTCAACTTGTGACTTCTGTGTAAAATCAGATGGTATTTGACTTATTGATTCCTAGAAGACGGTCTTGGGTCTTAAGAGCTTTAAAACCCCGATGAAAGAGTAACATCTCAAGGCGTTGTGAAGTCTTACCTGATGCCTCGAAAGCTTAGCAAATATCACGTAGAACAAGTAGAAATTTCCAACGGATAGAAGAAGGTTGGTCGACCTGAGAACCTGTGTCGAGCAGAAGGCCACTAAATCGAAGTTTAAGATGTTCGAAAGCGGGTACAGGAACCCGACAGAAATCAGATACAGCCCAGGCAGTGTTGTTATCTTGCTGTCCCACTGAAAAAGAAACTATGAGTAAAAGCTATGTTTCACAGACATCTGTGGCTTCCGCATCTCAAAGACAATCGTCCATCCCTCTCCCTTTTTTTCCCACCCGAATCATTTGCATATTACCTGTATCTCTTAAAGTGATCCCTCTACGATACCTTCCAGGTGCCGAAACCTGGGGTGTTGAACACCCCATATCCTTCCCTTCACCTTCCAGATTGTCGGGAATCTGGAAGCTGAAGCCTTGCTATAAAGTTTAACTGAAAAGTCAACTTATTTTTGTATCATTTAACTGAATTACACTGAATTATTTGTTTTTTTTCTAAGGAATTTTTTTATTTTCCACTACCTGCTCTAGTACTAATGATGTTCAGAAATCTACGGGCGTCCCTATAACGCAAATTCTACTATGACGCGGAAAATCTGAATCTCAATGCAAACAAGGGTTTTTAGTGGCCAGAGTGGCCCAGTTGCGGCAGGCAGATCGCTGAGTGAACATTTCTTTATTGTCAAGCATACAACAAAGGGACAAGCACACAGAGGTACCACAAACCCGACAGAGAAAGTGTGCTATCCGAAAGTCGATTATTCGTGAATAACTGTGGAACAAAATCACGCATTTTCATCGGGTGTACAAGCCTATTTAAGAGAATGAGTGATGGGTAACTAGATTGTCCTAGCTCAGCCCTTTTCGGTTAAACTTATAGGAGTTTGGCTATCCAAGCTGGATGGAAAGAAAATTCTACAATATTTCCTAACTGAATGCCAGAAAATGCATTTGGGCCTGGCAAATGCTCAAAGGCCATAATATCTTTCCTTTTTCTCTACAAACACTGTCAAAATAAGAAAATCTAGGTTACCCCTGAGCTACAAAGAGACAAGTACTATTTAGAGGCGAAAGCCTTTTCTCTTGCTTTGTACTATTATTATTATTATTAAGTAATGTCTTCGAGCGATCACGACATCATTTTTTCAACTTTAAATTCTTTGATTCATGTGGGCCGAGAAGGTGGGATACACCATTCTTTTTCTATGAGCACGGTATGGCGGAAAAACCTCTAACTGTATATAACCTAACCTTAGCCAGCCTAATAGTTAAGTCATGGCTATGTCATCTCTACTCAATTTCTAGCAAGCGAATCTTCTGACACAGCAGCAGGCATAGGTCTAGGTTTATACTTCGTGTATTTTGATTCAGGTCTATGGTTCATACAATTTAATTCAATTCAATTATATTATATTCAAGAAAGCCATAACAAGGACAAGCCGACTTCTGAAGGATACATCTGTTGCTATACGGTGTTGACTGTTTTTGTCTCGTTCTCTCTTACATTTGTGACTATTAACATTCACCACAATGTGGATGGGTAACAAAATAAATTTTTTTTTTGTTATAAAAAGCAGAATTGCAACTTCACACAATAACGCTTCATTGGATTGCATTCGTTCGATTTAACAGTTTGGAATAACACAGATTAAATAATTCCTCACCTCAGTGAAATTTCCAGCACAATACTTTTGTGCCTGTGGTACATGATAGATCTCATCAATAAAATTGTCAGGTTGGAAGACAAAAACAACAAGCTGAAGGAGAAGCGCAAGTAGGGCATAAATTAAGAAGAACGAGACAAACGAGGACATCCTAGCATCCGTATATGCCCACACTCACAGCAAACTGGGCTAGAAAAAGGATTGCTTTTAGTTATGAGAAAATAGGAGCACTGAAGGCTTCTTGGAGTTGACTACTAGCTGGATGCCACCTATCATCATACCACATCCAGCCTATCATTTGGAAGGAAGGAACAGGTGTCAGTCTAAGATACCTCTCAATGACGACAAACTTAAAAAAGTTAAAAGTCTTTGGATGTACAGTAGAGGTATGTTGCTTAGAACATCAACTACTTCGATGGTAACAATAACTCAATTAGAATAAATTCAAAACAAAACCTCAAACTGTTATTCTCTGAACAATTATTATTTTTTGCTCAGTCGGTTTGACCCCCCCCCCCTTATGGCATCCTAAGAACTGAAAGGTTTTCTATTACTTTCACAACCATCCAAAGTATCCCGACAGAAGAAAAAGAACATAAGAAATTATTATTCTTTAAATTATTCTGGTGCAGTTTCCTAACTGCACCAGAATAATTTGATTTCTTCCTTGTGTCAACAGAAAGTTGAAACACTGGCTATTAGCTGATTTTAAGTTCCAAATTTATTCTTTATCTGACTGTTTCAGAGCTAAAAAAAAAATGAAGGTGGCCTCAAAATTTAGAGAACTGTTCAAAGAAGCATACCTCTGCAATCATAACATTCTCAATACTATATCAACTAACTTCAACTAGTTAATTGAGAAAACTACCCACAATATCACAAGAGTATACCTGAAATAAACAAAAACATATCCACCATATGCTTTGGGCTCAGCTCCAGGTTCAAGAGAGATCGCAATCCGCCATCTTACTGCTAATTAGTGAAGTTCAAAAGAAATGCTTGTCAGTTTCTCAGGTTTACGGTGCAAATTTCCTTTAATTGCTACTAAAGTAGCCTTCGTGGGTGCCACTTCTGAGCCAAGACTGATGTACTAAGATTCTTGCTACATCCTTAATTTACCAGATACTTACTTTCTAAACATGATATGTGACTAGGCTGGCTATTCTTGGGCTAATCAATCTAGGACTACTAGGACAGCTACTATGGTTTGTTAAGATGAAAGCTGATTCTTAGGGTTCAGTTCACTTGGTTTACAAACAGATCATACAGCTATGGCACAAAAGCGTTACATAAATTATTCAACTGTTGGATAACTGTTCAAATACGAACCGAACAGGGCTGAGGTTCGACAGTCATTTACTTTTTTTTGACAGTTATTTACTTAAATAGGCCTGAAAACCTGATAAGAATGCTTACCGTAAAACGCCCCAACTAGGGACAGTTTTTCATATTTTTTGTGAATAACTTCAGCTCTGAAAATCGCAGAAATGTGGGTCTTAGCTAGGTCTTAAGCTTTTTTTTTAGAGGGTATCCCTTGTTTCGTAGCGAGTTCCTATCTAGGGATGGTGAACTTTAATGCACTATTGAACCCTTTTTTGGAAGCCTAAACTGATCAAGGAATAGCACCAATGTTTTAAAAAATGGTTTAATTGCCTACTGGTGAAACAAGTTTTGAAAAAATGATTAAAATGGCACAGATATCAATGTTTTTACTATTTCAAGAGGTAAAGAATCCCTTAAAACTTGTAATAAAAGGCAATTGCACACAATGGAGTTCAGATAAATTGCCAGACTATTCATGTCTTAAGACTCGACTAACAGACCGTAATACTATGCTATTTTGGCAGAAAGCTCACGTTTATGATGTTTTACGAAATTTTTCGCCCACTCTGTTTCTGGGAAATTGTATATGAATATGTTCAAAGAATGAACTATCCTGTCTAGATGATATTTACTGAAGCATCGCAGGTCAGATGATGTCATGGGGTAGTCCCATTCGCCACACAATATAATCCTTTAAACAAGGTCAAGTTCATCTACTTCATCAGTGATTGGGTGCATCCCCATTTTTCCAACTTCGTAGTTTTCTTCGTTACCTTTCCTATGTCAAAATATTAGGCTACAGTTTTTAGAATTCCAAAGTATCTCATAGTATAAAATACCAGCATTCAGAGCTTTAAAGGCATAGGCCAGCTTTCCTCTGTCAACTTATTTGTTTTTTTTACATTTTCTTCATTGTTCCTAGTTAGGGCACTCCAAGACATGAAAAGATCCAAAATTGGGAAAAAAATCTTAAGAAAAAAGAATAATGAAGATACTGAACTGAAAATTGGTGTCAACACTGATACATAACAGGCCATCAAATTGACATATTATTCTTGCTTCTGGAAGCCAGTTCAAGATTTTTGTTTATAAAAAAATAAGTTTTTCAGCACTTCAACGAAAAAAAACCCTCATGGAAAGGTACGAAAGTTACCAGAAAGGTGATTACAACTTTGGATTCAGCTTTTTACCGGCTGTCCAAAACTGTAATGAACATAGATTTAAGTCATCTAATGCAGAATTATGCACAAATAATCAATTTTGGAGAAAGAACTTATTTTTTCGGATTGGTGGTACCTCTATATGCTTGTCCTTTATGACTGAAGTATTTAGCAACTAAAAATGTGACACTGCCAAAAAATAGCACATATGATCAAAATATATCTATATAAAATATATATATAGCACATATCATCGCTTTTCTACTCCTTTCAGAGGAGTTGCTTCCTCCAATTTTTGAAGTGCAGCGTCTGTAACACATGGAAATTAAGGGTTGTTGTGTAAGCAGACTAGGGTAAGAGCGGCGGTAGTCGGGCAGTTAACTCCTGAGTTAGCTTTGAATCAGCTTAAAAACTAAACCACTCAACTCACAGATCTCGTTTATGTATAAAAAAATTTGTTTGAAAATAACACTTCTTTTGCCGTTTCTTGACACCACTGTTGCCAAACAAGAATGCTCCTCTCGATTTTCGCATATTCCCGCCGAAACTATATTCACGGGCGGTCATTTTTGTGCTCAGATAATCACGGGCAGTCACGCTTAAACTCGGGCGGCTTCATTTCAGTTTTGACAATTCTAGTGGTTTGTGCTGCTGATTTTAAGACGGCAATAGTGGACGGATATTGAGCTTCAGCAGAAGAAAAGAATATACGAGGCACAATATTTAAAATTACCTCACAAGGAAGAATTAACAGGTAGCTTAAACCAAGTGCCCAAGATTAACTCTTGGCCGGGCGCTAGCAGAAACTGGTTAATGTAGTGCCCGTGTTTATCTGCCGTCAGCGTACTGCCGCTCATACCCTATATTCTGAGCTTCATTACTAGAGACCTGGGTGACAATTCTAGTGGTTTGTGCTGCTGATTTTAAGACGGCAATAGTGGACGGATATTGAGCTTCAGCAGAAGAAAAGAATATACGAGGCACAATATTTAAAATTACCTCACAAGGAAGAATTAACAGGTAGCTTAAACCAAGTGCCCAAGATTAACTCTTGGCCGGGCGCTAGCAGAAACTGGTTAATGTAGTGCCCGTGTTTATCTGCCGTCAGCGTACTGCCGCTCATACCCTATATTCTGAGCTTCATTACTAGAGACCTGGGTGAAACAATACAAAATCTCTTAGATGAGTTCAAACAATTCAGTGTACAGGGCAGCGTATCATGTATGTCTTCACCTGTATTCACACATCAGATGTAAAATTAAGCTGCCTTTTCAGTTAAACTTTAAAAGACCCCCCAAAAATACATAGTAAGGAGACATCATTTCTATAATATAGTAGAATGAAGATGGTCTAGGCAGGTAATAATGCATAATGACACTTAATCTCCATACGGAGACATTATAAAGTGCATACTGTTAACTTATCGTACCACAACTATTTCCTTGAAGAAAGAAATAATGGGGGATTCCAAAGCACCTGAATATTGTTTGAAACCGGCACTGTTGCATCTTTGTGATAGAGGTATTAGAAGCTGTCAAAAAAATGCCTGAAAAATGAGAAATAGCCGTTACCTCTATAAATTGGCAAGAAATTTAAACTTCATTGTCTACATTAGTCGCGTTTTTTGCAATCGCTTGGAAAGAAAGTTGCCGTTTTTTGCGATCGACTGTCGACTGGAGGTCCAGTCGATCCGTTTTTTGTCGCTTGACTGGAGATCGACTGGGAACAAAGTCAACAGTCGATCCTATGCACCTTTCTCTTGGAGGTCCAGTCAAACTTGGTGCCAAATTTTGAAAACTGAAACATATGGACCCAAAAACGTACAATTTACACCTCAGGAAGCGCCAGTACTGCAGCAGTTTCAGAGACTGCCGAGGGGAGAGTTGTAGGGATGGACTGATTTATTGACTGATTTAGACCGTTTTTCGAAGGCTTGTTCTCGCTCCCCTATCAAGCGACAAAAAACGGTCAACTGGATGAACCCGGGAACAAGTCCCAATCGCCAGTCGATCTGTAAAAAACGCGACTATTGTCCCTTGCTTCACTTCACTTGGTACTTGCTGGTTCTCAAGTCTCAACTGGTTCTCAAGCAAAGAAATTCTGAGGGGCGAAGGAAATCCGAAAGAAGAAGAGTTTTGAAATAAAACCATTCTTAAGCTAAGTATGGCTATATGGGGATTCAATACAGCATACCTTATGTGTAAACATGTGATAGCTCCGGGAAATGACAACAGTCACAACAAATTCCTGGTTTTGGGTAACTAGGCTCTGCCAAAGATTAGGAATCATATGCTGAATCCCATTTAGGCCTGTTTTAGGGCATGCCAACTTAAAAAAGATTTTAAATGGTTATTTATTCGCAATTTCTCTGAAACATGAAATTGTCTCTGATAATCATCAGGATTTGAATTGATGACATCATTGTTTGAATTGTGTATACCTAATAGTATGGCAGACAAGTTTGTTGGGGGTCATTCAACCCAACAACTTGAAAGAAAGAAAAAATTAAACTAAAGCCATTGCTTTCAGGTGCTGTTAGGACTGAATTATCTATCTAAAATGACCAGAACTAGATATATTTATGCTTGTTTTTTTTTTTTCAGATTACAGAAATATTGTCCTACGAGAATTACTAACTGAACTGCCTGATAACAATTGGTGGTAACAAAGAGTAAATGGCCACTATAATCATATCATTAAATTCTGCTTTATTAGCACTTTAAGATCATCTTCACATTTTCTGTTAAAATCCATTTGCAGTGACGACTGCAAAAAAACACTCAATGTCACTAAATCTCACAAAGGCTAAAAGGCCACCTTGTACAGATGCAATACCATCATCAAAATTTCTCCTGCTAAAATTGAACTTTGTGTGCATCTTGTTAACATGGCATCCCATCGGCATTGTCTAAAATAAATTACTGTTTTTGGGATCCCAAAATGTAAGTGGAGGGATACCTATGACATCGTAAAAGTTGTCCTTCTGTCCGTCTGTTAGCACAATAACTCTTGAAGGGAATGAGATATTTTGACGGTGTGAGGACTCTTGGGGTCAAGGGCAAGGGCAGGTTTGTAGACGGGCTATGTAGCCCTACATTTAGGGGTGAGGAAGTGGGTTCAAATTAAGGGGAAACAAAATATTTTTTAAACAGAAAATGTGATAGTCGATTATTGGGTAAGAAGACATGCTGAGCACGAATATGCAACACATTTTCTCGTCCGACAAGCAGTTCGCCCGGAATCCGGCAAAACTGCAAAGTTGGTGGAAAGTAAAAGTCTCATTTGAAGTTGATTAAATGTTCGATTTAGGAGTAAGAAGACATGCTGAATACGATGGTGATAACCATTTTCTCGTCGGACAAGTAGTTTGTCTGGACTCCGGCAAAAACTGGAAAGTTGGTTAAAAGTAAAAGTTTGATTTGAAGTTGATTAAATGTTCGATTTAGGGGTAAGTGGACATGCTGAACACTTACGTGAAAATCATTTTCTACCCCGACAACTAGTTCGCCCGGAATCTGGCCAAAACCGGAAAATTTGTTAAAAGTAATAAGTTTTATTTGGAGCTGATTAGATAACAGATTAGGGTTTAGGAGAGAAGTTGAGTCTGTCCATGACGATCGTTTTTTAACCGGACATATAATTCGTCCGCAATCCGGTTTTAACTGGTTTCTTTTTGGAAGCCAAAGTTTTATTTGAAATCGATTAGATGTTCTTTATAGGGATAAGGAGATACCGTCGCTGAATTCGATTCTGAATTTTCTTTTTTTGCTAGACAAGACAGAAAATTTGGCAGAAGTAAAGCAGGAAGTTTCGGTCAGTATTGTCAAAATAGATATGGCTTATAGAGGTATATCTGAACTTGGTTTTCTCTAATGACTAGCCTGGCGAAGACAAGACCCAGTTGTCTCGATCAAATATTAGATTTTTGGGATCCCATCGAAACCTTAGGTCTTGTTATAGAAGAATTAGATGCTTAAAGGCAAGTTAGAGAGTTAATTTTGATGACAAATCAAATCTAAAATGTAAGAAAATCATATCCAGTGGTTGAAGGCTCTGAACTGGATTTTTGTTTATTTATTTAGTGGCTACCCTACTAATAGGCTAGCCAAATGGCATTTTTATTTTAAGTTTATTTGTTGACGTGTTATCAATGTCTGTTACCTTTACTGTTGTCAAATTTGGAGACCTTATTTTTTAAACTTGGGCTAGTGACAACTAGGATGGAATTTAGTTTAAATAGGTAATCTGGGAAGCGGTCGGATCGGGTCGTGGCTTCGTCTTGGGTCTTGAGTGGGGGAGGGTTCTAGACATTGCAAGTGCTAGAATGCTTACAATGTAACTTCTTTAAGTAGTACTTGAAGTACTTTCCAACACTGGGGGTCACAGATCTGAGATATCATTGCCCTTACTTTCATTTGGAATCCAAAAAAGACTATTGATCGTAGATGTTTCAAAACTTTTCGCCTGCAGCATCTTCCATTGTAGTCTATGCTCTATCTGATTGAACGGTGCGTCATTTCGGTGAGATTTTGAGCCACATTAAAAGCTAAAATTTGTTTTGGGAAGTAATTGAAGCCAGAAAAAGCCGCATTAAATTTTTTTTGCCTGCAGCGCCTTTCGTGTAGTAGCATACCCTATTCTCTATTTAGTTGAAAGGTGCTTCATTTAGCTAGGACCTTAGGCTTGAGATTTTGGGGTCTGAGCCACATTACCAGCTATTAGTTTGTATAGGAAACCGTTGGATTTTGCCAGAAAAAAGTCGGATTAAAAATTTTTTGCCTGCTGCAAAATTTGTCATTGGTGCATATGTTAGAGCCGGCCACCGAGGCTTCGCTCTCTCCAACGGAAGTTTGAATGAACGGCATGCTGAAATCCCAGTTATTTATGTGTTTATTATTTATTCCTGCATTGACCTTTTGACTAACGTTTTCTAAAACAAATTTTACATCTGAATGAATGAAATTTATTTCCCATTTTTAAGACACAAGTCACAAATGGAGTATGAAAGAAAAGAAAAAAAAAGACAAGAAGGCACAACACAACATGTAACACATAGATTTTAATACTCTTATTTTCACATGGGCAACATAACCCTATACAAAGTATGTCTAACGGCAAGAGAACGAATAAAACCTGCAATTCGCTCAGATACTGCAATAAACGGATCGGTGACATTATACTTTGCCGACAGTCTAGAATTACGGGCCCACGGAGGTAGTCCTAGAAGATATTTGCAATACCTGTAAAATGTGGAATGAATACATTTTTTATCTTTCATAGTCAGTAGTGACCAGAATGACGACAGCGCTAGTATGTGCGGCATAGCGAATGCGGAATATAGCCGGGCCAGTATGTGTCTATTATAACGACGCTTCGAAGTAATGAGTATCCCGTATGCTTTTCTAGATTTTTCCGCAAAAAACGATACAAGACAAGAACGCGTTGTTTTCATATCCGACCCAATAGGCAGACCAAGGTACACAATCGAAGGTGAAGGTTGAAGAATGTGATTCCCGAAGTATATATCAATTGTCTCTGTATCAGGCTTTTGGTTCAAGAAGACAACCTCGCTCTTATTCGGTTTAAATGATAAACCAAGACACTCATATTCTTCACTAAGAACCCGAAAATTTCCTTCAACATACGCAACCGACCGGCTCAAGTTCAACACATCATCTGCGTAATTTAATAGCGACAAGTCCATACCTTCATACACATAACTCATTCTTACAGGTCTTTGTTCTTCAAATACACTGTTATTATAAATAAGAAGGGAAGAAATAGCATCCTGGCGTATGCCTTTTTCAACGGGCAAGGTCCGACTCGACAAAACGGGACCCCTGTACGTCGGTAATTTAATCTTTACCCTTAGCTATCCGATACATATTTCGATAAGTAGCAATTACCGAGGCATTGACACCGCGCTTCAAACCGCTCAGTAGCAGTTGTGCGTGGATCCCGGAATCAAAAGTTCGCCGAACATCGTGGCTAGCGATAGCAAGTTTTTCGCCAGATTTATGGCAATCAATCAACACGTTAGCAAGTATATGGTGCACATGCTCCCTGCTGAGATCTTTCTTGAACCCAAATTGGTTAGCAGGTGTACTACATACATTCTTAAAATCGTCAATCACTGAAAGCTCCATTAATTTACAAAGTACAGGCGACACTGTTATAGGCCGATATGATGCGCATTCATTTTCCGGTTTGCCTTTTTTTAAGACCGGGCTAACAATACCAACGCCGAAAACATCGGGCACTATGCCTGAATTAAAGATCATCTGGTATAGCAAAAATAGATAGTTAATCAGAAGTTCACTAGCGCAAACAAGGTGCATACCACAAAGACTGTCAGTACCTCTTGAGTACTTTTTTTCAACTTCTTAAAGTTCAATGGGCACATCAAACTACCCCAATCCAACTCTGTAACAACCTAGGAACAATGCTTACCCCTAGATCAGCAGCTTTTTCAACAGTTTCCTCTCTGTGATATTTCAAAGCGTAATTTTTCGGGCCAGTACATGCTCAATTTACTAGCTTGGACAAAGATAAAGGTGATGTTTCTTATAATACTTGGTAGATCTTTAATTTATGCAAGAATCAGCTTGTACAATTCAGGTTTGTATATGTTATTTGTTTTCGAATGATTTTTGTAGCTATGTTTTTTTTTATAATCTTATTGCATATTTTGGTACATTTTATAAAGCAAGCTAATCAAGCTTCACAACACTATTCCACAAACAAAAACTTTTAATAGGCAGTTTAAGCCATGGAACTTCTGATGAAACACTAGAACAATCAGGTACTCTGCATCTGCGGCTTGACTTTGTTGACATCTCAAATATATCCTTTTCTATCAAGCATTGCTGGGAGTTTTTGAATTTCCTGCCACTATATCCCAGCTCCTAAGATTTGGATCACCGAAATGCCAGAGAGGTAAAGACAAGGGATAACAAGAAAACGGCCGATTTTCGTAGCGCCTTTTAAAGGAAGTCGGAAATGTTTATTTGTGAAGCATTTAATACAAAGTAAAGCATTAGAAGTGTCCATTGTGCTTTAAGGGCCGCCAGGATTTTTGACGTAGAAACTATTACGCCCAACCCTGGCTCTACTGAATCTAAGAGAGTATCCAGTTCTTGCCCAAATTTCTTTTCAATTTCTTTTTCAAATTTCATCTCCATACAAGGCATGAATCTAATTGTTTGATGGATCTGGTTATTTCAGAAATACATGAGTTGATTTTCGCATTTTTAATATCCGATACCTGGACCTAGGAATGCTTTGTTGTTGCTACTAGATAACAACAGAATGTCTCATCCCTTCTTCCGTAGCCTAGTTGCTGCTAAGCCACAAAGCTTATCTGAAGTTCATCTGTTAGGAGGAAGATGGTTCCTTCCGATGTGACTGGAAAGCCACTGTGCTTCCAAAGATATCCAGAAATATAGTGACAGATTTCATTGTCGTAACTATGATTGGGGGATTTCATATTTAGTCTCAAACATCACACCATTTTTTAAATATCCAAATATATGAAGCCTGTGCTAAAGATCCCCTTCCCTGTGTTTATATTTTTTAATCCATCTAAATTCATTTGTTGTGGTACAGGTTAAATTTTGTCTAAGGATGGAGAGACATGCAAAAACAGGAAATAGGCTTCCTTAACTAACTTGTTCTTAAGACATATTAAGGTTTTATAGATTTCTCTATTGTCTTATCAAGATTTCCGTATCATCATTTATCCTCCAGTAAATGACGGAATCAACTCACAAGGTGGCGCTTGCTGTCAACAGAGGCACTGGTGCTGAGGCAAAAACAGGAAATAGGCTTCCTTAACTAATTTGTTCTTAATACATATTAAGGTTTTATAGATTTCTCTATTGTCTTATCAAGATTTCCGTATCATCATTTATCCTCCAGTAAATGACGGAATCAACTCACAAGGTGGCGCTTGCTGTCAACAGAGGCACTGGTGCTGAGGCAAAAACAGGAAATAGGCTTCCTTAACTAATTTGTTCTTAATACATATTAAGGTTTTATAGATTTCTCTATTGTCTTATCAAGGTTTCCGTATCATCATTTATCCTCCAGTAAATGACGGAATCAACTCACAAGTTGGCGCTTGCTGTCAACAGAGGCACTGGTGCTAGTGCTACGCAAATAAAGAAGTGGATCCTAAGCTCGGAGCTTCAGTGCTGCTTCATTAATCCATCTCTAGTAAGCTTTCTCTCTGTCTCTATTGAAAATCTGCATTGCTGTAATTCGGTTATCCGGTGCTAGGCTGATAACCTATGTAGAAAATCAGCTTTGATAAAGCAGCTGAATAGCCTTTCATTCATCTCTTACACCTAGGCTAGTGTCGAGAGGGATGATTGGTAAATATAGTAGAGAGACTAAGGTTGAAAAATGTATGGGATTGACAAAGAATATATTAAAGGAAAGTTTTTGCAGGAACAGGCGTGGCAACGAAATAAGAGAAAATCTTACCTTGAAGCCCCAATTTTTATAGCTTGTTTAGTCTAAAAGTTATGTATGTGGGGTCTAGGTGACTCCCCCTGCCCCCCCCCCGCCCCCGACATAACTTTCCCGCTACCCCGGCCAACCCTGGAAACCGTGTATTTGTTACCCATATGGTAACAATCGCTTTGAAATCAAGAGTATTTCCGATGTGAAAATAAATATTTTGGAAAGGGCTGCATGAGACTGTCTTTCACTGTACTCTTTGCAGGTGGTAGACCAGTTCCAGATTGAGCATGCAGTAAATCTGGCATTAATTAGCGTCACAAATTCTGAACAGAAAACAAGGAGTATCCATACTGAAATATTGTATTGTCTTTCTCCAACCAAAAAGGTAAGATTTGGTGATCAAGTCTGAATTGCGATTCTGATCGTTTGGACTTTTTATAAGGCTAGAAGGTTGTCCCCAGAGCCGTTATGGGAGGAGAATTCCTCGGGAAAAAGTGAAAAATCATAACCGTTTGGCCTTCAAGTATTCCACAGAATAAAATATAAACAGATACTCAAGAAGGAAGTTCGGCATACTGAAGCCATTTTTCGGATCCCAAAACGTAAGTGGGAGGATAACTATTACATCGCAAAAGTTATCCGTCTGTCCGTCTGTAAGCACGATAACTCTCGAAGGGAACGAGATATTTTGATGAAACTTGATGTGTAGACTCTTTGGGTCAAGGGAAAGTCGAGTTGGTAGATGGGCTCTGTAGCTCAACATTTAGGGGGGGGGGGGGGAGGGGTTTCAAATTAGGGGTCGACCAATTTTTTTTAAACAGCTAATGAGATCGATTTAAATGATAATCGATTTATGGGTAAGAAGACATGCTGAACATGAATATGAAAACCATTTTCTCGCCGGATAAGTAGTTCGTCCGGAGTCTGGCCAAAACTGGAAAGTTTATTAAAAGTAAAAGTTTTATATAAAGTTGATTCGATGTTCGATTTAGGGGTAAGAAGACATGCTGAACATGTATATGAAATCGTTTTCTTGTCGGACAAGTAGTTTGCCCGGAATCCGTCCGAAACCGGAAAATTTGTTGGAAGTAAAAGTTTTATCTGAAGTTGATTATATGTTCAATTTACGGGTAAGAAGACATGCTGAATCCGCTTTTCATTTTCTACCTGGACATATAGTTCGCCCGGAATCCGCTGAAACTGGACAATTTGTTAAAAGTCTTATCTGAAATGGGTTAGATGTTCGATATAGGGGCAAGATGATACGCTGAATTCGTTTTTAAGCTTTAGTTTTTGCCGGACAAGTAGTTCGCCCGGAGTCCGGTCGAAACCAGAGGTTTGGCAGAAGTAAGGCAGGAAGATTTGATCAATTTCGTCGATTTATACGTCATATCTACTTTGATATAGCCTAGGGGTAAATACGCACATGGTGAATCCATATTTGAACATGCTTTTCTCAGATGATTAGCCATTGACCTTTTTCTGTTTCTAAATCTTATTAGTAAAAATGTTCAAGGAGTCTGGCGGAGACCGGATATCTACAAGACCAAACTGTCTGGATTAGATATTAAATTTTTGGGATCCCATCGAAACCTTCGGTCTTGTTCGTCCAAGGGTCCACTGAAAAGAAATCCCCTATGTTCACCTATGTCTTGACTTTGGTTGATCTAGCAATCCTGGACCTTTGTTATTGAGTAGCTGCATCACAAAAATTGTCATCCTCCCTTGTGGAAACCCACCACATATAATGCAAAGGTTTAAATATCTTGAAAGTATCTTGTATAGTTCCCGAGAATTTTTCAGACCCCCAGTCTTGGTGCTGAAGGTATACGTGGTTATGCACAGAGATTGAAGCTAATCAGTAGATCACCAGCAAAACTTGCCCTTCAGAAGCGAAGATGGGTTAGCTTCTCCCCATTCATTTAAAATAATTCTTATCTTTCCTTTTACAGGTCAGGTGGTTCTGACACTGTGTGCCTAACCATATCTTCGTGACCTTCGTTCCCGTACCTTTGCCGACACGACAAAAACATGACATCAGACTAAAAGTAATACGTACAAAACAAGGCCGTATCAAGAGAGACGGTAGGGTGTTGACCCCCCCCCCCCCTGAAACATAAAAAAATAATGATTTCTTAGGCTTTTCCTTCTGATCTATGTATTTTTTGTACTTTTTTGTCAGACCAGCAGGCAACCCCCCCCCCCCCCGAAATAAATTCATGGATACGGGCCTGGTACACAATATGTGCTGGAATTAAGTAAATGTATTTGAGCTCTTTTTTCTTTCAGATTAGTGACTCGTTGAAAGTCTTTGGCCTGGGTGACGACTCTCAGTCTGCCATCATCGTCACCGTCGACGATCCTAGTGGAGAAAAGCTCAACCAAGTCCTCGCTAAAATCGAATGGGACGCCAGCAATATTAGTGAAATCGCCACTTTCAGTGACTTGGACCTCGTCAAGAAGCATTACAGAATCAAACCCAACGAGTTACTCGTCGGCACCATTTCAGAAGCGGTAATCAATCGAATGTCGGCAAAAGAATTTGTGGCGTTCTGATTGGTAGCGCAATGAAGATCCTACTTGCCTGTTTAGCCATATTGATGCTCTTCAATGAATATTTGGTATATTATCTAGTGATACTCAAGTGTGAATGGCCAAGTGGAGATGGGCTGAGGGCAATGGTCCTCGCTGATACACATTTGTTAGGGTCACGTCGAGGTCACTGGTGGGACAAACTAAGGCGAGAGTGGCAAATGTATCGATCTTTCCAGACCGCTGTTCAGATATTCCAGCCTGAAGTTATATTCTTTCTGGGTGACATATTTGATGAGGGAAAGTGGTGTGACGAGGCTGAGTTTGAATATTATATGTATCGATTTCACTCCCTTTTTTCTGTTCCTGATGGCACCCAAGTGAAAGTGGTGGTAGGGAATCATGATATTGGATTCCACTATGCAGTGACACCAAGATTCAGGCGGAGGTTTGAGGTGGCATTTAATACAACCTCTGTGGAGCTGTTATCTTTAAAGGGAAACAACTTCATATTAGTGAACAGTGTTGCTATGGAAGGCGACGGGTGCACGATGTGCCATGGTGCCGAGCAAAAAGTGACCCAAATCGGCGGTATGTTGACTTGTGCGAAAACCGGCAACTGCTCGCAGTCGGTGCGCGACCAGTTGATACACTCCGGAATTCGGCAATATTCTGCACCGATTTTAATGCAGCACTATCCCCTCTTCCGTAATTCCGATGAAATTTGCGATGGGCCGGATGCCGCGATGGGGGACGACAAACGCGCAGAATTTCGCGAAAAGTGGGACTGCCTCAGTCGCGAATCATCCGACTTTCTGCTCACCAACCTCCAGCCTCGCATGATTTTCAGTGGTCACACGCACCATGGCTGCAACATTAGCCACAAAGGTGTGTTGGAAAACAGCGTTGCATCTTTTAGCTGGCGAAACCGGAATAATCCAAATTTTTTGCTGGCCTTAGTTACACCCGGTGATGTGCAAGTGGAAAAGTGTTTTCTTCCGTATGAATCCACAGTTATTAACATCTATATGTATGGTTGTATCCTCGCCGTAGGTCTTGAAGTTTGTGCAAGGGTTAGGAAGCGCCGCTACGTTAGCCAGAAGAAGGCGATTTAGACACTAATGTGTTTCAATCTTGAAAGTTGCAGAGCTAGGCCTACTGGCTTCTAACGCACTTCCACGCCGACTCTCTGAAATCCCTTATTTTGACTTTTTCCTTCATACCAAAAACAGAGCTATACTGTGAAAAAAGATCTTGTAGGATTTGCTACTTGGATTATTCTTGTTGTATTGAGATAGGATTATCACTAATTAAGATAATGTTATCCCAGTAGTAAATAAGCAAATTACCTTACTTAATTTTAATTTTAATTAATAAATAATTAAGAGGTGAATTACATACACCCTTCTTGTCCTCGCTTGAGGATAATTTTCTGCACCAGACAGTTGATAGACCTACTAGATTAAGGGATGGACAGGCACCTTCACTACTTGACCTGGTTATCACAAATGAACCAGAAAGTATCATGAGCATGGATTACCAGGCTCCTATCGGGGCATCCGACCATCTGTGTATAGTCACCACAGTGCGAATGTATATCAATCAAAACCGTTTTACCAAACACACGTATACCGATTACAAAAGCATTTGTGGTGATTTAGCAAAAATCGACTGGAAAATTGATGAGCATAGCGACATGGAAACTTCATGGACTGCTTTTCGAGATAAACTTTTGAGTACTGAAAAAAAGTTTACTACTGTTACATGGAAAAAAAGACCAAAAACACTGCCATTTTTCTCTCGGGCCATAAGAAAACTCTTCCACAAAAAAAGGAGGACATGGAAAAAATACTGCAAGAGCAAAACTGAAGTTGACCTTAAGTATTTCAAGAGGGTACGAAACGAACTAAGGAAAGAAACAAGGACGATCACCCAGAAATAGGAAGAAAAGGTAGCCTCACTAAGTAAAGCTAACCCTAAAATTTTCTGGAAGTACATCTCTTCAACAAAACCCAGCAGGCACTCAATCCCAGATTTGCAATGCAGTGGTGATTGCATTAGTGACCCCACCCTCAAAGCAGAAGTACTTAACCAGCAGTTTGTGTCAGCTTTCTCATGCAAGACAACTGTACGCCTGCACCCAACCCTCCAACATACGAAATGAATGATCCAATGGCCAACATTGAAATTAGCGAAGCAGATATACTGAAGAGACCCAAAGCTCTAAATGAAAATAAGTCCAAAGGCCCCGACAACCTTCACCCAAGACTTTTAAAAGAAACTGCCAAGGAAATAGCACCCGCATTGGCCGCTCTTTTCAAGCTGTCATTATCGAAGAAAGCACTGCCGTCAGATTGGAAGACAGCTAACATTTCACCAATTCACAAAAAGGGTAGGAAAGATGAAGCTGCAAACTATCGGCCAATAAGTATAACTTCAGTTGTCAGCAAGCTACTGGAAGGGATAGTGAATGAAGCGGTTATTGCACACTTCGAAAAGAATAACATACTCACCGATAACCAACATGGACTCAGAAGTGGAAGGTCTGTCGAAACCAATCTCATTGAAGCTTACAACTGGGTATCACAGATAGTAGAGACAGGTTTACCAGTAGATATCATCCTACTTGACCTGGCCAAAGCCTTCGACAAGGTCTGCCATAGGCTTCTTATCCAAAAATTGAAAGCAGCTGGGGTACATGAAGAGGTGGTTGATTGGATACAAGCATTTTTAACCAATAGACCACAGAGAGTCAAAATAGCAGTTGATACTGAAACCACTGTGTTCTCAAGCCTCCAACCAGTTACAAGTGGAGTACCGCAAGGCACGAAATTGGGACCTACCCTCCTCAACCTCTATTTCAATGATGCCCCTAAGGTGGTTGAAAACAACATAATCCTGTATGCTGACGATTCTAAGCTTATTGGCCTAGTCGAAAACGCTACCAGGATCTCATCCATGCAGAATGATCTAGATCGCCTTTCCGATTGGGCGCACGCCTGGCTGCTTGAATTTAACATTGAAAAATGCAAAGTGCTACACATTGGTAGTAAGAATCCAGAAAACGAATATTCAATGGTCGATAAACATGGTCTTAGACGAAACCTGGAGTCGGTCACACATGAGAGGGACCTTGGTGTCGTCATCGACAACAAGATGAAATTCGATCTGCATGCAAAGCATTCCGCGTCTTGTGCAAACCAGGCCCTGGGAACTATCCGCCGGACATTCACAAGCCGTAGCCCCTTTGTCATATCCAAGCTGTACAAGTCTATGGTCAGACCAAGGGTTGAGTTCGGCATGGTTGTGGCTAGTCCTGCTTTCAAAAAGGATAAATTCCTTCTTGAGCGTGTGCAAAAGCGAGCCTCAAAAATGGTCCATGGCTTGAAAGATCTCCCATATGACGTGCGATTGCAGAGGTTGAAGCTCCCAACTTTAACATACAGACGAAAAAGAGGAGGTGTCATCCAGGCCTACAAGATCCTCCAATCCAGCCAGTCTTCCAATGTCTTCTCACCAAATCCAGCCACTAAAACCCGAGGACATAGCAGAAGGATCCAAAAACCCCACGCTTCAACTAGAATACGCCATCAGTTCTTCTCTACCAGAGCCATACCCCTTTGGAATGCCCTCCCCGAAAAAACAGTAAACTGCCAAACAGTTGAATCGTTCAAAAAATCCGTTGATGACGAGTGGAAGTTCAACTGGGATGCTGTTGATGCAATTGTCAATGTTTGAAGCTAACCACAAGTCAAATCGTTAAACAGACCTGCTAACCGGAGTCAACTACGGAGCAAATCTACAGGAGATTTCTGAGCTGCAGATCCCAAGCTGCAATTTAAGGTAATCTCACAAACAAACAAATTACCCAAAGCAAATACTTAATCTCAGTAGCAAATACTGCAGTTAGCTTTAATCCTTACTCGGAGAAACTTGTTACAGTGTACTACTATATATAGTATGGCAACGTGGGTTAGCAACCTTTTTTTTTCTTACTGCAGAAGCTTACTCATTCGATTTCATTTCAATGACGCTCCTTAAGTCGGATATTCTCGAAATTTTACATTTTAGAGTTTTGGGTCATTGTTGCAAGCAAAATAAGCACCGACGGTACAGACTCTGTTTCGAGTTCTATAAATGTTCAAACGTGTAGGTAAATCTGTGAGTTATTGCGTATGGAATGTTATGGGTCGTATTTTGCACTCTATTGCGGGTGGAACAGATCAGAATAACACTAGGGAGTAGCGCCAATCACTATACTTTCCATGCTTCGCAAACGGGCCATACTCATAGCGCCGCCCACTGTGCTTGCACTATTTAAAGCGAGACAAACTTGTCGGTTCAGAAATTTCTAGTAAAGCTAAGATGTGGTCTGCATGCATCGAGGAAACAGGGGAAGTTTTATCTCTTTTTGCTGTTTTCAGAATATGATGTTATTTGAGCCAGCGACTGTGCACGACTGATTGAGTTTCAGTAGGGACGTTCACTATCGCTAGTGGTGCTAGTGTCACTGCTATTCGAGTGTGTATCACTCTTTTCAAGTCTTGGGGTTACTCTCTAATGTTATTTTGCACTGGGGTGGAACGTGTTGTCGTCTAAATGAATTTTGTAGAAACGAGTCAAAATAGACGGCAAATCTCATGGGTTCACAGATGTATGTGTACGGCTTACATTGAGCGCTCTGCGCAAATGGGACAATTTTAATTTGGGAAAAGGCATCTTTAATGAGCGCTAAGGCTGTCAGTGTCCCAATTCCGTATTGCAAAGTTTCAGGATTTCTGCGAGGAGAGGCACAGTGGTGTTCCCGGAAAGGAGTAGAGAGCTAGTAAACCCTTGCGTCTATTCCTTGGGACAAAGTTTGGGAAAAGAAATCAGTTTGCTACAGCTGCATCTGTCAATGTTTTCCCGTCTCTGATAGAACAGCATCACACTGCACCAGTACTTTCTATTTCAAACAATAAACTGGGATTGCGAGTATAAGAATTTCCAAGAAAAGCAATATGATGCAAAATTGCAAATGTTCCCCCACGGAAAAAGAACTTGGATATTTGAAATTGGTTTTAACGAATCCCAGGGTCATAGGAGCATAGATTTCCTTTTTCCTGTTTAGAGACATTGGGAGAGGATGACGAAAACAAGAGCTATGAGCTTCTTGCGAGTAGGTGGTTCAAGAAAGCAAATGAATACGTCACAAAATTCCACATTCAACCCCCCCCCGCCGTCTCCGGATACAGTTCGGACCTAGAAATGGAAAATCTCGGACATCTGCTCATACCATCAGTCGATTTTCGATCGAATCTCAACATTTCCGGGGAAGTCCGTCACCCCCGTTCCAACCCTCCGCGACGTCGGATCAGGCTGGAACTAAAAAATAGATCATCTTGGGCATTGACCTTTTTACCGTCCAAGTCCCATCCATATCGCTCTAATCGTTTTGTACCTAGCCATGCCAAAAGACTCTTGACCCCCTTCTCCCCCCCCCCCATCTTGACCGGATTCGTTCCGGATTGAACATCTAGGCGACCTTGGTCCTTCAAGTTTGTCTGGTACCTCATACCTTCTTCCTAATCGCTCCACTCGTTTGGTCCTTAGGGATTGGGCATTTTTCTGGACCCTCTCTCCACTCCCCCAACGTGGCCGAATGCGGTTTTTTGGGACCCATGCACAGATGATCTAGGGCATCTGCTCTTACCACCCATCAGTCAACTTTCACTTGGATCTGAGCATTTCTATTAATGCCCTTAAACTCCCCCCACTGGCGCCAAATCCGGTAGGAACCTAAAATTGATCATCTAGGGCATGTTTGTACCTTCCAATTTCCGCCCAGTCGTCGATTTGTTTGATCCCTAGGCGTGGCACAACATTCCTCAAAACCCCTGTTACTAACTCCATCGTATATGAGCTTTTTAGCGGGTCCGGTTGGGACTAATAAATGCGTTATTTAGGGCATCTTCACTCAAGGTTTTACTCGAGTCTGTCCATTGCCAGTAAATCCCTAGGCGTTGCACTAAACTTCGGAGTCATCCCAATCCTCCCACCGTAGTCGAGTCCCCGGACATGGGATGATCATCTAAGCTTCACCCATCTAGTTTTTATCCAGTCAGGTCACCCGTTACGACTGCTGCCAAGTCCCAAATTCATCCTCCCTCCACTGGGGGAATAAGGACAACGAAAGGTATGCCTACCAAGCTTCACCCTCCTAGCTTACGCGGAAGTGCCCAAACTAAAAAAGGTGTGACGACGTACAGAAACTACAGTTGCTTTATGCCACTTGAGCCGGAGGCTGCAAGTGCCATAAAAAGCCACACAACGGCGGATTTTCCCGCCTGTTCCCTCAGATTTCCTGGGGCTTCATGACCGGCTATTCCATGTCTAGTCGGACCGATTTACCTTACAGTACATTCTCTCGATGCGAAACACGGATATTTTTAATAAAAGCTTTAAACACAACAAAAATGCAAAATGAAAGCTCAGCGTAAAAAAGAACAACATCGACACCCAAGCAGTAAAATGCGCGTTAGACTGTGGTGACGGACAGGATGCCGTCCGCTAGAGCGTGCTTCGGTCTCAACGAACCGGCATGGCTCTCGTCAAGCATTTTGTTGGCGTGAGTTTTCTCCTGATGTCTGATTTTAAGCTCGGAAATGTGGTGGCACTTGGAGCTTTTTTCATGACGGCGGTAGCGCTGATCTCTGGCGGCAATGTCGGAAATGATTCGCGCATCGCGCCGTCCTCGTGTGTGGATCTGAAAACAAAGACACTTTGAGGTTTCCTGCTTGACACATAGAGCGTGTTCCATCCTACTTACCGTAGCTACTACGGATGACGTCACGAATTCTGGCTTTTTGCCGACAAGGCTGAGAGTGCTGGAACGAGTTTTCTATTTTCCAGCAGAATATCATGCTAATCCGACCAATCACGTTACAGAGGTCTGTAGTTACTACGCTCCCGAGCGTGGTAATCAATAGTTACTATTAGTTACTATTTCGAGAAGGTTGGAACGGTCAGCGTTAGTAACTTTGGGTGAGGTTGGAACGAAAATAGTAACTAATAGTTACTATTTGTAGAAGGGTGGAACACGGTCATAGCCTACTTCGCGCTGGCTTGGCGGCACTGAAGTGATTGGGAAAATATAAGGGATTATTTTCTGTCAACAGCAAATTCTATTTCCATTTTTGTGGCACTTGCCCTTCGACCAAGTGCCATTTAGCCATCGCAATTTCTGTCCGTCCGTCGGTCTGTCCAGGTTTTGCTAGTTCGGGTACTTCCACATAAGCTAGGACGATGAAACTTGGCAGGCGTATCAGATACCCCAAATGATTAAGTTGGAAAAGTAACTTTCCCAATCCGAGCATCGCGGGGGAGTGGAAGGAGGGGGAATCCGGAATCTTGATGTATTTGTAACTTTTGGACGGGTGATCGGATCTTAACGAAACTTGATATTTGGAAAGACCTCGTGCCTCAGACGAACTTAAAATCCGGACCGGATCCGGTTACTTTCGGGGGGAGCTGGAGGGGTCAACCGAAAATCTTGGGAAACGCTATGAGTAGAGGGATCGAGATGAAACCTGGTGGGAAGAACCAAGCAGACACTAGATACGTCACTGACATAACCGAAGCGGATTCAGTCACTGTGGAGGGAGTTGGGGGGGGGGGGGTCGAAATTCTGGTGATCCCACGAGTGTGGTACTTCCTGATATGCTAAGACGATGAAACTTGGCAGGCATTAGTGACTAGTGACCCAACAAAATAGACTTAAGGACCTGACACAATGCCCTAGGAAAACTTCTGTTTCTTGATCCGACCATTTTCAGTAGAGTTAAAGGGAGGGGAATCCGGAAATTACTGATTTCTGTAGGTTGCGAACGGGTGGTCCGATTCGAGTAAAACTTTTCTGGTGATAAGAACTAATGACCTAGACAAGCAAGACATGTCTCCGAACCACGTGCGGCAATGGTTGGAGGGGGGGGGGGGGCCTGGAAACTTCGTGACATGCACACAAATCAAACGAATGGTACAGTACCGATTTTATGCGACCTGGTTTGTTTTTTACGGTCCGGCCAGGGCAGGAGGAGGATGAACCGGAAACTTACAGATGTGCTTCGATTGGAATCAAACTTGAAGGAAGAAAAGAGGAGATGAGTCCAATCCCCCCCCTAAAAAAATAGAATTTAGTGGTCACAGAAACCCCTGAAAACCAAATTCCTAATCTCAGAGAGGGATGTATTTCTTAAACTTAAACACTTGAAACATACTAGTATAATCCCAATAGACATTCCAGTTGATTTGATAAGAGCTTTTCCTGATAAACTGACAGCGCCGCTAACAGAGGTTCTCAACCTTATTACTAAATCTGGTTCGTATCCAAAAATTTGGAAAGTTGGATATATTATGCCAATCCTAAAAAAAATTGCAAAATCGACTTCAATGGGGTTCGACCCAGCACTTTAACACCTGTTTCTAGTAAAATCTATGAAAGTTTCGTTGCAAAGTGGCTTAAAAATGAGATCTTGTCAAAAATAGATCCACGGCAATTCGGTAACATACCTAAATCCTCTACTACCCATTACCTAATACAGTTAATTGACTTTATTCTAAAAATCTTGAAGAACCAGGAAAATGGATAAATTTGATAGCAATTGATTTTCGTTAAGGTTTCGATCTCATTAACCATAAGATTTTAATTGGTAAACTTTCTAGTCAGTCCAGCGTAAGCAGTCATATAATTAGAATAATTGCTAGTTTCCTATGCGAAAGACAGCAAATTACTAAATATAAAAGTGTTTTTTCTGACCCGGTTCCCATTTTCTGTGGTGTACCTCAAGGTACTCTTTTAGGACCTTTGCTTTTTTTGGTTATGATTAATGAAATTGCACAGGATCTGCCGGATCGGTGGAAGTATGTAGACGATTTGAGCACTACTGAAGTATGCTACCGTCATATTAAAAGTTCAGCAGCAGCAATCATTGAAGACATACATAATGAAGCGTCTTTGTCCGATGTGCAAGTTAACCAAGAACAAGAGCTACGAGTTCATATGGCACTTGTTACGAGTAGGCATACAAGAAAGTAGATGAGAACGTCACAAAATACTTCAAAATTTCATTCACTTCTGAGCAGTTCCGGCATCGTCTCGATTATCTGTAAAATGTACATGACTGTTCAAACTTCCAAGTTACAGCACAATAAATCCACTCGTTTGATCCCTAGACGTGCGACACGATTTCCGGTACCCCCTCCATCACCCCCTACCGTGGCTGAATTTGGTTCGGACTTGAAAATGGATCATCTAAAGCATCTTTTTTTAAACCATCTATCAAGTTTCGCTCAAATCTGAGCATTTTGAGAAAAGTCTGGTACCCCCCCCCCTACCAACGTTGCCGGATCCGGTTCGGGCCCCAAATATGTCATATAGGGTATATGCTCTCTCTACGTTCCATGTTTCATTCAAACTGATGCACTCGTTTGACCCCTATGCGAGCCTCAAAGTTTCGGGCAATCTCCCTCTAACTCCCCCACTGTGGCCGAACAGGACTTGAAAACATAAACGTCGTATCTCTTAATTCCCTCTTCCTGTCCATCAAGTTTTACTGAAATTGGAGCATAGCCTATCTGCAAGTTTCCAGTACCCCCTCCCCCCCCCCTTACCTTGGCCGAATCCGGCCCGGACGCCAAATAACACATTTAGGCCGCATAAACTCGGCGCTGTCGAACTTGCATCTCATTCGGTCCATCCGTTTGATTTTTGTGCATATCAAAAGTCCCCCCCCCCCAATTCCCCCAACCGCGGTCGCATACAGTTCGAACACATGTTTTACATGTCAAGGACATCGATTCTTATCACCCATTAAGTTTCAGTCGAATCAGACCACTCGTTCGCAATTTACAGAAGTCAATTTCCATATTTCTCTTCCCTCTCTCTCCCAAAAATGCTCGGATCTAGGAATGGAAGTTTCCGGGGGTATGTTGTGTCAGGTTTTTAAGTCAATTAAGTCGGGTCGCTAATATACCTGCAAAGTTTCGTTGTCTTAGTACATCTGGAACTATTCTAACTCGCGACTACCGGAATTCCAGGAAACCCTCCAAGTCCCCCCGTAACTATCTGGCTCGGTCAATTTCGTATCTAGGCCTAATGCTTGTTCTCTCCATTAAGTTCCGTCACAATCCCTGTGCTTTAAGCGTTTCTTGAGTTTCGCCCCCCCCCCCCTCCCCCACAGGTATCGGACCTGAACCGGACTTGACACTGAACATCCGAGGCGATAGGTCTTTCCACCAGACAAGTTTCATTCAAATCCGATCACCGTTCAAAAGTTATGCACGCCACTAGATTCCGGACTCCCCATACATCCCCGTACAAAAATTTTGGTATGTTAGATGGACTGTTACAGTCCATCGCTTCAGCTAACAGGATGTTATATTCTATCAGACAGGGTACGTTGACATATTCCCCAACAGGACCGTTCATAGAGAGAGCAAAACAGACTGTTGGATGAACTTTCGATGTCCATCGATAAAACAGACCGAAAGTTCAACAGTATGTCAACAGACTATCAGTTAAACAGTCTGTTACAGATAATCAGAATAGGATGTAGATACGCTGTCGAACGACTTGATGAAGATGAACATCATTTCTCCCAATCTAGCAGAACATCTGACGTACTTCTGACGGACTTAATGATCGAGTACTCCGTTTCTCTTTTTTTATTGCACTTCACACACGTCTGAACATAAGATAGATGGCAGCTAATCTGAGAGCGGTCTTCCTGCCTACAGGCAGAGACACCTGGGATTCACTATGTCGTTGGTCTTGGTACACAGTTGTCCTCGTATGGTGGGGCTATCATCTCCCAGCTAGTTGAAGGTTAGATTCTAACCATATAGACTTGTCGCGGATTATATTGATTTATTCGATCTATAAGTCATCAAACGTTCTGGTTCTTCGATTATTACCTCTTGTTCATCCATACGGATGTTTTTCTTATTCTTTCGTTGTTAGTTTCTTCCTTGCGGTCGCTTGTTAGTTTCTTCCGTGACAATATATTTTGATCACTGGGGGCCGGCAGGGATACGAGCTCGTTAGCTCGGCCCCAAATCTAAATCCTCACAAAAATTACTGAAAGGTGGGGAACCACATGCCCGTAAGGTTTTAAGATGTCCGACATATGGATAGTACTTCCGTTATAACAATGTTGCGTACATATGCATGACCTCTTTGTCAAACCGAGAAAAATCTAAACTTTTGGTCTCAGGTAAGGAGAGCAAAAAAAAATTCAGTCGAATAGTACGGGTTTTCTCTACCAAATACGAAGGGTTTATGATGAGCCTTAAAAAAGTATCAATAATTATTACAGCTGATTTCTCTATTCGCAATCACGACAAGCTAGCGGTCTTGAAACGAAAACTGTCCCTGATCCTGGTGGAAAACGGCCGTTTTGCTTCGTCATGCAATGGCAGATCAGTTTAGGAAATTTAGCGGCTTAGTGACGTTATCATCTGATAAGTTTCGTCAATCATGGCATGCGGTCCCAAAGGATCCCGTGGTTTTATGACGATTTTATCAACTGACAGATGGCTGGACGAGGGTTCAAAGATTTGGGGTGTTCGTACGAGGACTTCGGAGATGGTGACGACAAGGGTGACGAGTACCTAATCTGAAGGGTGTAGGCAGTCTAAAAATAGGAATCTAAATTACGTGAAATAATTCACGTATTCATTGAAGTAACTTGTAGGCAATTTAGCACTGCGGATTCTTCATCGTGGTGGTGAGTTGACAGATGATTGACACATTGCCTCCCTCCCCCATCTGCACATGTCTGCATCGATCTCAAAAAGAGAATAATATAGCTCAGAGATTATGTATTTATTATTGTATTTTTTGGCTACTTCAACTGTGCTACACATGACTGATATCAGTAAACGACCTAGAAATGCTAATGGTCAGCAGAGGAGATCAAGGTTGTTCCGGAAAGGACTTCAGAAATACTTCACCTTCTTTTCCGCCACACCACTTAGTCAAGATCGGTGTCATTGTGTGTTTGTTAAAAACGACCAATATCTTACACCAAGCTGATCTGTCTGTAGGAGTCTGTCCCTAGACCTGAAATGCGAAGCATCGGGTTTCAAATACCGTGCCTGAAAACTGAGACGATCCACAAAACTAATGCTTGGAGACGGATTTTCACGGCGACGTTTTGCCATGGGAATTTTGTTGTCAAGGAAATTCCTTATAGGAATTCGAACGTACGTGTTTACCAGTTACTCATGATATCCCATTTATGGTCCCACTAATTTAATCTACCGGCTGTTAAGAAAAACGAAATTGAACTAAACTACTACCTGTTGGGGGTGAGAGGGGGGGAGGGGGGTGAGCGTTTTTTTCTATTAGGGTAGGGCCTGGACCTTCATAATGGGTAATGCTCACAATTTAGGTTGTGTGTTGTCGCTTTTTTTCAGGCTAGGTCGATAGTAGGCTAGGTTGATAATTAAGAGTTGTCAAATTCCATTCTTATTTCTCAGTCAAATCTGGTGTTAGTGAGTAGCAGCGAAAGTCGTTAGGACCTTCATTTGTTGCAAAGTATGCAAGTGTTGTTTATAAACTAATGTTCGTAAAAAAAAAAAAATCGTACCTTTTCCCCAAAATGTCCGTCTGTCTGTGACCCCGATAACTCCCAAACAGTGAGGAATATTTTGCCGGAAATCGTACACGGCAGTGCTTCCACTCGACCTTTTTCGAAAAATAGACACAAAGTGAATTTACAGTAACAAACAAGTGCGCAAGCGCTCAGACGTGGAGTGTGAATGTAAAATTTTAATCGCATCTTATAGACAAACAGCGCTGGAACCAAGACATTTCACTTCCCACTAGCCAAAAAATACAGAAATTACCTAATTTGAAATCTTCCCAGTTTAAAAGCTATTAAAGCACAATGGACACTTCTAATGCTTTACGTTGTATTAAATGCTTCACAAATAAAGATTTCCGACTTCCTTTAGAAGGCGCTACGAAAATCGGCCGTTTTCTTGTTATCCCTTGTCTTTACCTCTCTGGCATTTCGGCGATCCAGATCTTAGGAGCTGGGATATCGTGGCAGGAAATTCAAAAACTCCCAGCAATGCTTGATAGAAAAGGATATATTTGAGATGTCATCAAAGTCAAGCCGTAGATGCAGTTTAACTGATTGTTCTAGTGTTTCATCAGACGTTCCATGGCTTAAATTGTTCATTAAACGTTTTTCTTTGTGGAATAGTGTTGTGAAGCTCGATTAGCTTGCTTTACAAAATGTACCAGAATATGCAATAAGCTTATAAAAAATGACATAGCTACAAAAATCATTCAAAAACAAATAACCTATTCAAATCTGAATTATACAAGCTGGTTTATGCATAAAATAAAGATCTACTAAGTATTATAAGAAACATCACTTTTATCTTTGTCCAAGCTAGTAAATTGAGCATGTACTTGCCCAAAAAATTACGCTTTGAAATATCACAGAGAGGAAACTGTTGAAAAAGATGCTGATCTCGGGGGTAAGCATTGTTCCTAGGTTGTTAAAGAGTGGGGTTGGGGTAGTTTGATGTGCCCATTGAACTTTAAACCGCATTACATATCCAAAGAAGATCTTGCTAGCCAGTCCGACACTTTAAACCTCTTTTCCATTAGCAAGGTAATGACAAGTGTAATAAAACCAAATCGTTTTATTGCCTGATACCCCCCTTGTCAATTCATTAGGATCGGCATATCCTCTATCATATGACAAAACCGTCCAGTTATCAACTGATAATTAAAGTACGCCGCGTGGTCTTATTTGTTGCTGTTACACCAAAATCCGCATCTATACATAAATATCGACCAGTATACACGTTGAACTTGAGACATGTCATAGACGAACATAACTCAGTGGAAATCTGTTACCAGTTACCCAGGAACAGGAGCGTGGGTGGGGGGTGGGTCGGGACCCATCAAACTGCATATCTAGACCTAAACAGCCTCGACTATACCAACTTAGAGTTTAATTACAGTCAAAAACTTTACTCATGTGCTAACTGAGCCCATTTGCTCATCAACGGGAAGGGGGGGGGGGGGGGGGGTGGTTCAACTCCACATATATATTCCCAACCCGATCAAAAAAGAACAAGGGACTGTCATCTGCCTATCTCCAGTTATTGTCAAGCTGCAAACATTAAAAAACGGGCAATCTGGGCTCAATTGCCTCTGAACCAAGTGGGGGTGGGGTTTGGGGCCCCGCAAAAAGCAAAAAGAGACTCCAATGCTCACAAACCTACCAAGTTTCAACTTGATACCTGTTGATTCCTGTCACGGGTAACGAACTTTACTCCTTTGCAATCTGGGCCCAGTTGCCCTTGAACGGGGTGGGTGGGGGAGGTACAACTTTGAAAGTAATTTCCCAGCCCTAGGATCTACAAGTACAAGGGATTTCATCGTCCTATGTCCCGGTCTGGTCAAGTTATGAATTATTCACTGGGCAATCTGTGCCCATTTGCCCCTGAGCCGGGTGGGTGTGGGGGGTGGGACCACCAAAAGGCACAACTATACCCCAATGCCCACAAGTGTACCAAGTTTGAACTTGATATTTGCACCTGTTCACGAGTTATGAGCTCCACAAAATACGGTGAAAACCGGAAACCGATAACCGAAAGACGGAAGCTGCTACAGCGCTCGCAATAGTGGATTGTTCCAAGGAATTCTCCACTAAAAATGGTGCAATCATCAGGCCCGTCCCTACAGAATTTACAAAACCAATTTATATTCGAACCTATCCCTGCAAGACATTGCTTTAAAAAAATAAACCTGTTTTATGCTAAAATAAGTAGATCTTTGCACAAAATCAGCCTTTTTTCTGCTGTGCGTCACAGGGTGAAAATCACGATTTGTTAACTGCATTTATGTCGTTCTGAAAAGATCGAAACAAACAACTGTGATTCTTACAAGCTCAAATCATACGATTGTCATAAGATTATGACTCTACGTAAACATACCGCCAGAAACAGGTTATTTTCAACTGAAATTCACCGCTAGGTAACTGCGGAGGCGTTACTAGCCAATTTTCTTTGTGGCGGGGGGGGGGGGGGGGGTATTTACCGACTAGTTGGTCATTTTTACCGACTGATTTTCAGAAAAAAAAACTATTCTTAAGAAACAAGACCAAAGGTTTCGATGGGATCCCAAAAATTCAATATCTGATCCAGACAACTGGGTCTTGTCTTAGCCAGATCCAGTCTTCGCCAGACTCCTTGAACATTTTTACAATTAAAATTCAGAAACAGATTGAGGCCAAATAGTTAATCACCTGAGAAAACTAAGTTCAGATTTGGATTCAGCATGTGTGTTTACCCCTATAAGTCATATCTGTTTTGACGAAAACTTCCTGCCACTTCTGCCAATTTCCCGGTTCCGGCCGAACTCCAGAACTACTTGTCCGGCGAAAAAAGAAAGCTCAAAGACGAAATCAGGGTATCTTCTTCCCCAGTAATGAACATCTAATCAACTTCAAATAGAAATTTAGCTTATAACAAATTTTCCGATTCCAGCCGGATTCCGGTCGAACTATATGTCCGGGTAAAGTACGATTGTCACACAGGGACTCTTCATCTCTTCTTACCCCTAAATCGCTTATCTAATCAACTAGAAATAACACTTTGACTTCCAACAGTTTTCCGGTTTTGGCCGGATTCCGGACGAACTACATGTCCGGGTAGAAACTTGTTTTCATATAAGTGTTCAGCATGTCTTCTTGCCCTAAATCGAACATCTAATCAACTCCAAATAAAACTGTTAATTTTGACAAACTTTCCGGTTTAGGCCGGATTCCGGTCGAAATACTTGTCCGTCGAGAAAATAGTTTTCACCATCGTCTTCAGCATGTCTCCCTACCTCGAAATCGAACATTTAATCAACTTCAAATAAAACTTTTACTTTCAACAAACTTTCCGGTTTGGGCCGGATTCCGGGCGAAATACTTGTCCATCGAGAAAATAGTTTTCACCATCGTCTTCAGCATGTCTTCCTACCCCTAAATCGAACATTTAATCAATTTCAAATAAAACTTTTACTTTAAACAAACTTTCCGGTTTGGGCCGGATTCCGGGCGAAATACTTGTCCGTCGAGATTTCACCATCTTCTTCAGCATGTCTTCCTACCCCTAAATCGAACATCTAATCAACTTCAAATAAAACTTTTACTTTCAACAAACTTTCCGGTTTTGGCCGGATTCCGGGCGAACTACTTGTCCGATGACAAAATGGTTTTCACCATCGTGCTCAGCATGTCTTCTTACCCCGTAATCGACTATCACATTAGCTGTTTCAAAATATTTTGTTTGTCCCTTAATTTGAATCCCCTCCCCCACCCCTAAATGTAGAGCTACAAAGCCCATCTACGAACTTGACTGGTCCGACGACCCAACGAACCCTCACACCAAGTTTCATCAAAATATCTCATTCCCTTCGAGAGTTATCGTGCTTACAGACGGACGGACAGACGGACGGACGGACGGACGGACGGATGGACAGACGGACGGACGGACGGACGGACAGACGGACGGACGGACGGACGGACAGACGGACAACTTTTGTGATGTCATAGGTATCCCTCCACTTACGTTTTGGGATCCCAAAAATCAGCTGTTTTTAAGAAAATCCGCGTTCTGAAAAAATCGACTGTTTTTCATAAAAACTGATTGTTTTTGTTTTTTTTAAATGTCTGTTCTTCGAAAAAAAAACGACTGTTTCAAGGAAAACGTTGGCTATTTTTCAGAAAAAATCGAGTGTTTTTATGAAAAATAGCGGGGCTTTGCGCCTAATCAATTTTTGTTCGAACGAGTGGCCCACAACATTCTGTGGGGCGTCCCCCTTCCCACCATACGCAAGGCCTCTGGGTAACTGTCTTATCTGGAAAGCTTAAAACATACGTCGGCCATTGTAACAAGCTACAAACCTACGACTGTCTCGTATACGACTAGAAAATGTCTTCGTAAAATTCGACAAAAAAAGTCATTTGCAGGGTTAATTCACGACTTGGTGTGATTCTGACAGGCTCAAAACATACAAATACCCGATGGCGGAAAATACTGTTGGCGCCAAAACTCTGATTTCATGGGAAGTTTCGCCATGGGGACGTTTATTGGCGGGATCTTTCCAACTAAGCCACCTAATATGTGACATTAGTCACATAGTAATCACAAAGGAGTAAATTAAAAGTTGCAAGAAAGTCTCTTGACTCCTATGACATGGCCTTCAACTAATCTTGCTTTTAAAGAATGTGGGATACGTTTGAGAAATCAGGTATTATTAATAAGCCTGTAGGATAGGCCAAAAAACTCTGGCCGAAACTCTCTTGCCACAAATGGTCAACTGTCTCAATCCCCCAAATTAAAATGGATGGCAAACCAACACTCTATACACAATTGATAAAAACACCACTTGTTACATCAGTTTATGTAACGTTCTTCCAAATTTGATAACTGTCAAATCTTCCCGTCAGTCGCAGGAACCTGGACAGTATCTTCAGGTGAGACATTCTCAGCATAGCATAGCATGTAACTCTCAAGAGTGGACTGTGCAATAAATCTGGTCGTTGTCTTGCCCACGCTGGGCAATCATGAACAAAATGTGTACTGGTCTCTTCATTTGTTCCGCAATCGATGGAAGTTGTTTTCTCTATATTTATGTTTTCCTAGGTCTATAAATTCCTTACATACAATCCCTTCGAGAGTTATCGTGCTAACAGACGGACAGACGGACAATTTTGCGATGTCATAGGTATCCGTAACTAACGTTTTGGGATCCCAAAAATGGGATCTCTGAATGATGAATGTAAAATAATCAGGGTGTTTGAACTGCTGATTCATCAGAAGAGCCGGGACACATGAGGGAGTCATAAAATAGCATGCCACTTTGTGAGCTGTTTTCCGAAGGGTCGTTGGGTTATTCTTGGGCTGCTTCCAGGAGCTGAAACTGGGACGTCTCTGCTGTTTCGGATTGAGTGAGGAGAACATAGCGGGTTTAGCGACTGTGTATTTCGGCCGTGAAATCGTGATCTGCTTACGGATATGGATCCTATCGCAATCCAGAAGAAAAAATTAAGGGTCGAAAGAAAAAAATGATATATGATGAAACTCCGCGAGGCTCGATCTTTTGGTGTGTACACTAAAAAGCATTTAAGTTATTCACAAAATCCTGTGTGTGCTTATCGAATTTGCAGTAAACAATTTCAGTAGTCGACTTTAAAATTTAACGTTTCGAGTCTACCAAATTTCCGGGTTTTGGCAAATTTCGGCAGGACTACTTGTCTGATAAGAAAATAAAGTTCAGAATTGATTCATCGCTTGCTCTTACCTCGATGCGAACCTCTAATCTACTTAAGAATGAATTCTTTTTTTCTTTTTTTTTACCAAATTTCCTGTTTTGGCCGGATTCCGGACGAACTACTTGTCCGGCGAGAAAATTGAGTTCAAAAACGAATTCAGCATGTCTCCTCACCCGTACACGACTATTTCATTGGGTTTTAAACTTCCTGCCTTCAAATTTTGCCAAATTTCTGGTTTCGGCCTGATTCCGGGGGAACTACTGGTCCGGCAAGAAACCCAGTTCATCAGCGTGTCTCCTTACCCCTATATCGAACCTCTAATCAACTAATCAACTTCAGATGAAACTTTCATTTTTAACAAATTTACCGGGCGAACTACTTGTCCGACGAGAAAATAATTTTCATACATGGATTCAGCATGTCTCCTTACCCCTAAATCGACTATTTGATTAGCTTTTTAAAAATATTTGTTCATCCCTTGATTTGAAACCCCTCCCCCTCCCCTAAATATAGGGCTTGCCTTGTACTTTGATCGAAAGGATCCTCACAACAAGTTTGAACCAAATATCTCGATCCGTTCGAGAGCTATCGTTCTAACAGACACGATAGCTCTCGTGTCTGTTACGGACGGACAAACTTTACGACGTCATAGGTATCCCGTCACTTACGTTTTGGGATCCCAAAAAAGAATGAGTACGCACGTTTATTCTCATTGCGATGGCCCTAGTCGGCTTTTTATACAATAAATCTATCTATTTAACAATGCTTTTTGAAGTCTGTGGCTGGGGACGTACAAGGATGGGTCAGATATACTATTTCCGCGACTGCTCTCCAGATTCCCCATCTTCAGGGTGTCTGGATGGTTGATTTTTCAAAAGACCCGGCAATAGATAAGGGGGTCGTTAAATGTTTCCACAATTGCATACGGGTGCCATTCGGCGATTACTTATCGGTTTTCGTATTCACACCCAATTTAAAGACAAATTGACCCTCTCCTTTTTGTTTGTTGGCTGTAATCTACGCTCGCGCCTTGATTCGCTCAAAGAAAAGCCTCGGGAAATAAAATGTCAGAAAAATGCGCTAGCAATGCTTGCGCTTTCAAAGTATCACAACTGGTTCACACTGCTGCGATTTCGCTCAAGATTTTCCGTTATGCGTAATGCGACACAAATCTTGCGAGAAGCAACGCAAGGCTTATCGTTTTGTCTAATATGTCGATAACAGTTCGGTTTCTTAATAAAACTATCAGTTATCACATCACAACTATCACACAAATTATCATGGGCCTTTAGGTATCACGAGAATGTATCTTTTGCTCAAAAGTACTTTTTTTACTTTGCAGTTAAGATACAGAATTGAAGGGAGATTTGTAAGCAAAATATTTGAGGCACAAACAATCATGGGCCCTTGGGATCTTAAAAATGTGGTCAAGATTAGCACTTTAAGTAGGTTAGGAACTCACTTGTAAGCAACACCCTTGAGGCAAAAAAGATCATGGGCCCCTGGGAATCGCGACAGTATATCTTTTAGTCAAAGTATTTTTTTTCACGTTGCACTTTAGATACGCACTTAAAGGGGGCCAAAAATGCATGTGCATCCATATACTTGAGCCACAAATGATAAAGGGCCCTTGGCAATCACAAAACTGTATCGTTTCTTCGAAAGTGTTTTATTTTTTCACTTGACGGTTAAGATCGACATACGTGGGTTAGGAATTCATTTGTAAGTAGAGGTGCAAATGATCATGGGCCTGTAAAGTCTGTCTTTGTTTCGGGCCTACTTGAATTTCTAGTGCCCTTAGATAAGGTTTCTTCCCTTGGGATATGTGTTTTCTTTATTGTCCATACTTTGGGACCAAGCTTGACGGACTAATATGTCCTGTTCCGGTCAACATCTGGGGATAGAGGAGCAGGGTCGAATTGCTAGTCCCGAGTCCCGAGTGTGAGAATGGTTCTTTTGAGTCGTTTTGTTAGTTAGTCCAGTGTCTACGTTCGCCACTTATACATGTATTAGTCCTTAGAACCAATATAGAACAATCGTCTACTAGTCTTGTGTACAACTAGTAACATTAATGTGAACACTGTAAAGAGACGTAAACACCACACAGCAGTGTCCAGCAGTGTCCACAGGCCCTTGGACATTATGAAACTGCATCATTTAATAAAAAACGCGCCCTCTTATCAATTATCATGTTTCATTGGGATCTGATCACCTGTTCAAAAGTTATGCATGACACAATGTTCCGTATTCCTCTTTCCTCCACTCCCCCCAAAGATGGCCGGTGACTATTTTCAAGTTAATCTGATCGGGTCCCTAATACGCCTGCCAAGTTTCATCGTTCTAGCCTCTCTGGAAATGCCTCAACTCGCGATCACCGGAATTCCGGAAAACCCCTCCAACTCCCCCAAGTGCGTCGATCCTGTCAATTTCTGTAAAAAATATATATAAAACGTGTGCTTGTTCTTCTTACCAAATTTCATCCCGGTCCGTCCGCTCTTACCCTATATCGAGATTTCCGGTCCCCTCCTATCCCTCCCCCAGAGGTATCGAATCCGTTCCGGACATGAAGTGGGACATCCGAGACACATGCTCTTTCCAACTGTCAAGTTTCATGCAGATCTGGTTCCCCGTTCGAAAGTCGTGCTTGCCTCAAAATTCCGGACTCCCCCTCTCCGCCACAATGTTCGGATTGGGGAAACGACTGTTTTCAAGTCAATCTGATCCGAGTCCCTAGTACCTCTGCCAGGTTTCATCGTCATAGCGCATCTGGAAGTACCCTAACTCGCGATCAGCGTAACCCCGGGAAACCCTCTCCAACTCCCCCAACAGTGCGCCGATCCGGTCAATTTCTATAAAAAATGTCTCTAAAACTTGTGCTTGTCCTTCTTGCCAAGTTTCATCCCGCTCCTTTCACTCTAAGCCTGTCCCGAGATTTCCGTTCCCTCTCCTATCCCCCCCCCCCAAATTTATCAGATCCGGTTCGGAAATGAAATGGGACATCCGAGACACGACCTCTTTCCAACTATCAAGTTTCATGCAGATCCGATCATCCGTTGCCATTTACGTATGCCAATAGATGCCAGATTCCCCATCCCTCCGCTCCCCCCACGATGGTCGAATCAGGGAAATGACTATTTCCAGGTCAGTTTGGTCGGGTCGCTGATAAGCCTGAAAATCTGAAGACATATACTCTTTATACTCCATAGAGAGAATGCACCCTACCCGAGAAATCGGATATTGCTACACCATCATCACGGGATCAAAAAAGTTTAACACTGGGAGGTATAGGACTTTCAACTTTGAAATTAAATTATCGGCGTTTGATCATCGTTCTGAGCCAGGGATTTGATGGAAATGTTAATTTGGCTATTCCTTAATCGTCTAATTCTATTTTTGCAAAAGAGTTTCCATGGAAGTAAGCCAGGCTTCACCTTCCAGGTTACCAAACGTCCGGGGCTTCCGCATAGTCAAGCCAACCCTTCCAGATTTTCATTTATCAGATCCGGTTCGGAAATAAAATGGGACATCCGATACAAGACCTCTTTCCAACTATCAAGTTTCATGCAGATCCTTCCAGATTTTCATAATAATGATGACATCAATTTTGCTATTCTTCAGCATTTACTGCATGTCCCCTTCGCATTTCAAATATCTTTTGCATCCCAGTCACAACTGTCAATCACTTTCCCTTTCCTTCCTACATTTGCATATTTTGTTCTGTCTCTGGAGTGGATTGCCTCTATTCGTTGTGTTGGCTACAATCTCTCTATCATTCACAATATTTGAAACTTCCGCCTTCGTTCTTGGTTAAATTGAAACAACTAACAATTTCTCCCGTCGTTGAAAGTCAACTTTTTGTCAACCTTCAGGTCGACTTTGATAAATCGAACGCTCCCAGTTAGCCGAGAATCGCAAATAAAACGACTGACTGACGATCTCAGTTAACTTGAAAAGTGAATCGAACGTTCAGTGCCATATACGAATGTCCCATAAATCCCCATGGGATAATTCAAGACTTCTAGTCTCGGGTCAGATTTCTGTTTTCCGGTCATGTCTCACCCGCCTTCACGCCTTTTGGGACACGGTGAGCGGGACACGGGAGCCACAACCATGCGACCCGCGCGGTTAAGCTGTGCCCGCGTTTGAGGACTTTGAGCATATGTTTGAGCAGTGTGGTTGCTTGGTCGCAGAACAAGACAGGATAAACATTATTTGATTTTCTTCAGTAGGTGCGGAAAAAGTAAAAATGTCCGAGCGGAAATCTGAATATGTGGTGTCTTTTTTCAGTGGAGAAGAGCAGCCGGTAGTCGGTATGTACGCTTTATAAACTAGATCGATGAGAAACTACTTAGCTGTTTGTTTTGAATCTGTATTTTAGTGCGCTTAGCCTAGTATTAGTATTAGGATACTAAACCTGGAACTGGTCGCACAAATAAACCAACCACTGTTGATTCTTTTTTCGAAGTCGTAACTTATTTAAGGTATTAACTGATTCCAAGCAATAGTTGCGTTTTTGTTCGGCTTTTGCCTTTCTCTTTTCGGCTTTAGCTTTTAGCCTTTTTCAGGCCTTTTTTAACAGTCTCGCGTTTTTGTAAATCACCGTTACTACTAAGGCCTTTTCGCTTTTCTTGGATAAAAACACAAATTTGACAAATACCATTTTACTTGTATTTTATTTGTACTGCAAATTTTTAATCTTTAAAATCTGACACAGTCTCCAAATACTGATTATCACTTTGAGTCAAATCCATCTTGATTGGATTTTTGGGTAAAGTCAAAAAAGTCGCGAGGCAAAAAGCCAAAAGGAGAGCGCAACTTGGTCACCTACCAAGTTTGCCTTTTTGCAAAAAACCGAGGGAAAAGGCGAAAGTCGGCGTTTGCCTTTTTGACAAAAACGGGAAATTGTCAAACAGTGCTTAGGACCATTTTACGAAAACACAAAAAAAGTGTCGAACAAAAACGCAACTAATTGCTGCCTCTTCCTGGTCCAGGACATAATCCCTGGTATAAGACTTGTTAAATAAACAAGACCAAAGGTTTCGATGGGATCACAAAAATTTAATATTTGACCCAGACAACTAGGTCTTGTCTACGCCAGATCCAGTCTTCGCCAGGCGATACATCTGAGAAAATCAAGTTCAGATATACCTGTACAAGCCATATCTGTTTTGACGATACTGATCGAAGCTTCCTGCTTTACTTCTGCCAAATTTTCGGTTTTGGCCGAATTCCGAGCGAACTACTTGTCCAGCCAAAAAAGGTAGTTTAGAAAAGAATTCAGCGCTTCTCCTTATCCCTATAAAGAACATCTAATCAACATCAAATAAAACTTTAACTTATAAACAAATCCGATTTCAACCGGATTTTGGACGAACTATATGTCCGGGTAAAAAATGATTGTCATATACAGATTCATCGTCTCTTCCTACCCTCAAATCTGCCATCTAATCACCTTCAAATACAAATTTTACTTTGGACAAATTTTCCGGTTTCAGCCGGATTCCGGGCGAACTACTTGTCCGGCAAGAAAATGGTTTTCACCATCGTGTTTAGCATGTCTTCTCCCTAAATCGAATATCTAATCAACTTCAAATAAAACTTATGCTTTTAACAAATTTTCCGGTTTCGCCCGGATTCCGGGCTAACTACTAGTCTGGCGATAAAATTGTTTTCACCATCGTGTTCAGCATATCTTCTTACCCAAAAACCGAACATCTAATCAACTTCAAATAAAACTTTTACTTATAACAAACTTTCCGGTTTTGGGTGGATTCCAGGCGAACTACTTGTCCGGCGAGAAAATGGTTTCCACCATCGTGCTCAGCATGTCTTCTTACCCCATAATCGACTATCACATTAGCTGTTTCAAAATATTTTGTTTCCCCCTTAATCTTAACCCCCTTCCCCACCCCTAAATGTAGGGCTACAGAGCCCATCTACGAACTAGACCTTACTCTCGACCCAAAGAATCCTCACACCAAGTTTCATCAAAATATCTCATTCCCTTCGAGAGTTATCATGCTCACAGATCGACGGACTGACGGACAGACGGACAACTTTTGCGATGTGGTAGGTATCCGTCACTAACGTTTTGGGATCCCAGAAACTGTAAAGATTGCTCTAGGGTTGGTTATTGTTATGGTACCCTAGTCAGGGCTATGAATAAGAATCGCAAGATTGAATAAAGCTATAACTGCAAGGGTTGCACTAGGGGTTGATTACTGGTTTGGCACCCTCGTAAGGGTTCCAAGTGAGGATCTGGTTTCTAGCACAAAATTAGTCTAGCAAATAATTTTTTTTTTTTTTTTTTTGGGGGGGGGGAGTGAGGCGAAGTACCAGAGCCTTCTCTTGCAGTGTGTATTCTTATAGTTGATTTTAGATAGATCAAAACAAGCTTTCGAGTGATACCCTAAAAATATTGTATACTTAGAAATCATAGGATTTATTAAATCTAAAAGTGTAAAGATTGCTTTAGGGGCTGGTTACTTTTATGATAATCTAGTAAGGGTTCTGAATGAGAGTCTGATCTTCTAGCACAAAAGCATTGGGTCGTGCCGTCCAAGAGAAGTACACTTGAATCTAGCATTCAAAAACGAGATCTTGTCAACTGCTATTGGCCGAACCAGTACAAAAACGGACTTCCACCGTCTCAGTTTATGAACAGATACTTCGACGCGAATGGACAGAATTCGAGGACAAGCGTTTGCTCCGTTGCCTGTGTGTGTGGTAAGCTATCTTGGACAATAGTTATTAGAAATCCTTTTCCTGTAACCAAATGGAATATTTTGCGTCAGAGTGTTCGACCCCTCCCCCCCACAAAAAATAATCGTTGCGTATATGGTTTAAACTCTGATCTATGTTCTTGTCTTACTGTTTGGTATGGATTAGGTCTGACCAGCAAGGACCCCCCTCCAAAAAAATAACCTGATAGAGATAAATGCTGATCTAACTCTGGTATGTTGTCAGTGCTGCTAGTTTGGTCCCTATTCGCTAAAAAAACGAATAACTATGTTTGAAATTTCGCTTCCGAGTGAGGATTTCCGTGAATGGGAAAGGTTTTCAGACAATGTTCTGTTTGTGCTGATTGGAAAGTATTTTGGCCGATTTGCGTGGTCAATTTCCTTTTTGTGTTCTACGAGTGTGTATCCGACCATTCTTTCTGTCCTGTCCTTGCCTGAAAAGGTTCCGAGTTGAGAATTTGCTTGCGTGTGACGCAGAAAATCAATCTTTCAGGAACGTATACCGAGGCAAACAGATGCCTAGCAGTTATCAAAAGAACTTTTGCCAACTTTGAAGAAATTTGCGAAGCGGACATTTGTCAGTTCTGGAAGGAACAGGCACCAGGGAAGACCCCGCTGAAACTGGTGTTCCCTCAGACTTGCGCCGCGTCTGGCTCTGTCCCAAAACAGAATTTGATGACTGACTTCGCTTCAAGCCCGAAACAGGTAACCTACGACTTCGTAAATTAGTCTGACCGTCCGTCAGTCTCTAAGCACTATAACTCTTGAATGTTTTGAGATATTTTGTTCAAATTTGATGTGGGGATCCGTTATATCAAATACGCTTAAAGTTCGCAGACAAGCATTGTAGACCTATATTTACGGGTGGCGAGGGTGTTTCAAATTAAGTGGCGAAAAATTTACCGGATGAAGAAATCCAATTAATTCCCTCCTTGGGGATCCCATCGAAACTTTTGGTCTTGTGCCTACTACCGTTGGGATTTTTGAGAAAAATGTTTTGTCCTGATCAGGAATCGAACACTCGATATTTGAAATTTTGAAAGCCTTAAATTAACGTTAAAGGTGACGTCAAGAGTTCGAATTTTTATACATAGGCCTATGCGTGAATTGTCGGTATAATTATATGGATTACCGGGCATTAAAAACGAAAAAGGAAGGACTGAATGCTAATTCAGACAGTTCTTGTCACCAGCTTTAAAGACATACGCCATCAGAGACTTCCCCAGCAAAATTTTTTTTTTGTCAGGTAAACAAAAACGGACATATCCTGTTCAGCTACTTATTGTGAAATGTAAGTAGAGCAAAAAATCGCTGCTTTGATCACAGATATCTGAAATTCACGCCAACGAGTCCCACTAAAGGTATCAGACAGATCGGCAAGCCATCTATGTGGTTTACATGGACATGCTTTTTGTTCGGTAATCGCAGCGACTTTCATTTGATTATAAGCTAAAAGTCAAGTACAAAATAGCTGAAAGTTACAAAATGATGCCACGTGTGCTTTAACTATTTATGATCTATAGATTACAAACGCCTTTTTTTTCTGGTCAACTCCTTTATGGAAACGCCGGCTTTTCCTGTGCTTATGGATTAAGCTCGCAAATACTTCGCAAGTACCGAACTCGCGGGACCACTAGAACTTTGGATCCCCCCCCCCCGCCCAACTCCCCACAGTGAGCGGATCCGGTCTGGTTATGTCAATCACGTATCTAGGACTTGTGCTTCTTGTTTCCACCAAGTTTCATTCCGATCTCTCCACTCTTAAGCGTTTCCCAAGATTTCCGGTTCCCCTACAACTTCCCACAATGTCACCGGATCCGGCCCGGATTTAAAATGGGAAGTCTGAGACACGAGATCTTTCTATATACCAAGTATCATGAAGATCTGGTCACCCGTTCGTAAGTTAAAAATACCTCATTTTTCCGGATTCCCCCTCCCTCCAGTCCTCCCCAGATGGTCGGATCGGGGAAGCGACTATTTCTAATTTAATCTGACCGGGTTCTTTGTGTGCCAAGTTTCATCGTCCTAGCTTCAGTCATGTAGTTATATGACTAATGATTTATCTTTTTTTCACAGAATTCATCCAGAAAGTGGACCCACAAATCAATATGGACCTCAAAGCCTTCAGGAAAGCTTTATCGACGAAGCTAAGCAATCGAGGGCGAACCAAAAAGGTCAGTATTTTCGGGTCGGGAGGTGCGGGCTAGTAATCTTGTATGGGAAACACTTACATCATAACTCAAGGGAGTTTTGACAAAGGGGTTGGAAGGGAAGATACGATCATTTCTTAAACAGGAGTAAGTTAAAATCCCGCCTGAGGGGTACTCTTGTTTTTCACTTCCCAAGCTAAATCATAATCCCTTCCTCTTCCGTTCAGACACTCCTAGATTATCCTTATGCAAAATAATCTCCGCCTGTTTAACAAAGACATTCGAGTCTCATATTTTACATCTACCAGACGACGTCTGGTCTAAGAATTTAATTTTCGTTTCATCACGGTTTCTAGTATACCCATGGCTTCGCAGTATCGAACAATTGACGTAAAAGTAATGGGAGAAATAGTAGATCCATATTAGGAGCACTACATTTTCTTTAATGAATTTCTCTAATTCGATCCTTGTAGGACAAGCAAGGATGCAAAAGCAATATTTTGTCTGAAAATGAATGGAGTACTAGACTGTATTCCTTCCACTCTCCAATCTAGACGTTATTACTACGGCAAATCTCCTAGTGTCGCAACAACATAGAGTTCAATGTCTTGCAGTTACTTCTTAGCACTCGTGCGAAACTTGGATGTGCCATGCCCCCCCACTGCGACTTCCGGCTTCAGTACAAGGCATACGGTTCGATGCAGTTTTCCAGAGTATCAAGGGCATAATTAGTATGTGACTAATTGTATAGTATCTTTCAGGCCGCACCACCTATCGCCGCACCACCTATCGCCGCACCACCTATCGCTGCACCACCTATCGCCGCACCACCTACCAACATCTCACCGGCAACCAGCGACCCTGAACCATGCTAAGTGGCTACCTGGTTAAAGCAGTCGTGCCAGTCAATGTAGAGAGATTCCACCCTATCCAAAGAAAACGGCTATTTCTTCAAGACCATCAAGGACGTATAACAAATGATCTAACATTCGAAGATATAGGATTTTGGACTTCCAAGACTGGATTATCGGCGTTTGGTAACTATTATGAACCTGTATATTGCTATAAACGTTAAGTTGACTCTTTCTTGTTTGTACAATCCCATTTTTGTAAGATAGTTTTATTAGAAATGAGAGCTTGAAGTCTTGTAAGGTTTTAACACAAAAACGAAGTCTCGCATGCTATAGGTCGGTTGTGACGCTTCGGGCAAACACCAACCAATCGAATGAAATATCCGTTTTTGGAGAACAAGTTTTAAGCCTTCAAGCTCGCATTTCTGGTGAAACTTCTCTACAAAAATGCGATTTTGCAATCAGAAAAGAGTCAGAATAACTTTTTCGGCCATCTACAGGCTCAGAACAGTTACCAACCCCGATAATACAGTCTCAAAGTCTAAAGTACTATACGATACGACAACAAACTTAAATTATTTTGTTTATGACCCTTTCCGTTTTCGTCGGATAGGCTGCAATATCTCTATGTGTATTCATTATTGGTCTCCACTCCCGTTATGTTCAGTTGCTACAATAATCATTTTCGCATAGATCATTTTTGCATTCAGTTACTAAAATTATCACTCTCGCATAATCTATATCAAACTGGAATCAAGTCAGTCCTTACAACTGCCGTGCACATTTTTGAAGAAACAAATCTTGTCGTGTCAGAAATCGAATTCTCGAGATTAAAGAACCCGGAAGCCAATGACATCAAAAGTCCTAGAACGCTCTTCGGAAAGCCATATGCTTGAACTGACTGTATTTTTTTCTTATTCTCTGTGTCATTTTTACCATCTGTAATATATATACATATATATATATATATATATATAACGATATATTCTCGTTCAGACTAGCTTGATATTTGCTGTATTTATGTGTCTTTTTCTGTTTTACATTGCGTTGATTGTTTGCATTGTTGATGTAAAGTTAAGTTGATTTGTGAAAGGTACTATAGAAACTCGTCAGTTTTCAGCCCAAGGTGACTGCAAATCATAGTTACGTCATCTGATTTTGTTCTAGCGGAAGTTAATATATAAAATATATATCATAAATATGTATAAAACATATTATATATATAAAAAATAAATATTCTAGCCCAAGCTAGAGAAAGTTTGTAACATCTGTAATATTTTTTTTTATCAAAGATTCGTTAGCCGGAAAGACACTTGCAAATAAGAGCTGAAACATCACTAGAAAAAATCCGCTGGCGTATTAATTACCGCAATCAACCCCAAGTCGTCGGAATCATGATATATAGCTATATGCTCCAGTCTTCGTAAATCTGAAAATAATATAGCGCGGAGATCCTGTATTTTTGTGCTATAATTAACTAGATTTCTCAAGTGCCTTTTTGTGTCTATTTTATTTGTCTGTTTGATTGCTGATGGTCCGTAAAGTTGATTTTTGAAAAATGCTGTATAAACTCGTCATTATCATGAAATATAGCTTTCATGACCCAACACCTTCTTCCTACAATTCTATAGGGCCCCAGTATCCTTGCTTTTCCTCCAACTCTTCTACGATCGTGTAATTTCAATGAGAGGTTAACATGGTCTACACGTACTGCATCTGTATCAGATTCGTCATAATTGATTTTACAGGAGGATCACCCCACCTTTTCGCACTGGAAGTGCGATTTAGGAACTAATCGGTGTTAATGAAATCGAAAAGGCATTTCTCTAGAAGATCTCAGGGAAAGCTGCATGTTGGGCTCTGGGAGCAAGGATGGTTTTGGACAGCTGGGAAAGACGACGACAACTTCTAGTTGACAACTAGTTTGTAGCTTACAAAGACAACTTCAATTATCATTTTTTATCGGCCTTTACGGCTTCATTAAATGGTTATTCTTACTAAACTTTACTTTCAAAAAAGGTTCGTGAAGTAAGCAGATGTTTCACGGCGCCATCTGCACGTCTATAATTCGCCAATTCTACAAATTGCCACCTGCCGTTTGTGCGCAAGGCTGATTTAGTTGCTGTGAGAGCCATCTTTCTGTTTATCTTTGGGCTATTAATTTTCTCTCTGGGGAGACATCAGGAACAGCCAATCCGATGTACTTCCAACAGCCTGATAAACAGTTGCAAAACGAACCTGTTGGAGAGATGAGCTCAGATTTTACCCTGTTGACGTACCCTGTCTAGCAGTCCATCTCGGCTTGTTCGACAACATGTTAACAGACAATCGGATGAACTGAAAATTTTTGTACGGGTCCACTCCCCCCCACGATGGTCGGATCGGGGAAACGGCTATTCTCAAGTCAATCTGTTCGGGTCCCTGACAAACCTGCCAAGTTTCATCGCCCTAGCACACCAGGAAGTATGCCGAACTCGCGGGATCGCTAGAAATCTGGACCCCCCCACCCCTCCTCCACAGTGCCCAGATCCGGTCCGGTTATGTCAATGGCGTGTCTAGGACTTGTGCTTGTTCTTCCCACCAAGTTTCATCCCGACCCCTCCATTCTAAGCGTTTCCCAAGATTTCCGGTTCCCTCCTCCAACTCCCCCCAGTGTCATCGGATCCGGTCCAGATTTAAAGTGGGATGTCTGAGACACGAGTTTATCCTAAATACCAAATTTCATCAAGATCCGATCACTCGTTCGCAAGTTAAAAATACCTCAAATTTTGTCTTTCCTATTCCTCCACCCACCCCACCCCCAGATGGTCGGATCGGAGAAGTGACTACTTCCTATTTAATCTAGTCTGGTCCCTGACATGCCTGCCAATTTTCATCGTCCCAGCACTTCAGGAAGCACCGAACTCGCGAGATCACTAGAAATTCGGACTTCTTCCCCCCTTAACTCCCCCAAAGTGAGCGGATCCGTTCCGGTTATATCAGTAACGTATCTAAGACTTGTGCTTGTTCATTCTACCAAGTTTGATCCGGATCTCTCCACTCTAAGTGTTTTCCAAGATTTTGGTATCCCTCTCCAACTCCCCCCAATGTTACCGGATCCGGTCTGGATTTAAAATGGAGCGTCTGAGACACGAGGTCCTTCTATATATCAAGTTTCCTTAAGATCCGATCACCCGTTCGTAGCTAAAAATATCTCATTTTTCCTAATTTTTCCGGATTCCCCCTCCCTCCACTCCCCTCCAGATGGTCGGATCAGGAAAGCGACTAATTCTAATTTAATCTGGTCCTGTCCCTGATACTTCTGCTAAGTTTCATCGTCCTAGCTTATCTGGAAGTGCCCGAACTAGCAAAACCAAGACCGACTGACGGACATAAATTACAATCGCTATATGGCACTTGGCCGAAGGGCAAGTGCCATAAAAAAGCGCTGTTTTAACTATTTCTTTTTGAAAATCATCCTCGTAACTTGAACCAAAGCTCATTGAAAATTTGGCTGTAAAAAACTAAAACTCCTTGGAGTAGTTATTACTGAAACTTTCGATTGGGAAGATAATACAGTAGAAATACTGCGTCAGGCAAGTTAAAGCTTTAATCAAAGCATAATGTCCCAAGTCTTCACACCCATTTATACCTCTTTCATAAGACCATTAATGGAGTACGCATGCGCAGTGTGGCATTTTGGTCTAACTGAAGATCAGAACTCGCGTATTGAAAGAACGCGCTCTCCATATTATCCATAAATGCCCAAAAGTACCCTACTCCCTTCTTCTAAGCACGTACACAATTGATACATTGGAGAAACTGAGACTGAACCTATGCCTCGAGATCGGTAAAACAAAACAAAAAACTTATTTCGCCCCCCATCTACAATGAGTTTCTCCCTCCCCCATACAACAATGTAAGGGAAAGGCAAGAGCGAGCAGTCTCTATGAAGTTCAAAATGTTCCAACCAGTAGCGGCCAAACACAGCCGTTATCAAAATAGTTTTATACCAAAGATTTGTTGAAATTTTAAATAGCCTTTGACCATTTGTACTTGCTTTTATATGTATATGTTATAGACAGTACTCGCCAATTTTGGGTTTGTAACCGTGAAAGTGTGAGTGAATAAATTACTATTCTATTCAGATACGACGTCTATGTTTCCTAGTCGTATTTGGTCACCGTTTGGGGAGTTGGATGGGGAGTCCCGGAAATTTTGTGGCTCGCATAGGGGTCAAACGAGTGGAGGGATTTGAATAAAAATTGAAGAGTAGAGATACGATGTTCCCTAGATGACATAGTTTAGGATCCGGACCGGATCTGAACTGGGGGGGGGGGGGGGGGGGGTAGTACCGTAGTTTCGCGACAAATGCTCAGACTCAAACAAAACTTGATAGCCTGTAAGAGAAGATGCTTTAGATGATCAGTTTATGTTTCTGGACTGGATTCGGCCGTGGTAGTGGAGTTTGAGGGGGATGAGTCCCGGGAATAGTTTTCCCTGACATTTGCTCTAGATGACCCGAGGCGTTGGCGGGAATGCTCATACTCAGTGAAACTAGATATCCTATTTCTATATCCGATCCTAAGAGGTTGAAGGGGGTATTTTGTGACGTTCTCATCTACTTCCTTGCAACACTACTCGTAACAAGTGCCATATGAGCTCGAAGCTCTTGTTGAGATCCCAAAACGTAAGTTGGTCCTATGATTTCGTAAAAGTTGTCCGTCTGTCCTTCGGTTAGCAGGACAACTCTTGAAGGGGTTAAGATATTTATTCAAACTTGCCATGAGGACTCTATAGGTCAAAGTACAGGCCAAGTTCGAAGATGGACTAGGTTCTAGGTTCAATAAAATTTTCAATACAAAGAACTTAAACTTGAAGGGACAAATTTTTTTGTTTTGTTTAAAGCTAATGGGTTAGTCAATCTAGGGGTAAAGATACATATTGAATCCGAACATGGAAATTTTATTATTTCGCCGTAAATACGTTCACCCGGAATCGGACAAAACCTGAAAATTTGTGAAAAGTTAAAGTTTAATCTGAAGTTGATTAGAGGTTTGAATAACGAGTAAGGAGAAATGCTGAATCTCAATATGAAAATTAATTTCTTGCCGGACAACTGGTTCACCTGGAACTGAATCCGAATATGAAAATTTTATTTTTCCGCCGTAAATGTAGTTCACCCGGAATCGGACAAAACCTGAAAATGTGTGAAAAATTAAAGTTTAATCTGAAATTGATTAGAGGTTTGATTTAGAGGTAAGGAGACATGCTGAATCCGATTATGAAAATTATTTTCTTGTCGGACCAGTTGGCACGCAATCCGGTCACAACCCGAAATTTAGCATGAAGTTTTAAAACCCAATGATGCTAAGATGATACAATAAGGGCCTGACACAATGCCCTAGGAAGAGTTCCTTTCGTGGATTCGAGTTACCGTAAGGGGATATCGGGAAATTACTGACTTCCGTAGGTTACGAACGGGTGGTTGCGATTCTAGTGAAAGCTTATGGGTGATAAGAACCGATGACCTAGATATGCAAAACTTAGGTCCGAACCACATGCAGCGATGGTTGGGGGGTGGGTGCTTTTTGACATGCACAAAACCGAACAAATTTACCGAATGGATGTAAGTTGGGCAGCACCGAGTTCATGCGGCCTAGAATTGTTATTTGGCATCCAGACCGGATCCGGCTACAGTAGGAGGATGGACCGGGAAACGGAAATTTGCAGATGTGCTCAGATTCGATAAATTTGATGGATGGAAAAAGGAGATGTCCGAAGATGTGAATTTTATTTCTCTGAGTCGTATTCGGCCACAGTGGGGGGAGTTGGAGCGGGAGGGTCCGAACACGGTGTGGGGGGGGGGGCAATTTACCGAAAACTGCTCAGATCCGAGAGAAACTTGATAGGCGGTTAGATAAGAAGCTTTAGATGATCCATTTATATGTCGGAACCAGATTCGGCCGCTCGAGGGGGGATAACACCAGCGGATCTAAACTTGGATAGTAGTCATTTGCCCTAGACGATCCTAGGAGACGATCCGAGGTGGTGCCGGAAAAGCTCGGATTCTAGTGAAACTAGATATGCTATTTCTGGGTCCGATCCTTGGGGGGTTGAAGTAGCTTTCGTTAATAATGTATAGGGAAATCATTTCTGGGATCCCAAAACCTAAGTGACGGGATACCTGTGATTTTGTAAAGTTGTCCGTCCGTCTGTCCATCGTTAGCACGATAACTCTCGAAGTGGTTGAGGTATTTGGTTGAAACTTGCGGTCTGTAGCCCTACATTTAGGGGTGGTTGAGGAGTTTCAATTTAAGGGGCGATTTTTTTGTTTAAAGCTAATAAGATAGTCGATTTAGTGGTAAGGAGACACGGTCAACCCGAATATGAAAACTATTTTCTCACCGGACAAGTAATTCACCCGGAATCCGGCAAAAACTGGAAACTTTGTGAAAAGTAAAAGTTTACCTGAAGTTGATTAGAGGTTCGATTTAGGGTTAAGGGGACATACTGAACCCGAGTATGAAATTTATCTTCTTGCCGTACCAAATGGTTCACCCAGATCCAACAAAACCGGAAATTTAAGTTAAAGATTAAGTTAGAAGATTAATGCGAATATGAAAATTATTCTATTACCGGACAGGTAGTTGGTCCGAAATCCGGCCACAACCGGAAATTTAGCTTCAAGTTTTAAAACCCGATGATACAGTCGACATAGGGTGAGGACACATTTCGAAAATACTAAAAGATCGATTAGATATCCGGGAGACATGCTTTATCCAATTTTGAACTTTATTTCCTTGCCAAACCCCTTTGCCAAAACCCGGAAATTTGGATCCAAAGATTCGCCTCTTAAGGTCAACAGCTCTTTTGCTCTGAATGCAGTTCGCCGGGAGCAGCCTACTGCTAAAAGGAGGAATTTGGTCAAGTGGTCAAGTTGGTTTGAAAGCGATTAGATGCTGCAGTAAACTTGCCTGCTGAATCCATATTTGAACTTGGTTGTAGGTTGTAGCAAAACCTTAAAGGAGTTTGGCGAAGACCGGAAATCTACAATATTCGCTTGTCTGGATCAAGTATTCAAATAAATATTATTCAATATTTGGGATCCCATCGAAACCTTTGGTCTTGTTTCTTGGGGCGTATCAATGTCCCGTATTTGATGCATAAAACTGAGCATCCGCTCGTGCAAGCTCTTTAGACCAGCGTGGCTGGTACACTTCACAGACGAAGAAATTAGTTTCAGGTCGTAAAATGTGTTATCTGATTTCTAGCTCACAGACGGTGTATTCTTTATACCGAGAATAGCACGTTCGCTTGATCATCGTAATCTGAGCATGTCGAAAACACACTCGTCTCGTCAGCGTCTAGAAAAATGGTGCAAAAAGCAGGTGGTATTCGATCCGAGCTAGTCCGTAAGCCACCCAAATTAATGGACCAGCTAATTCACTATGTCTGACAGGTAGATAGATAGACAGATTAGTGTATTTCAAAGCCCAAGGGCCATGTACACAAACAAACAAAAACAAAAATATAACTTAAACAATCAGACAACAGAAAACAATTTATCCATGTACACGCCCAGTCGAGTAATAACGGTAGGGTTACTATTGCTCAAAATTTCAGGAAGTGATAAAATCACACCCTCTAGATAAATTTTCCTTAATTCTCTATCTAAATTATCAAATGCCTTGTGGAGGTCTAAGAATCCCACATAAAGACTATTCTTCCCCTTACCATGTTTATCTAATAACGCCTTTAGTTCGAACTTATAATTTGAAAGCATAATTGGTGCACTAAAGGAATCTTGTTATAGAGGTAGGGTTCAACAACTTCGGGAAGATCGGTGAGGTTAGCTAAGTGTGTGAACGGAACTTTCCACCTTAAGACAAATTCTAACGATGGTTGATCAAATTTGATTCCAAAACTAGCAGAATAAATATACAAATATGTTCGTTTGTCTGCTTAGACTCTTATAACAAAATAAATATTATCTTCTTGTAAAAAAAAAATAAAAATCATATAATCCTCTTCTCCAGCTTTTTATGGCACTTGCAGCTTCGCTCAATCCGGACGTTAAAGGTGTAAAATCCAGAGTTCAAGGTACTTCCAGATGTGCTAGGACAATGAAACTTGGCCTGGACATTTGAGACTTGACACGATTGGCTTAAAAATAGTCAGTTCCCCCACCCGACCATCGCGGACGAGTGGATGGAGGGGGAATCCGGAACCTTGAGGTATAGGAGGCGCCATGACATAGGAGCCGCCATCCCATCTCAGAGAAAGTCCCAACAGAAGTAGGACGGTCAACAACTTGAGATTACGTGAGGCCTACTTCTGTCGGAGAAGAAGATAACCTTCAGTGATCATATATATACTGGAGATCGGTTTCGATCGTCCAAGCATTGCCTATTCAACCATTCTGTTATACGTTAGTCTATGTTGTAAATAAATAACTAGCTATTTCGTATACCGACTTCGCACCAGCTTTAAGCCCGAGTACCCACTCGCACATCCCTGACAAGTGGTGTCAAAAGCAGGGATTTGTTTACCATACTATAAGTGTTAAGTGTCTGTGAGGCTACAAAATCCTAGTGGAATCGAGTAAGTAAATCATTTTTCTTTATTTGACATTACGAGTTCGGGGGTAAATACAAATTTTAATTCAATTTTTTTTGTTAATTTTTGTTCCCCAAAATTTTCCTTTAAATTTCTGCCATCTACCGCCGCGGGATTTTTTCATCAAAACCACCAGTGAATTGCTATGGCGAGCCAAACTTTCAACCCCCTTCAAGAGCTTCAAGAACTTACGAACATTAAGAATCTCCCCACCTTCCTGAATAACTTGAGAGACATTCACGAATATACAGCAAACTCAACAATTAACGCAACCCTGCGTCTTGCAAGATTCAGAGTCCCCCAAGAGGTCAAAGCTTTTATAAACGAAAAACTCGCGGCAGCTTCAGCTCAAGACCCGCCAGTTCAAGCTTTTGGATCATTCGACCTCTTGGAAAGTTCCTTCAGAGAAAAATTCAAACTCAGATCTAAGGCCGTCCTCTTAACAGAACAATCACAGCTAATGCAAAGAGACGATGAGACAATAAATGCATTTTGTGACCGTGTTTCAAAACAAATGCGTCTAGTATATGGAAATTCGACAAATGCCGAAGTGCTCGCGATTTTGGATACGGCAAAACTCCAGTCATTTCTAAAGGGAGTGAAAGAAGAAATTTTTAACGGCATAGTGATGCAAAATCCTGACAATTTTGAGGCGGCTAAGATACTGGCTGAAGGCTATGAGCAAGGACTAAGGGCAAAGAGTTTAAGGGGTGGTGGAGAAGGAACAATATCATCAGTGATCGCCGGTGTGAATAACATGACTGTAACGTCGAATCCAAGACCAGCATCATCAAATCAACGTGGGAGGTCGACTACGAGACGAGGCAGAGGGGCTTACTTTAACAAAGGGTTTCAAAATCGAACTCGTAATGACAGTAAAAATGATTCCACTAGAGCGAAATTTTCAAACGATAGAAATTTTTATCCTCCCGCCAATCAGACACAAAGAGGTGCTTCTCAAAGATTTTCTCGTGACAATCGTGTCTTTAACAGTGAAAGGCAATGCTTCCGGGCAGACGACCCTGCTCGTTACCGCGCGCGTTCTCGATCTTTTTCTCGGAATGAACAAAGTAAAAATCGGTCCGCGAGTCGTTCTAGGTCAAAAAGTCGCGTGGATATGCAGTGCTGGACATGTGGCGGAGGTCATCCACAGAGGACCTGTGATTTAAACTTTTAAGCGGAGTGACGGAACAAGACATTCCTGAAGGCACACTCCGAGCACCAAATTCAGACCTTCGAGAGATAAGTGATTTTAATTTGATTAGTAGTTTGAAAGATAACTCTACTGGTAACTATCCTATGTTAGTACGAGTTCGGATTTTTGGAAAAGAACACGATTCCTTTGTTGATTCAGGCGCCGAAGTCTGCCTGATCAAAAAGACATTTTATGATGAGCTTTCGCGAAAAAATAAGCTAACCCTACTCCCGACTGGAAGATTGGAAAGTATTTCAGGAAATGGCATAAGATGTTATGGCCAAGTAAAAATTCCTTTTCGCATAGAAAATCAGAATTTCGGTCAGACATTTGTCGTAGTTGATAAGATTAATATCAAGCAAGACATACTCCTAGGATTAAATTTCCTTTCCGAGTATGACGCGGTTGTCAGATTTAAGACAGGACAGTTAAAGTTCTGCGACGAAGCAGCAAAGTTAGCGAGTGTAACTTTAGCTGAAGGCAGTATGAAAAGTCAAAATGAATCAGATTCACCAATTTTGCTTTCTGCATCCTCCACAATCATTATTCCCCCTATGTCCTATGAATTGCATAATGCTAAAACGCTTAGGCCTGTTGATTCTCTAAATGGTGTAGTAACGCCACTTGAAGTCACAGACCCATCCAAGCCACCACTTTCTGGAGCATTGGTCGAGCTGTCATTCACCCAAGCAAGCAAAAATAGAGCACCCTTGTTGATCTACAATCTGACACAGAAACCCATTAGAATTCGCAAACGGGAAATTTTGGCACATTTTGAGCCGAACGTAAGCGTGTTTACGATGACGGATGATCATTCAGAAATTCCTCGTTACAGTACAGATCAAAACAAAGGCGCTAGTTTTTGTGGTCATAGAGATAGTAACATTGAGGGAAAGAGCTTTACACCTCAGAGTGTGGGTGCAGTAAAGAAATTGATTTTGCATGAAGAGGACAAAGAGTACCTCAAAGCGTTTAATTTGTCGACGGTTCCAAATGAATTTCTTGCAGAGGTCCAGTCTATATTGTTGAAATATCGAGATTGCTTTGCTGAAACGCCACTAGATTGTACGAAAACTGATTTACTTAAATGTAAAGTTGACATTATGCCAGGTGAAGATGCAAACTTTTGCATCAAACAGTACCCGATAGCTTTAAAACTTCAACCTGTTGTCAAATCGCATATTCAATCTTTGCTTGAAAACGGGATAATCGAAGAAAATGACGGGACGGCCTCGAGTCCAATTTTGCTAGTCACGAAGAAAAATCCGGATGGCTCAAAACCAAAAGAAATCACTCTAGCTAGCTCTAGATTAGTCCTAGATTTGCGCCATCTCAACTCAATCACAGTACGTTCTAGATACCCACAACCAGATCCCGAATCTGTTCTTTGGAAAATCGGAAATTTTACATCAGAAAAAGATAGCACAATCTATTCTAAATTTGATGTAAATTCCGCATTTCATTCCATTGAAATCGAAGACGATTCCAAGCAATATTTTGGTTTCACTTTTGACGGGAAAAGGTATCAGTACAAACGTATGCCATTTGGTGCTAAGAATGCCAGTCTACTTTTTAGCAGGTTTGCCAATCTTTTACTGAAAGATTTAGATTTTGCGTGCAGCTTCATTGACGACTTCGTCTTAATGGCAAAATCAATGCGTCAACATGTCGACAATCTTGAAAAGTTTTTAGCAACCATGCAACGGCACGGGATAAAACTTAAAAAGTCGAAAGCTGTATTTTTCAAGAACGAAATTGATTTTATCGGATTCAAGGTTAGCGGTAACTCCATAAAACCGATAGAAGACAAAATACAAGCACTCAGGGACATGCCCAGGCCCAAAGATAAGAAATCTGTCAAATCATTTCTTGGCATGGCTGGTTTTTACCAACGGTTTTACAAGAACTTCCAGAACATAGTTTACCCTCTCAATCTTTTACTTCGTAAAAACGTCCCATTCACTTGGAACGACGAATGTGAGAGAGCTTTCCTAGAAGTAAAACAGAAGTTAACAACAGATTGTGTCTTAAAACATCCGGATCCCAACAAACCTTATGTTTTAATCGTAGATTCTTCTTCTTACGCAATGGGAGCGCAACTCCTACAAAGGCGAGGGGATGGGAAATTGTATATAGTAGCGACTATGTCGAAAACGTTCAAGCCAAGTCAACTGAAATGGTCTGTGACAGAGAAAGAAATGTATGGCATTGTGCAGGCTCTGAGAAAGTTTCATCACATTGTTTTTGCGGCTGAAATTTATCTTTTTACCGATCATCGCCCATTGTTGCATTTGCAAAGTTTCAAGACTGTGAACCAAAAACTGCAAAGATACGCACTAGAAATCGCATCATACTCTCTCTGCATAAGGTACATGCCAGGTAACGCGATGTCAAGTGACTACTTATCGCGTGGGGGATCCCCAGGGTCAAATGCGACCCTCCCCATCCGCTTAGTGGCATCTAGCGGAATAAAAGAGACGTCTCAGCAAACACGGTTTGCACATTTTAGCCCTGAAAATATTTTTTTGCTGCAACGAAAGGACCTTGAATTAAGAACCGTCATAGAATTTCTAGAACAAAAGAAATTTCTAGTAAGTGGAGCGGGTCCACAGAATGATTTCGATGATTTCGTTGTTTCAGCATTTGTAAAGAATCTAAAGACAGATGCGCACCTGTCTTGCCCATCAATTCTCAAGGAAGAGATTGTTGGTAGGGATTCTCAGAGAGAGGCCGCTGCTGATCCGCAGAGGACAGCCGGTTCGAGGCACTTTGGCGGAAAGTTTCCTCGTAAAACAAAATTCAGGGCACAGGAAGTATTCAGTGCACGAGACTTCCTGAATCAGAACCAATTGCGAGGTTCTGATACGAAAAGCGTAGCTTCATGGCTCAAGAACATTTTAAACTCCTTAGCAATAGTTAACGGAATTCTCTATTACTTAGATTCATTAGATGAAAACGGAATCGGTTATCCCTTGAAAGTCGTTCTTCCGGCTAACCTAATCCATCCGGTAATAGATTATTTCCACAAAGACTCGATCATGGGTTCCCATTTAGGATTTGCGAAGGTTCTGGCCAAACTTCGGAAATTTGTACACTTCAAAGATATGTCTTCAACAACTAAAAGACTTGTTTCCCATTGCCATGAATGCCTACTGATGAAAAAGCCTACGTTTAGGCACATAAGAGCTCCACTACGCGAAAATAACATATGCGATGCGCCAATGCAAATTTTATACGCTGATTCTTTTGGAAAACTCGTCGAAAACGAGTACGGCTATAGACATGTTTTGATTGTCCAGGATGGCTTCACACGTTTCGTGTGGTGCATCCCATTGCCAAACTTACAAGCAGAAACTGTTGTTTCCGCTTTTGTAAATAATGTTTTTGCCACTGCCGGTCTAGCAGAAAAGATAGTAACTGACAACCATGCCTCATTTCGGTCAAAGCTCAATTTGCAGCTTTGCGAAGCTTTTGGAATCAAGAAACAGTTTATACTAGCGTATAGACCTTGTTCGGATTTAGCGGAAACGTCCGTTAAAGCCATAAGCAAAATGTTGTCCACTTATGTTGCTGGTAAACAATGCGCATGGCCAGAATTTCTTAGTTTCGTGGCATTGTGCTACAACACAAGCGTTCACTCTACCACGGGTTTTACGCCTTTCGAGCTTTTCTACGGCCGTCCGCCAGTGTTGCCAGCTAACATAGTTTTTGACCAACCCTCGATTGTCAAATATCACAACTATGAGACTTACTTCAGAACAGTAATGGAAAATATGTTCAAGGCCTATGAACTAGTTCGACGAAATGACAAAAAGAATAAGACTGACTACAAAAAACAGTATGATAAGAAGGGCTATGTCCAAGAAATCAAAGTCGATGACTATGTCTACGTCGAAGAAGTTCGCCTTCAACCGGGAAATAAAAGATTTGCCCCAAAGTTCCATGGTCCTTGGATTGTCCTACGGGTTTACCCAAACCAACCCGACATTTTTGTTTTGCAACACAGCCAAACAGCAAAACAAATCAAAAAGCACAGAAATTCTTTGAAGGTCGTTCCTGATAGAACTCTGTGGGAAAACATCAACGAAAGAAAGACTATAGCGATAGAGCCAAAGACATCACGCTCGCCTAGCTCTAACCTTTTCGTCCCAGTTTCTTCCCCCGTGATTAATCAACATCATCAGCAACCAGACGCTTCGTGCTACGACACTCCAAGTTCTCCTAGTTCTAGTCAAGCAAACGCAAGTTCAGATAGCACAAATTCTGAGCAACTTCCTGAGCAAAACCCAGTCGAGTCTGACTCCGAACTGCTGAATTCGAGCCACCAATCATCTCATTTTGGCACGCCTACTCTAGCATCATCACCCGCTTTACCTAGCACTGATGCTACGACTAGGTCTAGTCAGAGTTCTAGCTCTCAGCAGTCACAATTTGACTGGAACCCATAAAGAAATAGCACTAGTTCCCCCGTTGTTCCCCAACAGGTAACACCTGGAACCAGTTTCCAGACGCAACCTGCACTGGACAGAGGGAACGAACGCTACAGCCTCAGAAAGAACCTCAAGCAACGATTCACTAATTTGAAATTTTAGTTGCAGCCATCATGAATTCGCTGCTACTCCTAGTTGGGCTGATCACATTCTTGACAACGAGAGGAGCTACAGACTCCAAGCTACAATATGGAATGCTGTATCGGAAATTACCGCAGCGTCTGAAGATCTCCAGCGCCGTTTGGACCATTGCATGCAAGATTGACACTGGATCTTTAGACAGGACTGTAGCTGAGCTGAACAACCAGGTCATGAACATAAACAATATTTCTATTGTGGATAACATCAAATTCTTCGAAAATGATATCCAGATTACCAAAGAAGAAAGAGAGAACAACAAAGATATAATCAAAACTGGAATAAAGGATGGATTGCAAAAGAGATATTTAATTTTCAAAAGAGAGATTGAAGAACTTAGAAAAGAATTAGATTCAATTCACTTTTTGGTGAATCAAGACAGTCCGAATCGTAAGAAACGGGCTGATTCGCTTTCTGATTGGCTGGGGGAAGGTTTTTCATTCCTTTTTGGTGTAGCAACTAGATCGAAAGTCAATGCTATTGCTGATCAATTAGGTAATATGACAAGCAAAGTTAAACAACTGGAATCAATCAATTCTCTCCAAGCTTCGATCATTCATGACATTCCGGCAATGATTTATAAGATTAATAATGACACTTTGGACGAGATTACAGAAACTTTAAATAAATTCCAAACTGGCTTAATGAAAAGTCAAATCAGCTTTGCTTGGAAGCTACCGGTTATACTGTCCGATATTCATTCATACCTAGAAGCAACTCTGGACACTGTACGCGGTAGCATATCAAGATACAGAGCGAATTTGAACAAATTATACCGTGACTTTATTTCATTAAGTAGCAACAAGTTTCCAATGAATCTTATCCCGTCAACGAAGCTTGTAGAGATCTTGAAGGAACTGAAGATTAAGTTACCAAACAACCTAGATTTCGCACTTTCGATTAAAGATGTATGGTCATATTTTGAGCACGTGAAATGCTTCATGCATCCTAAAAACGGCTTCATCTTAGTAACGTGCGACATTCCTTTGGTAACAAAATCGTCAAGTTTTTACTCTGTTTACAACGTTAAGAGTTTTCCTTCGCTCCTATTCCCACATTCACAAAACTTCACCCTTTCAATCCCTTCATCTCCATGGTTCGCAGTAAGCGATGACCACCAGTTCTACCTAAGTCTTAATGACGAACATATGTCTCATACGATTACGACTAGCAGTGACATAATCACAACATCAAATTTTCTTGTCTATAAGTCATCCAGCCCCTGCTGTAATTATGCAGCATGGCTAGGATCCCCTTCGTTAGTACAGCAACTATGCGAAAAGAAAATTGTGTCACTGTCAAAGTCGATCGTAGAAAATATTTCACCAGAAGAAGTTGTTATTTCTACTCCACATCCAGAATTGCTAACGATAACATGCCCAATGTCGAATGAAGTAGATACTCAAACTAGTCATACGATCAAAAATATCAGTATTGGTACATACTTTATCGAGACTAAAGACTATTGTAATATTTACAGTTCGAATTTTATTCTGAAAGCAAGTTTTCACAGAAAATCTTCGATTGAGATTTCTATTCCATTTCCGAATATCACGATTTCCGAAATAAAATATGACCTAAATTCGGTAATGAATGATCTAACAGAAAACCAAAAATCGGAAGTACGGGCTACCATCGACAGAAAGAGGCTAGCCCAAAACATTGAGAAAGATTTCACGGTTCAAATGTCACTAACAGACGTTGAAAACTCAATCCGTAGTAACTTGCCACTTTTCCAATCATCAAGTCAAGATTTTTCGGGGAATTTTAACGCACGTGAATATTTGTATATTACCATTTTTACAGTTCTATTAATTTCACAAGTCGTGTTTGCGTATTTTTTACTCGTGTTGTACAAAAATCTGAATCGTCTAATTGGTGCATCTGTTTCTAGTAACATTGCAATGGAGTCTGTCGTCAGGAATGCAAGTCACATGCAGTACCAAAGCGTCCCCACCGCGCCACAATCATGTCCTTCACAGCATGCATATCCACAACTGTAAAGACCATCGACGACAGACTTCGTAGTGCTTCATTTTTCGATGCTTGAACGACCGAAACCGCGGATGGCGCTCCAGCTACAAATCACCCAAACGGACGCACCGATGAAAGCAAACGTCATACGCAGCAGCTTTGGATGAGCCACAATTAGTGAAAATACTGCGTATTTTTCATCATCGGGGGAGGTATGTCACCCATGACATAGGAGCCGCCATCCCATCTCAGAGAAAGTCCCAACAGAAGTAGGACGGTCAACAACTTGAGATTACGTGAGGCCTACTTCTGTCGGAGAAGAAGATAACCTTCAGTGATCATATATATACTGGAGATCGGTTTCGATCGTCCAAGCATTGCCTATTCAACCATTCTGTTATACGTTAGTCTATGTTGTAAATAAATAACTAGCTATTTCGTATACCGACTTCGCACCAGCTTTAAGCCCGAGTACCCACTCGCACATCCCTGACATGTATAACTTTTGAACCGGTGATCGGATCTTAATTAAACTTGATATTAGGAAAGACCTCGTGTCTCAAATGTCCTATTTAAAGTCCGGGCCTGATCCGATTAATGTTGGGGGGGGGGGGATCTTGTGACACGATTAGAGTGGAGCGATCCGGGATGAAACTTGGTTGGAAGAACATGCACAAGCCCTGGCTACATCAGTGACAGAACCGGACTGGGTTCAGGCACTGTCAGGGGAGTTGGTGGAGGGGGTGGGGGGTCCAGAATTCCGGTGGTCGCGAATTAAGGTACTTCCAGATGTGCTAATACGGCGAAACTTAGAGACTTGACAAGATTGGCTAACAAATTGTCACTTCTCACATCCGACCATCCCTTAAACCTAACCACAAAGAAAAAAAAATCCTTTTAAGCAAAATAAATTTTTTTTATCATTCCCAATGAGCCCATGAGCCCATGATCACTTTGAATCAAGGGTTTTGCTCAAAAATTAATTTTCAGCATCCTTAAGCGGAAAGTAAAAAAAAAAAACTTTTGGCCAAACGACATATATTCATGATCCCCAACGGCCCATGATTATTTTTGCCCGAAGAGTTTTGCTTACAAGTGAATTCCTTAAAGTACAAACAATAGTTTTGAGCAAAAAATACATTTTCATGGTCCCGGCATGCTTATCATCATTTGTACTTCAAGAGCGTTCGTTACAGATGAGTCTCTACCGCCCTTAAAGTGCGCATCATCACGCTCAAATGCAAAATTTAAATAGTTTTACGAACGATACATTCTCCTGATTTCCAAGGACCCCTGATCATTCTTGTCTCAAGCGTTATGCTTACAAATGATCACAACAAACCCACGAAATGACGAATTCCTACTTTCATCCTCTGACTCAGCAAGAACAGGCTAATATGACAGATAGTTACTCTGTGGTAACAGAAACGTCATTTCGTGGAAACCTAATGGGGTCAGCAGCGCTACCGAGTTGCCTCGCATTCTTTACCGTAAGTCTTACATAAGTAAGACCGCCACTACTTAGAAAGGCCTCTCTCACTATTTACTCTGTAAGTTCCAGTATTCTGAAACACATCTGAGTAAATGGGGGGCTACTTTCAAGAAATTACCCACGACTGTGTCTGTTTTAAGCCATATTCCAGACCGACTGACTTCTAGCAAAAACAAGGCGAAATTTACGTAACTGGTTTGCCTGATGGATTAACTGCTCACAAGCAAGCGCAACAGCATGATACGCACTGAAAAGGCAATAGAGAAAATCATTGAGGTTCCGTTACGGGGGTTGAATGTACCATATGAAATTCGAGTCTCCGGATTCAAGAAGCGATGGGGCGGTTACACATCCAAGCCAGGTCCTTTAAGTGAATTAAGAAAATATGAACGAAAAGTAAACAATATATTCACCAAGCATTATGGAAAAATGTATTATATTATATATATAAATATTCGGTTATGCTCCACGTTAACTAAGTTTCACAGTGTTTTTTCAAGGGTAGCTCTTGCCAAGCTTGGGAAGTCAGAGGCCCACTGCATCCCCTTAAATGATGCCCCTGTGCGTACAGAAAAAATAGTAAAGATTCTGTTATACAATCGGATGGGCTTCTATTGTTTCAAACGTCTAATAATCTTTAGTTAAGGACGATTAGCTAGGTACATGCATGTCAGGCAAGTAACACGCGAGCTTCAAATTGCTCAAACATGTAATTTTTAAGGTCGCACACCGCACAAAGCGGGGTCTTTGATATCCTGCACGCAAGAGACGGCAATGTATTTGAGTTTAAACTTTTTTTTTTCAGTCGGCGTGTCTTTAACTGGAGTAAACGTAGATATAAAACATTTCAGTAAAGAGTGTAGATAAGGAGAAATCCTTATTTTGCTCCAAGCTGCAATTTAAGGTAATTTATTTCAGGTTAAGCTCCTCTCCCATGGATTGCTAAACAAACAGAGAGCTCGTTGTGAAATAGCCAAGACCTAAGTCGCGAACGAATTTGAGGCAACAAAACCATCACTCACCTTATTCTCAGCTTCTGGACTGTAGTCCACCGGGAAACAGTTCTCTTCCTCCGTTCGAGCTCGGCCTCGTGTTTTACTCCTGACAGCACGTCGCGAAATATATCTCGTTCCATCCGGCCTTCGTTTGATTCGCCACTCCATTTCCACACCGTCGCCATCTACCGGCGACCCATCCTTCTTCTTCTTCTTGTGCAGATGTTCTTGAAAGATTTTCTGCTGGAGGAGAATTGTCTGCTGGAGATTTTCGGCGTTTGTGTACATAGTATGAGTGTGTGGGACAAGCTGAGTCCGGACGGAATTCCGGATTTTGTTGTCTCTCCGGGACCGATTTGCGAGGAAAACGGGGATACCACCAGGGCTTGGCAGCTGTACACAATTTCGGCAAGTCTGACATGAGACCACGCTTAACTGATCACACAGTGCGGTGTCTGGGGTTCGTTCCCCGCGAACAGATGGCGGGCACAGAACCAAGGATGAGTTCATAAGGTTCGATCCAAGGTCCAGGGTCATCTTTGGAGGCTCTCGCCTTTTCTTTTCAGATTTCGCTTTCACAACTTCTCCTAACTCACATGTCACTTCGGTCGATGTTGGCTGAACACTTCGGAGCCACTGCGTCACTTCAAGATTTCGATCGCAATTCCGGTTCCGGGTAACAGGACATTGTTCCGGAATCCGATCCTTCTTTACAAGTCTCGTGTTTTTCTTAGGCTCATATGGACTGCAGTATAACGGTTCCATAATTACAGACTCGTTTATGGATTCGTAGATGTGCTCCGCGTCTGACTCTCCCCAGGAAGCTTTTTCCGGGACATCCGGAGCAGAAGTCCGCAGAAGTTTCTCGCATTCAATTTGGATTGCATCCATCTTTTTGTGGACCTAAAAAAACAAAAACTGGTGAACAAGTTCCCTTTCAGTAACGGTTGCTGTACGTGCTCCAGTCCAAAAGTTCCTGCTGTCCTGAACGTATACGAAATAAAAGGGAGGCTCATACTTTCCCCTCAAATATGAGGTGACACCATTAAGTGCCTCGTTTGAACTTATAATTGGTACTCACTCAGTCTTTCCAGCTATAAATTTGAGGAGACAGAATGGTGCATAATTAAAGAAGTAATGCCGTTTGGTAACGAACACCGAAACTTTATATTGGGTCGGTCAGGCAATTCCTGAACTAATGTCTTCTGCGAATCCAGGTGGGGTGGGGAGAAGTAATTAAGACAACGTTGGAAGAAAGAAATTCAATTAAAAGAGCTAGTAACCCGTAATTCCTGGTTGTCCAGTTAATTGGTTTTAATGGATAAAAGTATGACTGGAAACGCTACTCCGAGTTCACTCGAAAGATTCACCATGAATTAAACAAGATTGAAAACGCAAGAAATGGGTTAGGTTGGTTTGTAAACAGCAAAAAAAAAAGAGAAAACTACGGCAAACTAATAGTAATGGTCAGTAATAATACCCATTTCGTCAAAATCAGAAACCCTAACTTTGGTGAAGAATATCAGGAGCAAACTTCGAGTACCGTTTCATATCACACTTGAAGTGCTAGGAGCGCTCTAATAGAAGATCGCGAATAGCCTTAGCTGAAAAGAAGAATTAAATGTCAGATTACTGATTCAAAGCTTCAGTTACAACAAGCTCTAGTAATGAAATAGGTTAGGAAAAGACTTTTATTCCTACCTAGTTTTAGATTTTGGCCGGATCCCCGCGAACTGCGTGTTCGACGGGAGGGCAGAGTTCGGAGTTCAATTCGGCAAGTCTTGTTGCCCACATATCGAATTTCCGGTTTACCGCGAATTTAGTTTCTATGGCACTGGCCTTCCGGCCAAGTTGCCTTCCGTCCGGCCAAGAAACTTGGCAGGCATATTAGGGACCCGAGCAAACTAACTTGGAAATAGTCACTTGCCCGATCCGACCATCGTGGAGGGAGGGAGGGGAACCGGAATCTGGAACTGAGTGATATGCATAACTTTCGAACGGGTGATCGGATCTTAATGAAACTTTATATTTGGACGGAATCCGATGAATGTGGGGGGGGGGGGGGTCGGAGGGGGGAACCGGAAATCATGTGACACGCTTAGAGTGGAGCGACGGGATGAAACTTGGTGGGAGGAACAAGCACAAGCCCTAGGTATATCACTGGCAAAACCGGACAGGATTCGTTCCCTGTGGGGGGGGGGGGGGGAGGTTGGAGGGGGTTCCTGAATTCCGGAGATACGGAGTTAAGCTACTTCCAGGTGGGCTAAGACAATGAAACTTGGCAGGCAAGTCAGGGATCCAACCAGATCAACCTAGAAATAGTCAAGTTTCCGATCCGATCATCGTCGGGGGAGTGGAGGGAGGGGGAATCCGGAATCTATAACTTTGGAACGGGTGATCGGATCTTAACGAAACTTGATATTGGGAAGATCTCGTGTCTCGGGTGACCCATTTCAAGTCCGGATCGGATCCGATGAATGTGGGGGGTGGGGGAATCTTGTGACACGCTTAGAGTGGAGAGATTCGGATGAAACTTGGTGGGAAGGACAAGCACAAGAACTAGATAGGTCAACGATAGAACGGGATCCGATATGGGCACTGTGGGGGGAGTTAAAAGGGGAGAGTCCGGAATTCCGGTTATCGCGAGTTAAGGTATTTCCAGATGTGCTAGGACGATGAAACTTGGCTAGAGCATTAGGGACTTGACATGATAGGCTTAGAAATAACGAGTTCCCCGACCCAACCATCGTGGGGAGTGGAGGGAGGGGGAATCTGGAATCTTGAGCTATGTATACATTTTGAACGAGTGGTCGGATCTTAACTAAACTTGATATTCGGAAAGACCCCGTGTCTCGGATGTCCCATTTTAAGTCCGGACAGGATCCGATGAATGTGGGGGGGGGGGGCGGAAATCTTGTGACAGGCTTAGAGTGGAGCGATTGGGATGAAACTTGGTGGGAAGAACAAGGACAAGAACTAGATACATCAGTGACAAAACCGGACCGGGTTCGGGCACTATGAGGGGAGTTGGTGGGAGGGAGAGGGGGGGGGGGGCGGATTCCGTCGATCGCGAATTAAGGTACTTCCAGATGTGCTAGGGCGATGAAACTTGGTTTGAAACTTAGAAACTTGATAAGATTGGCTTAGAAAATGTCACTTCTCAGATCTGAACATCCCTTAAAGTACTAATCCTAACCTTAAAGTACTAATCCTAACCACAAAGTACAAAACATACTTTTACGCAAAGTAATATTTTAACTCAAGGGTTTTGCTCAAAAATTAATTTTTAGCACCCTTAAAGTGCGTTTCTTAACCGAAAAGTCAATAACAATACTATAACCAAACGTATGTATTCATGATCCCCAAGCGCCTATGATCATATTACAGGTTTGTTTCCTTCCCCGAAGTTGAACCAGAGGATTAACAGCTTGACGAGGACCCTTACCAAGAAGGACCGAAATATCGCTGATGAAGAATCCGTTGTAAACATTGTTTGAATAAATGATCATTTTTGCCTCAAGGGTTTGAGGCAAAAATAAATCTAGATTGTCATGATTCCAATGAGCTTATCATCGTTTGTGCTTCTAGAATGTTCATTACAGATGAATCTCTAGCACCCTTAAAGTGCGCATCATCACGGCCAAATGCACACAAATAAAATCGTTTGTACGAACAAGACATTCTCGTGATTTCTATGGACCCATGATCATTCTTAGCTCAAGGGTTTTGCTTACAAATGATCACAACAAGAAAACAGGAATTAAGTAAGTAAGTAATTTATTTATAACCCGAAGTTTTCAGAAAGCGGAGTAAATGAAGAAAATAAATATAACAGATAAACATACACAAAAAGACACTTAATTTCAATCGTCGGCCAGGAAGCAGTGTACAAGGTCGTGCGCTGGTTGGGTTCTGTTGTCAATGATAGCGATATTATAGCGACGAAGAAACATCCAAAAGGGTAACACACAATTGGCGAGTTCCTACTTTCATCCTCTGACCCAACCTTGCAAGTGCTATAATAATAATAATAATTTACTGAGGCCCGCTATACAACAAATGAAAGAGCGGAGTAATAGCTCCGCTCTTTCTTTCTATCTATAAATAGATAGAAAGAAAAATGAATTACACACAAAGAAAACGAAACACTACATAAACTTTATAAAACTTATAGATATGTTAGGCGAGTCAACGGCGATTCGAATATGTTTTTGAGAGCCCGGGATCTAGCACGACACTCTATGATTTCGCACTTCGCGGAAGCATCGATAATGTGGTACTTCTTCGAGAGGGCTGAATTAGACCCCACGGGGGGGGGGAGCCCGAGAAGGTATTTTGCCAGTTTGTAATATTTTGTCCGAATTTGCCTTTTCTCGGAAATGTTTAGCAAATCCCAAAATGGAGAAATGTACATAAAGTGCGGTGTGACCAAAGCATTGAACAGGCGCCCTAGGATTAGTCTTATTTACTGTGTTCTTTAGTGCGACAGCTTTACCGTAACCAATACATATACCTCTGTAAGCGGTATCCGAAATTCGTCCTCTGAGCATACGGATATCAGAACCGTACACAAGGCCCAAGTATTTAAGCGAAGTAGACTGAGGTATAACAGTGTTCTCATTTACACGCAACCGCGAATCGTTATTAGCCCGTCCATTGAAGACAAGATACTCAGTTTTGGAGGAGTTAACTGACAGGCCAATGCTTTTATACATATCGACTAAAAGATGGTTATTGTCTTCAAGCGCGAATAGTGAAGCACTCAAAAGAAGTAGGTCGTCCGCATACGAGATATAGCTTCTAGCTCTTGTTACTTTTATCCAGGTTTAGGGCGAACTATTGGGAGCAGCAGGTTCGGATATGGATTCGGCGTGTCTCCTTGTCCTTAGAGCGACTGTCTCATTTGCCTTAAACAAGTATTAGCATAGGCTCCTGGGTTGGACTAGTCCTATATCTAAATCCTACTGGCTCGGTAATGTCCAACATGCATCCCATTCGGTCGTCTGGTTTTTGTGCACGTCACAATGTTTCCGGACACCCTACTTGGTCCGATCACTGGTATGCCTGCCAAGTTTCATCGTCCTTGGCACATCTGAAAGTATCCTAACTCGAGATCACCGGAGTGACGAGAAACCCCCTCCAACTCCCGCCAAACAGCCCCGATACGACCTCGTCTGAAGAACATATCTAGAGATTATGCTTGTCCTTCCCACCAAATTCAATCCCGATCCCTCGACCCTAAGCGTTTCATGAGATTTCCGGTGCCCCTCCAACCCCCCCCCCCCAAATATCAGATCCGTCCCGGAATTGACATGGAACATCTGAGACGATAGTTATTTCCACGTACCAAGTTTCATTCAAACCCGATCCCCCGTTCAAAAGTTATGCATGCCACTAGATTTCGGATTCCCCAACCCACGTGGAAACGACTATTCCCAAGTCAGTATGTTCGGGTCCGTGATACACCTACTCAGTTTAATCGTCCTAGTACATCCGAAAGTATCGAACTCACCAGATCACCAGATCCCCCCCCCCCCTCTAACTCCCCCACAGTGCCCGAATCCGGTCCGGTTATGTCAACGCCGTATCTAGAACTTGTGCTTATTCTTCCCATCAATTTCCATCCCAATCCCTTCACACTAAGCGTTTTCCAAGATTTCGGGTCCCGCCTCCAACTCTCCCCAAAATCACCGGATCCCGTCGGGATTGGAAATTAGTTGTCTGAGACACCAGGTCTGTCCGTATATCAAGTTTTATCAACTTCCGATCACCCGTTCGAAAGTTATACGTACCTAAACATTAATTTTATTTATGTGGTCGAAACAACCGCGATTTGCTGCTCTTTTTTTCCTGGGTGCCGGAATAGCAAGACCGTTTCGATGGGATACCAAACACTTAATATCTCATCCAGACAATTGGGTCGTCTTTTCTCCAGACTCCTTCAGCATTTTTACTACAAAAAATCAGAAACAGAGTAAGGCCAAATAGCTAATCTGAGAAAACCAAGTTCAGATATGGATTCAGCGTGTGTGTTTACCCCTATAAGTCATATTTGTTTTGACGAAACAGATCGAAACTTCCTGCCTTAGCTTACTTCTGCCAAATTTCCAATTTCTGCCGAATTCGGGAGCTACTTACCCGACAAAATAACAACAAATTCATCGTATCTCCTTCAACTTCTAATCAACTTATGCTTCCGGGTTAAAAACTATTGTCATGTACGGATTCAGCATCTCTTCTTACCTCCAAATCGGAATCTAATCAACTACAAATAAGACCTTTGCTTTTAATAAATTTTCCAGATTTGGCCGGATTCCGGGTGAACTATTTGTCCGGCGAGAAAATGGTTCTAATAATAGTGTTCGGCATGTTTTTCTACCCCGAAGTCGAACATCTAATCAACTTCAAATAAAACTTTTGCTTTTAACAAATTTTCTGGTTTTGGCCGGATTCCGAGCGAAATACTTGTCCGGCGAGAAAATGGTTTTCACAATCGTGTTCAGCATGCCTTTTTACCCATAAATAAAACATCTGATCAAGTTCAAATAAAACTTTTACTTTTAACAAGATTTCCGGTTTGGGCCGGATTCCGGGCGAACTACCTTGTCCGGCGAACAAATTGTTTTCACCATCATGCTCAGCATGTCTTCCTACCTCATAATCGACTATCACATTAGCTGTTCACAAATATTTTGTTAGCCCCTTTATTTAAACCTCCTCCCCCACCCTTAAATATAGGGCTACAGAGCCCATCTACTAACTCGACCTTACTGTTGACCCAAAGAATCATCACACCAAGTTTCATCTAAAAACCTCATTCCCTTCGAGAGTTATCATGCTTACAGACGGACGGACGGACAACTTTTGCGATGTCATAGCCCATAGGTATCCCTCCACTTACGTTTTGGGATCCCAAAAAGAGCTCTGTGGATTACCAGTCCCAATTAGCCTTAAATGCCCCGAGCGGATCAGTTTCTGTTTGTCCCCGCTCCTCTCATCCTCACCCATACATCACAAAGATATGGTAAAATGGGGGGGGGGGGGGTATATAAGGGCAGTACAAAGTTCTCATCATCAGGAAGGTTCGAGACTTTTCTGCTGACGACTAAACACAAATCCTGGCAGAGTTTTGGTTAAAAGTTGGTGATGGCGATGATCATCAGGGAATAGGAGGAACTAACCGAATAGTTACCCTGAACTGATGATGATGGTGATTTGTTTATTCCATTTGTCGCTAAAAAAAAAAGACACCTTTACTTCAGCATAAAAAGAAAAAAAATGGAAAAATTAAGAATGTTTAATCTTTGCAGCGTATGCAAGGTTTGAAGACAATAAGCCAATCATTGCAAACAAAAATAGAAAAACGAGATGTTCGGTTTTTATGGCACTTGCAGCTCCGCTCAAGTGCCATATACCGATCACTTTTCGGTCGGTCGGTCGGTCTGTCAGGCCACTCATCCCGAGTTAGGGTACTTCCAGATGTGCTAGGACGATGAAACTTGGCAGGCGTATCAGGGAACCGACCAAACTAACTTGGAAATAGTCACTTCCCCGATTCGACCACCGTGGGGGGACTGGAGGGATGGGGAGTCCAGAATATCGAAGTATTTTTATTTTTGAACGGGGACTCGGATCTTAATGAAACTTGATATTTCGAATGACCTCCTGCCAAGTGAGGTCAAAGTAGTGAGGTCAAGAAGTATTTTTTATTTTTGAGCGGGGAATCGGATCTTAATGAAACTTGATATTTCGAATGACCTCCTGTCTCAGGTATCACAGTTCAAGTCCGGATCCACGATCCGACTTTCCCCGGATCCGGGAGTCTGAAAACTAGGACCAAGTGTAGCAAAAGGGGAGCAAAAGGACAATGTTCAGACGTGTTATCGATCCCGCGTCCTCTTACATGGAAGCCTGACGCACTAGCCAACTCGGCCGTTCTTGCTTGTGTTTAGAGCCGAATACAGAAACATTTACAGTTTAAGGATTTTGACAATACATGCCAATACATGATTGTGTCCTGCCTTTTCCCAAGAAAGTAAGCTACCTTTGTCTCCATTTTGTACTCTGGGCCAAGTGAGGTCAAAGTAGCCTAATTATATTTTGATACAGTTCCAGACTGGGACTCCAAAACAGAAACTTCCAGTTCCTTCAGTTTGAATAGTTGTACAGACCCAAACAATCACTTCCGTGATCCGGCCATCGTGTGGGAGCGGAAGGATGGGGAGCTGAGAAACTAGTAACATAAATAAGTTCGGAACGGGTAGTCGGACATGCATGGAACTTGACAAATGTCAAAGAAAAAGTGTCTTAGATATTCAGTTTCAAATCGGACCGGATCCGATAACTGGTGCGGGGAGGGGAACCGGAAATCCCGTTGATCGCGAATTAAGGTACTTCAGATGTGCTAGGACGCTGAAACTTGGCTTGGACATTAGAGACTTGACAAGATTGGCTTAGAAATTGTCCCTTCTCAACATCCTATCATCCCTTAAAGTACTAATCCTAACCGCAAAGTACAGAAAATACTTTTAATCAAAATATACATTTTCATGATCCCATGATCATTTTTGCCTTAAAGCACAATGTGCACTAACTATGATCTAATTCTTATAAAATGCTTCACACATCCAAATTTCTGACTTTCATTAGAGAGCGCTTCAAAAATAAACCGTTTTCTTGTTATCGCTTGTCCAAAAACCTGTCCATGTACGAAAATCTATAATTTTGATGAGCTCAGTGATGAGAGTGACATGGTTGCTGAAATAAACCGTCTCTATAGCTGTCAGATTGCTCTAGTGTTGTCTGATGAAACTTCTGTTGTTTGTAGTATCGAAGAAAAGTTTTATTTTCTGGATTTAAAGTTACAATACTGGAAAAATGTACAAATATAACCGACTTAGCTGGTTCCAGAGCTTACAAGGAATTCTCACTTAATACCGTTAATATGAATATTTGTCAACAATATAAATGATATTAGAAATTGTATCTATAACAGCGAATGGATAAGAAAAAAGAAACTCCGCTTATATTTGTCAAAGCTAGTAAATCGGAGTATTGCAGTCAGCAAAAAACGCCGTAAAGTTCTATAAGTGAAAATAGGTTGTCTAGGAATCTGCTCATTTCTGATGTAACATTGTATTCTAGGGGGTGGTAATGTGGCATCATGATTGTTTGATTGCCCATTGAACTTTACGAGTTTTGCTCAAAAATGAATTTTAGCACCCTTAAAGTGCGTATCTTAACCGAAAAGTAAAAAAAAATACTTTTGGCCAAACGCTATATATTCATGCCCCCAAAGGGCCATGATCATTTGTCTCAACGGTTTTGCTTACAAGTTAATTCCTTAAAGTACAAACTATAATTTGGAGCAAAATATACATTTTCATGATACCGACGAGCTTATCATTATTTGCGCTTCAAGAATGTTCTTTACAGATGAATCTCTAGTCCTCTAAAGTGCGCATCATCATAGCCAAATGCAAAAATAAAATAGTTTTTACGAACGATACATGCTCGTGATTCCCAAGGACGCATGATCACGGTTATCTGATGGGTTCTGCTTATCACAGCAAAGCCACGAATTGACGAACTCCTACTTTCATCCTCCGACCCAGCCTTGCAAGTGCCATATGAGCTTCCAGCTCTAGTTTTCTTGATCAGCTTTCGGTTGCACTTCCGGCAAACCGTCCTCAAAACCATCCTCAAACCAAAATCTCATTTTTATGGCACTTGAGCTTACTCAAGTGCCATATAGCGATTGTAATTTCTGTCCGTCAGTCGGTCTGTCGGTCTGTCGGTCTGTCGGTCCCGGTTTTGCTAGTTCGGGCACTTCCAGATAAGCTAGGACGATGAAAATTGGCAGGCATATCAGGAACTGGACCAGATTAAATTAGAAATACTCGCTTCCCCGATCCGACCATCTGGAGGGGAGTGGAGGGAGGGGGAATCCGGAAAAATGAGATATTTTTAGCTTACGAACGGGTTATCGGATCTTAATGAAACTTGATATATGGAAGGAACTCGTGTCTCAGACCCTCCATTTTAAATCCAAACCGGATCCGGTGACATTGGGGGGAGTTGGAGGGGGAAACCGGAAATCTTGAAAAACACTTAGAGTGGAGGGATCCGGATGAAACTTGGTGGAAAGTACAAGCACAAGTCCTAGATACATGGCTGATATAACCGGAACGGATCCGCTCACTTTGGGGGAGTTGGGGGGGGGGGAGAAGTCCGAATTTGTAGTGATCCCGCGAGTTCCGTGCTTCCTGATGTGCTGGGACGATGGAAATTGACAGGCATCTCTGGGACCCGACCAGATCAAATAAGAAATTGTCAATTCCCCGATTCGACCATCTGGGGGGGGGGGGGGGGAGTGGAGGGAGGGGGAAGCCAAAATTTGAGGTATTTTTATCTTGCGAACAAGTCATCGGATCTTGATGAAATTTTATATTTAGGATGACCTCGTGTCTCAGACGTCCCACTATAAATCCGGACCGGATCCGATGACACTGGGGGGAGCTGGAGGAGGGAACCGGAAATCTTGAGAAACGCTTAGAGTGGAGGGATCGGGATGAAACTTGGTGGGAAGAACAAGCACAAGTCCTAGATACGTCATTGATATAAGCGGACCAGATCCAGGCACTCTGGGGGAGTTGGGGGGGGGGGGGGTCCGGATTTCTAGCGATCCCGCGATTTCGGCATACTTCCTGATGTGCTAGGGCGATGAAACTTGGCAGGTATGTCAGGGACCCGAACAGGTTCACTTGAGAACAGCCGTTTCCCCAATCCGACCATACTGGGGGGAGTGGATGGATGGGGAGTCCGGAATCTAGTGGCGTGTATAACTTTTGAACGGGTGATCGGATCTTGATGAAATTTTATATTTAGGATGACCTCGTGTCTCAGACATCTCACTTTAAATCCTGGCCGGATCCGATGACACTGGGGGGAGTTGGAGGAGGGAACCGGAAATTTTGAGAAACGCTTAGAGTGGAGGGATCGGGATGAAACTTGGTGGGAAAAACAAGCACAAGTCCTAGACACGTCATTGACATAACCGGACCGGATCAGGGCACTGTGGGGGAGTTGGGGTCGGGGTCCGGATTTCTAGCGATCCCGCGAGTTCGGCATACTTCCTGATGTCCTAGGGCGATGAAACTTGGCAGGTATGTCAGGGATCCGAACATATTGACTTGAGAACAGCCGTTTCCCCGACCCGACCATCGTGGGGGGAGTGAGTGGATGGGGAGTCCGGAATCTAGTGGCGTGCATAACTTTTGAACGGGTGATCGGATTTGAATGAAACTTGTCTGGTGAGCTTTCGCCTCGGACGTTCAGTGTCACGTCCGGGTCGGGTCCGATACCTGTGGGGATGGAGGGGGGGGGACTCGAGAAACTCTAAAAGTAGAGGGATTGGGACGAAACTTAATGGATGGAACAAGCATTAGGCCTAGATGAAATTGAAGGAGCCAGATGGTTTCGGGGCTCTGTGGGGGGAGTTGGAGGGGTTTCCTGGAATTCCGGTAGTCGTGAGTTAGAATAGTTCCAGATGTAAAACGACAACGAAAGTTTGCAGACATATTAGCGACCCGAATTATCTTTGCAGACATATTAGCGACCCGAATTATCTTGACTTAAGAACCTGACACAACAAACCCCCGGAAACTTCCGTTCCTAGATCCGAGCATTTTTTGGGGAGCACGAGAAGAGAAATATGGAAATTGACTTCTATAAATTGCAAACGAGTGGTCTGATTCGAGTGAAACTTTATGGGTGATACGAATCGATGGCCTCGACATGTAAAACATGCGTTCGAACCATATGCGACCACGATTAGGGGAACTGGGGGTGGGAGGGGGACTTTTGACATGCACAAAAACCAAACGGATGGACCGAATGAGATGCAAATTCGACAGTGCCGAGTTTATGTGGCCTAGATTTGTTATTTGGCGTCCGGGCCGAATTCCGCCAAGGTAGGGGGGGGGGGGGTACTGGAAACTTGCAGATAGGCTAAGCTCCAATTTCAGTAAAACTTGATGGACAGGAACAGGGAATTAAGAGATTGGGCCCGAACCGGCTCCGACAACGTTGGTGGGAGGGGGGGGGGGGGGGTACCGGAACTTTCCAAAAATGCTCAGATTCGAGTGAAACTTGATAGATGGTATAACAGAAGATGCTTTAGGTGGTCGATTTTTTATATTCCGAACCAGATTCGGCCACGGTAGGTGGAGATAGAGTGGGTACCGGAAATCGTGTAGCACGTCTAGGGATCAAACAAATGGATTTATTGGGGTGAAAGTTTGAACAGTCATGTGCATTTGCTACAGACAATCGAGACGATGCCGGAACTGCTCAGAAATGAGTGAAACTAAATATCCTATTTCTATTTCCGAACCGCATTTTTGGATGGCGGGTGTATTTTGTGACGTTCTCATCTACTTTCTTGTACAGCCTACTCGTACAAGTGCCATATGAGCTCGTAGCTCTTGTTCTATTTTTGTTTGCAGCGCAGACCTGGCGGGCTAGGTCCACGACTTCATGTAGCTAACGAAATAGAACTTATCGTCAGGTGATCCAGGTGGGTCGCCTGGAAAATTTGTAAAGCCGACGCTGACAATCGCTACTTGTTAGTCCAATGACTGTGTTAGATGGGTTTGAAATGCCCACTGAGAGGCTCGCTGCTGAACGTCGGTATCGTTTCCTGGATTAACGTTAGCTATTACTTCTAAAAGCTCATGGTCGAGAAAAGTCAAATGAGTTGCCCAATTTTGCTGCACATGGTACCGTGATTGAGCAATCTATATACACACTTTCGCGCAAAAGATTTGATTTCGTCTTTCCTCAACAACACGACGATTTTCCGTTTCTTGTCATCCCTGTCGCCGGTGATAATCAAAGCACCCGCTTGGGAGTCTAATGACTGCATCTACTGTCTGGGAGAGAGACTGGTAATTGGTTTCGTGCTCCTATTGCCGTACTCCACGCACCGTGGATGGAAGACGTACAAAAAGAACAAGACCAACGGTTTCGATGGGATCCCAAAAAATATCTGATCCAGACTACTGGATCTTGTAGACTCCTTGACTTCTCCAGACTCCTTGAAAATTCTTACTATTACAATTTAGAACAGATTAAGGCCAATGGCTATCATCTGAGAAAACCAAGTTCAGATATGGATTCAGTGTTTGTGTTTACCCCTATACGCCATCTTTACTTCGACGAAACTCAAAACTTCCAGCTGCCTTACTTCTGCCAAATTTCAGGCTTCTGTCGAACTCTGGGTGAACTACTTGTCCGTTAAAAAAAAAGCTCAAAACGAATTAAGCGTAACTCCTTACCCCTATATTGAACCTCTAATCGACTTCAGAAAAAACTTTTACTTATAACAAATTTTCAGGTTTCAGCCGGATTCCGGGCGAACTATGTGTCCGGTTAGAAAATGATTGTCATATACTGGTTCAGCATGTCTTCATACCCCTGATTCGAACATCTAACCAAATTCAAATAAACTTTTACTTTAAACAAATTTTCCGGTTTTGGTCAAATTCCGGGCGAACTACTTGTCGGGAAAGAAAATAATTTTCATATACGTGTTCAGCATGTCTCCTTGCCCCTTGACTGAACCTCTCATCAACTTAAGATTAAACTTTTAATTTTCACAAATTTTTGAACTACTTGCCCGGCGAGAAAACGCCTTCGGATTCAGCATATCTCCTTACCTCTAAATCGGCTATCTCATTAGCTTTTAAAAATATTTGTGTGTGTCCCTTAATACGAACTCCCTCCCCCAACCTTAAAGGAACAAAAAACTTGACTCAAACTTGACTCGGGGAGCTAGCTGACATATCAAGAATGTACCCTGAGTCGGTATTGAGAGTAAGAAAAATTATCGTTACGACCATTGCAGTTTCCGGGCAGTTTCCGAGAATTTGACTTTTGAGTTATAGTAGAAAAAAAGCCAAAGGTTTGGGTTCCGGGGACTAGGAATCGAACGCACGACCTCTTGACTACAATCCCGATTTGTTAGTCAACACGGCCAAAGGCGAACTTTTTCAGTGCGTAAGTGCATAATTACAGTGCATAAGGGGCAAGGGCCTGCCAGCTAGCTTTGGGAACACTAAGGAGGGGGTTCGAGATAACAAAGAAGGGCGGTCCTGTCAACAATAAGTCCCTGTATTTTTATCTAAGCACCTCAGGTCGGTTTGACGGCCGAAAGTTGCGTAGTCAAGTTTTCTGTGCCTTTAAATACGGGATCGACCAAAACCAGGAAGGGAAGGGGACGCGAGAAAAGCAGGAAGGCAGACTAAAACCAGGAAGGGCATACTAAAACCAGGAAGGGCACATTAAAACGTGGAAGGCTTTCGCCAGAATTCAAAATTGGAAAGCCACACCGTTCCCTTCCTCTGTTTAGTATTCGTTGAGGGGCAACTTTTCAAACCCAAATTTCACCATTAATATCCTGGCAGGGGTAGGCATTGAGATCAGTGAGGGGTCGGCAAATATCAAACTGTAATTCACCTTTTCATTTCTAGTTCTGACGGTAGACGACTAATTCCCCGAGTCCAGTGAGGGGTCGGCAAGGGGTCGGTATCTTAGTTGTTGAGCCCTCGCTGGACTCTGAGGATTTTAGTCGCCATTGGTAGTTGCCGACCCCTCAGAATACTAAACAGAGGAAGGGAACGGTGCGGCTTTCCAATTCTGAATTCTGGCGACAGCCTTCCTGGAGTATGCCCTTCCTCGTTTGCTATGACTTCCTGCTTTTCTTGCGTTCCCTTCCCTTCCTGGTTTTAGTCGATCCTTTTAAATACAGGCTACAGAGCCCACCTTCGAACTTGACCTGTACTTTGACCCAAAGAGTCCTCGTGCAAGTTTGAACACAATATCTTAGCCCCTTCGAGAGTTATCGTTCTAACAGACGGACGGACGGACAACTTTGCGATGTAATACGTAGCCCTCCACTTAAAGTTTGGAATCCCAAAAAAGGATTTCTGCGAACCTTTGAAGTTATTCAAAGTTAAATGGCGGAGTTCATAAGGTTAGTGAAGTTATTTTAAAAGTACGTTCAGCAAGGTTTTTCGCCGCTTCGATCAGAATTTGACCTTGTTAAAATGGTGTGTGGTGTTACATTAAATGAATGAATCTTTTTATTAACCCACTTCTATAAAACATAAATAGTAGAGTAGCCTACATAAAGAACAGAAAGAAACACAACTTAAATTAGGATACAAATTTACACTTCGAACAGAATACACTTCAAAGAAACGGACAAGACCGCGATGCGGAGAAAACGCGGCGACCGACAGATTCCTACGCAGCTCATCAAGTTTAAGAGTTGTAACAGTTGTGTGTATATGGCCCGTGGGCTTTTGAAATACACTAATCTATCTATCTATCTATTAGTTACTGAAAATTTATTTATCATTTTTCGATTTTTATACCAAATTGGCAAGTAGAGGAGAAATTTACAGTAGCGGAAGTATGCTATTCGAATAGCTGCTACATCCTTTTTCTTCAGCAGGGGATAAAGTCCAGAAAGGTAAAGGTTAATTATAACAGAGATTCTACATCTGGGCTTTCTTGAGAAGACTGATATAATGTGAGGTTTATCTCGGGACTAGACAAATCAGCTGATTCCGCAATTCAAAATTCATTGAAAATTGTGTTTTAGCTTCTTCTCCTATTGGTCGATCTTAAGAACTTAAAGCATCAAGACCAAAGGTTTCGATGGGATCACACATATTGCCTTTTTTGCAAACCCTTTAACATTTTGCTATAACCTATAACCAAGTTCAGATATGGATTCAGCATGCATGTTTGCTCCAGCATCTCATTTAATCGACTTCAGACCAACTTGAACACTTGACAAAATTCCTCCTTTTAGAAGTAGGCTACTCTCGGCGAACTGCATGCACAGCAAAGAGCTGGTGACGTTGAGAGACGAACCTTTCGATCCAAGTTTCCGGGTTTTGGCAAATTTTGCCAGCTTATTATTATCCGTCAAGGAAATAAAGTTCAAAACTGGAGTCAGCATGTCCCTTTACCTCGACAACGAATCACTAATAGATCTTTAGTATGTTCTCCTCACCCTATATCGACCGTACTATTGGGTTTTAAAACTTCACGCGAAATTTACCATTGTGCTAGATTCCGGGTCAACTACTTGTCCGCCAAGAAAATAATTTTGGTATTTGGATTTAACGTGTCTACTTACCCGTTAATCAAACCTCTAGTCGACTTCAGATTAAACTTCAACTTCTCAAAAATTTTCCGGTTTTGCCACATTTCAGGTGAACCACTTGTACGGCAAGAAAATAAATTTAAATCTCCTTAACCTTAAATCAAACCTCTAATCAACTTCAGATTAAACTTTTACTTGTCACAAATTTTTCGGTTTTTCCGAATTCTGGGTGAACTACTTGTCCGGCGAGAAAATAATTTTCATATTAGGATTCAGCATGTCTCCTTACTCTTAAATCGAATATCTCATTAGCTTTTAAAAATATCTGTTTCGCCCTTTAACTTTAAATCCCTCCCTCACCCCTAAATGTAGGGCTATAGAGCCCATCTTCGAACTTGACCTGTACTTTGACCCAAAGAGTCCTTACGCCAAGATTGAATAAAATATCCCAACCCCTTCGAGAGCTATCGTTTTAACAGACGGACGGACGGACAACTTTCACGAAATCATCTGTATCGCGTCACGTTTTGGGATCGCACAAATATAACTTTAAAGTCGAATTTGAAAGACTTGGCGAAAAAACCTGCAGGTTTACAAAACAAGTTTGCAAACTTTGCGAACGACTTTATGCACTTCACATAGGACGTAGCGGGCCTTAATAGCTCCCAGCTTAACTGGACAAATTGACTAACAGCTGTTCATTAGGATACCAACTCCTTCTTGCTGACTGCAATTTAGTTGTCGATTAAACTTCGATATTGGACAAAGCGTTACTGAGACGTCGGGGAAGGTACTCGCTACGCTCGTTTGATACTTTGGATTATAAATATGACTTTTTATTTATTAAAATAAGTAAGAGGCGGGAAAAACTTTCGGGCACGCGTACGCGTAGGGAAGCACGAGTAAGACGAAACTTGACCGGTACAAAGGTCATGTGTAATTTTCAGGTCGAGACCGCCGAGCGAGTTCCAAATCCGAGTTAGCGCCGGACATCTCTCGAAAAAGTCGATCCGACTCGGACGAAACTTGAGGGGCGTTACGACCAGATGCCCTCTGTGTGCAAACAGCATCCGGCGACGGTGGGGAGTTGGAAGCGGGTATTTGGTAAAGTCGTCATTTACTCCTTCTACCTCTTACTGGTAAGAAGTGCCATATGAGCTCATGGCTCTTGTTCTTCGCAGTTTCCTATCGCTCTCGACTGGCAAATCTTCCGATTAAACAAAATCCATTTTCTTTAATTTATTGTTTCTCTTCTGAAGTAAAGCAAATTCCAGCTCACGCGTAAGATTACATTCGAAGAACTACGTAACCTTTTTACGTCTTGGTAACGACCAAAGGGGTCTCGTTGTGAAGTGAGTGAGTAGTAATAGGCGTCGGTCTATCTTCTCTCTTCAGACCCGGATCCTCCGGTCTAGCAATCCACTCCTCGTGATTCTCTCGGGCCGAAACATGCGGCTCTCGTTACCTGTGTGGATGGCATGGAACCGTGAGCTGTATTCAGCATTTGATGTTGGGTAGTTTATGTTTTTATATTTTTGCCCAGACCCATTGTTAGTTGTTAATATTTATTGTTAGTTGTTTAGTATGGCCCAAGCTGGCCGTTTGAATATAGCTTTTTCATTTTACGGGACCCTAAGACGCAGCTAGAGCACGAGGTTTAAAGCCCACTGAACTCACTCTGCTCGAGAGACTGCACTTATTCTAAACTGCAATCAGCCAGTGCCACAAACCCACTCATGATCAGTAAGTTCGCTAAACAGATTAACATTCTAAAAGCGCCCTCACTCCCGTTCATGGTTCTGTGGCTCCTTGCCTTGTTTAGATCCCATTTGTACCCTATTCATCTTAATGTGAACTGTATTACTGCAGCACCCGCAATTAGGGAAAAGGGGGCTTTCCACTGATGACTGAAAGCGTTGACAAAAGCTCTGCTAGAACTTTCGGAAACAGTAACTACACACGACGGGAAAAACTTTCTTGGAGCTGACCAGAAATGAGCTCTGCATTCCAACTTTTATGGCAGATGCCAGAGGAGATTTTATAGAAATATATCTGACACAAAAGTAACTGAAGACTATGGTCTGTGGAATGACGGAGCAGGTCCATCATATCCGTTAGGTGATATGGCAAAGATGGCAAAGAATAAAAGACCATGATATTCGACTGTGGAATTCCAAAGTACATTCATCTTTTTCGAAGTGCTAGTCTCTAAAGAGAAAGAGGCATTGGGGAGGAACTAGTTTTGAAGGGAGGCACAGGCCAGAGGAACTGAAACGGATAGTATTTCGCGGGCGGATTCTCTCCCTTTTGGGGAAAGAAGAAGATATATAGGGAAAGGTAGGTTGAGTTCTGGTCTTGTTGCGCCCGAAGAAAGAACATAGCATCCAACTTTGTCCCGACTGTGGATCAAATCTAAAGATAGACGACCCAGACACAGATAGGCGATCCATTCCGAAAATTCCAAGTTTACCGAACTCCCAGATTTAACTACCACTCCGTACCACTGTAAGAAAATCACAAATTCCCAACAACCGAAGTAAAATTATGATTCTTGCCGGGAACTGATCCTCCCTTTTCTACCAAGACAGAGCTTCCCTTCCATAAGCAAAGGCGCACAACTCGCGTCATAGTTGTTCTGATTTTTTAACAAACAAGTATTAAAAGTGTAAAACAGAGTGGAAGAAAAAGAAACAATGAACTTACTTTTTAGAACGACGAATAAAAAAGGCAGAAGACCAAAGCCCAATTCTCATGATTACGACCAAAAACTGACTTGATTACAAGAGGATTTTCGAGACCGGGTTTTCTCTCTTCAACTTACCACGATTATTTCACCGATTGATTGATTTAACAATCGTCAACAGAAAAAGTCCCTCCTCTTAAAGTGGGCTGTACTCCACTTACCATGTACAGTTGCTGATCTACGTCTAGTAGCGGTCGTTCGGACCCACAGCTGCTTCTGCCACTGAGTCGACTTCCCAGGCTGGATTTGCTCGAATTCGTTCCAGTTTCTCCATTAGGCAGATTCATCTTCTTCACGCTAGGTGACAGCAGTGGCTTCCCTGCAGGACCTGAATCCAAAGTTTCGTCGTTCTGACACACGAGACTTTTTCCTGAACTAGAATAAACAGTCCAATTTGAGAACAATACCAAAGGTTTCGATGGGATCCCAAAAGTTCAGATTTGATCCAGACAATTGGGTCTTGCCTTCGCCAGATCCAGCCTTTGTCAGACTACTTGAACACTTTTACTGTTAGTTTAATGTGTTTACAAAATGGTTAACCTTTACTACTGCACGCCAGCAAAAACGTAGGTTTTTCCATTAGTGCAGTAGATGTAAATACAGAAGAGTTAAACCGTGTTTATTAATAAAATAAGTAAGTACGTAAAAAAAAAAAAGTTAAGGCCAAATAGCTAATTATACGAGAAAACCAAGTTCAAATATGGATTCAGCATGTGTGTGTACCGCTTTAAGTCACATCTATTCTGACGAAGCAGATCGAAACTTCCTGCATTACTTCTGACAATTTTCCGGTCTCGGCGGAACTCCGGAACTTCTTCTCCGGTGAAAAAATAAAGCTCAAAAAACAATTCAGTTGTCTATACATCCAACCTTCAATCAACTTCAGATTAAACTTTTACTTTTAAACAAATTTTCCGGTTTCAGCCGGATTCCGAACTATACGTCCGGTGAGAAAATGATTGTCATATGCGAATTCAGCATTTTTTCTTACCCGCAAATTGAACATCTTATGAAATTTAAATAAATCTTTTACTTTCAACGAATTCTCCGGCTTTTGCCGGATTCCGGCCGAACTAATTGTCTGGCGACAAAATAATTTTCATATTCGGACTCAGCACGTTTCCTTGCCTCTAAATCAAACCTCCAATGAACTTCATAATAAACTTTTACTTTTCAAAAAATTTCCGGTTTTCGCCGGATTCCGGGTGAACTATTTGTCCCGCGAGAAAATAAATTTCATATTAGGATTCAGCATGTCTCCTTACCTCTAATTCGACTATTTCATTAGCTTTTAAAAAATATTTTTGTTCCCCTTAATTTCAAACCCCTCCCCCACCCCTAAATATAAAGCTACATAGCCCATCTTCGAATTTGACCTAAAGAGTCCTCACCACATTTGATCCGAATATCTCAACCACTTCGAGAGTTATCGTGCTAACAGACGGGCGGACAGACGGACAACTTTTGCGATGTCATAGGTATCCCTCCAATTACGTTTCGGATCCCAAAAAGAGACATGGTCAGGGGATCAAAAACTATTCTCAGCTGATGGGCAAACTGGTCCATCTCCACAAGTGGACCTAGAAATTCGGAGCCAAAACCGGCCTTATCCGATAATGCGCTTCGGCGGCGAAACACATTGCATGGCGTTAATATAGTGACAAACTTCTAGCTTACCGTTTTTTTCTGGAAATAATAAATGAACCAAACGTGCTTCCTCGGTAGATGACAAATTATTTTTAATTGGAAATTTCCCGAGAGGAAAATTCTGGGTGAAAGCTGGAGGCATGTAAAACCAACAGGACAGGGCTATTCCTTTCAATGATGCTTAACCAGTTTGCCAAAGACAAAATTAACAAGACCAAAGGTTTCGATGGCATCCCAAAAGTTCAAATTTGATCCAGACAATTCGGTCTTGTCTTCGCCAGACTTCTTGAATACTTTTATTATTAGTTAAGGCCAAATAGCTAATCATACGAGAAAACCAAGTTCAGATATGGATTCAACATGTGTGTTTACCCCTTTAAGTCATATCTGTTTTGACGAAGCAGATCGAAATTTCCTGCCTTACTTCTGTAAATTTTCCGGTTTCTCCGGTGAAAATATAAAGCGCAATAACGAATTCAGCATGTCTCCTTACCCCTACATCCAACCTCTAATCAACTTCAGATTAAACTGTTACTTTTAACAAATTTTCCGGTTTCAGCCCGATTCCGAGCGATCTATACGTCCGGTGAGAAAATGATTGTCATCTGCGAAGTCAGCATTCTTCTGATAAGATCGAACATCTTATCAAATTTAAATAAAACTTTTACTTTAAGTGAATTCTCCGGTTTTGCCGGATTCCGGCCGAACTAATTGTCGGGCGAGAAAATAACTTTCATATTCGGACTCAGCCCGTTTCCTTGCCCTGAAATCGAACCTTCAATGAACGTCATGTTTTTTCGCCGGATTCCGGATGAACTATTTGTCCGGCGAGAAAATAAATTTCATATTCGGATTCAGATGTCTCCTTACCCCTAATTCAAACTATTTCATTAGCTTTTAAAAAACATTTTTGTTCCCCTTAATTTCAAACCGCTTCCCCACTCCTAAATATAGAGCTACATAGCCCATCTTCGAACTTGACCTGTACTTTGACCGAAAGAGTCCCCATGCCAAGTTTAATCAAAATATCATAACCCCTTCGAGAGTTATCGTGCTAACAGACGGACAACTTTTGCGATGTCATAGGTATTCCTCCACTTACGTTTTGGGATCCCAAAAACAGCTAAGTCAGCTAGGAGGCTAAGTCTTGGCAAGCGTTGTCGTCATGCTGTAGATGGCAGCAGTTTCACTGAAAATATATCCTAGCTGACTTCACCGTTTAATTATTTACATATGATTCCAACTTAGCTTCGGCTGAATGTGTCTTTAGTTCGCCACAAATTTTTCGAAGAAAACCAAATGTTCACTTTTTCACACAAGCTTTCTCATGCTGGGATGTAGAAGCGAACAGGTCAGTCCAAGGTTAGTGAATCTTGGGACGAACCTTCGGTTCTAATCCCTATTCTGCTTGTTCACATTCGCCTGAAGGTCTTCACCGGGAGCGGAATGTTAGACGAACGACAAATACTTTTTGTCAAAATGACCATCTAATAATCCTTGAAGACTCCTGCGACCTCACAAGTCAATTGGTTCGACAAAATGCTCTAGGCACACGGCTTGATTTGTTACGAAAACAAGAGACCGCTAATTCAAATCTATCCCCAGACACCGATTCCCCCAAAATCACTCATCTTGCCCCTAGTCCATTTATTCTGTTCTTGTCGGCAGCCGAATATAGAGAAAAGGAAATATGTAGGCTACTCGGTGGTAAGAACAGCGCATGCCCATAGGTCACGGGACACCATGAGCAACATTTTAATCACTACATGCGAGGTGGAGGGAGGATGATCGAATCCATGAAGTGAATGAATCCACAAGTGAATCCAATCCAATCCCAAGCCTAACTGCCGAAGGTCCGCGATCTAGCTTATCTGGAAGTTAGTGGACTCGAAAGTAGATCTGCCTCGAACCTGGAAATGACACCTCTAGGATGCATAGTTTTTCTACCCGCCAAGTTTCGCCTTCATCCAACCACTTATTGGGTACTTCCGACATATGTGCGCCAGAAACTTTAGGACCCCTCCCCTCCCCAATAATGAGTTCCCCGCATTAGTTTCATCTCATTAGTCACACCCTTGAAGTTTCTTCTTGACACGTGTAAAAGTTAATTTTACCGAACTTACATGAGTCTCTTGAAACTGGTCTTGCAGGAATCGGATGGCACCCGAAATCTAAGAAAAATTACCCTTTTTAATGGTAAATTTTGTCCCCACTCCTACCCCAGTTCGGGGCACTCCTACGACCAGGAACCACCTCTCCCGTCAATACCGCCCGGATTTATGAACGGTTATCTGCGGCAGTTTTACAATCTATCAAGTTTCATCAAAATCAGATCATATATATATATATCATTTATTCACCAAAATAGCAAAGATAGCTAGCAAAGGTAAGTCAACATAGCACTTTCAACTGGATAAAAATGGCCAATGACAAATGACAAATACTACCAGATAAACACGCCTAAGAACTATTAAAAGAACGAACAAAGTACGACTCCCATCATCTGTATGGGAGTTAAGCACGTCTCAGGTTTCGAATTCCTCCTCCCTTACCACCGGCCCCCCATAAACCATCAAATGAGGGAAACGAGAACCTCCGAACAAATGCTGACAGGTTCCTTGCACGCCTACCAAACTTCATCTTCTTGACCCATCTGAGAGTTCCCTAGCCATGACTGGACGGACCGAGAGACCGACGGAAAAGCGACCGATACAAGACATTTGAGCCGGGAAGTGCTATTAAAACTAAATGACCAGGCTTTTCGCAACCCACAGCCGAAAATCCGACCGCCTGTCGCAAGGACAAAGAACTTGTGTTGCCTCTTCGTGTCCAGGCCAGGAAACTTTGGTTCTGCTGCTGTTCTCTCGAGAGCCACGCAAACAATTGCCCTTCTTCAACTTGCAATTACAAGCCAAATAGGTTCTGACGTATCGATCACAACGAGCAGAAAGCATTCCTCCGTTTACTGAAAGGAACTGCCAAAAGCAAGCTCCATCATCCCCCCATAGGCCGTGTTCCTTGCGGCTACATTACAAGAGCTATCATTTGTTCCTCTGGCCCCTTTCCAGTGTTCGATGGAGAATAAGATTGCCGACAGAAAACGGAGATATTGATTTAAACTAATTCCTTTTCCAAGTTATTCTAGTTGGCTGGAAATTCCTTTTCCAAGTTATTCTACTTGGCTGGAAATTCGGTTTAATGAATCGAATTTCAAAATTAACCAGTTTTGTTACAGTACAGTCGGGTCATAAAAAAAAAAAAAAAAAATGCGAGCTGTCTAAGTCGTTACAACATCCTTGGAAATTTCACTTTGCCGGAATCAGTTTACTCGAACCAATCTGACAGGGAGTAAAACATCGTCGTTTTTTGGAAGTAAAACGCTTGCTTTCTAAACGGTGATGACGGAAATAAACTAGGTTGACAAACCCTTTTAAGAACGAGAAAGTTAACAAAGGGTCCCAAACGAAACGAAAAACTGCTTCCTCATGCGAATCCAAGCCAAAAGCAAAGTTTCAGTTTCCCCAAGCACGACGTGCAGACCAATGGTTCCTACTGTATGATTGCCACAATATGACAGAGAGGGAGCACCAGCAACTGGCTTTGGAGATTATTAAAAGTTTTCCCAATCTAAAAGGAACAGAGGGATTATCACTCCAGAGATGGCGGTGTACCATCACCACGTTTAGCAAAGCGTAAAGAAGACTGTTACTTTATTTGTAAGCAGCAAGACCAACACAATCTCTTGGAGTCACATTAAGTTGCTTTTACATTAAAGCGTAAGCCTTTAATACTCAACTACGCAACTCTTGTCCTGCGTTTGTGAAAGCGCAACATCAGCTTTGCGTACTGAACATCTACACAACGCAAGAATGGGATTGCGTTTGTGTTAGCGCAACCCAACCAGCAGAAAATTCAAAGACAACAGTACATGTAATGCATATACCATGCACAAATAAGACACACAGGGGCGTAATGTGTGGGAGGCGGGGGAAACGCCCCCCAAATGCTGTTGGCCAGTCGGTACAAAAATAGCTGAGTCAGCGCGAAGTGCAGATTTTTTAAGTGACGATTTTTTTCAAAAACGTAATTTTTGCTGTTGCAAACAGTCGTTTTTCTGCAGAAAAAGTCGGTAAAAATTACCAGCCAGTCGGTAAATGCCTCGTCCCCCCCCCCCCAAACATTTTGGCTAGTAACGCATCTGCCTAAGGGACACTTATGACCTAGTAAATTGCGTCTGCCCGCATGTCTGTCTGTTAACGTGAGACTTCTGGATGGAGTTAGGTAGGATATCTTGGTCAAACTTGGTACAGCGAAGGGTCTTTAGCGTCAAAAATACAGGTCGTTCCTGGATGGAACCATAGCCTTAAATTTAGGGTAGGGAAGGGGTTTCAAGCAAGGAATTTTGATTAACGAGCAGGAGACATGCTGAATCCAAATCTTAAACTGTTGTGGCCCCGAATAATTAGTTCGCACGGAATCGGCAAAAAAGGAAAATCGGTGGTACAGATTTCTTGGTCAAGTACAACAAGTACGCAAGCGCTCGGACGTGGAGTGTAAAAGTAAAATGTTTATCACATTTTATATACAAACAGCTTTAGAACCAAGACATTTCTCTTCCCCAATAACCCAACAAGTATTGAAATAACCTTGTAATCACTCCCCTTTAAAAGCTTTAAATGTAAATAAACCGCCAGTATAGATCCACAGAAATGTTGAAGATCTTGCACGACTAGCATTTGTTCGAACACTGGATGGTCTGCCTGCCATGCAGTCCCACCCTTTATACCTCTTTTCCATTAGCAAGGTAATAACAAGTGCAATAAACCAATTCGTAGCAGACTAATGCCCACTTTGTCACAATTCATAAGAACGGCATATTATCGATCATATGACAGAAGAGTGTAGTTTCCAACTGTTGATTAAAGAAGTACGTCGCGTCGTCTTGTTTGCTGCTGTTAAACCAAAATCCTCATCCATAGATATAACTCGCCAAATATGCAAAACTTGAACTTGACCTGTCACAGACGAACTTAACTCATCGGAAATCTGGGCCCAGCTGCCCATGAACGGGAGGGGGTGGGGTGGGGGTCGGGACCGATCAAAATACGTATTTACTCCCCTTTTTCCTCAAGTATACCAGCTTATAATTTGATTATAGTCCCGGGTCAAAAACTTTTTTCATGGGCAATTTGGGCCCACTTGCCCATGAATGGGGAGGGTGGGGGGTGGTTCAACTCAACGATATATCCCCAACCACTATGATCCAAAAGCACAAAGGAATGTCCTTGTCTTATCTCCAGTCATTGTCAAGTTGAAAACATTAACAAATGGCAATCTGGGCCCAATTGCCCCTGAACCATGTGGGGGTGGAGTTTGGGACCCGCAAAAAGTAAAAAGAGACCCCAATGCTCACAAACCTACTAAGTGTCAAATTGATATCTGATGATTCCTGTCACGGGTAACGAACTTTACTCCTGGACAATCTGGGCCCAGTTGCCCATGAACGGGGTGAGTGGGGGACGTGCAACTTTAAAAGCAATTTCCCAGCCCTAGGATCGAAATGTACAAAGAATTTAATCGTCCTATGTCCAGTTCTGGTCAAGTTATGAACATTATTCACTGGGCAATCTGGGCCCATTTGCCCCTGAACCGGGTTGGGGTGGGGGGTGGGATCCCCAAAAGGCACAACTAGACCCCAATACCCACTAGTATACCAAGTTTGAACTTGATACTTGCACTCGTTCACTAGGTATGAGCTCCACAAAATATGGTGAAAACCGAAAAACGAGAGCTGCTACAGCAATCGCAATAGTGGATTGTTCCAAGGAACACTCCACTAAAAACTTCTTCAATCAAGATAGTGAGGCAAGCTGAAATCCTGAATCTATATATTTGATTTGTTGTGCTTGGTCGATAGGCTTACTATCCGATACTCCGGTCAAATCGGAAATTCCGCAAGCCTCGTTTTATACCTTTACCGGAGTTTACGAATTTTAGAACTATGAATATGAAGAAATAGGAAATCGACCCTCTAGCTTCATTTCCCCATCAAGTTGACAGTTTGGCGGGATTCGCCGGAATCCGGCGAAAAAAGGAATTTCTGTAAGTTCTAATAATGCATTTTTCCAGTTTTTCGAGTCGGTAAATGGATAATAAGACAACTGATCCATCTGTCAGCTGCTGCTCATGCAAATAATCCGGTCGGGAATTTTCTCTACTGGTAATCCAGGATGACCGGAGACTGGTGTAAACCCGAAAAATTTGGAAAGAACAAGATCTTGCGTTGAAATTTATTAAATAGGCTATTGCATTTCGAGGTAAAGAACGTGTCTGTGCTCTGAATCCTGGGTGAGTAGGGATAAATAACATTTACGCGATCTGAGGAAGACCGAAGGTCTACACTACCGGATTTTCTGGATGAAGAAGTCACCCAGATAGTTCATCTTTGGATCTCACCGACACGTGTTGTCTTATTCTTAATGGGAAATGTATTGTAGGCCATATGGACCATGCTGCTGAAAAAGTATTTTTCGGAAATTGTTGTAGCCAAGTCCAGAGAAAAGGCTGAAGTTATTGGTTGTCATTTTGATCAGTCGTGCTCTAATTATAACTGACCGGAGTTCCATTCTTCGAAAACAATTTCACCAGTCGTATTTCCTCTACAGGTGTCGAGCAAAATGATGACACATTCCCTAAAAGTCATGGTTGGCCCAGGCCTATTTCCATTAATAGACGGGAAAAATTTACGGAAGGGAAAAACTACAGAAGCGCAATTTTCCGTTTTAACACTTAAAATCAAATCGGATGTTGCTGTATATATCAGTGAAGAAAAGCTACATCGTTATCTTTTCTTCAAACAACCCCTTTCGTATATTCAAACAATGTTTACAACGGACATACGTCAGCTACGAATCTTCACCAGCGATTACAGGTTTGTTTCCTTCCCCGACGTTGACCCAGAAGATAGACAGCCCGACGAGGACCCTTGCCAAGAAGGGCCGAAATATCGCTGGTGAAGAATCGTAGCTGACGTATATCCGTTATAAACGTTGTTTGAATATACGTTTCAAAGTCAGCTTGGGCTCAAAGAATATTTAACCCCTTTCGGCTCACAAAAAGAGTAACTGGATCCCTAATGTCCATTTAGATTCAGCGTAGACAATAATCATTGTGCCGTACTAAACATCGTGCCAATCGACCTTTGTACCGTCATGAAAGTACTTGAGTACTTAAGTACCCTCAAGTACTTTCCCAACACTGGTCCCGACCGCCCCCGCCCCCCCCCCCCTCCCGTTCATGTGTAACTGGGCCGAGATTTCCCATGAGTTACCTTCGTCTATGACATGTCTCGAGTTCAACTCTCGTATACTTGTGGATATGTATGTAAAGATGCGGATTTTGGTGTAACAGCAACAAATAAGACCATGCTGCGTACTTCCACCCTTAATTGTCAGTTGGAAACTGGATGGTTCTGTGATATATGATCGATGATATGCCGTTCTTAGTGAAGTTTTGACAAAGCTGCTACGATTTGGTTTATTGCACTTGTTATTGCCTTGCTAATGGAAAAGAGGTTTAAAGGGTCGGACTGGCTTGCAAGACATTCAGTATGGAAACTGAAACCGTTCTTGCAAGATCTTGAAAATCTTCTTTGGATTTCTAAATGTGGTTTGTTTACATTAAAAGCTCTTAAGCTGGGATGATTTCAAACTATGTTATTTCAAAATTGTTGGGGTAATTGGGGATGTGAAGTGTCTTGGTTCTAACGCTGTTTGTTTATAAGATGTGATAAAGATTTTACTTTCGCACTCCATGTATGAGCACTTGCGCACTTGTTCTTAAATCAGTCAATTTTCGTCAAAACAGAAGTTTTTTCTTAAAAACAGTAGTTTTTTTCTGCAAAAACAGTAGTTTTTTCTGCAAAAACAGTCGCTAAAAATGACCAGTGAATCGGTAAATAAATTGCCCCCCCCCCCCCCAAACATTTCGGCTCGTAACGCCTCTAAACACACATTTAAAATGCATATACGGTTCTAATATATATATATACATTTTTAGCACACAAAGTAATATTATGACAATTGTCATCTCAATGAGTACCATCGTGCGATTTCTGCTTTACTGTGAATCAGTAAACACTGAATACATTGCAATCGGACTCGACGGACTCCCTCTACCCAAAGACGCCGATCCCATGTGCCGCTAAAGCAATACTCAGTAGCACCAGCACACATTACTCGCAGTCAGCTTGGGCTGAAGCCATAATTATACCCACACAATCACGCTACCAAGGACAGTACGAACAATATAAATCCTATGACTCCCTACTGATTTAATATTTATTATACCGGTGGTATCCTGTTTGTTCCAATGGTGAAAATGTACATTGAACTTCAGGACTCACGAGGTAAACAAGTAGTTTATGACAACCGAATCCCGTGGCGCCGGCTATCCCAAATAGTCGTATGGGTTCCGGCTACCCGCCGCCTCCGAAACCCCCCTCCCAACAGTCAGTAGTCATCAAACAAATATTATTAGCTGTATACCGCGTGGCCAAGAGATAACCCCTCGACAGAAATGCTTTCCGCGAATATAAACCGACTCATTTTGGGGGGATCCTAGCGATATCGCTGGGATACCTCTACAAAAGATGTAAAATCTCCCCTCCCCCCATTCTCTCCTCCGTCAAATACATAGCGGCACTGATAAAACTGGTGTAATTAATTTTGGTTATAACCAAGGCGCTTCGTTCGTTTCAACACTCTATATGACCAGGGACCCATACATTTCCTATAATGACTCGCCATTCAGGGGGCTTGTCACTTCCTATGCTTCTATGTTGCTATGTTGCCCGAGCCTCACCTAGTTTCCAAAAATTCCGCTTGGGTCGAATCGGCGTTCTTGCTCAGATGGACAAAATCGCCAGCATGCCACCAGGCACCTAAGCTAGGACAAAAGGTCCAGGATACTCTTCCATTACAGAGAAATATTCCTAGTTCAGCATAACAGCTGCGAAAAATTGTGTCTATCTGGATAGTCGGGTATTTTATTCCCGTGGGTATTTCTCGAACTATCTGACGCTCGGTCAAGAGCGCATCAGAAATCTCTTATTGACAAGTCCCCTGAATGGCGAGTCATTACAGGAAATTTATGGGTCCCTGATATGACCAAAACACGCCAGCGATCCTCAGGAAGAAGGAGTATGCGTGTCCCTACAACTCAAACTCAACGACTCAAATCCTGCGTCAATCAATCACCACGATCTTTGGGAGCAGCTGTGACACCACTTCTGCCTTTCTTCCGCTAGATACCCGGAGTGGCCGGAGATTCTGCATTGGCAAGGAGAGATAGTCATTAAGAGTATTGCTTCCACTATCTTAGGTTTGAACTCTTTGAAACTTAATCCAAATAGAAGAGTCGTTACTTAGCAAGAAAGCTTTCTGTTTCCCCCTTTCGTTCCAGGGAGTACATAATGTTTCCACAAGATAGCAGCTCAACAGCAGACAATATACTGCTTAACAATCATATTACTTAATTATTAACCTCTTTCATCTCTGAACGCTTAAACAAACGGGAAAGCTCTGGATAGAGCTTCATTCTTTTCAAAACGATGGTAGCTCGGGGACTTGAATAAGGCGTAACTAATGCCCCCCCCCCTGAAGGGCAGGGTGAGCATCCCCCATTGTCTGATAATAAAATCCTGAGTAATCACAGTAAGTTACGACTAATACAGTTGAATTAGTCGTAACTTGCTATCAGTACTCTTAGTTTCATGTTTGTACTGCAAGCACAAAATGTAGTGTTTCCAGTCAACCAGCTAAAAATCTTTCACACCCTATCGAGAGTATCAGGCCCCTCAAAGAAACTTGGCTGCCAACACTTGCTGGAGGAAAGTCGTAAGAGGGAATAAAATTGTTTCCTTAGATTAAGGGAAAGTTGATTAGTTGTACAAGCTCGAAAGGGTTTCGGTCTGAATAGCTTTCCGTGAGGTAGAAATAAAGCGAAGACGTTTGCACGATAGCGAGGGAAAGTCCGGCTCAACTGGACCCAGTCACTGAAAAGGATCTTCGACACTGCACAGATGGAATCGAGAAGGAACATTTAGGATGGGATTTCGATGGGATCCCAGAGGGGAATATTTACTGGACTTCTTCATTCAGAAAACCGGGTCTTCAACAGACCCCGTATGACTTTTCATTTACCACTAATCAACAGCTTGAAAACGTAAAAAAGTCTTTTTGGGGAAGGTTAAAGACAATCTTAGGAAACGAAACCAATCTTTCTGAGGAAGATTACAGACAATCTTAGGATTTCTTCTTGAAATAGGTCGATTTCTTTAAAAACAGTCTTTTTTTTCTCAAAGTTTAACCGAATATGCCTGAGATACGACACTGAAGTTGCCAACACTTATTAAATAGGCTTGAAGACCCGATCAAAATGCGTTACTTCGTAGCTCTACTGTTATTCATATAATCCACTTGCATCGAATGAAACCCACTGAGAAAACCACGAGCAGGAATGGATAGATTGAGCATGGTCACTGGCGGAGCCTTCTGTGCGGACCTGGCGTAGACTAACCAGAACCTGGTCGGGAGGCAGGTTTTCGTGAGAAGTCACCGGGAGATGGTGAGACCAGAGAAGTCCTCGTGAACGGAATACCAGACACAATAGGGCGATTCTGGCAGTCTGGAAAGCTCCACGAGCTTATGCGCCAGCTGTTCTTGCGACTTCGGCTAAAAGTCGCTTCGCTTTCCAAAGCAGTTCTCGCGCCCCGCTAGTTTCAGAAAGCACTTGGAAAACAAATCCACTTCGCGAGTGGAAAGTGATTCCGGCAAGTCAGCGAGAAGCTGTAAAGGTGCAACTGAGACTAAGCGACTTTTTGCTGGTTCTCGCGCGCTCGGCGGATTCTCGTTTTGCTTTTCGGAAAGTGAATCCAAGAGATCGACAGAATCACCCTTATAGCGAGTAAAAACTGGAAACTACAACGAACTCACCTCTTCGTCATTTGCTTTACAAGTTCAATAAGCTCGTTGTTTTCAAGTCGAGTAATGTTAAAGAGAACAGATTGATACTCCTTCAACGCCTAGAAAAGTATCGAAAATACAGAACCTTTCTGAACGAGTAGCGACTGACGGTCTGTGTGACTATGTAGACTATAGAAAAGCTCTATTAATCACTTACTCTATCGTTGTCGGTAATGAAGAATTCCCATCATCTGCCGATAGCCCGACGCCGCTATCGTGGTGAGATGGACATCTCAAGTCGACACCCTAGAACGGAATAAATCACTAAGTTTGATGTTTGACGCTTGTCTGTAAAAAATGAGGTACTTGAGAAATAAGCATGCATAATGGTATCACGCCCTTTTCAAGCCTCTAGACCGAAGGGATAGAGGCTTCCAAAACTGAAAAATAAAACGATTCCCATCCATCCGCTACGAAATCAACGCTGGCTATGAAATCTCAGAAAGTCATACGCCTAAGCTTAACCAAATTTTATAATCGTATTTAGATCAAATGAAAACTTTGCGATCGTAACGGCTCTTCGGTGGACAGTGTCGTATTTTCACTGCAATGCAATGTAGTATTTATTTTTCAAAAGAAACTGAAAACTTTCCACTTAATTAAAACGTGTTGAAGTGTACGTGGTCTTTTTCTTCTTTTTTTTTCTTTCTTTTTTTCACAGTTGTTCGGGTGGGGTAGAAACTGGTAATGAGTAAATATTAAGGAGTCTTGTTGTGTACACTGTTCACGTTTAATTGTCTGTGCTAGGTGGATAATTGTAAGTTCTTGTGCTTAGTTATTTATTTATTAGATACAAGTAGTATTAATAAATTGCAGCACAAGTCCTTAGGACTTTCTTTTTGCTGCAATAGGATATTAGTAATGTTATTGTATTTTCAATGTTTTGGCTAAAAATAAAAACCTACCTACCTACCCATCGCACAGAAAAAGAATGACGGAATATATGAGAAGCAAAATGTCACCCGTCACTCACATTCGCAGATAGCGTTTTGTTATTTGCGGCTCAGTATACTGCCGTGATCAAGCGACGAATAGGAGCGAATATACGTACTATCTATTTATACCACATTTTTTTCTAAACAATTTATCTCCTTTTTTTAGCCATAAATAGCTTACGCTAAATTTATCTTTCATTATCTTTCATTCCGTCAGCCCAAAGCTGACTGCGAATCATATTTGACGATGCAAGACGGATACGTCAGCTACATTTTATTAGAGCTATACAAATGTTCATTTTCCAGCTTGAGCCTGAAGAGCGGCCTTGCCAAGAAGGCCGGAATATAGCTCTAATAAAACGTAGCTGACATATCCGTTTTGCATGGTCAAATATATGATGGGAGTGCTGCTGATGCGACTAGCATGTTCACGTTCTTAGCTAGACCCTGAGCCTATGACAAGAAAGACCGAACTGTCGCCGAAGTTAAATCTCAACTGACCCTTCCGTTTGCTGCCAATGCTGTCATCAACATGATTTACAGTCAACTTGCTTCCTTTGCTACTCAAGTACTCTAAAGCTTTTACTCACCCGGTGCTGGGCGGTTTTCATTTACCATTATAGAATTTTTAAACATTTTGTGAAGTCGGTTTTAAAAAACAAAATAGCAAGAAAGTAAATAAAAGCAATTCCCAAGTCCACAGATTTTCCTATTATAATTACCGTGATTTAACGACTACGGTAATAGAGGAATTTCCCTTCAATCCCAGAATCTTCATAATCCCTCTCCAAAGCAATCGAAAACACTCACTCGATGTTTTCAGCAAAGCGTTGGAGCATTGAAATTAGTCTAATTACTTCTCGGAATTCCTATCTTGCCTAGAATATTCTCTAAGGGGCCAACCACTCCAAAAGTTCGTAAAAAGGCCCCGGTGCTTATCCAGAAGATTGAGTGAAAGACGATGGCTCGGAAGTTGACGATAGGTCAATGGGCCCAAGTGGAAACACTTCTGAGACATATGTTCTATGCCGTCAGTATTCACGCTGTCCCGAAAACAGCTTTCCTCTCGATTTCTCTTTTTTGCCGCTGAAAGTAATCTGTGCTTTGCCGGAAAACGGCCCGGCTTTCCGGGATCTATGCTACGGGTGTGGCACCAGTTCTGGTCAAGTTTAACGTACGGTTCCGTGCCGTCAGCTAAGAAAAATGAAATATCGATTTATGAGTTTGGTATTGGTTTATATAGCATTCGACACTATATGCCAACATCCATCGTTACGTAATTTCACGAGGGGTAAGTTACAGTGTGACCTCCAGTTACTCTGGGATTTGAGCGATATGGTCTGCAGTCGATTCTGTACGGCTGGTTTATACACCAGAAATGGAATTTCTCGAGCCCCTGATCTTCCCTGTATGTTGTCTCTGTGTGACTCGATATTTATGTCATCAGCAAAAAGATTAGTTTGAACCACTAAGACAACATCGTTTGCAAAAGGGGTGGAGAAAGACGGCAGCTTTAGATTCTGATGAGGTAGGCCATAAAGGAAAGTAGGCCTTCAGGCTGAAATTTCTCACACCAAGCTTGAACAAGACCTGAAGCGTTTCGAGAGTTATCGCGCCAGCAGACAATCGAAAGGACAAAGGACAAACTTCCCGAGGCTATAGGTATCCCATCACTAGAAAAAGATTGGCACAGTAGACTTTGTTGCCAAGTCTGTCGTACAGACGCAAGCGACGACACGTCATCCAGATTTTCAAGATGAAGTTCACGATAGAGAATCTGCCTTTCGACAAATTCTTCTGAAAAATACGTACAAACCGAACGAGAGGCCACTCAGAAACGATATGCAAGCCAGAAGCCAGAAAAAGAACCTGAGCAAACTTTTTCTCACGCGAGTGGTCAACACGTAGGTGGAACAACCTGCCTGAGCATGCCCTCCAGGCACCAAGTATAAATAGCTTAAAAAAACAGATTCGACAAGTTTTGGGAAGAAATAGAGACTAATTCGACACCTTGGCTGAATGGTCAAAATAGCAACCACATCAACCAGCTACAAATTGACCAAACAAACAGAGGACATCGAACAGGCAGGCCAACTGCCGGATGGCGCTGAACAAAAGTAAGTAAGTATACTAAGTGTTGCAACTTCCTTTAAATCTAACGTCCAGCTGTGTCCCAGGAGGCTAAATGGGGCAAGAAAGGGAAACGTGCTCAAGCAAGACTGCCAACAAGCAACAAACCAAAAAAGCGTTGCCCAGACAGTAATGGGCCACTTCTATAAGACTATATAAAGTCTGACAATACGACAGAATCACGTCCAGACTCAAATTGTCCTTTCCAGGAACCGGATTAACGACGGAAAAACGGTCTCTCCCATGAAGTGTCACGTCGTCCGAGAGTAAAACCGGGTTCTTACAGGATGCTCCACCCCCGATACATAAGATCGGAAAAAAAGAGATCCTCCATGCTGACATCGAGGTTACGTGAGTTCTCAATTCTTCCCTTATTTATTCTTGATGCTTGCTTGGTTTTATTCCATTTGCCCATAGTTAAACAAGACCAAAGGTTTCGATGGGATCCCAAAAACTTAATATTTGATCCAGACAATTGGGTCTTGTAGAGATCCGGTCTTCGCCAGACTCCTCGAACACTTTACTAACAAAATTTAGAAACAGATTAAGGCAAACGGTAATCATCTGAGAAGACAAAGTTCAAATATGGATTCAGCATGTGCGTTTATCCCTACAGCCTGCGGGCTGCGTCATATCTACTTTGACAAAAGTTCCTGCCTTACTTCTACCAAATTTCCGGTTTCGGTCGGATTCCGGGCAAACTACTTGTCAAAGCACTGATGTTCAAAATGGGATGAAGAGTATCTCCTTACCCCTATGTCAAACCTCTTATCAACTTCGGATAAAACTTCAACTTTTAACAAATTTTCCGAGATAAATATTCTTTGAGCCCAAGCTGACTTTGAAACATTTATTCAAACAATGTTTACACGGATACGTCAGCTCTGATTTTTCATCAGCGATATTTCGGCCCTTCTTGGCAAGGTAAACATTGTTTGAATAAAAAAATTTTCCGATTTCAGATATTCCTTCAGCCCAAGCTGACTGCGAATGATATTTGACGGTGCAAAACGGATACGTCAGCTACATTTCATTAGAGCTAATTTCGGCCCTTCTTTGCAAGGTTCCTCTTCAGTCTCAAGCCGCTAAAGCTCGAAAATTAACTCATGGAAAAAAAATAAAAGATTCTTCCATAAATATCTGATTTAGTGAACTTCATCTCTGAAAATTGGTTGGAGTTGAGCTGGTGCTGTGATTTCATTCTGGACGCGGCTGCTATTTTTGCTGTTCGATTGGGTCGTCGAAAGAGTAGAGATTCTTCTGCATTTTGTTTGTTTTAGTCACGTGCAGGGTTGCCACCTGTAGCACGAAAGTGCTAAATGTAGCACTATTTCATCATGTGTAGCACTGTAGCACGTGCTACATTGAATGTAGCACTTTTTGTCTTACATGACCAAATTAGCACTTTCGTGCTTTTCATTCGCTGTCAGATCCTACAATTACGCTGTACGTGGAACCTCTGTGGTTATGAAAAGTAAGAAAGCTATTCTAGCTATCAAATCTTCGGCATTTTCCTCTTTAATTTTTTCTGTGGGCGAGATTTCCATGGCCTGATAGCAGTTTGTTACTTTCCTTTTTTTTCATATGTTTGAAGACTGCTAAATGCAAGCCTATGTAGTAGCCTAGTACCCGGTCGTGCAATTACTAGTCGATTTGAATCAAAGTGATAATAAGCGAGGCAATAAGTAGATTAGTTGCAGTGAAATTTTGCAGCACCAAAGTTTTGTGCTTTTATGGAAATTAGACTTTCAATTTTTGCCTATCCCAGTAATTTGTGATCTCGCAGTCGAAAGAAATCGACAAAGTCGTTAGAAAGTAGCAAGTAAAACGAAAGAACACAAAGGACTTGCTCTAGTGTAGGTTAGTCCTAGTGTCCGTCCAAGTGCGAGTCAGTTATTTTAACGGAGTTTTCTGTCTTTGGCTGTTCCCAAGTGATCTGAAGCTAGCTTCTTTTGTTTTTATAAAATGTATCTGATTCCGATGGAAGAAATTTTTTTGTCCTGCTCGTGCTCTGCCAACGTCTGCCGTCTGCTAGCGTCGAACGGGAATAGTAAGGAATACTGTAAGATTTTCGTGTGCAGAAATGCAAAAACCGATCTGTACGAAGAAATATCCCGTGGGGGTTACCCTTTGCACCGACCGGTTTAAAGGAATCGTCATTGTCCAATAAAACGTTTTGTTTATAGAAACTTCAAGTTTCGTCTCGGCAAAACAAAGTAGTTCAAGTTCCATAGTCTCTGTAGGGAAATGCATCACGAAAACAGAGCTTTTGTCCGCTGCAAACTCCTCACACGAGCAAAAAAAAAAGAGAAATGAGTAGCAAGCAAAACCGCGGCTAACCCTTGCTATCGCATTTGGATCTTCCTTCGGAAATTATAAAAATGGATTTCTTTTTAGACCAAAATTTTTAACATTTTTTATGCACGACAATAATCTAAATACACTTAAATACGGGCCGAGCGCGTGACACGCGCCAAAAAATTCCGACGGTAGCACCGATTATCGTTGTTCAGCACGAAGATTTGGGATTTTCCCATTCAGCGCTCTTAGCGGATTAAAGTCGGATTAGCTCAGGATACATTTTTTGTTCTTTTACATTAAAACAGACAAAAGACAAACAGACGGCGACAGCCGCGACACGCGCAAAAAAAATTTCGACTGTAGCACCGAAAATCTCTGTGTAGCACGGAAATTCGGGCAATTGTAGCACTCTCGCAACTGACCGTGGTGGCAACCCTGGTCACGTGTATCTTGTTCTCCGTTCCAGTTAAAATGGATAACTGTCGGCGGCATGAGTGATCGATTTGAATATCGATCACTAAAGTACGGAACTTCAAATCGCCCATAGGCTACATGCCGCCGACAAGTATCCATCCATAAGGAGACATTCTGAATCCGAATATGAAAATTATTTTCTCGCCGGACAAATAGTTCACTCGGAATTAAGCATGGTCACTCTTCTGTTTTTTTCAAAAAACAGAAGAACAGAAAACAGGGCATTTTGAGAACAGAACAGAAAAAGAGACAGGTGTCGTAGAAAACAGTTCACCTGGTCTGTTTTCTTTAAAAACTGACAGCAGCTGTTTTGTTGAAAAAAAAAACAGCTGTTTAAACAGCTGTTTTCTGTCTTTCTCACACTACCTATAATAAACCGAGTTGCGTGTTTGTTTCAAGCGAATAAAGTTCCCCGTCTCAGTTCTAGGCAATGTTGTACAGGAGTTGTACATGTTGTAGGAGTTGTACATGTTGTTGTACATGTTGTACACAAGTACAGGAGAAATAAAAAGATACTAATACTAGATTTACAATGTTATTTTCTCGAGCGTCTTCTACGCTATGCGAGTGCATTGCTTTCGACCAAATACAAACATACGGAAAAGGCCGAGCCGATTCATTCAGCCGGACGGTTGCAGTGGGGAGGGGGGTTCCCGTACATCATGTAACATGGGCCTGAAGAAGACCCTCGCCAAGAAGGGCCGAAATATAGCTCTAATAAATTTCGGCTGACGTGTCCGTTTTGCATTTATTTATTTTTTTTTATTTTTTTTATTTCAAATAAGGCCAACATGGGCCACAATTTAACAAAAACACACTGAACAAACAAACAAATGTAAAAACCAGATCACTTACGTGACTCCTGTCAAAAGCCCCGCATACAACTCACGAGTCCACGCAAGCCATACAGGCAGAGAAAGCCGCATCTGAGGCCCACAAAGGATCCTAAGAAGTGGGCTAGGGGATCGGAGGATCCTGGTTTGAAGGGAAAGAATTGACCGCCTCCGAAGTTCACCAAAAGATGGAAGCCCTTCACCAACAAACATTCCCGATGCACTACAATTCCAAGGGAGACCGTGAAGCCACCGGAACGAATTATTATACATTACCCGAAAAGAATTCTCACATTTCACACTAACATTACAAGCAAGAGGAAGGCAGTAAAGTGGCGTGCAGTAAGCCCTGAAAAGAAAGCTCTTTACCGGGGCCTCGCAACTACCAAACCTCCTTATCAGTATATTTGCTCTAATAGATAGAGACCTCATAAGCGAAGAAACATGCGCTTCAGCAGTCATCGAAGATGAAAACGTGAAACCCAAGTATTTGAAATGCTGGACGACTTGAATCTTTGAACTAGATAGTACAGCATCTGGGATAATCTTCAAATGAAGACCACGTGGAATGAATGCCATACACAGCGTTTTCTTCGTGTTGAATACGACATCATGCATCAAAGCAAATTCATCACAAACCGCCAGTAGCTTATTCAGTGCTGCTACTGTTGGCGCAAGAACGGCTAGGTCGTCAGCATAACTAAGGTTGTTGAAACACAGCCCTTGTATGAAGCAACCAACTCCAGTTCTAGCCAACAACAAATTCAAATCATCAACATACAGGTTATACAATAACGGAGACAGCACACCTCCTTGGCGAACCCCATTCAACACTGCGAATGGCTGGCTAATTACACCACTCCACTTCACTCGGAACTGCTGTGTCTGAAACCAAGCAGCTAGGGTTCCAGTTATCCTAGGGTCAATACCCCTCGAGACCATCTTATTCAGAAGCTTCTCGTGGTTAACCCTGTCGAACGCGGCCTTGGCGTCAATAAAACACACAAACACCGGGCTAGAAAACATCCAGAAATACTGGATCACCGCCTGTAAAATAAAAACACAAAAATCGGTTGACGATTCTTCTTTAAACCCAAACTGGTAATGTGAAGAACGAAGCTGGGGTTCAAGAATAGTGTACAAACACTTCTCGAACACCTTCGACACAACTGCAGCCAGTGCAATTGGTCGGTAATTCGAAACTTCAGACATATCACCGGAACTTGTCTTCGGTATGGGAACAAGACATACTTCAGTTAAAGCCTCCGGGACAAAATGATGATTTAGAAAACCATTAAATAACACAGACAACATGCAAGTCACAGTCGGACCGGCAAATTTAATGTGGTTAGCTGTAATACCATCAAGCCCACCAGACTTACTACCTGCAAGCCCAGACACCACGCGAGAAATACTCTCTACGGATATCAGCTGCACACCAGGGTTAAGTTGGGAATCAATAAAGGCCTGACGCCTCAGACCACTAACATCAGATTCTACCGAAGAAAAAACTTCGCTGAAGTGTCCACGCCATAACTCGGCAATCGCAACAGGGCCAATCGCTGTTCCAACTCTTTCTGCCGCTTTTGGCACCGATACACGTTGAACCTTCGCAACACACTTCCAAAACGCATTAAACCGAAGTGTCCCAAGAGCCCTTGCAAGTGCCGTAGCCCGAAGTTGCACAATATGCTTCTTGCACCAACGAAAAGAACTACGAAATTTACAATTTAAAAGCCTTCGTATCCGGTCAAACTCATCACCAATCCGTCTACCATGAGACACCCAAGACAAAAATGCTCTTTTAGCAGCCAGGTAATGTACCTTCACATGACTACTCCAACCAGGCACGACCCCTGCCCCAGAACCAGACCTGGGGTCATGTAAGGCAGAAGTCGGTAAAGTTTCACATGCAGTTAGTAACAAAATACCAAGAATTGTTAGATACAAAGACTCTAGTTTTCTACAATGATCAGGGTTATTACAAGGGTTTAAACTACAAGAGTATTGAGAGGAAGGCTCCAAACTCATGATTCTCCTCTCAACCCCTTTAACATAAGACCCCTTCTGGGCCTCACTTACATTCTCCCAATTAATACGCGGAGGATTAACCACCTTTGGGGAAGAAAAACTTAAATTATACGTATGCGGTAATGGGCACACAAACTCAAATACAAGCGGGAAATGATCCGACCCGAACACGTCGTAACGTATCCTAATATTTGATAACAGCAAATGCATTGCTTGTGAACACAAAATATGGTCCAGCCAAGACGTACTACCAGTATGGCTCATGAACGTAAATGACGAAGCTTCCAGCGCCACTACATCAGACAAAATAAGGTGGTTGAGCGCTGCATACTCAGCGATCTCCTTGCTAAAAACCGTATCAGAACAAGAATTAGCATTAAAATCCCCAACGAAACACACATTATCATAATCATTCGCTAAAGCCAGAAGCTTACCCAGATACATCGAAAACTCCGGGAGGTTCTCATTTGAGCATACCGGCATATATACATTAGCAAAAAGGTACTCAACTCCAGCTATAGAAATACAAAGTGACTGTAGCCTTTCATCAGGCTGTATCGGGAAAGAAAGAAATGAGCAAAACACTTTTCTACAAAGTACGGCAAGCCCTCCCTTCGGCCGTCCACGGAGTATGCCGTCGCCCGCTTTTGTAGCACACACACCATATGCTAAGAAATCTTGATCCACTGTGTTCAAAAGGGGAAGATCAAAATCAAACAACATAGTTTCTTGGAGAAAAACTAAATCATGATCTGTACAGAGTGCCTTCACAGCAGCAATGTTCCGCTTAAATGAGTGGCAATTCAATGATGCGACTCTTAAATTTGAAGCCATTAGTTCGGTTCCGGAACCCGCGGTTCATAGAAAGTACGAACGATTATGCCTGCGGGCCAAAATTCCGGGTCATTCACGATGCTACGCATGGCCGCAGGCACCACTAGCTTAAACGAAGCGCAATTTTGACTCTTAGACTGTATTTTAATACACTCCACCCGACACTTCAGCCGCTTCCTGAGTTCATTTTCCAGAAACTTCTGATCCGTTTCACGGACAAACCTGCTAACAAACAGACGAGACACCTTTGTTTGTAGTACAGACTTTAATGCCGTGTTCTTAGTATTCGAACCAACAGTTATCTTAGCCGTAACAGTACCTGGGGGAAGCTTACTTTTCTTCGCCTGTCCATTCCTTACCACTGTCGCAAAGCTCTTATTCACTGGCCGTAAATCCGCCTCATTGCTAATTGCTATGACGTCGTTTGTAGCTGGGCGCACATCCGCCGAGAGCAGCTCTTTCGCAGAGTTGTTTTTCACTGGCCGTGAATCCGCTTCATTGCTAATTGCTGTGACGTCATTTGTTGCCGGGCGCGCATCCGCCGAGAGTAGAATACTGCCAGCCGCGCCAACACTGGTACCACAGCGTCCACAGCTCTGAAATGAATTACTGGCCGCAGTAACCCGTTCGCTCTGAGGTAAATCACAAGGGGACGTAGGGAGCGATTTAATTTCTGAACGCAGCAGAATAACTTCAGCCCTCAAAGAGCTCAACTCTTTCTCGAGCACCGAGTAAGAAACCATGACAGCGGCTAGGTCACAGCTTGCAATAGTAACGTGCGGAAGCCTATTCAAATCCTTAACAACAAAATCCGGTAAGTGACTACGGTCACACTGCAACAGGATCGAGAACATATCCTCCAAAGCAAGGCGTTTAGCACGCCGCGTCGGATTCAGCTGGTCAGAAAACTTTGCCCTATCACTGGCACACAAGGCCTGGCAAAGCTTATTACGGCTCGAAGTAACATCCTCAGGCGAGTACATGTCCTCGCAAAGCTTTATTACGATATCCTTCGGTGTAGAGTCCATCCGGTGGATCAAGAAACAAAGTAGCTCGTCAACGACAATAGACATCTTGTTTTGATGGTCAAGAGGCAACAAGCAAAAACTTACTGGCAAGGGGGGTGTTTAACTACCCCCCAGCTTCGATAAAACGCAGTATTCAGCAACGGTATCCAGAGCTCCAATTTACAAAATGTAATCACCGGCGAGCAAACGTTGATGCACACAGAGTTTATCAATGCGACCTGACTCCGTGAATGCCAGTCAGCTACTGAATGCCAGTCAGCATTGTCGAATATTTAGAAATGTGTTTTCGTTATTATTATTTTATTTTCTCGATTCAGGGAATTACATATGCGAACTATCAGAAAAGTGGGGGAGGGGGGCTACATAACGCGGCTACCTTTGAATATAAAAACGACCATGGGGGATCGCAAAAATGCACCATCTGGCAAAAAATATTGTTTGTACTTAGTGGTTAAGATGTCCACTTTAAAGGGTTTAAACTTTCAGCAGAATCAAATCACTCGTTCCAGAGCTATATATGTCACTTGATTTACAGGAACTACCCTCCTCTTCCTAACGATGGAATGCCAGAGTTGAGGAAACAATCATAACACAATAGATATAAGCTCAAGTCTGTTCTGCCTTCTAGCCAAGAAATTGGTTTTAACTCTACCCCCCCCCCCCCCACACACACAAGTTTGAGAGGAATGACAGGCCTAAAGTAAAAAATGAAAAACAATCTTCGTAGCATGACTTTTGTCAAAGAAAAGTGTGTGAGATTACCCGTTTTAGGGAGTTTCTGCCAGCTTTCTTGCTCAGTTTTCAGAAATCTTGGTTGGCTTACCTACGCAAGCTACTAACATATATTGATGAACAGACAAAGGACTAAATATCCCCAGTCCTTTCCTTGACCAAATATTGCCTGTGTTCCTGATGGTACAAAACGGATACATCAGGTGCATCTTATTAGAGCTATATCTCAGCCTAAATATTCATTTTCGGTGCCGTTCAAGTTCATTTTCCAGCTTGATCGGCTTGAGCCTGAAGAAGACCCTTGCCAAGAAGGGCCGAACTATAGCTCTAATATAATGCAGCTGATGTATCCTTTTTGCACTGTTAAACATAATTTGCAGTCATCTTGGGCTGAAGAAATATTTGGTTCCTGATAATAATCTACACAACTGGTTGACCAACTCCCGGTATGTTAAACTTTTCCCAGAAACAAAATTTTAATACATCACGACGAAAATTATTTTACACCCAAATTCTAGACATCTCTAAAACCGCAGCTGCAGGCAGTGGCTCCAATCGAGGGGGGGGGGGGGGTATTTTACATGGGGACGGACTGTATTTGGTTTGTATTGGCACTACACAACAAGCATACTGACATACTGATATATGCTACTGAAGCCTGAGACATTCTAATTTTGTTCTTTACTGGGCTACGATTCCCATGCCGAAATTGTGTGAATTTAAGCTGCGTTGTTTTTTTAACGACCTTCTACGATTTAAAGATACGGAAACATGTTGATCCGAATATGAAAATTATTTTCTCGCCGAACAAGTACACTGTCAGAAGTTTCATAACAGATAGCACGACGATGCGCGGTTTCAACACATAATGCGAAAGAGTAGAGCAGAGTAGAGTAGAGATACATTTAATGAAACAGACACTATTCGCCTTTCGCCTGCCAAGAAAGGCAATGAAGCTTGGAAGGGCAAGCGAGGTTATTCATTTATAGTTATTCACTACATTCATACCGAGCTACTCACACACTAAAATTCAACTAATGAATGATAAAGATGAAAAGACAAGAAGAAGATGAGACAACAACAAATAAAGAAAATCGGGAACAATCTCACCAATTTCATTCCCGAGACAAAAGGAACTTCTTTGCCCCTGACTTGAAAGTAGGAAGACTATGCGCTTTTTTCACAGACTCGGGCAATATATTCCAAACATAAGGACCATAATGGCGAATTACAAAAGATGCCCGAGTTGTGCTTCTAAACTCATAAGTTAAATTCCGCATTTCTTGTATGATGATAATGACGATTATAAGTAATTATAAGTAAAGAGATTGTCAAAAGGAGGGGTAAGCAGCTGATTCGGATTTTATATGAGAAAATTGCAACTTGATAGTCGCGAATTTAAGATACATACATTAATTTATTCTTTTTAAAATGCTAATGAGCAGGTACCTCATCAGCATTAACAGATTTCGATAATAATTTCACAGCTTTATTCTGAAGTTTTTCTACTCATTTGAAACGCGTAGCTAATCTATGGAGGAAATATAGATGGATAAATCATGTTTAGGATCTTTTTGGGACTATACTTCGCATTACCACAAGGGTTCTGCTTAATTTTTCCGCTATCGCAATCGACTAATTTTTCAACGATAGGTTTTCATCAATTAAAAATCCCAAGTATTTTGTTGTTGTTACTCTTTTTATCACATATCCTCGTACTGTGATATGATGAATACCTTCACTCGACGAAAGTCTAGAAAATACAATGAAAAAAGCTTTGAAAAATGTAAGGTTAACAGATTTTGTTAGAGAAAACGGTCAGTTTTATTGTACAAAATATCGAGTGAAGGCGCTGCCAGAAAGAGCAAAGTGTCATCCGCGAACATGATGACACCAGCCTCTGACAGGTCATGCTCCACTCGATCAATAAAAATAATAACAAGAGCTACGAGCTCATATGGCACTTGTTACGAGTAGGTGGTACACGAAAGTAGATGAGGACGTCTCGAAATACACCCGCCATCCAAAAATGCGGTTCGGAAAGAGAAAAAAGATATTTAGTTTCACTCACTTCTGAGCAGTTCCTGCATAATCTCGTATGATGTGCAGCATATGCGCACGACTGTTCAATCTTCCAAGTTTCAGCCCAATAAATCCACTCGTTCGACCCCTAGACGTGTTACACCACTTCCGTACTCCTTCCATCTTCCCCTACCGTGGTCGAATCTGGTTCGGACTCAAAAATGGATCATCTAAAAAGCATCTGCTTTTATGCCATCTATCACGTTTCACTCAAACCTGATCATTTTTGGAAAATTCCGGTATCCCCCCCCACACTCCGTTGGACCTCTGAATCCCCTCTTCCGCTCCATCACGTTTTATTGAAATCGGAGCATAGCTTATCTGCAAATTTTCAGTACCCCCCCCCCCCCCCCCCCAGGGTTCCCGGGTGGCTAAAATACCAGCCGGTTAATATCGGCTAATAGGTGATTTCTGCCGATACGGTTAAAATCAAGTGGCATGGATAAAATCAAGTAATTGGCTAAAATCAAAACTGCTACTATGTGATTTTAATAGCACTCCGCTATTCTAAGACTGTCATAATTCTTTCATGTATTAAAGATTGTAGTTCATGTTAGCCTAGAGAGGACGGAAGGATGCAGAATAATGTCAAGACTGAATAGGTGTAGGCTAAGTCATATCTGCTATTATAAATGGTACTGAAGCTAGGTTCCTTCATTTATATGCACAAGTTTCTGCTGAGAATCCCTACAGAGCTGCCGTGTAACATACTATCAAGAAAACAAGAAGGAGAAGCCGAGGGACAAGCCATAAAATTACAAGCTCAATTCTTGAAGTAGCCTATTTACTATCCGCGTATCGTATCAACATGTACAACAAATCGCCTCCGCAGTTTCTAATAACCTCCTCGCTTTAATATAATACGGTACGAACTCCCGGTATAAATAAATCGCAGGAAGCAACGTAACCTGATGACTCACTCGTGTCAACCCCAAACCGGTTTTCTGGATTGGAGTAGGCGAGCTAATTAGTCCGAGAATCAACCCTGGTTGAAAATAGTCGGAAAACAATGAACAAACAACAGTAAAGATTGATACGTAAAAAGATCAGTGCGGTTTGATTTTAGCCAGTTTTAGCCGGCAAAAATCGGTTTTTATTAATAAAAGCCGATTAAAACCGCAGGTATGGTAAAAATCAATTTTAGCCGGCAAAAACGGAACCCTGCCCCCCCCCCTACCTTTACTGAATCCGTCCCTAAAACCAAATAACAAATCTAAGCCGCACAAGCTTGGCACTGTCGAACATGCATCTCATTCGCTCCAACCGTTTGGTTTTTGTGCATGTAAAAATTTTCCAAGACCAACTCCCCCAACCATGGTTGCATACAGTTCGAACGCATGTCTTACATGTCGAGTTCATAGATTCGTATCACCCATTAAGTTTCACTCGAATCAGACCACTCGTTCGCAATTTGCAGCAGTTTCCATATTTCCCTTCCCTCGCTCCCCCCAAGATGCTGCCTGCAAAGTTTCGTTCTCTTAGTACATCTGGAACTACTCTAACTCGCGACTACCGAAACTATAGGCCCCCTCCCCCCAGAGCCCCAAAACCATCTGGCCCCGTCAGTTTCGTATATAGGCCTAATGCATGTTCTCCCAATTAAGTTCCGTCCCAATCCCTTGGCTTTAAGCATTTTCTTAGTTCCCCCCCCATTCCCCCGCAGGTATCGGACCCGATCCAGACTTGACACCCTGAGGCGATAGCTCTTTCAAACTGACAAGTTTCATTTAAATCCGATCACCCGTTCAAAAGTTATGCATGTCACTAGATTCCGGACTCCCCATCCATCCAATCCCCCCACGATGGTCGGATCGGAGAAACGACTATTCTCAAGTCAATCTGATCGGATCCCTTACATACCTGCAAAGTTCCATCGTCCTAGCACATCAAGAAGTACGTCGGACTCGCGGGATCACTAGAAGTCCGCCCCCCCCCCCCCCTAACTCCCCCACAGTGCCCGGATCCGGTCCAGTTATGTCAATGACGTATCTAGGACTTGTGCTTTTTCTTCCCACCAAGTTTCATCCCGATCCCTCCACTCTAAGCGTTTGTCAAGATTTCCGGTTCCCTCCACCAGCTCCCCCCCCCCCAGTGTCATCGGATCCGGTCCGGATTTAAAGTGGGACGTCTGAGACACGAGGTCATCCTAAATATCAACTTTCATCAAGATCCGACCAACCGTTCGCAAGTTAAAAATACCTCAATTTTGGCTTCCCCGTCCCTCCACCCCCCCCCCCCCCCCAGATGGTCGGATCGGGGAAGTGACTATTTCCTATTTAATCTGGTCGGGTCCTTGGCATGCTTGCCAATTTTCATTGTCCTAGCACATCAGGAAGCATCGAACTCGCGGGATCACTAGAAATTAGGACTCCCCCCCCAACTCCCCCAAAGTGAGCGGATCCGTTCCGGTTATGTCAGTCAGGTATCTAGGACTTGTGCTTGTTCTTTCTACCAAGTTTCATCCGGATCTCTCCACTCTAAGCGTTTTTCAAGATTTCCGGTTTCCCCTTCCAACTCCCCCCAATGTCACCGGAGTCTGAGACATGAGGTCCTTCCATATATCAAGTTTCGTTAAGATCCGACGACCCGTTCGTAAGCTGAAAAAATATAATTTTTCCTAATTTTTCCGGATTCCCCGTCCCTCCACTCCCCTCAAGACCCGCTCCCAAGATTCATCGGATCCGGTCCGGACTTGAAATGAGACATCTGAGACACGAGATCTTTCCAGATATCAAGTTTCATTAAGATCCGATCACACGTTCGAAAGTGATGAATGTCCCTATTTTCCGGATTCCGCCCCCTCCCCCACGATGGTCGGATCGGGCAAGTGACTATTTCCAACTTAGTCTGGTCGGGTCCCTGATATGCCTGCGAAGTTTCATCGTCCTAGCTTGCGTGGAAGTGCCCAAACTATTATTTATGTTTCTTGACATGTCCAGGTTAATCAGGTCGTCAATCTTTTAACAATATATACTCCCGCATTCGCTCCCTAATACATCCAATATTCCTGACAAGTTCCATTATCCTAACAATGTAATTTGTTTAGATTATCCACTTTGTGCATATCCCCGCATTCGCTCTCTCACACATGGGCTCGTGGCCCAGTTGGTAGAGCGTTCGCTTTACAACTCAGAAGTTCATGGTTCGCTCCCGCATTCGGGCAGCGCTTTTTTTTGCTACTTTTCGCTCAACTTTTGCTTTATAGTTTCCGGACTCCCGGATCCGGGGAAAGTCTGATTGAAGAAATGATTAATTGTAAGTTGATCTGGTCCGGTCCCTGATATGCCTGCCAAGTTTCATCGTCCTAGCTTATCTGGAAGTGCCCGAACTAGCAAAACCGGGACCGACAGACCGACAGACTTACTGACGGACAGAAATTACAATCGCTATATGGCACTTGGCCGAAGGGCAAGTGCCATAAAAAGGAGGAGTCCCAGGATTGACCCTTGTGGGACCCCTCACTCTATTTTCTTTTTTCTTGATAAAAAAAAGAACCATTCTGAACCACTTCTGAACCATGCTGATGCAGATAACACTTCGATGGTACATGCTGTGTTTGAAAACGTTATGCATGAAATGTTACGCATAACAAGCTTTGTTAGGAAGAACCAAATAAGCATCTACTGACTTTATTCCTTATCGTCATGATGTCGGAAAACTCAGCAGATACTTTTTTGTGTTTTCGGTTTTTATGGCACTTGCCCATCGGCCAAGTGCCATATAGCGATTGCAATTTCTGTCCGTCCGTCGGTCTGTCGGTCTGTCCAGGTTTTGCTAGTTCGGGCACTTCCACGTAAGCTAGGACGATGAAACTTGGCCGGCATATCAGGGACCCCAAAAGAATAAGTTGGAAAAGGTCAGTTCACCGATCTGAGCATCGTGGGGGGGGGGGAGTGGAGGGAAGGGGAATCCGGAATCTTGAGGTACTTATAACTTTTGAACGGGTGATCGGATCTTAATGAAACGTCGTATTTGGAAAGACTCCGTGTTTCATACGATCCGCTGAAAATCCGGACCTGATCCGACGACTTTGGGGGGAGCTGGAGGAGGGGGGGGGAACCGGAAATCTTGGAAAACCCTTAGAGTGGAGGGATCGGGATGAAACTTGGTGGGAAGAACAAGCACAAGTCCTAGATACATCGTTGACATATCCGGACTGGATTCGGGCTCTGTGGGGGTTCAGGGGGGGAAGTGGAATTCCGGTGATCCCGCTAGTCGTACTTTCGGATGTGCTAGGACAATGAAACTTGGCAAGTATACCAGGGATCTTAAATGAATAAGATGAAAATAGTCACTTGCTCGATCGAGCATCGTGGGGGGAGTGGAGGGAGGGGGAATCCGGCATCTTGAGGTATTATAACTTTCGAACGGGTGATCGGATAACAATGAAATTGGATGTTTGGAGAGACCGTGTGCCTCAGACGACCCACATAAAATCCGGACCGGATCCGGTGATTTTTGGGGGAGCGGGAGGGGGAAACCGGAAATCTTGGGAAACGCTTAGAGTGGAGGGATTGGGAGAAACTTTGTGGGAAGAACTTGCTCAAGTCCTAGATGCATCGTTGACATAACCGGACTGGATTCGGGCACATTGGGGGGAGTTGCGGGGGGGGGGTGGAATTCGGTGATCCCGCGAGTTCGGTACTAGGACGATGAAATATGGTAGGCATATCAGCGACCCGAACAGACTGCCTTGAGAATAGTTGTTTCCAAGATCCGACCATCGTGTGGGCGTGGAGGGGTGGGGATTTCGGAATCTAGTGACATGCATAACTTTTGAACGGGTGAATGGATTCAATTCAAACTTGATAGGCGGTAAGAGAAGATGCTTTAAATTATTCATTTATGTGTCCGAACCAGATTCGGCCGTGGCAGGGGTGTTCGACGGAGGGGGGGGGGGGGTATCGGAAATAGTTTGGCACGTCTAGGAATCAAACGAGTGGGTTTAAACTTAAAAGGTAGAAAAGTAATATGCCCTAGATGATCCCACGCAATGCCGGAAATACCCAGACTCAAGTGACAAAAGATATCCTATTTCTAGGTCCAAGCCTAGGGGGGTTGAAGGTGGTATTTTGTGGCATACTCATCTACTTTATTGCATCACTTACTCTTAACAAGTGCCAGATGAGCTCGTAGCTCTTGTTCCTGATGGTAACGCTTATTATGCATAACATTTTAAGACACAACATATAACATCCGAAGTGTTATCGTTACGCATTATTTGTTGAAATCGCAAATCCTCGTATTATCTATTATGAAACTTCTGACAGTGTAGATCCCCCGGAAACCGGCCAAAACCGGAAAATTTGTTAGAGTATGAATTTTATTTGATTTCATTAGGTGATCGTTTTACGGGTAAAAAGACATGCTGAATTCGTGTATGACAATCATTTTGTACCCAGACACATAGTTCGCCACGAATCCGGCTGAAATCGGAAAATTTGTTAAACGCTGAAGTTTTATCTGAAGCTGATAAAATCAACTCATCAAGACTGGACGGGCTGGCGAATAGCGTTAATGAATGATTAAACATAATTTCTCAGACCGATCTTTACAAAATAAACAGGACCAACGGTTTTGATAGGATCCCAAAACTTTAATCTTTGATCCAGACAGTGTTGGGTCTTGTAGAAATGCGGTCTTCGACAGACTTCTTAAACATTTTAATGCTGATATTATAAACAGATTAAGGCCAACTGTAATCATCTAAGAAGACCAAGTTCAGATATGGATTTAGCATGTGTAGTTACTCTACAGCCTACGTCGTATGTACTTTGACGAAACTGATCAAAACTTCTTTCCTTACTTCTGCCAAATTCCCAGTTTCGGCCGGATTCTGAACAAACTACTTGTCTGGCAAAAAAAAAAAAATAAAGCTCAAAAACGAATTCAGCTTCTCTCCTTACCCCTACACTGAACCTCTAATCAACTTCAGATAAAACTCTTACTTTTAACAAATGTTCTGGTTTCAGCCGGATCCAAGCGATCTATGGGCTATAGGTAGTTCCGGTGAGAAGATGATTGTCATATACGTATTCAGTATGTCTTTTTACCCCGCAAATCGAACATCTTATCAAATACAAATAAAACTTTTACTTTAAACATATTTTCCTGTTATGGTCGGATTCCAACTGATGGTCCGGCGAGAAAATAATCTTCATATTCGGACTCAGCACGTCTCCTTACCCCTAAATCGAACCTCTAATCAAACTTAATATTAAACTTTTACTATTCTAAAACTTTCCGATTTTTCCGAATTCAGGGTGAACTACTTGTCTGGCGAGAAAATATTTGTTATATTCGTATTCAGCACGTCTCGTTACCCCTATATCGACTATATGATTAGCTTTAAAAAAGTATTTTTTACCATAGATTTCAAACCCCTCCCCTGAATATAAGGCTGCAGAACCCATCTTCGAACTTGACCTGTATTTTGACCCAACGAGTCCTCACGCCAAGTTTGATCAAAACAGATAAACCCCATCGAGAGTTATCGTGCGTAACAGAAGGACCGAGGGGTTGCGCGCTGGTGCCTCATGGTGTACAGGTTCCCTGCCTCATGCCTGCCTCACGTGCCTCATGCCTGCCTCACGTGCCTCATGGCTGCCTCACGTGCCTCATGCCTGCCTCACGTGCCTCATGCCTGCCTCACGTGCCTCATCGCCCGTTCTGCTGACACGTTTATGGATTTTTGAAAAATTTTCGCTCAGCTACGAGATCTGTGATGAATAACAAAAAGAGAGGGAGCTTCTTATCCCCTCGGGAAATTTGAACTGGGTTGTCAATGCGGATTATTTGAAAGGTAAAATAAATATTTCTTGTTAGTTGATTAATGCCTTTAATAAACCCTGGTAAATTATCTCTGACAGACTTAGGTATACTCAGGACTATTCAAAAGACTACGCAACGACTATTCTTAAGGCAGTCTGTTCGTGTCCCTGACATGCCTACCAAATTCCGTCGTCCTAGTACCGAACTCGCGGGATCACCTAATTCCCCCCCCCCAAAACTCCCGCCACAGTGCCCGAATCCGGTCCGGTTCTCTCAACGATGTATCTAGGACTTGTGCTTGTTCTTCCGACCAAGTTTCGTCCCGATCCCTCCACTCTAAGCGTTTCCCAAGATTTCCGGTTCCCCCCTCCAGCTCCCCCCAAAGTCACCGGATCCGGTCCGGATTTTAAGTGGGTCGTCTGAGGCACGAGATCTCTCCAAACATCATTGTGTTGCGAGAGCAACACTTTGGTTTTGTCAGTTTTTTTTTTTTTTTTTTTTTTTTCCTATGCCGCCGATTTCATTCTATTCCTGGTAATTGGTAAGGGTCTAACCTGTGCGGTTTTTACGGAAAGTGTGGACCTTAGGCCGGATTGATGAATATGACATTACATTTTGGAAAGCTTCGTAGAACTCTTGCCTGGGGCCAAAAAGGATGGTTATCTGAAGTTGTGCAGCCAACCTTTCGTTTCATCAAACCATGTTTCTGCTTTCGAGTGGAAAGCTCCGCTCTAGCACGCAAGCAGGCAGGCACCAGTTTCAAGTTGAAGATGGATTAAATCTGGTGTTAAATATAGTGTTAGATCTGGTTAAAAATCTAAAAAAGATCTGGTAAATATAGTGTTAAAATCTGGTTTAAATATAAGTGTTAAATATATGCGGCAGTTACCCGGCCCCATAGCCAACATATCTTCTTTGAGTGATAAATAGAAAAATCTAGAGCAAATCAAAAAGTGGCTTTTTACCACGGGTCCGAAAGTGCTGCCATCTATTTTTTCTATCCATTTGTGTTCGCGATTTCAGCTGAGTTTATCATTCGTTTTTTTTGCGCTTGGGTGTGCGGTAGAGAAATGGTATCAGACGTACATCTTAAACTTTAGAACTTCTCTCCTTGCTAAAGAAATTGGAGCTTATCCTTTGCTCCTTTCTAAGTGGTGACGTTAGATAGTTGGCCTACGGCAAAAAAGTCAACTCTTGAACTAAGACAGGTAGAATTTTTTTTTCAACGGCAATCGATAGCAGTTGATGAGCTGATCAAAATATATGGCATCCGTTTTTTGGTACAAAGATTCCTTCGTGAGATACAACAGTTTGAAAGTTTCAAGGGTTGACAACTTCAGTAGGAATGTACACACGAAACCAACAATAGGCGATACCAGCTGTGAGATATGTAGGGGACTATAGGCGACAGTCGATATATGTTAGCTCATAATCATCTTCGGCAATGAGGGGTTTGCAGCTTTTGCCAGTTGGTGTATCTGTGATTTGTTTCCGGTGTATTCGTGGTAAGAACATTTTGGTTCCCAATTGTAAAACATGCAAGGGACTTGTATGTAATAATCGGCTGTTATGCTACAAAAATCTTCAGCGATGAGGGGTTTGCAACTTTTGCTACCTGGTGTACCCATAATTTTTATCCGGTGAACTTGATGTCTATCATGGGAGACGGACTTGTAAGTAAGAATCGGTTCACGAGGGGCTTGAATTTTGTGAAAATTGTTGCATATTGTATTCGATTTATATAAATCTGACGGTAAGAAAGTTTGTATCGATGGTCTATCGCTGTAACCTAGGATTAACTGTTTCCGCAACGGGTACAAACGATAATGTAAAACAATGAGGTAGTTTCTAATAATTAATAGTGTCATCTATGGTATTTTAATCCTGAAAAGTTAAAGATAGCTTTATAATACCAACTAGATTATATGAGATATTGTTCCAAGTTTTCATCCGTCACGATGTCTACGATTGAAAAGGATAAAGTTCAACTGACTGCGAAGTCAATTTAGTCCCTTTTTCCGATATTCTTTTGTTGTTCTTAAGGCAATCGATAGCCTTTGATGAGCTGATCAAAGTATATGTCATCCATTTTTTTTTGTTAAATCCTTCATGAGATAAACCAGTTTGAAAGTTTCAAGGGGTTGACAACTTCAGGAGTAAGGTAAACACTGAAACCAAAAACAGGCGATACCAGTTGTGAGACATGTAAGGGACTAGTAAGCAACAGTCAACTGTTAGCTCATAATCATCTTCGGCAATGAGGAGTTTGCAGCTTTTGCTAGTTGGTGTACCTGTTATTTGTTTCCGGTGTATTCGATGGTAAGAACACTTTTGTTCCCAATTGTAAGACATGCATGGGGCTTGGAAGTAATAATCAGCTGTTATGCTACCTGTTACTTGTTTCCGGTGTATTCGATGGTAAGAACACTTTTGTTCCCAACTGTAAGACATGCATGGGACTTGTAAGTAATAATCGGCTGTTATGCTACAATCATCTTCAGCGATGAGGGGTTTGCAACTTTTGCTAGCTGGTGTACCCATTATTTGTTTCCCGTGAACTTGATTTCTATCACGGGAGAGGGACTTGTAAGTAGGAATCGGTTCACGAGGGGCTAGAAATTTTGTGCAAATTAGTGCACATTGTATTCGATTTCTGTAAATATGACGGTAAGAAACTTTGTATCGATGGTCTAACACTATAACCTAGGATTAACTGTTTACGCAAGGGATACAAACGATAATGTAAAACAATGAGGTAGTTTCGTAATAATTGATAGCGTAATCTATGGTATTTTAATCCTGAAAAGTAAAGGATAGCTTTATAATACCAACTAGATTATATAAGATATTGTTCCAAGTTTTCATCCGTCACGATGTCTACGGATTGAAAAGGATTATGTTCAACTGACCGCAAATTCAATTTAGTCCCTTCTTCCGATATTGTTTTATTGTTGTTTTTACAACGCTAAAGAATATCTTTTAATTGATCATGTGATTCTTCTTTTTAGAACAAACCGTTTTAAAAGCTTCGATAAGTTGACAACTCCAGCATTTAACCGAAAGCGAAGAAACAAAACCAAAGTGTTGCTCTCGCAACACTTCACGTTGCCCAGGCAACTTAGGTCTAGTTTTTCATTGTTATCCGATCACCCGTTCAAAAGTTATAAATACCTCAAGATTCCGGATTCCCCTCCCTCCACTCCCCCAACGATGCTCGGATCGGGGAAATGATGCAACAATCATTTGGGGTCCCTGATATGCCTGCCAAGTTTGATCGTCCTAGCGTATGTGGAAGTGCCCGAACTAGCAAAATCCGGACGGACGGACGGACGGACAGAAATTGCGATCGCTATATGGCACTTGGCCGAAAGGCAAGTGCCATAATAACATGTTAAAAATGGCTGAGAAGGCAACCAAAGTTTTGGCGTTCGGCTGAATACAGGGTCGCACATGGATGCATGTTTTCAATTATTTCCCCCCCTTCTCCGGATGTAGAAAAATATTTTACGATCTGGGCAGTGAATAAACTTCATAGAAATGACGTAGGAATGCAAAGAAATTCCGGTAAATTCCAAGGTAAAATCTCGAACAATTCTGGTATAATCTTGGAGCTGCCCCTCCCCACCCCCTCCCTCTACAAGGAAGGGCTCGTGATGCCCCTGGGTCTACTGTAAAACCAGTCAGGGTTTCACACTCAATGACTATGGTGTCAAAACGAACTGTCAAATGTAGGCCAAAATCAAATGGTCAAATGAGAATCTTCTGCAGATGGCGCGCGGGAATTTTTCCCATCCCATCCGTTACATTGCAAGATAGGCGAGTTAGATCTCTTATATTACTATCATGATACTCTGTGGCCTGAACAGTACTGTCGGTACTGGGTACTTTCAGAGATTCGCCACAAACGAATTGCTTAATCAATATGTAATATCAAACAAAAATGTTGCGACATTTTGACACTGACATTGCTAAGATTTTTTGGTCCGATGACTTCAATTCTACGCAAGTTGTATTTTCACCGTGTCTGCCTCACGTGCCTCATGCCTGCCTCACGTGCCTCATGTCTGCCTCACGTGCCTCATGTGCCTCATGTCTGCCTCACGTCTGCCTCACGTGCCGCATCTGCCTCTGCCTCATGGTGTACACGAAATCGGCCAGTGCGCAACCCCTCGAGAAGGACAGACGGACAACTTTTAGGGTCCCAGAAACGATGTCGCATGACATAACCAAAATACTACACGGCTCATGCCGACCCAACAAATCGTAACGTAAAAACACAATGACTAATGAGTTCGAACACTGAGCATGATAAAACAAAAGGCGCAAAAAACCATTAGTCCGTAAAGGATAGCGAGGTGGTAGCCCGCGTCTAACATACATAATACGCAAATCACGTGCATTCAATTTATTATAGTCGCACGAGTTTGGCGTGAAGTAATAACCATGCCCAAACATGGGAGAGGATTTGTTGGTCTATCGCATAAAGACTCTTGGCGTGTCGTGTCCGATTTTGTCTCTCCTCATTGATCTCGGATATTCACAGTATTATCCGAAATTGGACATGTGCATCAGTGACACACGCATAAACAGACAAGCGAACAAGGTGAACCGATGAATAAAGCAGCCAACAAAAAAAGTTCCAATTCCAGAACGGGAAGTAGCGCTTTTTGATTGGCATCTTAAAATAAATTCGACAAAATAATATTTAGTGTCAGTAAATGAATGTCATTTCACGGAGGATAAACATTCAAACTATTCAGTGCGCAAAAAACTGAAATTTGGACTTTACCCGGTAAAACCAAAAAGCATAAGTCACGTACAACATGGTGAATGGTAAAAGCTGAGAACATTCTCGTTCCATCAACGCTCTAATGGGCTACTTCAGTATTCTTTACACTAACTGTGTTTCACTTTCATAGACCCACTACTGCGTGCGTTTGACAGCAAGATACAACGATGCTGGTCAAGATGTCTCAAAGTGCCTATCGGGAGTCTCAAAGGAGTCTTAACGAGAGTCTCGAAGGAGGATATTCTACTTGTGCTGCCATTTGTAACTGCGTGAATTCTTGGCCTGGGTCCAAGGTCCAAGCAACGCCCAAGTGGCCTAGGCCCAACGCCTACGAGTGACGTGGTAGTCTCGAGATCCAAGTGAGGATTCAATTGTTTGAATGCCATTTATCTATTCCCTATGCTCTTCGCGAAGGTTCGACAGTAAGATTATCATCATTACCATTAAAGTTTAACTGAAAAGCCAACTTATTTTTGTGTCATTTAATTGAACACAATTAGTTATTCGGATTCTCTTAAGGGATTTTTTATTTCCCACTATCTGCTCTAGTTCTGACGTTCATAATATCTGCGGCCGTCCCCACAGCGTAAATTATACTACGACGCGGGAAATTTTAATCTCAACACGAAAGCGGCTTTTCAGTGGACAGTAGTTAGCTTCGTGAAGACTGCTTAGTGTTTAATCATTATCGTGCGGCATACAGCACAGTAGTAAAGTTAGTAAAGAATTGTAGGTAGAGAGGCGTCTTCCGTTTTTGGATGTCTTGGTTCATCGTAATGACATATCCTTTGAATTTGATATTTCCTGGAAAATTTAAGTCTAGCCCTGAACACAGACACTGGTGACATAAGAATTAGCGATTGATATTTTGGCTTTCTCAAACGAGAAGCTGAAGGCTTAGTCGTCCCTGAGATTAGCCTCGAATCATCTACACATTCCTAAAATATGGATTCAAATCCTCACCCCCTCAGATCAACAAGACCAAAGGTTTCGATGGATCCCAAAAATTCAAAATTCGATCCAGAAAATTGGGTCTTTTCTTCGCCAGATTCAGTCTTCGCCAGACTCCTTGAAGATTTTTACTATTAAAGTTCAGAAACAGATTAGGGCCAAAAAGCTAATCATCTGAGAAAATCAAGTTCAGATATGGATTCAGCATGTCTGTGTTTACCCCTATAAGTCATTCCTGCCTTACTTCAGCCAATTTCCTGGTTTCGCCCGAATTTTGGAACTACCTGTCCGGCAAAAAAAAAAGAAAGCTAAAAAACAAACTCAGAGTATCTTCTTTCCCCTACATCGAACATCTAATCAACTTTAAATTAAAATTTAACTTATACAAGTTTTCCGGTTCCAGCCGGATTCAGGGCGAACTATATGTCCGGGTAAAAAATGATTGTCATACATGGTTTCAGTATATCTTCTTAACCCTAAATCGGATATCTAATCAACTACAAATACTTTCAACAATTTTCCGGTTTTGGCCGGATTCCGGGCGAACTACTTGCCCGTAGAGAAAATGGTTTTCTCCATCGTGTTCAGCATGTCTTCCTACCCCTAAAACGAACATATAATCAACTTCAAATAAAACTTTTACTTTTTACAGACTTGCCGGTTTTTGCGGGATTCCGGGCTAACTAACTACTACCAATAGTTTTCACCATCGTGTTCAGCATGTCTACTTACCCCTAAATCAATCATCCAATCAACTTCAAACAAAACTTTTACTTTTAACAAACTTTCCGGTTTTGCCCGGATTCCGGGCGAACTACTTGTCCCGCGTGAAAATGGTTTTCATCATCGTGTTCAGCATGTCTTCTTACCCCATAATCGACTGTCGCATTAGCTGTTTAAATATATTTTGCTTGCCCTTCAATTTAAACCCCCTCCCCCACCCCTAAGTATAGGGCTACAGAGCCCATCTACGAACTCGACCTTGCTCTTAACCCAAAGAATCCCCACACCAAGTTTCATCAAAATATCTCATTCCCTTCGAGAGTTATCGTGCTTACAGACGGACGGGCGGACAACTTTTGCGATGTCATAGGTGTCCCTCTACTTACGTTTTCGGATCCCAAAAAGAGCTTAGGCACGAGACCAGCTATTAAAATCAAACGAAATATGACGTAACGCCCCGAGCTGTTTGACAAAGTCGCTTGCCTGTGGAATGGAATTTCTTTCAACAGTCATTCGCTAGCAGGGTTGCCACATGTCGCACGATAGTGTGAATTGTCACTCTATTTTGTTTTGTCACTCTTGTCCTACGTAGGACACACAAATCACTCTATTTAAAAAAACGTTCAAATGTGTCATTTTTGCAGCAGGATTCCAATTAGAAGTGACTAGTTCAATTTTTTTTTTTTTTAAATAATTAGGATGTGTCATTTTTGCAGAGGCGATTCCAACCAAAAGGGACCATTTCACTTTTGTTAATGAAAATTAAATTTCACTCTCTGTTTTAGGCCAAAAGTCACTCTCTAAATGTTTTTCATGTGGCAACTCTGCTCGCTAATACCGGGCGAGAACAGCCACAAATGTTATTCGCAGGTATTAGTAAGTGGCTCGCTGTCTTTGTCTTTATTTAAGCTTTCAATTCTTCCAATTTTGTTTTAATTTTCGGTTTTTTGTTGGTTTTCTGCTCTGTTTTCGTTTTCTTGGTTGCTGGTCTTCATCCTCGTTTTGGCATTTTTCCTCGAAATTTTCTGTTTGCGCTGAAGAAGGGAGGCGGTTCTCCTCCCGAAATATTTGTCTTTTATTTCAGTATATTCGTTGGCCTTTACAAACCCCATTTTCGTTGGTTTCTTCGTTGATTTTCTGTGATATGTCAGGCCAATGTGGTTTACGAAATTAATCTTCCCAATTGCCCGTCTCCTCCCTTGTTCGTTTAATCGAATATTATTTCTTCTATCCCTCCTTCCCACATCCCTTACACGCAAGATTGTGGTTGACTGACGGAAATGAATAGGGAATTATTTTTTTTACTTCGCACTACCGGCAAAAGCTGAAAATGTAGTCGCAGGAAAAAAAGACACGCAACTGAGCCATTCAGCCTAGCCAAAGCGTTTCCATCATCATGCCTACCTTCTACGCTTAGTCTCGCCCTCTTTCAATAACTGTTAGTGAAGTAAAACCAAGGCATAGGACAAAACAGGCGAAAGGTGAGATAGCTGGCATAAAAGAACAAGACCAAAGGTTTCGATGGAATCCCAAAAATTTAATACCTGATCCAGACAATTTGGTCTTGTAGGTATCTGGTCTTCGCCAGACTCCTCGAACATTTTACTATTAAGATTTAGAAACAGAAGAAGCTCAGTGGTTAATCACCTGAGAAAACCAAGTTCAGATATGGTCACCATGTGTCTTTACCCCTAGGCTATACGCCATATCTACTTTGACGAAACTGTTCAAATCTTCCTGGCTTACTTCTGTCAAATCTCGGTTCCGACCGGATTCCGGGCGAACTACTTGTCCAGCAAAAACTAAAGCTCAACAAGAGCTACGAGCTCATATGGCACTTGTACGAGTAGGCTGTACAAGAAAGTAGATGAGAACGTCACAAAAAACACCCGCCATCCAAAAATCCGGTTCGGAAATAGAAATAGGATATTTAGTTTCACTCATTTCTGAGCAATTCCGGCATCGTCTCGATTGTCTGTAGCAAATGCACATGACTGTTCAAACTTTCATCCCAATAAATCCATTTGTTTGATCCCTAGACGTGCTACACGATTTCCGGTACTCACTCTATCTCCACCTACCGTGGCCGAATCTGGTTCGGGATAAAAAAAAATCGACCACCTAAAGCATCTTTTTTATACCATCTATCAAGTTTCACTCGAATCTGAGCATTTTTGAAAAGTTCCGGTACCCCCCCCCTCCCACCAACGTTGTCGGAGCCGGTTCGGGCCCAATCTCTTAATTCCCTGTTCCTGTCCATCAAGTTTGACTGCAATTGGAGCATAGCCTATCTGCAAGTTTCCAGTACCCCCCCTACCTTGGCCGAATCCGGCCCGGACGCCAAATAACAAATCTAGGCCGCATAAACTCGGCACTGTCGAGTTTGCATCTCATTCGGTCCATCCGTTTGGTTTTTGTGCATGTCAAAAGTCCCCCACCCCCAATTCCCCTAATCGTGGTCACATATGGTTCGAACGCATGTTTTACATGTCGAGGCCATCGATTCGTATCACCCATGAAGTTTCACTCGAATCAGACCACTCGTTCGCAATTTATAGAAGTCAATTTCCATATTTCTCTTCTCTTGCTCCCCAAAAAATGCTCGGATCTAGGAACGGAAGTTTCCGGGGGTATGTTGTGTCAGGTTCTTAAGTCAAGATAATTCGGGTCGCAAATATGCCTGCAAAGTTTCGTTGTCGTTTTACATCTGGAACTACCGGAATTCCAGGAAACCCCCTCCAACTCCCCCCACAGAGCCCCGAAACCATCTGGCTCCGTCAATTTCATCTAGGCCCAATGCTTGTTCCATCCATTAAGTTTCGTCCCAATCCCTCTGCTTTTCGAGTTTCTTGAGTTTTCCACCCCCTCTCCCCATCCCCACAGGTATCGGACCCGACCCGGACGTGACACTGATCGTCCGAGGCGATAGCTCACCAGACAAGTTTCATTCAAATCCGATCCCCCGTTCTTTTATGCACGCCACTAGATTCCGGACTCCCCATCCACCCACTCCCCCCACGATGGTCAGGTCGGGGAAACGGCTGTTCTCAAGTCAATCTGTTCGGATCCCTGACATACCTGCCAAGTTTCATGGCCCTAGGACATCAGGAAGTATGCCGAACTCGCGGGATCGCTAGAAATCCGGACCCCCACCCCAACTCCCCCACAGTGCCCTGATCCGGTCCGGTTATGTCAATGACGTGTCTAGGACCTGTGCTTGTTTTTGCCACCAAGTTTTATCCCGATCCCTCCACTTTGAGCGTTTCTCAAAATATCCGGTTCCCTCCTCCAACTCCCCCCCCCAGTGTCATCGGATCCGGCCCGGATTTAAAGTGAGATGTCTGAGACACGAGGTCATCCTAAATATCAATTTTCATCAAGATCCGATCACCCGTTCGCAAGCTAAAAATACCTCAAATTTTGGCTTCGGTCCCTCCACCCCCCCCCCCCCCCGCAGATGGTCGAATCGGGGAATTGACGATTACCTATCTAATCTGGTCAGGTCCCAGACATGCCTGTCAATTTCCATCGTCCCAGCACATCAGGAAGCACGGAACTCGCGGGATCACTAAAAATTCGGACTTCTCCCCCCCCCCCAACTCCCCCAAAGTGAGCGGATCCGTTCCGGCTATATCAGTCACGTATCTAGGATTTTTGCTTGTACGTTCCACCAAGTTTCATCCGGATCCCTCCACTCTAAGTGTTTTCCAAGATTTCCGGTTTCCCCCTCCAACTCCCCCCAGTGTCACCGGATCCGGTCTGGATTTAAAATGGAGGGTCTGAGACACGAAGTCCTTCCATATATCAAGTTTCATTAAGATCCGATCACCCGTTCGTAAGCTAAAAATATCTCATTTTTCCTATTTTTTCCGGATTCCCCCTCCCTCCACTCCCCTCCAGATGGTCAGATCGAGGAAGTGACAATTTCTAATTTAATCTGGTCCAGTTCCTGGTATGCCTGCCAAGTTTCATCGTCCTAGCTTATCTGGAAGTGCCCGAACTAGCAAAACCGGGACCGACAGACCGACTGACGGACAGAAATTACAATCGCTATATGGCACTTGAGTAAGCTCAAGTGCCATAAAAACCAATTCAGTGTGTCACCTTACCCCTATTTCGAACATCTAATCAACTTCAGATAAAACTTTACGTTTTGACAAATTTTCCGGTTTCAGCCGGATTCCGGGCGAACTATTTGTTCGGGTAGAAAATGATGGTCAAAAGCGAATTCGGCATGTCTACTTACCCGTAAACCGAACATCTAATCAACTTCAGATAAAACTTTACTTTTAACAAATTTTCCGGTTTCAGACGGATTCCGGGCGAACTACGTGTCCGACAAGAAAAAGATTTTCATATAAATGTTCACCATGTCTTCTTACCCCTGAATCAAACATCTAATCAACTTTACATTCAAACCAAGTTTCATCAATATATCCCGTTACCTTCGAGAGTTATCGTGCTTACAGACGGAAACAAGACGAACAACTTTTGCGATGCCACAGGTATCCCTCCACTTACGTTTTGGGATCCCAAAAATAATGCGCTTCTCATACATCACGAAGCAGGCTAAGGATTTGGATGACTTTTCAAGAAGATAAGCGACAGCAGGCAAATAAACTTTATAACAGAATTTGAAAAATAACCCGTAAAGGGGCCTCGTAATAACATTATAATCAGGTTAGTCAACTTTTTCGGTCGAAGCCTAGCAACACTGCAAGAAACAAGAGCTGGAAGCTCATATGGGACTTGCAAGGCTGGGTCAGAGGACTAAGTAGGAATTCGTCAATTCGTGGGTTTGCGATGATCATTTGTAAGCAAAATCCTTTAGATAAGAATGATCATGGGTCCTTGAAATCACGAGAATGTATTGTTACTAAAAACTATTTTATTTGTGCGTTTGGCCGTGATGATGCGCACTTTAAGGGCGCTAGAAATTGATCTGTAATGAACGGTCTTCAAGCACAAATGATGGCAAGCTCATTGGAATCATAAAAATGTAAATTTGTCTCAAAATTATTGTTTTTACTTTAAAGGACCCCTGAATGAAGAGTACCAAGTATCATCCCTATCTGTATGACTTCTGTTAACATTGCCTGCAGAAAACCCAATCCAAATACGAAATAGTGTTTCCAAGCTATGATTTTTGCTCCATTTTGCGTATGTCCTTATTCCAGTACCGAACAGTTTTAGAAAGGAATCAACCCGTCTTCTGGAATATTTTTTAACAAGTTAAGCCCAAACGTGTACCTCGAAGAAATTCCAATACGATCCTGCCAGCGCTGTACAAGATTTGAATGACTTGCGCTTTTTGTCTTGGAGTCTGCATGTGCAAAACTCCAGAAACGACAATCCCTATTTTGAAAACGTCACGCTCAGGAGAACAATGCTCTCCGTGGCCATGTCTGTAAATGCATTCTCCCTGGTGTGTTCAAGTATGGTTTGATCGTTCATGTGTCCTTTAAGAAATTCACTTGTAAGCAAAACCCTTGAGGCAAAAATGATCATCGGCCCTTGGGGATACTGAATATATATCGTTTGGTTAAAGTATTTGTTTTGACTTTGCGGCTAAGAAACGCACTTTAAAGGTGCTAAAAATTAATTTTTGAGCTAAACGCTAGTTAAATTGAATACTTTGCTTAAAAGTATTTTTTGTAATTTGTGGTTAGGATTATAACTTTAAGGTTAGGATTAGTACTTTAAGGGATGGTCGGATCTGAGAAGTGACAATTCTCCCAGCCAATCTTGTCAAGTTTATAATGTTCAAGCCGATTCTCATCGCCCTAGAACACCTGGAAGTACCTTAATTTGCAATCACGGGAATTCCGGAATCCCCCCCCCCCGCACCAACTCCCCTCACAGTGCCCGAACCCGGTCCGATTTTATCACTGATGTATCTAGTTCTTGTCCTTGTTCTTCCCACCAAGTTTCATCCCAATCGCTACAGTCTAAGCGTGTCACAAGATCCCCGAGACACGAGGTCTTTCCAAATATCAAGTTTCCTTAAGATCCGACGCTCGTTCAAAAGTTATACATACCTCAAGATTCCGGATCCCCCCTCCCTCCACTTCCCCCACGATGGTCGGATCGGGAAGTCGACTATTACCAGGTTGATCTGGTCGGATCCCTGACTTGCCTGCCAAGTTTCATTGTCCTCGCCCACGTGGAAGTAACTTAACTCCGTATCACCGGAATTCCAGAACTCCCCATCCAACTCCCCCCACAGTGCACGAATCTGGTCCGGTCCTTTCAACAATGTACCTAGGGTTTGTGCTTTTTCCTCCCACCAAGTTTCATCCCGATCGTTCCACTCTAAACGTGTCACATGATTTCCCCCCCCCCCCCCCCCCGACCCCACATCCATCGGATTCAGTCCGGACGTGAAATGGGACATCTGAGACATGGGTGTCTTTCCAAATATCAAGTATCATGAAGATCCGATCACCTGTTCGAAAGTTATGCCTGTCACTAAATTCAGGATTCCGGCTCCCCTCCCTCCCCCCACGATGGTCGGATCGGGCAAGTGACTATTTCCAACTTAGTTTGTTCGGGTCCTTTATATGCCTGCCAAGTTTCATCGTCCTAGCACATCTGGAAGTACCCTAACTCGAGAACACGGGACTGACCGACATACCGACGAAAAAGTGATCAGTATATGGCACTTGGCGGGACGGCAAGTGCCATAAAAACTCTTCGCTTTCAGATAACTTAATCTGCAATATTTTGCATTCTCACATTTTAATCCTCAATCGGATTTTAACTCTCCTAACTCGAAATCGATATCGTCAAATCTACCCTCCTCTTCTTGAGGAAGAAATCAAGTCCGGCTTCTGATTCTGCGGAATGTCCTGAGAATTCGTAATCAAGACACTTTCAAGAAAATAGGGCAAACTAGCATTACGCATATTGATATACCGGTGGATGTCATTTTCATGTCTCTGTGGGTGAGTCACCTACCGTACAACTTCAATCTTATTCTTTCGTCTGATAATATGTCCCATCACGCTAATCTTTCTTATTTTTGATGTGGAAATTACGCTCTTTTTTCCTTTTTTGAACTTATTATCAAAATATCTTGTATATTGTTTTTATACGAGTTGGTGGTAAACTGTACGACAACTCAATGCTAGCGAGTGAATTATACGATCTATTAAGGAAATTAAAAATTATATATGTTATAAAAATTATAACATATATATGTACAAATTATTATGCTATAAATATGGTAAAACGATCTTCATTCCAGAACCGAGCGAATTGTCAACCCCTTCGAAGCTGTCCGAAAGTTTTCGGTAAAAAGAAAGAAATAGCGGTTGAAGAACTTGCTTGTCAGCTTTGTCGGAAAGAGGGACTGGTCCACTTCCTGAGAGAAGAAAGGGAGGCTGGCTTTAGAGTTCGTCCTTTTAAAGAAAAAAAAAGTAATTATGATGGGAAACTTTAAGTTGTTCTTTCCAGTGTTTTTTACAGTGTGTACTGTACAGTGTACAGCCTTTTTAGATTCTATTACATTCTCAACGACTGAGCCCTCTAGTGTATTTCAGTTGGCACGCTTCGCAGTCTTTCCTGATTTCGGTGATACAAGATTTTCTCCGCGGAAGTCGGTTGGAACAAAAAGTGGACAGACATACCTCTTCCGCAGCTAGATCCGTGTCCGATATACCACCAGTGAGGACTTCGTTGGTGTGGCTTCGTGTCAGCTGACACTAGAAATAGAAAGAAGAAGATATGAGCCTGTCCTCAACTCTTGAACCAACTATTCTGTCCTAAAACCAAGCAGTATCGGCTCCATTCTGTCGTAGGACCCATCGTGTCTACAACACCAATGCAGCTTACTTCGTAAATTTCTTTATTGATTCTTAAGCCCAGAGACCAGGAGCGTGTTCCACCCTTCTAACAATAGTTACTACTAGTTACTATTTCGGTTCCATCCTCACGAAAAGTTACTACGCTGACCGTTCCAACCTTGTTGGAATAGTAACTAATAGTTACTATTTGCTTACCATGCTCGGGAGCGTAGTAAGCGTAGTAACTACGCATCTCTGTAACGTGATTGGTTGGATTCACCCCTGGCGTGAAATCCTGCTGGAAAATAGAAAAATCGTTCCAGCCTTGACGGCAAAAAGCCAGAATTCGTGACGTCATGCGTAGTAACTACGGTAAGTAGGGTGGAACACGCTCCAGAATTTCATATGTTACATTCTAAGACCGCTAAAGATACCTCACTAATCTTTGCACTTGCCATGATTAACTATTTTCCATGCGCATTATCGCCAGTCTTACCACGAAGTGCAAAAAAACATTTATAAGAAACGATACAGTTTAAGATTCCGAAAAGCTAATGATTATCTGTGTGTGCCTTAAGTGTTTTGCTTACAAATCCATTTCTAGACCCCTTAAAGTGCGCATCTTAGCCGCAATGTGAAAAAAAGAATACTCTCGAGCAAATGACATACTTTCATGATCCCAAGGGCCAATGGTCATTTGTGCCCCAATACTTTGCTCACACATGGATTCCCCACTCCCTTAAAGTGCGCATCGTAATCGCTTAGTGCATACAGAGGCGTTACTAGCCAAAATGTCCAAATGCGTTACTAGCCAAAATGTTTTTTTGGGGGGGACGAGGCATTTACCGACTGGCTGGTAATTTTTACCGACTTTTTCTGCAGAAAAACCGACTGTTTTCAACAACAATAATGACATTTTTGAAAAAAATCGACTGATTTTCCAAAAAATCCACTGATTTTTCAAAAAACCGACTATTTTGAAGAAAAATCGACCAATTTTCAGAAAAATCGACCAATTTTCAGAAAAAACGACGGTTTTCATGAAAAAAAATCAACTGTTCTGACGGAAAATCGTGGCGCTTCGCAGCGACTCGGTATATTTTACCGACTGGCCGACGGCTTTGGGGGGGGCGGGCATCCCCCCCTCCCCCCCCCCCCAGTCATGACGCACTGAGTGCATAGCACATTTTTGACTGAACCGTAAATTTTCGTGATTTCTAAGGGCCCATAATCTTAGCTGATATCTTAGCTACTACGTATGCTTGCAACTCTTGCAAGTGTCATATCAATCAATCAATCGATGTATTTAATTCGTGATATTACACATCACATATTACACTAAGACAAGACTATTCTTTATTAAATATATACAATCATCTCATCCAATCAGTGGCTCGGGGCAATAGCACAGTCGACGGTAAAGGTGGTATAAATGGTTCGAACGGCATTCAGCATCCTCACAAATTGCCTTTAAAAGTAGATTTTCGGAAACTTCTACCCTTGTAACAAAATTAACTATCGCTTTCTCTCTCATCAACATCTAAAGATTCAATTCGTTTTTTAAAAATATTTGACTAGCAAGTAGGCGAACGTAGATTATATGAAAGAAGATGACGGAACGTATTGTTAAAACGAACTTTTAGCTTTCGCAGCGTCGTAAAGCTTACAGTAGCGTCGTAAAGCTTACAGTAGCGTCGTGAGCTTACAGCTCTAATTGTGGTACTTATAGCATTCAGCTCATGTTCCATGTAGGCTACCAATCGCTTTTCCGTAAGTCTATCTGTTGGTCGATCGTACGATGAGGTAATCGAGTGCTAAAAGGATCATACTTGCCAAGCATAATTATTAGGGACTTGACCAGATTCACTTGGAAATCGTCATTCTCCCGATTGGACTACCCCTGTGGGATGGCAGAAAGTCAACAGCTCAAGAAGAAAGGGGATCATCATACGGCCCTAGATTCTTGGCTAGATTCTTTGTTCGTGGATAATCTCGCTTTTCCACTCCCCCTAATCTTTTCTACGTCACTTTCCGCATGCTAAATAAAGCGCTCATCAAGCGATGGAAGAAGGCGACTAAACTGTTTAGCCTGAAGGTATGTAAAAAAACATACCATAATACAACAATGTTACCATAATAAAAAATCGATAGTGAACAGCTTCCAGTTTTAACTCAACATCAACTGGAACCGAAAGCCAATTACCCACCTCCCGAAGGATCCTACTTGCCAAGCATATTAGGGACTTGACCAGATTCACTTGGACATCGTCATTTTCCCGATTAGACTACCCATGGGGTATGGCAGAAAGTCAATAGCTCAAGAAGAAAGGGGATCATCATACGGCCTAGATTGTTGGGCGTTCGTGGGTAATCTCGCTTTTCACTCCCCCTTCCCTTTTCTACGTCACTCTCTTATAGTAAATAAAGGGCTCAACAACCGATGGAAGAAGGCGACCGAACCGTTTAGCCTGAAGGTAAGTCCAAGGCGTGGAAATTACCATAATACAAAATCGATAGTGAACAGCTTCCAGTTTTAACTCCATATCAAAGGGAATCGAAAGCCAATTACCCACCTCCCCGCTCACCGACTGAACGAAAAAAGAGACGATAAAGAGAAAGTCGTTCATCTCTACCAAGAATAAGGGATGCCACATAGAGCCGACTCAAATCCGCAAGCGGTATCATCTGAACCAGTATGAATCGGTGACACGCATAATACTGCTTCGCAATGAATCTTAAGCGTTTCACACTGAGCTAAGAGCACAAGTCTTGCGCTCTGATCGTGCAGACCCAACGCAAGTCTTGCGGATGAAAAAATAGACGCAACGCGAGAATAGAAATTTTGCGTTTGCGTTAGCGCAATCCGACACTCATAGCATCCAAGCTATTATTATTGATAAACGATATATACAACATAATATGTAAATTATTCTACATCGGATGTTATACACTATTTTTTTTTGAACAGATGTAATGTATATCTTCCTATGTTCCACAGGTACAAAATGCATTATGATAATGCATTTTGTGGAGGCTGATACGATATCGTATCAGAGTCCAGAGAGGATGATACGAAGCCGTATCAACCTTTGCAGGAGTTCATCGAGCACTTTTCCTCAACTACTAGAAAGTAGAACCTGACCTCCAAAAATAAGTAAAAGACGTCACTTTCAGAAGAAAAAAACCCACTAAACATAACACAGAAAACAAGTTGAAAACAGTATAGAATTTTAAGTGAATCGAAATCTTGCTTTCCTAGCCAACCAACCTGGGTCATAACTTGTTGCAACCACATTCCCACTAAAAATGCAACTTGTCAACTGAAACAACATTACTTCTAACTTACTTCAGCTTATTTTCCTCTACCATGCAAAAGGCAGCTATTGAGCAATTACAAGTCTTTTTCTTGATTTTGCTCTGTTTAAACAGTCGATTTAAGAAAATTCCAATATTATCCTATGGGATCGACTAAAAGAAGGCACGGCATAGTACAGGGGGAAGGAGTACTAAAAAGAGGTACAGGTTTATTCAAACAATGTTTACAACGGATACATCAGCTACGATTCTTCATCAGTGGTACTTCGGCCCTTCTTGGCAAGGGTCCTCGTAAGGCTGTCAATCCTCTGGGCCAACGTCGGGGAAGGAAACAAACCTGTAGTCAAACCTGTAATCCTTCCCCGACGTTGACCCAGAGGATTGACAGCCTGACGAGGACCCTTGCCAAGAAGGGCCGAAATATCGCTGATGAAGAATCGTAGCTGACGTATCCGTTGTAAACATTTTGAATAAATGCTTCCAAAGTCAGCTTGAGCTCAAAGAATATTTATAGAGGTACAGGTACTAACATCGACGGAAAAGCGATCGGTATATGGTACTTGAGACGAAGGCTGCAAGTGCCATGAAAGGGGATGGCAAACTAAAAGAAAGCATACTGCACCAGGAGGCTCACGCCGTCGCATGTTTTCATTTAGGCTCCTGCGGAAGGGCACGGGTTACCGAGCAGTTAAACCAATCGGAAACCAAAGGTTTCGATGGGATCCCAAAAATCTAATTTTTGATCCAGACAACTGTGTCTTGTCTGTATAGATATCCGGTCTTCGCCAGACTCCTTGAAAATTTGTACTATTAAAATTTAGAAACAGATTAAGTAAATTGGTTAATTGTCTAAGGAAACCAGGTGGAGAGTTCTGTGGAAGGTTGTATTCAAAGTGAACAAATTATGGATTTCTGGAGTGGGCCGTTTTCTGGGTGAAAGATTTTGCGGTTCCCCAGACGGATGGTAAATTTTAAATATACACAGAATTCAGAATTGTAAATAATCACAGATTTGTACATATACACTTTGAACACGCACATTTTATCTTTCGTTATTTTACTTTTATATGCATGTCGTTCAGTCCGCATCATTCTTCTGGTTTTTAGTTACATGTCGTCTTATTGTTTGTTGGTTCCGCATCGTTTTGGTGTTGTTATTGTGGTGGAATTTTATGATTTAGCTTTGTTTTTGGGATCCCAAAACGTAAGTGGAGGGGATACCTATGACATCGCAAAAGTTGTCCGTCTGTCCGTCCGTCCGTCTGTAAGCACGATAACTCTCGAAGGGAATGAGGTATTTTGATGAACTTGGCGTGAGGATTCATTGGGTCGTCGGACCACTCGAGTTCGTAGATGGGCTTTCTAGCCCTACATTTAGGGGTGGGGAGGGGGTTTAAATTAAGGGGCAAACAAAACATTTTGAAACAGCTAATGTGATAGTCGATTATGGGGTAAGAAGACATGCTGAGCACGATGGTGATAACCATTTTGTTATCGGAAGAGTAGTTCGCCTGGAATCCGGCCAAAACCGGAAAGTTTTTTAAAAGTAAAAGTTTTATCTGAAGTTGATTAGATGTTTGATTTAGAGGTAGGAAAACATGCTGAAGACGATGGTGAAAACCATTTTCTCGACGGACAAGTAGTTCGCCCAGAATCCGGCCGAAACCGGAAAGTTTGTTAAAATTAAAAGTCTTATTTCGAGTTGATTAGATGTTAGATTTAGGGCAAGAAGACGTGCTGAACACTGATGTGAAAACAATTTTCTACCAGGACATGTAGTTCGCCCGGAATCCGGCGAAAACCGGAAAGTTGGTTAAAAGTAAAAGTTTAATTTGAAGTTGATTAAATGTGTGATTTATAGGTAAAAAGACATGCCGAACATGATGGTGAAAATCATTTTCTCGCCGTACAACTAGTTCGCCCGGAATCCGGCTAAACCCGGAAAATTTGTTAAAAGCAAAAGTTCGATTAGATGACAGATTAAGGGGTAAGAAGAGAGGCTGAGTCGGTATATGACAACGGTTTTTTACCCGGACATATAATTATTCGGGAATCCGGTTGTAACCGGATTTTTTTTTAAATCAAACTTTTATTCAAAGTTGATTAGATGTTCTTTATAGGGATAAGGAGATACACTGGTTTTGTTTCTGATTTTTTTTTTCTGCTGGACTAGTAGTTCGCTCGGAAATCGGCAGGAAGTCTCGGTCAGTATCGTCAAAATAGATATGGCTTATAGAGGTATATCTGAACTTGGTTTTCTCTGATGATTAGCCTGTCCAAGGCTGGATCTGGCGAAGACAAGACTCGATTGTCTGAATCAAGTATTAGATTTTTGGGATCCCATCGACACCTTTGGTCTTGTTATCGCTGAGGACGGTTTGCCGGAAGTGCAACCGAAATATCCAAAACTGTATTTATCCCTCTAACATCATGTTCGAGGGGTAACTAGGTGATCAAGAAAACCCCGAAAATCTTGTTTTTCTATTTATTTGAAATGAATGGTCAGCTTGGCTTCAAACCTTATATTAGAAATATTAAAGCAATCATTTATTTGTCCAATGTATAAACCATTCAGCTACCTTCAATCTGTTTTTTTTTTTGTCACCTTTGTTGGTTCCTTTTTAAGCCAGATAGATTATTGTGAAGGAAAGACTTCTCTGGAAATTTGAAATCTTGTCTGAGGTTGGATAACCCTGTACGAAGGTTTGTGTTTAAGTGAACACTTTGCTAGTGTTGTTTCTTTGTTGTATTTTACTTGCCAATTCTGGCAGAAAATAGTAAACCCATAATAATCATAATACCTTCTTTTAGGCTCTGAAGGGAGGGCACGAGGTCTCAATCAGGACTGAACGAAGAATGAAATTCGAAAAAATAAGAATCCGGGCTTACAATTTTGAACCTATAAGAAGAAGAAAACGGAAACTTATCGAGTGCGAGTCCTATCCCTTGTAATCTTTTTGTCCGAGCCTGCTTGCCGAAGTGACGCTTGTTACGGAAAATCGGGGTGTGGGGACTTACGGGTGATGAGGTCCTGGGTGGGCGAGCAATGAGCAGGTTAATGGCAAGGCCGGAGTAGCGGAATAGCTCTTCCGCCTGATGCTGACTGTGAACGCTAACGCCATTGACCTAAAACGAAACAAGCTTTACCTGCCACTTTTGGACAACAACACACGTGTCGGACAGGCCCCAAAAAAGGCAACTTTGAGGGAGCGTAAACGCAAAATCGTAAAGCGCTCTAATTCCTCATATTTCATCGTCGCTATAAAAAATCATGGAGAACAGGGCCCAAACCAGCGCACGACGTTATCCGCAGCTTCCTGGCCGAAGATTGAAAATTAAGTGTCTTTTTCTTTGTGTTTATGTGTTCTATTTATTTTTCTTTCACTTACTCCGATTTTTCAAAATGGCGGGTTATAAATAAATTACTTACTTACTAAAATCGTCACTTGAATGAATTACAGATTAGTTTGCCTCCCTTTGAGGCTTTCGTTATTTTCTTCCCTTAGAAACATTATGACAGATATCGTCCTTGGACAGCCAAAAGGTAGTTTTGATTTTTTTTTTTTTTTTTTTTTTTTAAATACGTTTCTTTTGGTATAACTTTCGTATCTGTATGATGCATATAAGCTGAGATTTGAGTATGGCCAAATCGTCGTATCCGTTTTTGCAATGGTCCTAAAAACACATTTTTTCATTCCCCTGAACAATTCTGAAAAGTGTAGATACGGCATCATGACTGTCCAATAACGATATACAGGACCACGAATCCGGCCCCGACACCATAGCCTCGTTTTTGTTGCATGCTGCAGGTCCACTTCTCGGCCGATTCCAGACTGATTCTTTCTACATCTGTTTTTGCACTGCAGCGCTTCCGAGGAAGACGGCAGCGCTTCTCGAGAATCACGGACTTGCTCCCCGACCAAGTCCGTGCTTCCCTGCAAGATGCTGCAGCGCTGCCGCTTCAACCAAGAAGAAAATGAATCCAAAAACACATATTATGCAAAAGCAAAGAAGTGCTGCAGCAGCGATGCGGCAGCGCTATTGCAACAAAAACGAGGCTCATATAATGGGAAACCTATGAGTGTAAGCTGAGTACAAGAGACAGTTGCCGGCGAATGCCCTTGTGACATGTCGTCGTAGAAAGCGTAGAAAACAAATCGACAAGTATGCAAAAATGGGGTTAAAGCGTTTAGACTTATGACAGAAAATTTAGCTTAGTTTATACAACAGTTTTAGTAACTGGTTTAGCAGTTCATCTGTGTGGTTATACATGTATTCAATGTTGCATGGCCTTTTGGCTGAATAAACAAACGTTGTTATTACTGTTCGCCAAAAACTACACCGTCCAACGTTAACTAGCCGTCACAAGCAACCCCAAGACATCAACAATTGTGAGCGCATAGGTATAATGCCTTCTGCGAGGTCTGTTTGTCTCCTTAACGTTTATGTAAGGCATGGCCGGGATCGATGCGCGGAAGGGCCGCTTCACCACTTGTGTGCACAAAGTCAGCGGAGCACGTTGCAACTGGCGAACTATGTCGCCAATAGAAGAACACGCGGTATTTCTTCTGTGTCCTTATGCACGGACGCCGGACAAGATAGCGTATCTAACGTCGGACGGGTGAGCTATCTCTACCGGCAGACTAAAAAGACTTTGTTCACTCGTACGTAGAGGTATGCTTGTGTGAACGTCTCCTAACAGTGGACCATCGCCGAAGAAAAATCTAGAACCCACCAGGCATTTTCCTATGAATACTTGTAATAGACCCTCACACTTTTGTCAGTTTTTGAACTGACACTTCAAGTGATACCTGGTTTGATTTTTATAATTTGAAAAGATTACCACGAGGAACGCACCTTCAATGGAGAAGATGGCGGCCCGAACCTGCAGATGCCCTCAAAAGAGGAAGGACCTTTTTAGTCAATTCAAAATCAAACAAAGTTAATTCAATTTCTACTTTAAGCTTGTGCCAGGATAATCCTGAAATAGTTGTCTGTTAGCTGATATCAAGTTTTTTTCCATTTTACTTTTTTATATGCAAGTAACAAAGCCAAGGTAGTGGAACAGTAAAAAAGGGTTCAAATAAGCATACCTCTACTGTACGCGGGCCGGATTGCTGCCTGGTTTCCTATCCGCAATCCTCACTTTTGATCAACTCAGACGGAAAAGTTGAGATTGTCAACTACTCTTTGCAGGTCCTAGTGATCTAGTGCGGAATCAGCTCGGGAAAACAGGGCAGGGAACCAATCCGTACTTCCACATTCCAGCCAAATCATGGGCCAAATGTCGCACAGAAACCTGTTGCATCTGTATTTACCTCATACTTCTTCCTCTAGCGCTTGGGGCTAGACTATCTATCTGCCCCTTTCCCGGTTATTCGAGTTTATCTCTTTGCTGCAGACAAGTAAAAAAGAAAGGTCAAGAGAGGAAAGCCTATCATACTGGCAGGTGATGAGCAAAATAAATCAATGAGCAGAAAAGGATGATCCGTCAGATATGAAAGCGAAGAGCCTGAGATAAGGAAAATGGATACGGAAATGGATGAACAGACTTGGCGACAGGAAATTCTTTCGTTTTTATTTTTCCCATTATGTCAGGAGATCGACTAGAAGCCGTCGGATTCGGGCATCAAACTGACCCGTCCCACGGAGAAGGTTGACCCCAAAAAAGGGTCTGTGGAATCGTAGAGGCATTAGTCGAAACACGAAGGTTAGAGTTTACGAAGTAATGGTCAAATCCACCCTTCTTTAAAGGACACCTGAACAATGAAACCATACTTGAACACACCATGGAGAATGCATTTACAGACATGGACACGGAGAGCATTCTTCTCCTGAGCGTGACGTTTTCAAAATAGGGATGATTGTTTCCGGAGGTTTGCTCATGCAGACTCCAAGACAAAAAGCGCAATTCATTCAAATCTTGTACAGCGCTGGCCGGATCGTATTGAAATTTCTTCTAGATATACGTTTGGGCTTCTCTGGTTAAAAAATATTTCAGACGAAGGGTTGATTGGAGACATTTGTTCATTTCTAAAATTGCTCGGTACTGAAATAAGGACAGATGCAAAATGGAGCAAAACTCATAGCTTGGAAACGGTATTTCGTATTTGGATTGGGTTTTCTGCAGGCACTGTTAACGGACGTCATACAGATAGGGATGATACTTGGTACTCTTCATTCAGGTGTCCTTTAAGGGTCAGAAACATGGCCAATAAAAGCTGCCGAGGCCCAGTCTCTGTAATGTGTTCGACCATGGATGCTTCCAAAAAATTTTGGGAGTGACAGTCAGATGATTTTGTTTTCATGCAGCGGCCACTGCATGATCAGTGTCCCCATTCGATTTCGATTCCATGCAGAGGCCGCTGCATGATTACGACCTTTGTCCAATTTCGTTTTCATGCAGCGGCCACTGCATGATCAGCGACTGTCAGTAACAACGAAATAAGGAGACAGTCCTCCCCAAAATACGATGCAGCCTCATTCGCGAAGAAACGCCGATTGTCCTGGTTCGGCCACGTGAGCAGAAGAGAAGATTCCACCTTGGTCCGTCAGCTGCTGTCGTCAGGGAGAGCTGCACAGCTTGCGTCCTGACACAAGTACAAGTAAGTAAGATCAGCTTGGTGCACTATGATATATTTTGGGTTGATATTGACATGAAGGTCCTATGGGACTGCAGACAGTAGGCTAACGCACGTATTACAGGATTTATTACGAATATTTTGACGCTATACCGTAGTTAATACTCATGCTCTCATTTTATTTTTAACTTCATTCCTTCAAGGTTGTCCAACTAGGGTGTATTTTCATGATGTAAGAACAAGAGCTACGAGCTCATATGGCACTTGTTACAAGTAGGTGGTACAAGAAAGTAGAAGAGAACTTCACAAAACACCCCGCCATAAAAACAAGACCAAAGGTTTCGATGGGATCCTAAAAATTCAATATCTGATCCAGACAACTGAGTCTTGTCTTAGCCAGATCCAGTCTTCGCCAGACTCCTTGAATATTTTTACAATTAAAATTCAGAAACAGATTAAGGCCAAATAGCTAGTCATCTGAGAAAATCAAGTTCAGATATGGATTCAACATGTGTGTTTACCCCTATAAGTCATATCTGTTTTGACGAAAACTTCCTGCCACTTCTGCCAATTTCCTGGTTTCGGCCGAACTCCAGAACTACTTGTCCGGCGAAAAAATAAAGCTCAAGAACGAACTCAGGGTATCTTCTTTCCCCAATAATGAACATCTAATCAACTTCAAATAGAAATTTAACTTATAACAAATTTTCCGACTCCAGCCGGATTTCGGTCGAACTAAATTTCCAGGTAAATATGATTGTCAAACACGGATTCACCATCTCTTGTTACCCTTAAATCGGTTGTCTAATCAACTAGAAAAAAATTTAAGCTTCTAACAATTTTCCGGTTTTGGCCGGATTCGGGGGAAACTACATGTCCAGGTAGAAATTTTTTTCACATAAGTGTTCAGCATGTCTTCTTGCCCTAAATCGAACATCTATTCAACTCCAAATAAAACTTTTAATTTTAACAAACTTTCCGGTTTGGGCCGGATTCCGGGCGAACTACTTGTCCGTCGAGAAAAAGGTTTTAACCATGGTCCTCAGCATGTCTTCCTACCCATATATCGAACATTTAATCAACTTCAAATAAAACTTTTACTTTTAACAAACTTTCCGGTTTTGGCCGGATTCCGGGCGAACTACTTGTCCGATGAAAAAATGGTTTTCCCCATCGTGTTCAGTATGTCTTCTTACCCCATAATCGACTATCAAATTAGCTGTTTCAAAATATTTTGTTTGACCCTTAATTTGAACCCCCTCCCCCACCCCTAAATGTAGGGCTACAAAACCCATCTACGAACTTGACTGGTCCGACGACCCAACGAATCCTCACACCAAGTTTCATCAAAATATCTCATTCCCTTCGAGAGTTATCGTGCTTACAGACGGACAGACGGACGGACAGACGGACAACTTTTGCGATGTCATAGGTATCCCTCCACTTACGTTTTGGGATCCCAAAAATGCGGTTCGAGCCTAGAATTTGGATGTTTAGTACTCAAATTTGAAAATTTCCGAAATCACCTCCAAGCCATCGCCAACCTTGCAAGTTTCAAACCAATAAAGGAATCCACTCGCTATGTCCCTAGACTTGCCCAACATGCGGGATCGCCAGAATTAACCCCCCCCCCCCCAAGTCCCTCACAGTGTCAGATCTGGTCCGGTTATGTCAACGATGTATCTAGGACTTGCGCTTGTTCTTCCCACCAGGTTTCATCCCGATCCCTCCACTCTAAGCGTTTACCAAGATTTCCGGTTCCCCCCTCCGGCTCCCGCCAAAGTTACCGGATCCGATCCGCATTTGAACTGGGTCGTCTGAGACTCGGCGTCTTTCCAAATATCAAGTTTCATTAAGATCCGATCACCCGTTGGACAGTTACTCCAGATTCCCTCTTCCTCGACTCCTCCCCGGACCTGACATGGTCGAACTTCTGAGACGATAGCTTTTTCCACTTGCCAAGTTTCATTCAAATCCAATCACCCGTTCAAAAACTGCCCATGTCACTAGATTGCGCATTATCAATCCCTCCACTCCTCCCAGGATGGTCGGATCGAGGAATCAACTATTCTCAACTCAATCTATTCGGGTCCCTGACATGCCTACCAAGTTTCATCGTCCTAGCACATCAGGAAGTACCGAAATCGCGCGCTTACTAGAAATGCGGACAACCCACCCAACTCCCCCACAGCAACCGAATCCCGTCCTATTATATCAATGACGTATCTAGAACTTGTGCTCGTTCTTCCCCCAAGTTTCATCCCGATCCCTCCACTCTAAGCGTTTCTAGAGATTTCCGGTTCCCCCCTCCAACTCCTCCCAATGTCACCAGATCCGGACCGGATTTAAACTGGGATGTCTGAGGCAAGAGGCCTTTCTAAATATCAAGTTTCATTTAAATCCGTAAACCCGTTCAATAGCTGAGCTTGCCACTAGATTCCAGATTCCAGATTCCCAATCCCTATACTCCCCCAAGATGGTCGGACCTGGGAAATAGATATCGGGTACCTGACAAGCCTGCCAAGTTTCATCGTCCTAGCACATCAGGAAGTACGGAACTCGTGGGATCAACAGAAAACTCGGATTCCCCCCCCCCCCCAGCTCCCCCACAGTCACCGGATCCGTTCCGGCTATGTCATTCACGTATGTAGGACTTGTGTTTGTTCTTCCCACCAAGTTCATCACGATCTCTCTATTCTAAGCGTTTCCCAAGATTCCCCCCCCCCTCGAACTCCCCCAATGTCACCGGATCCGGTCCGGGCTTAAACTGGGGTGTCTGATACGAGGTCCTTCTATACGTCAAGTTTCACTGAGATCCGACCCCCCGTTCGTAAGTAAAAATACCATAATTTGTCCGGATTCCCCTCCCTCGAATCCCCCTCCCCCAGATGGTCGTTTCGGGGAAACGAGTATTCTCAAGTCAATCTGTTCGGGTCCCTGACATGCCTTCCAATTTTCATCGTTCTAGCACATCAGGAAGCACCGAACTCGCGGGATCACTAGAAACTCGCCCCCCACCCCAACACCCCCAAAGTGAGCGGATCCGGTCCGGTTATGTCAATCATGTATCTAAGACTTGTGCTTGCTCTTTCCACCAAGTTTCATCCCGATCTCTCCAGTCTGAGCGTTTTTCAAGATTTCCGGTTTCCCCCTCCAACTCCCTCCAACGTAACCGGTCTGGATTTAAAATGGGACGTCTGAGACACGAGGTCCTTCCGTATATCAAGTTTCGTTAAGATCCAATAACCCGTTCGTCAGTTAAAAATACCTAATTTTTCCCATTTTTTCGGATTCCCGCTCCCTCAACTCCCCCCAGATGGTCGGATCGGGGAAGCGACTATTTCTAATTTAATCTGGTCCGGTATATACCTGCCATGTTTCATCGTCCTAGCTAATCTGGAAGTGCTCAAACTAGCAAAACCGGGACAGACAGACCGACCGACCGACAGACCGACTGACGGACAGAAACTGCGATCGCTATATGGCACTTGGCCGAAGGGCAAGTGCCATAAAAAGCGGAGTCGCAGGTTTGATAGTGCTTCCCACATTTAAGAGTTTGAACACTTCTTAATCTTCTATTTTTCACCCCTAATTTTACAACTTGATCTCTTTTAAACCAGAGCTATTAGGTTAGTAACAGGTAGATTGCCGTGTGCCCGCAGGGTAGTAGATTGCCTACACAGCAAGTACCAATCATCTGCTTCAAATAATTTTAATCGCTCTAGGACAAAAATTTAATACGTGATTCATATTGCAAACACGATCAGGGAATCCCGGACGGATCTTTTTAAATTTCATCATAAAGTTGGAAAGCCTCAACTTTTCCATACGGAACTGATGACGGCACCAAAAATCCTGTCAGGAATTACGGTCCGCGACCGCCGACTCTGATCATCTGTCCGCGGCATTAGGTCTAGACATCCGGGGCTCATTGAACTCTTTATTCATTATTTCTTTTTTTCTCGCCATTTTCCCAGGATGTTTGGGATCCCAAAACGTAAGAGGAGGGATATCTTGACATCGCAAAAGCTGTCCTTCTGCCTGTCCCTCTGTGAGCACGACAACTCTCGAAGGGAATGAGATATTTTGATGAAAATTGGTGAGGGTTCTTTGGGTTAAGGGTAAGATCGAATTTATAGATGGGCTCTGTATCCCTAAATGTATGGGGTAGGGGAGGGGTTTCAAATTAAGGGGCAAACAAAATATTTATAAACAGCTAGTGTGATAGTCGATTATGGAGTGAGAAGACATGCTGAACACGATGATAAAACCATTTTCTCGCCGGACAAGTAATTCGTCCGGAATCCGGCGAAAACCGGAAAGTTTGATAAAAGCAGAAACTGTATTTGAAGTTGATTAGATGTTCGATTTAGGGATAAGAAGACATGCTGAACACTTATGAGAAAATCATTTTCTACCCGCACAAATAGTTCGCCCGGAATCCAGACAAAACCGGAAAATCTGTTAAAAGCAAAAGTTTTACTTTAAAAGTTGATTAGATGACAGATTTAGGGGTATAGAGAGACGCTGAATCCGTATATGACAATTATGCTTTACCCAGTTATGTAGTTCGTCCCGAACCAGCTGAAACTGGAAAATGTGTTATAAGTTAAGGTTTTATTTGAAGTTGATTATATGTTCTTTAAAGGAATAAGGAGATACGCTGAATTCGTTTCTGAACTTTCTTTTTTTGCTCTTTTGCTCCGTAGTTCGCTCGGAATTCGGCGGAAACCGGAAATTTGGAAGAAGTAAAGCAGGAAGTATCTATCAGTATTGTCACAATAGATATGGCTTATAGAGGTATATCTGAACTTGGTTGTCTCAGATGACTGGTTATTTGCTAAATCAATCTGTTTCTAAATTTCAATAGTAAAAATGTTCAAGGATTCTGGCGAAGACTGGATCTGGCGAAGATAAGACCCAATTGTCTGGATCAATTAACAAATGTTTTGGGTCCCATCGAAACCTTTGGTCTTGTTTTAGGTAGCCGGTATCCGTTTTGTGGCTGGGTCTACTGGGGCTAGCTTTACAGAATCGACAAACCAAGCGTCTGGGCGAGTTGAGAATTTGATCGCAGGACCCTTACGCAAGCAGCAAATCCAAGGCTCTAGCACGCCGGCCACTCGGGTCAGAACTCCAGTGTCTTTGGGTAAACGGGAGTGGCAATAACTTTTCTACAAAGGTTTCCCAAGGGACAAAAATTATGTCTCAGGGAAAGGACTGAAGGATCCCCGGGAAAGTCCTCACTTCTCATTAGTACAACTGAAACCTAGGCAAGATCGGAGAAGATATCCCTGCTAAATCAAAGCTCCAACGTAGGCTCACGGCCAGATGGTCGTCTGTCCTAATTAATTTTGATTACACTTGATCAGTCAAGTACGGGACAATAAATAGTGGGCTGTATTGGATACTAACCGCGTAATAGCTAAGAAAAGACTAAGGCTGGGTGCCTATTTAAACATTTTCACGGGAAGGTGGGCACAAATGACGTGCCGACAAAGGAAGAAACCGAATATGTAAAGATGGTGGGCTTTCACTCCGCTGAATTTTTTTATTTGTGGGCCTCTTGAAAATCAGGAAGATACCCGAGTTTTTTTGTGATTGCAAAACGTAGACGTAATTCGGCTTGTCAGTCCTGGATCAGGACAGTATCGCTAGGGAGGAATGTGGTTATTGCAAAACACTGAAACTGCCAGCGATACACTCCTCTGTGTGTTGTTTTTTCATCTTCTGCTTCGATATTTTAGAAGGTCTAATGAATTTGACCTAACATACCTTGTGATTATTCTCAGACTGTAATCACTGGCTTTCTTATTGTTGAAGTAATATAACTCTGGCATTGGTCACAGTTCCGAATTAACCACAACTGTGTCGAATTAACCCTGATAGTTGTAATACCCATCATTGTGTGTAAGACTGACTATTTTTTTCTACTGACATGTCCAGTGTACTTTTCGTGTTTGGAAATATGGTGGATGAATCCCGGTATTTTAATAAGATCCACAACCTCCATAAAAGCTTCAAGAACAGCGACAATAAATGAAACAAAAAAGCAGTTGAAGGATCGGCAGAAGCGCCATCTGGAGGTTGCGGGGAGCTCCTCCGACGACAACGGAAATTCTGAGATTGATGACCGTATGCACATTTTCACCGTCACAGTCAGTTATAGGCTTTGATTTCTCTGGGCTCCAGTCCTTCTTCAACTTCTCCCCAGCACCCACTCAACCCCTAGATACCGCCAGTTTTATCTCCTGTAGAGTTACAATTGCTCCAGTCCGCTACTGCCGTGCTAAATTAGAAATCCAGGTGCCTACGCCTGTGACTTTATCTCAGAGAACCGTCTCCCCCCTAGCCCTGGCTCAACCCTTATCATAGGCTGGCAGAAAACGGGCGCCCCAAGCCTTTAGCGATGGGTTCTTTTTATCGGCGCGCGTAAATCAGCGGCTCTCTCTCTCGAGTGGATGCAATGAGCATGTCGTGTCTCTGCTGATAAAGGGCGGAATGTTCAGGGTTCGTGACTCTAGGCGGGTGGACTGCAAGTAGCAAACTTTGTAGCCGGACGCCGTTTTTCAGCAAACATCGCTATTTCATAATTTATGGCCGTTGCCCTTCGGCCAAGTGCCATATAGCGATCGCAATTTCTGTCCGTTCTTCGGTCGGTCTGTCCAGGTTTTGCTAGTTCGGGCACTTCGACATAAGCTAGGACCAGGGGCGTCACTATGGGCGGGGGGGGGGGGGGGAGGGGGGTCTCAGAATCTGCAATGCAAACTTTGACAGTATCCAACCTAGGTAGTATGACTGAGATGACCAATTAAATCCATGGAACCAATATTGGAATCGCGAAAGCCTGGCGAAAGCTATGCTCCTCCGATTCACATTTTCGGCTGATCTGAAAGGTAATTTACAGTGAACAAACCTGTAAAAGCTGGTCCGCCACTCTTAACTGTCCACTGCCGGCAGCCAAACTATTTGGAATGATGTCACGGATGTAAACATTTTCCTCGGCTTCTTCAGATGTTTCCTGCGTTTCTCTAACGTAATACAAGGTGAGCCCGAAGGGATCTTCTGGCGCTTCTCTCTTCAATAACACTTCCTAGAAAAAAATAATCCTATGAACCAAGTAACATAAACGGCATACAAACCGGTAGTCCGTCTCTCCTCCCCAGTAAGCCGACATCGGGTCTTCTTGTGGGCTTTCGGAGGTGGAAACCTCCTCGAATTTGGAATCCCAGCGGCGCGTCTGGTCTTGTTTTCCGCGTCTAGTGACTAACATCGATTGTGCCGACAGATTCTACTACGCGAATGGCCGTCGCAAACTGGATAATCTAACAAGACACCTCGGCTATGTGGCTTTCGTCAACCGCCCTTGGCCGTCAGCTTTCAGGATGCTCGATTTCTGGAAACTTAAAAACCCGGACGGTCGAAACTTCTGCAGCTCGTGAGATACCCCCCACCCCCCTACCCCTGTTTTTGAACGATATCGCGGTCTGGATCCCGGACTATTTCGCATGCGAACATCTGAAATCCGTATCACTTCGGGGAAACCTGCGTCAAAGTTTCGGAGCGAAGGATGAAATTCGCATACGAGTGCAAAAATCGGACTGTGTGTGGACGAGCTTTGAAGCTCGGAGGATTCTCCTAGGTTGTGCCAAGAAAGACGCAGAATTCCCAAAGTTTATATCCATAGCCTTCGGTATAGCATTATAGCTGTTAGGTACAGCGCTTATTTTCCTTCCTTCTCGTTCTGAGCAGAAAACATGAAACCGAATGAAACCTACCCGCAATATTAGCACTAGCATAAAATCATGAAGCCGAAAGAAACCGCTTTGAGTATTTGTCATGGCTGCTGAGTACACTTCTTCCGAAGGCAGTGAAATAACCGGGATACACATTCCACCCCTTTCTGTGGAACAAAATGCTTATCATCGGATGACTTCTATAGTCGACAGCTTTTACTTCCATTCTCATTTCCACCCCACAGTTTCACAAACAGATGCAAGACTTTAAAAGGGAAGTTTTCTCTCACGTCTGACAAACGAGCCTCTTGACTCGATAGATACTAAAAAAAATGCCCCACTTTTTGCTCGGCTTTGATGCAAATTAGGCGTAACAAGAGACAGCCGCTTTGTTTACTCCCAAGGCTCAAGAAATACTGCGGAGTCGACCGACCGATGAAACAACCAGTTAGTGAGGTCCTTTAAGCTGAAAGCAACAAAACAGTTCAAAAGGCGCAGTGCGAAGACTTGCGAGGGAACTGTTCCAGATGTAATTTTTTGTCCAACGGACAGGTAACAAGTCACAACTCTTGGTCTTGACAATATATCTAAGGAGATGCGACAACTGAAAGGCTTGGTCCTTAGGGGCTTTAAGCGGGGACGTGGTTTGACGTCAATGCTCGACAGCAAAACACAACCAGTAGCCAGATTGGCAGCAAAACAATAACTTGAAGTAGTCCTCGACTTGAGAGGTGTTTTGTCTCGAGCCTGTCCTTTTTGTTTCTTTCCAAATCATTTTCAGCCAGTACAATGTTGTGGATAACCTCAACTGTCATAGGAAGCATGGCAGCCCACTGAGAAACCGAAGGTAACTGACCCCGCCCCCCCCCCCCCCGCTCAGACAGCCACCTCGCTTTTGTCTTACACACCAGAATAATATAATGAATTCCGGACAAGGCCAAAGGCGTCGAAGGTAAACGGCATTTTTCACAATCTTCGGCAGGAGGACATTGACAACAAAAATCTCAAGGAGTTGACGTCTAAAGACTGTCCACTGACCGAGAATTTTCAAACAGAGTTTATGTCTTGTCGTTCATATCGGGTCAGTTTACCAAGTGTGTGCTTTGTGTTCAACCTTCCTAGGATTGCAATATATTCTCTTCGACAAATTTAGAGCAACTCTTAGCCTTGAAACTAATTCGTTTTTCTTTTTTTCAAAGACAAAAACGTACGTACTTTGTCGGATCAGCTGAAATTTTTCAACGTACGCGAAGAATGCAACGTTTCGTGCTGCTTGCCGCACGATTTGTGTCGTACTTGGGCATAACGCAGAACTTTGCGCGCACAGCAGTGTGACCCAGGAACCAGCTTAAGCAATTCCCGGAAGAACTGTGCCCTATTGCTGCGCTACAAGCTACCGGGAAAAAGCATTCGCTCATTTACCGAATACGATCGCCGAATATTGCTCGACGCTCCGAATGAAAGGCTTATCATTATCTCCTATTCCTCACAAAACACGAACAAAATATACATCGTTCACAGCTGAGCCCGGACTATTCAGACAAGGATGTCAGGAGGCGCAAACACGTTAGAGATCCGGTAGACAAATTAGATATCACTGTCGGATTCTATATTCGGTTGCACAGCTTCGTTTGGGAACACAAGATGGACCCACCACCGCGCTTGCATAACGCGTAACCACTTTGCTCGCATTGACTGTGCAATGGCACGTGATTGATCGAACATGTGCAAGCATATCCGAATTTCAAAATACACGCGCCTAGTGACAGCCGGGGCCAGGTTATGCATTGTACAAAACGATGCAGTAACCTTAGATCCATCAAACTGTAATGAATCTATTGAGTCGATAAAATGGAGGGAGAGACATTGAAACCACCCCCGTTGCTATTTGGCTGTGATGGATGATGTTTATTTTGAAATGAAGTGAACCGGGGAATTAATGAACATGACGAACTGTTTTAACGAACAATATGGCCGATGGTTAGTTCCCACATCGATGAGCATATCGGTGTTCTGTTCGTAAGACAATCACTTAGGGATATTCCAGTATGTAGGGTACTGTAGAGACTAAAAATGAATCTTTTTGTAAGAATGGAGCCGAACCTTTGTTGCACTGAACAAGCCGATGGAATCGCCGGGACCGTTTAAAAGGAACTCATTACATTTCCCACGATCACCCACGCTCCACTTGCAAGTTCAAACCAGGACTCGGTACGATCTAGTGACGTGATTCGGAAGTACATGATTGACCGCTGTCAGAATTGCTCCCAGCCGAAAAAAAAGAAAGAAAAATGAATGTATTTAGCTTTCAAGAAAACGGCTACAGTTAAGCAATGACTTCTTTTAAACTCGTACCCATTATGTAACAAAATTTACCAAGATTTTGCTAGAAGTCAGTGGGTCTGGGGAAAGGCTTAAACCAGCCAAAACCGTCGACAATTTATTAAAGCCGAGCTCTGCTTTCCAGCATTCATATAGCTTTGAATATTGGAACATAAACAGTAAATAGTGTGAGGTGTAATTTAATCTTTTGATACCATTTCTGCTTAAAAACAGGCATTTCTCAAGAAGGTGTGTCAATCAAGCTTAAAGCACACCTCGTACTATATACTGTTTATAGTCCGATGTTAAGAACTATCTGAATACTATAAGACTAAGCTTTGCTTTCAACAAATTATCTATGAATTTGGCTGTTTGAAGCCTTTCCCCGACCCATTGACTTCTAGCACAAACTCGCAAGATTCAGATGACTGGTTTTACGCAGGAGTAGCATGATACGCGAACACTCGTCGGTAGAGTAATGCGCATGGAAACTCATGAATCATGAAAAGTGCAAAGATTAGTGTGGTGTCGTTAGCGGATTTAGAATGTAAGACATAAGATTTGGGTCTCCAGGTTACAGAATTAATGACTGCAATACTCTATATGACTAAGTCCAAAACACGCCAGTGATTCTCAGGAAGAAGGAGCAAACGTGTCCGTAACGACACAAACTCAATGACTCAAATCCCGAGTCAGCGCAGCTGTGACACCGTTTCTTCCGTTCTTCCGCAGGTACCCGGAGATTCTGTATCGGAAGGGAGAGATAGTCATCAAGTGTATTCCGAAGTAGGCTGCACCAGGGACCCATACATTTCCTATAATGACTCGCCATTCAGGGGGCTTGTCATTTCCTACGCTTCTATGATGCTATGTTGCCCGAGCCTCACCTAGTTTCCAAAAATTCTGCTTGGGTCGAATCGGCGTTCTTGCTCAGATGGACAAAATTGCCAGCATGCCACCAGGTACCTAAGCTAAGACAAAAGGTGCAGGATACTCTTCCATTACAGATAAATATTCCTAGTTCAGCATAACAGCTGCGAAAAAATGTGTCTATCTGGATAGTCGGGTATTTTATTCCCGTGGGTATTTCTCGAACTATCTGACGCTCGGTCAAGAGCGCATCAGAAATCTCTTATTGACAAGCCCCTGAATGGCGAGTCATCACAGGAAATTTATGGGTCCCTGGTTCCACTGTCATTATAGGTACAACGGGTCCTTTAATGCTATATGACTCATTGAATGAAGAACAAGCCGGTGGAGGGTTGCGTTATAGGGTTCATTTGGATATTTGCATTATTGGTTTGGTATTTGTGAATAATACTGGCTGGAGTTAGAATTTTGCACAATGAAAAGGTACGATTGTATTGTAATGGTTTCTTCGACATTTGCACAGAGAAGAGGCTTCACGTTCACGCACTGCAAATTTATGTACAGCTCCCAGAACCTGTCCGTAACCACAAACTGGTGACAAAAAGTTCACGACACCATCAGTACCTACATCTAATCGGAGTTCTTCAAACCTTCTCGACCCTTACTAACATTCTCCCCTGCCGGCCTACCTGACAGTGCGAACACACGATGAGGATTTCCCGGACGGATTTCGTGCACTTTCATCATCAAGTTGACAAATTTTAACTTTTCATATGGAAGTGATGACGGTGCCGCAAATCCGGGCAGGAATTCCCGCCCGGAAGCTCCCGATCATCGTCGTGTGTTCGCACTATGACACGCTAACCCAGTTCATTGAGGACGAAATTCAAGAGGCCTGTTCGTGTTGTAACAGAAATTTGTTGAGACTGTATTAAGAAATGTATCAAAATCAGAACGTAATTTATTAGTAAATTAATTAAGGGAACAAATTCAATTAGAATTATGTAGATTTAAATTAGACGGATGAGATGGATTCGGTAGTTATACAGAATCACGAATTAATGTTATTCCGTTTAGTGTTGACTTCATCTATATTTTGTTACTCCTTATAAGTGGGTTATAAAAAAAATCATCAATATCATTATTTGCTTACTTCTCAACAACTCAAAACAATATGATCTACTATACCACCTACTCATAAAAAAAAATCACGGTGCACCTAGGTTGTCGTTTATCAAAAGAGAGCCGAAGAAAAAAGCGATCTCAAGATTCAAAATTCGACGCATGGATTTAGCTATTCAACTGATAAAATGAAATTGCGACGCGGTCTGTTGCTAGATTAGAGGCCGACAGTGACATGGGGGAGACAGATATGTAATCCTAGAGAAAACACTCTTGACATGCTGAAATCATTTTGCTTTTGCTCTAGATGCGACACTGCTATGTTGACAAACTGGGAAAAAAATTTCAGGTTGAAAATTAAACACATAAGGAGAATTGATAAATGAGAACACGATTTAAAACAGAGCAAATACGATACGGCAATCCTAGCAGTGTTGCCAGATGCTTGACACAAGATCTCGCAGCAAGAGATCTTTTTTTTTGACGAAATCGGATGGACCCTCCACTCCCCCCCCCCATGTTGTCCACCAGTCGGTAAAAAAAAAATCAGTTGGCGAGTTCAGCACAGCAATTCTTCTTGAAAATAGTAGATATCATAATGTTAAAAAGAAGAGACATTTCTGAAATTTTAATTTTATGTAAGTTATTAGTTACTAATGAGTTACGACTTGTTTGTAAAAGCAGTCAATTTCTTATCTTCACAACAATCGTTTATTTGAAAACAACTGGTAAAAAAAAATATTCTTTGAGCCCAAGCTGACTTTAAAACATTTATTCCTTTGATTACAGGTTTGTTTCCTCCCCCGAAGTTGAACCAGAGGATTGACAGCCTGACGAGGACCCTTGCCAAGAAGGGCCGAAATATCGCTGATGAAGAATCGCAGATGACGTATCCGTTGTAAACATGGTTTGAATTAACTGGTAAAAATAACCAAGCAGTCGACAACCCCCCCCCCCCTTCTCCCCATACATTTTGAATAGTAATAGTAATGCAAGAGAAAAGTTAATCAGCTTTTGTGAGAAAAACAAGAGCTGCAAGTTCATATGACACTTGTCAGAACAGTTAGCATGTGTGTCAGTTTGTGCCCCTACAGCCCCCCCCCCCCCCCAGTGATCAGACCCACTCCAGACTTGAAACTGGATTTTGAGACACTTGCTCTTGACACTTGTGAAATTTCATGCACTTCCGATCACCCGTTCCTAAGTTATGAATGTCACCAGATTCCGGATTCCCCATCCCTCTTCTCCCCACGATCGTCGGATCGGGGAAGGGACTATTTTCAAGTCAATATGTTGGAGTCCCTAATAGGTCTGCCAATTTTCATGGTCTTAGCACAGCTGGAAGCAACCTAGCTCGAGTCATAGGAACTCCGGAAAACCCAGTCCAACTTCCCCCACCGTGACACGATCCGGTCCTGTTTTATCAGGAGTGTATCTAGGTTTTACGCTTGGTGTTCGATCCAAGTACAACTCCGATCCCTCAACTTTAAGGGATTCATGAGATTTCCGGTGCCCTCTCCAGCCCCCCCCCCCTCCAGTGATCAGATCCGGTCCAGACTTGAAACTGAACATCCGAGAAACTTGTTCTTAATACTTACCAAGTTTCATACACGTTCGATCACCCGTTCCAAAGTTGTGAATGTCACTAGATTCCGGAGTGCAGATCCCTCTACTCCCCCCACGATGATCGGATCGTCTAAGGGACTATTTTCAAGTCAGTACGGTAGAATCCCTAAAATGCCTGCCAAGTTTCATGGTCCTAGCACATCTGGAAGCACCCTAACTCGAGATCACCGAAATTCCACTCAACCCCCGTCTCCCCCCCCCCCACACTGAGACGATACAGTCCTGTTTTGTCAGTAATGTATCTAGGGTTTAAGCTTGTTCTTCCAACCTAGTTCCATCCCGATCCCTCGAATCTGAGCCTTTCAGAAGATTTATTCAAACAATGTTTACAACGGATACATCAGCTATGATTTTTCATCAGCGATATTTCGGCCCTTCTTGGCAAGGGTCCTCGTCAGGCTGACGAGGACCCTTGCCAAGAAGGGCCGAAATATCGCTGATGAAAAATCATAGCTGACGTATCCGTTGTAAACATTGTTTGAATAAATGTTTCAAAGTCAGCTTGGGCTCAAAGAATATTTATCTTTCAGAAGATTTCCGGTGCCCCTTTCCAGCCCCCCCCCCCCCACTTATCGTACCCGGTCCGGATTTGAAAAGGAACATCTAAGGCACTTGTTCTTGACGCTTGTCAAGTTTCATGCATGTCTGATTACCACTTCCAAAACTATGCATGTTACTAATTTCCAGATTCCCCATCCCTCCGCTCCCCCTACGATGGTCGGATCGGGGAAACGACCATTCTCAGAGCAGTCTGTTCGGGTCTCTGATATGACTACCAAATTTCATCTTCCTAGTACCGAACTCACGGGATCACCGACCCCCCCCCCCCCCCAGCTCCCCCATAGTGCCCGAATCCGGTCCGGTTATGTCAATGATGTATCTAGGACTTGTGCATGTTCTTCCCACCAAGTTTCGTCCCGATCCCTCCACTGTAACCGTTACTGTGCATGTTACTAATTTCCAGATTCCCCATCCCTCCGCTCCCCCTACGATGGTCGGATCAGGGAAACGACCATTCTCAGAGCAGTCTGTTCGGGTCTCTGATATGACTACCAAATTTCATCTTCCTAGTACCGAACTCACGGGATCACCGACCCCCCCCCCCCAGCTCCCCCATAGTGCCCGAATCCGGTCCGGTTATGTCAATGATGTATCTAGGACTTGTGCATGTTCTTCCCACCAAGTTTCGTCCCGATCCCTCCACTGTAACCGTTACCCAAGATTTCCGGTTCCCCCCTACAGCTCCCCCCCCCCAAAGTCACCGAATCCGGTCCAAATTTTAAGTGGGTCGTCTGAGGCACGAGATCTTTCCAAATATCAAAGTTCATTAAGATCCGATCACCCGTTCAAAAGCTATGATTACCTCTAGATTCTGGATTCCCCCTACATCCACTTCCCCCGCGATGCTCGGATCGGAAAAGTGACTATTTCCAACTCAGTCATTTGGGGTCCCTGATATGCCTGCCAAGTTTCATCCTCCTAGCTTATGTGGAAGAGCCCGAACTAGCAAAACCCGGACCGACCGACAGACCGACGGACGGACAGAAATGATAAAGGATAATGAGAAAAAAACGATTTTTTCCTCAAAACGATTTAAAAAACATTTTTTCTAGAAAAAAAAATCTAAGAGAACACGTTCCACATATGCATAAACCTGACAAGCACAACTGCTTACCAGCCAATACACTCTAGGATCCAAAAATATCGTAGCACTCATAGCGGTTCGGCTTGCCGTTGCTCCCTGGCTTTGAAGACATAGAGCAGTAGAGAGGGTTAAAACCAGCAAGCATCAAATATCAGTGTTCTCAGATGAAATTTTTGGCATTTCAGTGACGGTTTTGAGTCCCCAGCAACCCTCGAGATCTGGAATCTGGCTGTAAAATCAGTCTGCGGTCCTTACAAATCCTAAGCTGGTTTTAAATTTTTAAGCTATGTGGAGCAAAATGTGCCCATTTTGCGCCGAATTTAGGGAAATACGCAAATTTGGCGCACTGCGCACACTTTGGAAAATTCAAAGCGAAACCGCCTCTAAAAAGCGCACAAATGGCAAAAGTGAGCAAAAATCTGGCAACACTGATATCCTCGAGGATCAATGGGTTTGAGCCGTTGTTCCCCGACTGAGTTTCCCCAGTTCAATTGAAATACCATCATTACGTTCGACCTATTTATCAGTTTACGGCTTGAAAGTTTCTCAAATTGTATGCCAAATGATCTCACAGAAAGAACGTATTTATTATTATTATAGTTTATTTGCATCCTTCAAAACTGAAGATATAAATACATCGGTCATTTCGCAAATAATTCAAAAAATACTAAGCAACTGACCGAGACAATATTAATAGATCTTCAGGTAAATTTAGAAGTGCTACAAGACAATTAAAACATAAGTGACTAGAGCTCGCACAACTCTCCGACACGGGGTATTTACACACGACTCGCACAGTCTTGACCCAACCCCCCCAACCTCCTTCAGCAGAGACCCCCTACCTCTGTGGCACAACGATCTTGCCGATTTCCTGAAGCCAAGAGGCAGGAGGTAATCTGGACCCGGAAAGCGGGGACGACGGGACCAGGCCCTTTGACCTCTAGCTTATGGAACAATCGTCGAAAACTAATTGACTGACGGAAAAGAGGTTTTGACCCTGTAGCCTGAAAACACGTAGGACGACCACACACGAATTGCTGTTTTTGACAGTGGAATTCGAAACTAGAGGGCAAGGAAAAATCCGTAATGACAACGGTCTGCTCATGTTATCTCTATGAAGAAAGTCCTCGACGGATAAACCAAAGGCGTACTCTCGCCGTTCCCCTCGGTTCCCCGCGGACTCCACTTGAGGAGTCCCCGCGATTTTGTTTGTCCCGGGGACTCACTCCCCGTATTCTCGCAGTCCCCACGGACGGGGAATGCTCTGATTATCATCACCATCATCAAAAAGGACTCCCTTTCAGATTCGGAGGGGAATCAATTTTTGCTGGTGGTGGTGCAATGTAAAATTAATTAAAAATAATAAGAATAAACAAAACCAAAAATAAAGTGGCTCCAGACTAATTTCAAGCATTCCCCGTATTCTCGCTGTTTCTGTCCGCGGAGTCCGCGTGGAGTGACTCCCTCTATTCTCGCCGTTCCCTTTGATTCCCAGAGGAGTCCTCGGGGAACGGCGAGAATACGCCTCAGATCAAGAATTGGACATCGATATCGGAAAGGCCCCAGTAGGCTAGGGCTTAGGCTAAAACCTGCGTCCCTGGTTTACAGCTGAGGTGCTTGGTATGTTAACAGATCCAGGGGTGTAATATTCTGTCAAAAGACTCAGATGCAAAAGAATATCTACAGAACTCTAAGGACAGCAACGGAAACGTCAATGACTTGCCTCCAACAATGCATCACGACCGACGCTAAAGAAACAAGTTGCTGGACGCTTCAGCTGCTAATCGTCCATACGAAAAGCGTTCCAATGAAGAAAGTTCATCCCGACTAAAAAAGCATCTCCACGAAACAAAACCAAAGGTTTCGGTGGGATCACATGGGGGAATCTTTACTGGACATCTTCATCCATACAATCGTGCTTGTAGGTCATGAAACCTTCAGGTCATGAAATAGGGTTATTTATGGCTAACACTCAAAATGCCCACGATCACAATGACAATGACTCAAAATGCCCACAACTCAAATGCCCACGGTTAAAAATGCCCACGGTTCAGAATGTCCACGATCGGATTATCTAAGGTGTTCAGTAGGTAGTTATCTTGAATTAGGACTGAGTGAGCAAAGGGAGGTGACCAAAGGGAGGAAGGAGTAGATCGAGTATCAGAATGACGATGATCTTTTGTTGAACTGTTATAATTTCAATTACAATACAATACTGGTAGAATAAGTGTATTGCCTCGTGGTAAGATGCCGCGAACAAAATATTTTGTTTACAGCTAATGAAATAGTCGATTTAGGGGTAAGAACATACAATGAACACGAATGGGAAAATAATTTTCTCGCCGGACAAGTGGTTCGTCCGGAATCCGGCCAAAACCGGAAATTTTTTTAAAAGTAAAAGTTCTATTTGAATTTGATCAGATGTTCAATTTAGGGGTAAGAAGACATGCTTAAAACAAATATGAAATTCATTTTCTCGCCGGACATGTAGTTCGCTCGGAATCAGGCAAAAGCCGGAAAATTTGTTTAAAGTGTTTTATCTGAAGCTGATTAGATGTGGTCAGTAAACCTATAAAAAAACGACGATTTTTTTAAGTTTCGAAGGTGATTTCAACCCCCACTATAGGCCTTGGTCGGTTTCTAAATTTTAGAAGTAAAAATATTGAATTGTCTGGATAAAAGTTGAATTTTTGGGCTCCCATCGAAACCTTTGGTCTTGTTCTTTAAGAGCTTTAACTTCCTGGTCTTTTTGGATCATTCTTCAGGAAACAATAAAGTAATTCCTTTCAAAAACGTTTCCGTGGTTAATCCTATTCCTATCCCTTTTAATCTCGCAGTCCGTAGTCCCAGGATGATTTTGGCTTCCCCTGTGGACAGTTTCAGCCGTCGGCATCTTGAACCAATAAGATATTAGCCTCCCTGTGACCATTATGAACTGTCGGTATTTCGAAACTGCCGGCGTTTTGCGCCGCCGGCATTTCGAACGATTTCGATTTCGGGTGTTCCACCTGAATTGTGGGCATTCTGATCGTGGGCATTTGAACCGTGGGCATTTTGAACCGTGGGCATTCTGAGCGGGGGCATTGTGAGAGTGGGCAAAAAGATCGTGGTGATTTTGAGAGCCACCCTTATTTATCCCTGATCAACCTTTTAACCAGATCTGTTGGGTAATTGTAGGCTATCCTGTCATTAATTTCCGACCCAGCAAGGGTTAGGACCGAAACGACAGTGCTATTTGAAGCATCGAACATTCTGATTCAATATGACATTTACCTCGAAATCATCTAATTTTTTAAGAAACTCTCGGCTTAGATTAGATTCCGGTCGTACCATTCACCCATGAGGAAAGCAAAGCACACGATATGAATCACTCGTCTTATTATCCCTATACCGAAACGAAATAATTGACAAAATATGACTAGAACCAACTAATCTCACGTTTCTCGATCGATTCCGGCAGAATTACCGACTTGTTAGGAAAAAGTGGCTGGAAGATCGACTTCCTAGGTCGTCTTACCTCTAGATCGTTCCCCAAACACCCGATTAAGTCACAACACGAGGCCTACTGAATATCTGGTTTTCCATCCTTAGCAACGACCAACCGGGAAACACACACTAGATCTTTTGACTTTACCCATCCTTCGACGACTAGATATTTTACAACTCAAAAGAAATAGAAAACCGTGATATTCGGTTTTTTTTATTGATCAGCTAATTATCCCTCTAGGATGATGTGCGAGGGATAAATATAAATTCGGATATTTCGGTTGCACTTCCGGCAAACCGTCCTCAGCGAAAAACAAACAACTAAATCATAAAATCAAACAACAGAAAAGTGATGCGGAACCAACAAAACATATAACAGATATGTAACTTAAAACCAGAAAGAACGATGCTGATTGAAACGATAAACAAATTCAAATAAAAAGTTCTGTGAAATTAGTGTGAGTTCTGTGAAATTATTTGTAGAGTGATGGTTAAGCGAAGGATTATATAATGGCTGGGTGAAAGCTTCTGCGCTTTCCCAGGGAATTGGTAAATTGTAAATAGACACAGAATTCAGAATTGTAAAATAATCACAGATTTGTACATATACACTTTTAACACGCACATTTTAATATTCGTTATTTTATTTGAATTTGTTTGTCGTTTCAATCAGCATCGTGTGTATTAATAAAAATAAGTATCATCGTTCTTTCTGGTTTTAAGTTACATATCGTTGTATGTTTTGTTGGTTGGCGAAAAATAAACAACTAAATCATAAAATCCAACACAATACCAACAGCAAAGTGATGCGGAACCAACCAAAACATACAACGATATGTAACTTAAAACCTGAAAGAACGATGCTGACTGAGACAACAAACAAATTCAAAATAAAAAGTTCTGTGAAATTAAGTGTGAGTTCTGTGAAATTATTTGTACAGTGATGGTTAAAGCGAAGGGTTATATAATGGCTGGGTGCTTCGGCGCTTTCCCAGGGAATTGGTAAATTGTAAATAGACACAGCATTCAGAATTGTAAAATATGTAAATATGTAATATGTAAAATATGTAAAATAGTGTATATGTATACATATACACTTTTAACACGCACATTTTAACATTCATTAATTTATTTGAACTTGTTTGTCGTTTCAATCAGCATCGTTCTTTCTGGTTTTAAGTTACATATCCTTGTATGTTTTGTTGGTTCCGCATCACTTTTCTGTTGGTATTGTGTTAGATTTTATGATTTGTTTGTTTTTCGCCGAAGACGGTTTGTCGGAAGTGCAACCTAAATATCCGAATTTTTATTTATCCCTCGCACATCATCCTAGAGGGATAATTAGCTGATCAATAAAAAAAAACCGAAAATCACGGTTTTCTATTTCTTTCGTAATGAATGGTCAGCTTGGCTTCAAACCTTATATTTACAACTCAAAAAGACTCAAACAAGTCTCAATAAGTCTGTAGTTTTCGAATAACAAATTTAAGCTTGGTCTTCGAAGTCACCCTTAAAGGACCTGTCTTACCTATAATATTGATGCAACATACTTTCATTATCAGTCCATATATTTCTAAACCCGGAGACCCCAATTTCGTACGGTACATTCTAACCCCTCTAACAAAACCACGCTCATTTTCTCACACTTGGTTCTCACACTATTTCAATCAGATAAACCGGTTGTAAATTGTTTCCCTGTTTTCGCTACAAGTCAACGGGTCTCGGAAAAGGCTTAAAACAGCCAAAACCGTGGGTTACTTGTTGAAAGCACAGCGTATTAAAGTATTCAAATATTTTAAAATACTGTAAGCTGAAGAGTAAATATGCGAGGGGTCCTTTAAGTTTTCGACAGAACGAAACAAATAGCGGACGGAGAACTTGCTCGTCAGCTTCGCTGGAAAGAATGGGTGGTCTACTTCTTGGGCCAGTGAACGACGCTTTCGGAGGAGATGGAGGCTGGCTTTAGAGTCTCGTCTAGAGTTCGTCCTTTAAAGCACAATGGACACTTCTAATGCTTTATTTTGTACTAAATGCTTCACAAACAAACATTTCCGACTTCCTTTAGAAGGCGCTACGAAAATCGGCCGTTTTCTTGTTATCCCTTGTCTTTACCTCTCTAGCATTTCAGCGATCCAAATCTTAGGAGCTGGGATATCGTGGCAGGAAATTCAAAAACTCCCAGCAGTAAAGCAGTAAAAGGATATATTTGAGATGTCACCAATAAGTCAAGCCGCAGATGCAGTTTACCTGATTGTTCTACTGCGTCATCAGAAGTTCCATGTTTTAAGTGCCTATTAAAAGTTTTTCTTTGTGGAATAGTCTTGTGAAGCTTGATTAACGTGCTTTATAAAATGTACCAGAATATGCAATAAGCTTATAAAAAATAACATAGCTACTAAAATTATTCAAAAACAAATAGCCTATCCAAATCTGAATTAGACAAGCTGATTTATGCATAAAATAAAGATCTACTAAGTGTTATAAGAAACATCACTTTTATCTTTGTCCAAGCTAGTAAACTGAGCATGTACTGGCCCACAAAATTACGCTTTGAAATATCACAGAGAGGAAACTGTTGAAAAGGCTGCTGAGCTAGGGGGTAAGCATTGTTCCTAGGTTGTTACAGAGTGGGATTGGGGTAGTCTGATGTGCCCACTGAACTTTAAAAGGAAAGAAAGTTTGATGGAAACGATTTAAGTTGTTCTTTTCAGCGTACTACTGATAGGAGATTGGAACACATCCATTGCCTTACGTAGATGTCACCTGACAAAGACTGTCATGGAAAGCGAGGATCATTTCGGCTACTACCACTTTTGTGCAGTGAGTCGTGTTCTTACCGCTGCAAAAGATACTTTTCGAAACACTGATAACCTAGCTACAGTAATCTCGAGCATTCGGTGGCCCCTTGATACCACACAGGATAGGCAGGTCCAACCTTGTCGGAGCTCGTGAAGGGGAGAAGACACATGTCCCATAAGCAGCAACAAACGAGAAACCCTTTCTAATCAAAAGGGATCATGTTAACATGCCAATAAACACCTTCCAAGTCTGAACTTGTTTGCCTGACAAAGACGCCGAATCGTCGGTATCTCCAATATATCCAACTGGTGGACCTTACCGCTTGGAAATGCCCGTATCAAGATGTTGGCGTTATAAAACAGTTTCACAGCATACATACGCTAGGCCTATTTCAAAGACCGTTATAATTGCAAAGATTTGGAGAAGTATCCCAATGGAACCGTTGTGAAGGAAGGCCAGGCTTTCGGAAGCGATCAAAGTTGACTGGCCAGGTAGTTAAGACTTTAAAACAATCCCACAGCATAATTAAGTTAGGCCTATTTAGTGAGGCGTTGTAATATCAGAGACTTGGGGGAATATCCTAGAGGAACGGTTATGAATGAAAGCAAGGCCTTTGGAAGGGACAAAGTACGACTCCGTAACTTTTGTACTACAAATGCCAGCATGAAAGGGGGAAATCACGGTAGGATCGGAAAGTAATTTCTCATTCAGAACACGGAGTCGCGGATTTGTAGGCAGCTGGCACAGCACTTCCGAAAAGAGAGGGCAAAGTAAAAAAAAAATACTACTTTAAACTCATGTAATCCCTCTCCTCCCTCCCCCTTCCAGCCTGCTTCACTGGCTGACTAGCACTATCAGGCTTTCGCATCTGGTAACTTATATTAGTGATCGAACTGACGATTAAGCTCACATTTCGGCAAATATTTGAGAATCGCAACTGCACACATCAGCAAACATATAAGTTTCTCCCAACCCACCTCGCACGTGGACTGTCCGTCGTCACCGTCATCTCGGTTTCACTTCTGGATGGACCAGTTGGCCCCCACCGTGAAAACACGGACACTTGACACCGGACGGAACGAGGAGCTTCAAATTGCAAGAACTGGTGTATATGATAGCTACATGCTCGTTGGTACAGAAATAACAAAATATAGAACTGAAACGCAGTACACTGGAATTAGCACTGTTAGCAGGCGTCTACGTTGCCTTCTTAGCACGATTGCAATAGATAGTTTGTTTAAGGGGGAACGCAGTACCACTCGGGGAAAAAAGGAAATACCTGGGTAACAACAGGGTACGTGATGGTCCATACTTTTGCCCTGTGTGTGGTGAAATTGATAAGAGTCTGTTACATTTTATGTGCGAATGTGGTGAGTTGGGGGGATTCAGGGAGGAAATGTTCGGGGGGAGGGCTTTAGGGGAGGAAGGGTTAGTAGATCTGATTGGAGATAAGTGTTTCATAGTAATGAGAAATTTGGCAGTGTTCGTCCGGTTGGCAGCGAAGCATCGGGAGGATCTAATGTAAGTTTTATTACGCTATATCTAGGATTTTCATTTTTCTTTTTGTTGTTTTGTTTTATTGTACGTGATTTTTTTGTGGTAGTTGCTATGGCCAGATGGCTTTTTGCAATAAATATCACATCATATCATATAATATTCCTTCAGCACAAGCTGACTGCGGATCATCGTTGACAATGCAAAACGGATACGTCAGCTACATTTTTGTATATTTCGGCCCTTCGTGGCAAAATATAGCTCTAATAAAATGTAGCTGACGTATCCGTTTTGAATTGTCAAATATGAATCATGCAGCTGGTCTCATCTGCTAGCCAAACTTCAGTTTTGTTTTCCACCTACGACAGTAGATAGTGGCTGCATCCAAATAACTCACTCCCAAAACTTTCAATTTGGTCAGACTGAACTTGGAAAGCATGAACTGATTCTATCTTCAAAGTAAACGATTCCTCTGCTAGAACGTTGTAGCCCCTAACATTCCAAGCCATATGTAAGAACAGTGGGGAATAACTCAATTAGAGGGGCATCTGCGGCCGATGACAAAAACGACCCTTTCGAAGAGCGATTATTTGATATTTCTCGGCTAATCACTTTTGCAGCTGTTCAATAAACTTCCTAGACTCACTTGAAAGACGGAAATTACTTTAACTTCAAGTCAAGAAGCGATGCACAGTGGTTCTGGTACAAGACATTGATGGCGTCGTGATCGCCTCGCAATGTCGTCTGCTAACTTTTCGCACAAAGCCTTTGTTGGGCAGCAGACAAGAACGGAGTAGCCGCAGACCACTGTGTCCAGACAAAATTAGACGATATCCTTACTGCCTCCCTAAATGGCCAACCTCTTCTGACGACTTTCGGAGGTCCTAATAGACCTGTCTTATCTATAATACTAACGCAACCTACTTCCATAATCACTCCATATACTATCGATCTACTATCGTTACAAAATAACAAGAATCTGTTATTTCTTCAAAACTGTATGTTATATGGGTACCTGCCTATAGTACGAATACCCACTAGGGTAACCCCAACGACCGCGACTCTGATTGATAATATATTTGTATCTCACCAGAATATTGTTAGAAGGTCAGTAGAAGTGCTATTATTTCAAACATCTGATCATTTTGCTACTTTCACTGATGTATTGATGGGTAAAAGTAAGATAAATTCAGAACCCAAATACAGGCTTAATCGTCGAGATGAGTCAGAAAAAAATATTGCAGACCTGGTATTAAGTTTAAAATGTATTCAGTGGGATGAATTTTTTCAAGCCCACGTTGATCCAGATTCAGCGTATTCAGCGTTTATTGATTTAATTACTAGCAGTTATAATTGCCATTGTCCTGTGATGAAAGAGCCACAGCGTAAGCATTTGCCCAGAAAACCATGGATGACACAGGGACTTCTCGTTTCTGTTAACAACCGCAAAACTCTTTATAGACATTACATAAATGATCCGACAGAAGAGAATTTTCACCGGTTTAAAGAATATAGAAACAAGTTAAACCAGCTAAAAAGAAATGCAAAGGAAACATATTTTCAAAATAGTTTTAAAAATGCGAACGGGAACCCCAGGAAAACTTGGCAGATAATTAATTCGGTCATTGATCCAAATAAATCAGAAAAAAAACTTCATATAAAAGAACTGATTAGTGAAAAAAATTCAGTAAAATCGCCGGAAGAAATTTCGAGTCTTCTCGGTTCATTTTTTGTAAATATGGGACAAAAAATAAAAGATAAACTGGCGAATGCAAAATCAAAAAGAACACTAATTACAAAGGTAACATCTCAAAAACTAAAGAAACAACAGACAATGGCGGAAATGCAGAAATTCCCATCTGTTACATGTGATGAAGTAAAAAAATGCATTTGTGAAATTAAAGGAACAAGGTCAACGGGCCTAGATGGACTTTCTTTGCAACTAATAAAAAAAATACAACCAGCAATCATTGAGCCTCTTGCAGTTCTTATAAACAGAAGCCTTGATGAAGGTATTTTCCCTACTAAACTAAAGGAATCCAAATTAATCCCACTTTTTAAAGGAGGAGACCCAACAGTAATTGACAATTATCGACCAATCAGCTTACTTCCAATTTTTTCGAAAATATACGAAAAACTTGCTGCAAAAAGACTGTATGAATATTTTGAAGCTAATAAAATTCTTTCTGATAAACAATATGGATTTCGGAAAAACAGATCAACTGAACTCGCAATTACGGATCTTATAATGAATATAAAAGCAGCGCAAGATGATGGTTTATATTCCCTCGCGATCTTTCTGGATTTAACAAAAGCTTTTGACTGTGTTGATTTTGACATCCTTCTTGGAACGTTAGAAGGATATGGGATAAAGTTGACGGTTCTTGAAAGGATTCGGTCATATTTAACAAACAGACGTTGTAAAATACTTGCTAATGGCATCACATCAGATTCATTCGATATAACTTGTGGGGTGCCCCAGGGATCGGTCCTTGGACCATTACTTTTTTTAATTTATGTGAATGAACTTTCGGCTGATATCCCCTTTGCATATATAATAAGTTTTGCGGATGATACTGTATTATTTCTCACGCATAAAAACCGTGAGCAACTAATTACAAACGCTGAAGTTTGCCTTCGGGCAACAACTGAATTCCTTGAAGAACGGTTGCTTTCCCTTAATACAAAAAAGACGAAGTATATCATTTTTAAACATGGAAATGACCGAGTCTACGATAGTAAGATAAATACGGCCGACCACGAAGAAATTGAACGAGTAGACCACATTAAATATTTAGGCATAATAATTGATGAAAAGCTGGATTGGGCAATCCACATTAAATTTCTTTGTATGAAGCTGTCAAGAGCTGTTGGTGTTCTCCATAGACTGAAATTTATTTTCCCCCATAAAATTTTACTGATCCTATATTTCAGTCTATTCCATTCTTATCTTTTATATGGAACAAGCATTTGGGCTTCAAATTATAAGTCAGAATGGAAGCAAGTCCAAATTCTTCAGAATAAAGCTATACGTGCTATTTGCAAGCTTGAGCCTCGTCAGAGTGTGAAGCCGTTATTAATAAAACTTAAAATATTAAATGTGGCTCGACTTCGGGAACAAAAAATTGCCGAAACTTTATACAAAGTAAGCACAAATACCGCACCTGAGTCGTTTATGTCGGTTTTTCGACGGAATGATGAAATTCACCAACATGATACTCGACATGCATCGGAACTAGTTACAGAAATGAGACGTCTCACGTCATCTGGTTTTTCAATCAAATTTACCGGTCCAAAAATATGGAATTATCTTCCAAATGCTTTGAAAAATGCTAATAGTATACCAGAATTCAAAAATAAGATTAAAAGTTTCTTATTGGAAAATATTGATTTAGATCCGAACTTTTTCTACCGATAGTTGTTTTGTATATTTTGTTTGATTGATATACGTCTGTTTTCTCTACTTTTCCCTTCTTCTTCTTTTCTTTTTTCTTTTCTTTTCCTTGTATTTCTTTTCTTGAAAAATGAATGAATACTGTCACCCGTTACGGGCAGTGCTCTCTTAGGGTGTAGTTAGTTCACAGTGTATTATTTAATTTTGTTAATAAAGAAACTGAAACTGAAAAAAAATATATTTCTAAACCCAGGGACCCCAATTTCGTACAGTACTTTCTCCCCTCTGACAAACCACGCTGATTTTCTCACTTGCCGCTATTTTGCTACCTTCGATGTGTGTCCCGCTGTCGACGGTTGTTTGCGAGAAGTTTTTCCATCAGAACAAGACCAAGGGTGTCGATGGGATCCCAAAAATCTAATATTTGATCCAGACAATTGGGTCTTGTTTTTGCCAGATCCAGTCTTAGCCAGGCTAATCATCAGAGAAAACCAAGTTCAGATATACCTCTATAAGCCATTTCTATTATGACGATACTGACCGAAACTTCCTGCTATACTTCTGCCAATTTTCCGGTTTTGCCCGAATTCCGAGCGAACTACTAGTCCAGCAAAAAACGAAAGTTCAGAAACGAATCCAGCGTATCGTAAAAAATCCGATTACAACCCGATTCCGAACTAATTATATGTCCGGGTAACAAATGATTGACATATACAGACTCAGCCTCTCTTCTTACCCCTAAGTCTATCATCTAACCAACTTCAGATAAACGTTTGTTTTTAACAAATTTTCCGGTTTTGGCCGGAATTCGGGCGAACTAGTTGTCCAGTGAGAAAATGGTTTTCACAATCGTGTTCAGCATTTCTTCCTACCCTGAAATCGAACATTTAATCAACTTCAAATGAAACTTTTACTTTAATCCAACTTTCCGATTTTTGCCGGATTCCGGACGAACTACTTGTCCGGCGAGAAAATAGTTTTCACATAAGTGTTCACCATAACTTCTCATCCCTAACTCGAACATTTAATCAACTTCAAATGATTTTTTTTATTTTTAACCAGCTTTCCAGGTTTTGACGGATTCCGGGCGAACTAGTAGTCCGGCGAGAAAATGGTTTTCATCACGTGTTCAGATTGTCTTGCTACCCCTAAATCGAGCATTACTCAACTTCAAATGAGACTTTTACTTTTAACCAATTTTCCGTTTTTTTTGCCGGACTCCGGACGAACCACTTGTCCTGCGAAAAAATGCTGGTATTTTTAACCAACTTTCCGGGTTTTGCCGTTTTCCGGACGAACTACTTGTCCGGCGAGAAAATATTTTTCACCATCGTGCTCAGTATGTCTTCTTACCACATAATCGACTATCACACTGTTTAAAAATATTTTGTTAGTCCCTTAATTTGAACCCCCACCCCTAAATGTAGGGCTACAGAGCCCATCTACGAACTTGACCTTACCCTTGACCGGAAGAATCCTTACACCAAGTTTCATCAAAATATCTCATTCCCTTCGAGAGTTATCGTGCTAACAGACGGACAACTTTTGCGATGTCATAGGTATCCCTCCACTTACGTTTTGGGATCTCAAAAACCGGTTATGTACATTGTTTCCCTGATTTAGCTACAAGTCAACGGGTCTCGGAAAAGGCTTAAAACGGTCAAAACCGTGGGTTATTTGTTGAAAGCACCGCATAGCTTTAAAGTATTCAAATATTTTAAAATACTGTAAGTTGAAGAGTAAATAGTGCGAGGGGTCCTTTAACCTTATCAGACATTAATTGTAGGTGCCAGGATTTGCACTGTCGACTTCGGTGGCGCTTGTCGTTACTTTCTTCGGAAACACAGGCGAAGTGCCAATGTCGAGGTAGACGAAATCAGAAGTTAGGACACTTGGTCAATGGATGTTCCAGGCAACACTGCCACTGAGACTTGGACATTTGAATAACCACCAGTGTCGCAGCAGGCCCGTGTCTAGGAATTTTTTTTTTTTGGGGGGGGGGGGGGGTTGCCAACGGGTCGGACAAAAACGTACAAAAAAGACATAGATCAGAGGGGAAATCCTATAAAAATTATTATTTTTGCATGTTTCGGGGGGGGGGGGGAGGGGGTTGAACGGCCTTGAGTGTCGGTCAATACTGAGTGGTCAGACGTGATCAGGCATCAATTGGCAGTATCAGAGCTAGAGCCTTTTGATTTTCGCTTATCACCAAGGACAGCCACTATAACTATAACCCAGCTTGTTCAAACTTCGTCCAATGTTTGTTATACACAAAAATAACAGCTCACGAGAGTTGGCGACCATACAAAATGACGACTAAAATCGAAACAGCGAGCAGAGCACCACTACGACCAACTGGAAGCATGGGTATAAGCACGAACAAATAATCGGATAGAGCCTCCGTCTCCCTATCTCTGTAATATAACCATCCGGAGCCGAATATTTATCTGTGGCCCGCCCGATGCAAACGAGCCGAGGTTAGGAGCTACGCGGCACATCACATTTCATTACCTCTATAAATGGCTATATCGCTGTGAAGCCGCCTAAAAGAAACTTTCAAGATCAAAGCCGATCGGTCCTCTGGACGCGCTCCAGAGCGGGTTAGCGTGCCTCACACTTATTGCTCTGCGATGAGCAACGGCGAAGACGAAAGTAGACGGGTATCAACTCAAAGCTAGAGCAACTAAGAGAAAGTACCTCTAGCTCCATTCAGTTTGGTCGGGACATCCATAGTCGCTCCATGGGACCAAAGACGGAGGTTCTATTTGATTATTCATTCTTGGTATAAGTTGGTCTTCTGTTTAGTTCCAATTTGACGTTGTGACGTGACGGTGTTAGGTGAGCGAAAGGACCCACCGAAATATACTCAAAAATAATATCATTTTTGCTTTGCTACGTAGCCTACAAAATACAAATCTAAGGGCCGGTTCTCACGCTAACAAGGCGGCAAGTTGTTCCAACAAAGTCCCTATCTTTAATTCAATCTGAAATTTCTAAGAAAATGTTGATATTGTTTCCTATAAGTCTGACACGCCGAAAGAGGGCCGACCCGACTGCCGAAGCGACGAAAAATGACAGCACAATGGAGATTACAAAAACAGAAGAAATTCATCCGAATATTTAAAAGGACGTGAGTTGACAGCGACATGAAGACAGGATTCCTATTTCTTGTTCCTTTCCATTCTGCACAAATCCGAGATAAACGAATCATCGTCCGAGGTCCTATTTCTGTATTCTCTTTCACGGCACAGAAGAAGAGGGTTGTAGGAGGCTTGATTTCGGAAAAACTTTCTTGTTCCCTTCTTCTTGTATTTTTTCATTTCTCTGTTGAGATATAGAGACTGTGGGAGGTCAGTGTGGATTCTGAGAATGAAGCGTTAAGAAAATATTTATTCAATTCATGTTTGGACAGACTCGTTTACTTGGTTACTTTTTTCAGTATTCACCGGCCAAGTAACGGCAAGAATAAACAGCCTAACGGCCACGGAGCTTTGTAGGGGCTGTTATATATTTTGTATTTTTTTTTGCATTTAGTTAAATGAAATACGAACCTTCCCGTTTTACAAATAAAATTGAGGTAAACACAAGTTTCTACTTCTTTAATCGGACTTAAAGTAAATAATTATTTGAAAAATCAAGCTCAGTCTCCGTATTAGCTTGGATTAACGGAGAGTTAGCGTTGGTGGTGGTAAACACCCTCTTCGCATCTAAAAATTTAGATCTGGAACTACGTGAACCAGCTACCTGCGCTACCTGCACTAATGAGTTGGCGGAAAACATCCGGTGGCGGTGGATCCACCAAAATATTTGACCCTTTCATCTGACCCAACTAATCCTATTGATGATGCAAAATTTACTGGGTGTCGGTATACATGCGGTGGCGGAGGGACACCCACTTCTCCTAATCGACTATTTTTGTTAGATGTTACAAAATTGTTTGTTTCGCTCAATAAATAAATCTCCCTACCCCACCCCTAAAGATAGGGCTACAGCGCCAACCTACTTGACCTGTACTTTGATACAAAGAATCCTCGCACTTAGTTTTAACAAATCTTCGAGAATTAGCCTGGTAACAGACGGACAGACGGACAAGCTTTACGAAGTCGGAGGCATCTGTCATTAACGTTCTGGGATCCCAAAACAAGTCACAATAGGAAATCGCATGAAAAACAAAGCTTGTTCTAGGCACAACATAAACTTTTCCAGGAGAAGAATGGAAAAGTGCTCGAGGAAATTCCAAATAAAATTACAACCAAGGTCCTCTCAATCCTCTTACGGCAACTACGGGAAATGGGAAATAATCCGGAGGAACGAAAATGCAGTGACAGGAATTTTCAAAACAAAAGATAAGCTTCCTCGGAAGAAGAATATTAAATTATTGATTAATTGCTGTTTCAGGAGGACAGAACAAACGGACAAAATGTGAGAGAAATTCCGACGGAAAAAGTCAATCTCTGTGAAAACTGCTAATTAAATTACTGAAATTACAAGAGTGTATTTTATTACTTTAGAAGTTCGATGGATAGTGTTGGGTGAATGTATGAAAGAGGAGGAAGGAGGAAAAGAGAGAGGAGCCCATCGGGTTTCGAAACCCTGATGGTTTTCGCTGATGATAAACCAGCGCGCACTGATGCTATCAACGGTGACTTTTAAGATCACTGAATCTGCAAAGTATCGCTATACAGTTCTCATTTCTGGGCATCACAATACCCCAGAGGTCTGCTAAAATCGCGGTCTGCTAGAATCGTCGTTGCCAGGAGTTCCATCGCCAGTTCAGTCTCTCACTAGAGGATAGGTTATACGAAGCTTATAACCCACCTTATCTATATATCAAACAAAACACACACATACACTAAAAAGGTTTCCAAACTCGAGCTATTAAGTTACTCCTCGCCAGCAATAACACAGACTAGCTGTGATACGCCACGGCCCTCCTTCGCCTTTCTTCGTTTTCGTTTTTCTTTCTTCCTGGCTTTATTTACTGCCATAGCATTTAGCGTTGCTAACCCTAAAGTCCGCAAAGGCTACTGGATTGTGTTTCTGTAGTTTATCTAGCTATATGCCTAGCTACCTTTATTTTTTTCATCCTATTCTTTATTGTTGTTTCTTATTTAGCTTTCGATATTGTCGCCCTTTTTTCAACAAAGTTAAACTTTCATGAGAATACCTTATCGACTTCTTTCCTTAAGATGCTAGCGACGTCAGGGACCCATCCTTTTATACGGGCAAGGGCCTGATTTAGTATCGTCACTCACAATTTACCTTAGCACCAGTTTTGCAATGTTCTTCAGTCCAGCCGGGTTATACTTTTACGGGCTAATCTAATCTGACGCTGACCGTGCGTGTCTTACTCACAGACGAAATGGTGCCAGTTCGTACGTTTTCTTGGAGGGGCAACCTATCAAGACTTATTGAGATGGAAGATTTATTTTACTAGAGCTTTCTTTTTTCTCCTTTTTGGGATCCGAAAACGTAAGTGGAGGGATACCCATGACATCGCAAAAGTTGTCCGTCTGTCCGTCCGTCCGTCTGTCAGCACGATAACTCTCAAAGGGAATGATATATTTTGATGAAACTTGGTGTGAGGACTCTTCAAGTCAAGGGAAAGGTCGAGTTCGTAGATGAGCCCGATAGCTGCAAATTTACGGGAGGGATTTGAGATTAAGGGACGAAACAAATATTTTTTAAAAGCTAATGAGATAGTTGATTAAGGGGTAAGATGAGAGGCTGAAGACGAAGAAAACCATTTTCTCGACAGACAAGTACTTCGCCCGGAATCCGGCTAAAACCGGAAAGTTTGTTAAAAGTAAAAGTTATATCTGAAGTTGATTAGATATCCGATTTAGGGGTAAGGAGACATGCTGGATCAGAATATGAAAATGATTTTCTCGTCGGATAAGTAGATCGGCCGGAATCCGGCGAAGACCGGAAAGTTTGTTGAAAATAAAAGATTAATCTGAAGTTGATTAGAGGTTCGATATTAGGATAGTGAAACATGCTGAATCCGAATATGAAAATTATTTTGTCGCCGGACAAGAAGATCACCCGGAATCTGGCCGTAACCGAAAAATCTGTTAAAAGTAAAAGTTTTATATGAATTTCATTAGGCGTCCAATTTACGGGTAAGAAGGCCTGCTGAATTCGTGTATGACAATCATTCTATACCTGGACACATTCCACCAAGAATCCTGCTGAAATCGTTAAAAGTTGAAGTTTTATGTGAAGTTGATTATGGAGATATGGATGGTATGGAGATACGCTGAATCTGTTTTTGAACTTCAACTTTTTGCAAGACAAGTAGTTCGCCCGGAATCAGGCTGAAACCGGAAACTTGGCAGAAGTAATGCAGGACTTTCGTTAAAGTAGACATGACGCAGGCTATAGGGGTAAACTCCCATGCGGAATCCATATTTGAACTTCGTCTTCTCCGATGATTACCACTGGACCGCTACAAGACCTGATTGTCTGTAAATATTAAATTTTTGGGATCCCATCGAAACCTTTGGTCTTGTTTTTCAAGTGCATACCAAACCTTTTGATGTTCGAGAGCATGTGACCGGGCAGGCTACGATGCTCCAACGTTATCCAATTCTTGTTATTTTTCTCTTTTAACAGCACATATTCTATGGCGCTTAGATCATGCACTTTGTTAAGCGCCATCTGCTGACAGGCCGAACTTATAGGCGGCGAAGTGAAATACGGGCCCCTATTATCATTATTAATTTTTCTACCCATCATAATGTACAAGTACACAAAAAATGGAGTAGGAAAAACAAGGAAAAAAGAAAACAGTACACACCACTGCATATCTACAGCAAATTATCTTCAACTATTTCAGTAATATATTTGTCGGGTCGAGATCTTGCCTATATCGCAGTAAACGCTCCTGCACAGCAACTACAATCTGGGCTACTCCATACTTCCTCGATACACTACTATTACTATATTATCCTTAAACTTCAAGTCTCGTACCTGGTATTCCATGCTTTCATCATAAACATCATACATTTCGTCGTCCAGAATTGTCTCAATCAGATCTTGGTCGTCTCCGGGGGTTCCCAGTTCCCCCGGCCAGAAGCGGTCGTCAATGCCAAAAGAGGGGGAGAGAAAAGCCTCAAAGCCATGTACGTCGGTCTGGACTGCTACTGAGCTCGTCCGGCTTTTTATGCCGTCTGAAATGGAAGTGATTTATGTTTATCAAGGGCCCATATTTTGTTTGTAATCACTCTGATCATCGTGAGTCTCAGATTTCCGGGATTGATCTGACTAGTTCAAGTGAGTTTATGTATGGAATCAAGGGCCCATGAGCCATTCATGGCCCATATCTGTTGTACAGAAACGAAACACAAAGGCTACAGAAACGACGAGGGGTTGCCGGATATCAGCCGTTAAGAGCCTAGACTTTCAGAAAACGAATAAATATTAAATAAACTACATACTATTCAGACATTTTAAGGCAAGATAAACAAGCGTACAGCACAAGCTTATAGACTTTCGGAGCCAGTCAGAAAAGAAGTGAAGATTACAGATTATGGAGCCAGTAGGACAAAACTATGACCTTGAACCGTTAAAGGAACTGCGCACCCAGATTACTGATTCACTGTAAGCTACGTCCCTAATCATTCCATCCATTCTCTCGAGATTTCATACTTCCCGTGTCATTTGTATCCACCCTAATGTCATTACTAATACTGTTGCATCTGCAACAGTTGCGTTTCTGCAAATACCACGGTATATGTTACCACCGTAACTGAATCTGCAATTAGTCGTTCTTGCAGTTACCGTGGTATCTGATACTACGGTTGCTTTGCGAAAACAAAAATTACAGGATTTGCGCTTTTAAAAACCATCCAAAAGAAATACTGTTATCTACTGACATCCAGAGTGACATAACTTCTTTCCCACTAATTTATTTAGTAATGTTAGTAATGATAAAAGTGAGAGGAATTTTTCAGATACCATGATCAGTTACCATGGTATTTGAAAAAACACAACCAAAGTCTGCCTCTTTTTTTAGCGGATCAGGCTGCCGCTGGTTGCTTCCGAAGAGTACATTGGTAAGAAAGATCGTGTATGCAATTTTTCCCGTGATTCTCATCAAAGCTAAAGGGGCCGCACGCGGCTTCTACATCCGGGATGGATGTGTAATTTTTTGACAACTCAACAAAGTTTCAAAGGAGTCGGGTACGTTAACATTTTTGAACAGAAAATGTTTCTACGGCAATTTTTTTTATTCATTCCAGATAAGAAAAAAAATATATAAATATAGTTTGATATCTAAACTCTGTTCAGATATAGAGATTCCTTTTTGTCTGGTGCTTGGACTGAGACGGATACTGTAAGCTCTTCCAGTTTCTTGTAATTTTATACGAAATTGTTTGTATGACGTAGACCTATAGGTTAGTCTACGAAATGTATTTTAGATTAGTCTTCTTATTGCAAAGAGGTTGTTACCGATGTAACAACCTCTGCAGACACTGCAGCAGCAGCATCTGAAGCAATCTACAATGAACACCCACACGACGACTCTGCCGTTAAAAAACATTGCAAGTCTCTCGTATGCTCGATGACCACAGCTGAAGTCTAAGCCGGAAACCTAATGACACGGCATGCCCCCAGTCGATTCCCTGCTTAAATGCACTAACGCGATGAAGCTTGATGAAAAGCCGAAATGACGACATCTTCCGGCAGAAGTTTGCACAGCGGGGAGGCGAAGAAACCGTTTCCGGTTGTCAATGGATGCCAGAACCTTGTTGCATTTCCAGTTCATCTCTTTCCTCATTAGCGACGCCTCTCAATTCGCCGTGACGATCTTCAGCATCATTACTCATTCCACGTCTGTTAATCCCATCTATTGGCATATGTCAAAACCTGTCAAGATGATTTGCAAAGAAGGCTTTTTGCACATCGGATAAACAACGCACAATTTCAGGAGGAGTCCGCAGCAGGTTCGCTGGGTTCTATTGTAACAAGACCAAAGGTTTCGATGGGATCCCAAAAATTCAATATCTGATCCAGACAACTGGGTCTTGTCTTAGCCAGATCCAGTCTTCGCCAGACTCCTTGAACATTTTTTCCAATTAAAATTCAGAAACAGATTAAGGCCAAATAGCTAATCACCTGAGAAAACCAAGTTCAGATTTGGATTCAGCATATGTGTTTACCCCTATAAGTCACATCTGTTTTGACGAAAACTTCCTGCCACTTCTGCCAATTTCCCGGTTCCGGCCGAACTCCAGAACTACTTGTCCGGCGAAAAAAGAAAGCTCAAAGACGAAATCAGGGACTATATGTCCGGGTAAAATACGATTGTCACACAGGGACTCAGCATCTCTTCTTACCCCTAAATCGCTTATCTAATCAACTAGAAATAAAACTTTGACTTCCAACAGTTTTCCGGTTTTGGCCAGATTCCGGACGAACTACATGTCTGGGTAGAAACTTGTTTTCACATAAGTGTTCAGCATGTCTTCTTGCCCTGAATCGAACATCTAATCAACTCCAAATAAAACTTTTAATTTTGACAAACTTTCCGGTTTGGGCCGGATTCCGGTCGAAGTGTCCGTCGATAAAAATAGTTTTCACCATCGTCTTCAGCATGTCTCCCTACCTCTAAATCGAACATTTAATCAACTTCAAATAAAACTTTTACTTTCTACAAACTTTCCGATTTGGGCCGGATTCCGGGCGAAATACTTGTCCATCGAGAAAATAGTTTTCACCATCGTCTTCAGCATGTCTTCCTACCCCTAAATCGAACATCTAATCAATTTCAAATAAAACTTTTACTTTCAACAAACTTTCCGGTTTGGGCCGGATTCCGGGCGAAATACTTGTCCGTCAAGAAAACACCATCGTCTTCAGCATGTCTTCCTACCCCTAGATCGAACATCTAATCAACTTCAAATAAAACTTTTACTTTCCACAAACTTTCCGGTTTTGGCCGGATTCCGGGCGAACTACTTGTCCGATGACAAAATGGTTTTAACCGTCGTGTTCAGCATGTCTTCTTACCCCATAATCGACTATCACATTAGCTGTTTCAAAATATTTTGTTTGTCCCTTAATTTGAATCCCCTCCCCCACCCCTAAATGTAGAGCTACAAAGCACATCTACGAACTTGACTGGTCCGACGACCCAACGAACCCTCACACCAAGTTTCATCAAAATATCTCATTCCCTTCGAGAGTTATCGTGCTTACAGACGGACGGACGGACAGACGGACAACTTTTGCGATGTCATAGGTATCCCTCCACTTACGTTTTGGGATCCCAAAAAGTGGGCGATTAACAGAATCCGCAACACAAAAGAGGAGTTAGGATAGTAGACATCTTCCGCGAAAAGAATGACCTATCTTCGTTATACCGAGTGTTCAGAGCCGTATCCAGGGGGGGGGGTAGGGGGTTGACCCCCCCCCTCCGAAACATACAAAAATAATCATTTTTATAGGCTTTTTCCCCTGATCTATGTCTTTTTCGTTGTTTTTTGTCCGACCCTCAGGCAACCCCCGCCCCCCTCCCGAAATAAATCCCTGGATACGGGCCTGCGAGTGTTATTTGGAGATTCAGAGATATAATGAGGATAGTTACTATACTGTTTCATTTTTAATTGTTTCTGCTTTATTGATCTGAAGATGAAACTGAAGAAGAAATCTGCCCATGAAGTCTTTCAAAAGCCTTCTCCAGCTATACGTAGGTTTTCTCTTCTGTCCCACGAAAAACAATCCTGGGAATGTCTAGCTTTCAGAAGCGTAAATGTTGCTGTCTGCGTTAATCGCATCTTCAGTGTGAAGAAGCCTGTAAGGCTCTCTGAAAACTGTAGACTCACTGCCCTCCATTTTTACAACCACTATATCTTATGATTTATATTTTGTCCCATATGCATACCTCTTATCCCCTGACTTGTATCTCTTCTTTCTCTGCCATATTGCCTAATGTTTACTGTAAGAAGCAACGTGACCACAACTTAAGGGGTTTTCCGTACTCCCGCAAACAGTTTGTGGGTCGACTGTGGCTCAAAAAGAGTGTTTCCGCGGTCTTTCGCGCGGCCCACAAGTGTGTTTCCGCGACCAACAGGATTTTCGTGGCTCGCTTTGTGGCTCAAATTCGACAAACAACTGGCGAGGTGATTGTCGATTTTGTGGCTGGATTCTCGCGGGAAATTCAAATTAAGCAGCAAATAGTGTCTCAATAAAGCTAACTACTTTTTGAAGCGTGTAGACTTAGAACTGAGGATGCTTTTTGTACAGAATGGTAAGGAAATAAGCCTGGAGTTTTATTTATTGAAATTTTACATGAATTTTCTTTTTATTTTTAGATATTTGAAATTACTGCCAAAAAAATAGACAAAACGGCGATTCCACGAGTTTCAACTAGTGGCTCGACCGTGTCTCACACAATCTTGTTTCCGCGACAAACACTCAGAAGTGTGTGGCCCACAACTGTGTCGCGGGAAAAGACCTTTAGAAGGGTGTAAGGGTGCTTCGCTTTTTCACTGTTTTCCTCCTGGACATTACAATAAACCTGACGCAGGTTTACCCTTGGTTTACACTGGTGCGTTGTATGCGACACGATTTTCTGTTTTTCTCAGACGTACGACAGAATCGCATGAACCTTCCCACCACCACGCAGACGCAGATGGGCAACGATATTTTTTTTTAGATTATTCTGCAGAAGGACACAGAAGCCCTTGTGGAAACTACCTCTGAAGATGCTGGGATCTTCAGAGGTACCTATCTCAGTACCATCCAGTATTAGGAAATTTCCAGTCAAACATAAGTCATCTTGTTCAAAACAGGTTAATTCAAGTTTATATACAAGTATTTTGCGTTCACACAGCTGTGAAATCTTACATCTAAGCACATCTGTGAATAAAGCTTATTTTTACATGCCCCATTCACAAAATAGGACCTAAGATGGGCACTCTTAATTTTCCTGCAATGCAACTTAAGGTTACAAATACCCTACATGACTACGTCCGACACACGCCAGTGAACCTCGGAAAGAACAAGAAACGTCACCCGAACGAACCCTCAAAATTGATTCAGATCCTGTGTAAATCAATCAACAACGTTTGTTATCGTAACGTTTTTGACTCTTCGCTGGGCAAGCGACGATTCTGCAACGGCCCGAAGAGTTAGTCATCAAGAGTTACACCGTCCGCCTTGTACTGTATGGCTTAATATCTATAAGTGTTTGAGCGGCTTTTCTGCTTGCTGCAATTAGTGAACTTAAAAACTTAAACTCACTACCTTCCATTTCGAAGATGGACACGCGGTACCTGAGTAGCTTCTGGACTCAAGTCCCACCAGAGGAGCATTTCTATCCTTCAGTCATTAAAAGGTCGGGTTTTTCTGAACTTGAGGAGAAGTCCGTTGTGTAACTCCCACTACCGCATACAAAAAATCTGCATATTCTTCGGAAGATTCCGGAACCGTAAAATATCAAAGCTACCAGAAGCGCAGGGCCGTATCTAGGGGGGGGGGGGGGTAGGGGGTTGACCTCCCCCCCCCCCCCCCCAGGAAACCTACAAAAATAATAATTTTATAGGCTTTTCCCTCTGATCTATGTATTTTTTGTACTTTCGTGTCCGACCCGCAGGCACCCCCCCCCCCCCCCCCGAAATAAATTCCTGGATACGGGCCTGTAGAAGCGATTGCCACTATGGTGCCGGAACCACGTAGCACACGCAAACGCGGTATTAAAGACCCAACCAACCTCCTCTATCCAGCCATAATGCCTATACTAAGTGTCGATAATCTGGTCGCGAACCATAATGATAAGAATGATGTACACCCCTGGATCATTTGTTTCATTTTCTATCCCGGTTAATGTTCTTTTGTTTTTCTTAGTCGTTGTTTTTTTTTCGTAATTTTTTCACATATTCCCATCTTTTCCCTCCTTTGTTCTGTTGATGGGCAATATAATATTTTATTCACTCATTCATTCATAAATATTTTAAGCACACAAATTCCTTCAGCCCACGCCAAACACGAATCATACTTGACGGCGGTAAATGGATACGTCATGTGAATTTTTAGCGATATTTTGGCCCTTCTTGGCAAGGGCCCTCCTTAGGCTCAATGCTAGAAATGTGAATCTGTGAACAGGTTTCACTCAAATACATTCAGCTGACGTATCCGTTTACCGAAGTCAACTGTAACATATCAAGCAATAATTTCTTAGAACTAAGTAAAATACGTTCAAGTTAAAACAGTATCTTATTTTGTATGTGTTCTTCTCTCATCCATACTCGAGTATTAACATCTGTGTAGATAGGGCCTAGGGTTTACTAACGTTAGCTGCGTTTTTGCAGATACCCTGCTATCTGATAACCCGGTCTAAAGTCGTTTTAGTAGCTACAGTGGTATCTGATACCACGGTCAAAAGTTTTGCAGTTATCGTGGTATCTGAAAAGTCATCTCACTTTCATCAAATTGGTGAGAAACAAGTTTAGCACTTAGTGATGTAACTGGATATTAGTTTTTCTTTGGTTTGACTTCGAAAAGAGCAATTTCGGCAATAGTCATAACTGCAAAAACGACTAGTTGCAGATCCAGTTACTGTGGTAACAGATACAATGGTATCTGCAAAAACGCAACTGTTATCATCCGTTATAATGAATTCTTCACCAAGTTTATCTATTACGGTTCAACCTTTTATGGCTTCTATCTTTACGTAAAGACAATATTCTCCGGAGTGGAGATTACGATCAATCTTTGGTCTGACCAGCAACTAAACTGAGCAGTTGGCCGTTTGGCCATCACCGGGAAAGTTTTCCCAGCCATACCTGATTTCCCATCGTTCCCCGGCGATATGCATCGTCGCAGGACTTCTATGACAATCGGCTCGCTACTCTCTTGGAAAATTCGGACCGCGTCTTCCTGGCTTGCTCGGGAGACATCATGTCCATTAACCTGGAAAACGAGATTTCTACTAAACGAGCCTGGAAACCATCGGGTCGACTAAGAAGAGGCACGGCATGGCGCAGGCACGCGGAATAAAAAGAGATTAGCTAGTAGTAGAAGTAGACAAGTAAGTGAGAGTTCGTAACTCCTGAGCCTAAAAGAAGGGACGTTAGAACACTGAGCGCGTTCCAACCTACTTACCGTAGTTACTACGCATGACGTCACGAATTCTGGCTTTTTGCCGTCAAGGCTGGAACGATTTTTCTATTTTCCAGCAGATATCATGCCACGGAGGAATCCGGCCAATCACGTTACAGAGATGCGTAGTTACTAGGCTTACTACGCTCCCGAGCATGGTAAGCACATAGTAACTATTAGTTACTATTTCGAGAAGGTTGGAAGTATTAAGCGTAAGTAGTAGCGTAGTAACTTTTCGTAGGGATGGAACGGAAATAGTAACTATTGTTAGAAGGGTGGAACACGCTCATTGTTCCTGTCCCTCACTCTGAGGTCTAAAATGGCCTTTTGGTTTTCGTGCCCCTTGTGAGGATCCAGTATAACCAAATAAGATTCATAACTTTTTAACACACTTCTTCTCTTTTAATTCTAACAACCTTTTCCCCCTGTTTCCTTCAAACAGGAAAATCTCTTTGTCTCTCGGTCTTACTAATGAAACTGGTATAGTCGGGAGCCTATAATATCTAAGAGATAGGACAAGCTAGACTGGGATAAAGTCTTTTAACCTAGCAGATGATGATGATGGCATGATTTGAGAATCCTTAAGATGTTATCGAGAATCCTTAAGATGTTACTCCTTAAGATGTTATCGAGATGTTATTTTATTCCCCAGTTTCTCTTCCTGGTAAATCTCCAACTAAAAGTCTTTACAGTTATTTTAATATTGTTCCTGTTGGACAAATCCTAGTTTTTCATTGTATACTTTTCCATGTCCGTCATCTAAAGGATCTGCTGCCAGTTTGCTTCAAATCATTTTTTCCAGGCCCTCCTTCAGTCAGACCGTACAATACTCGTCGTCCTTCAAGTAAGCTTCCTATGCCTTTAATTGTTTCCGAGCGATCAAGATTTTCCCCTGAAAATATTATTACTAATTATTGGAACAAATATGAATCTTGTTTTAATCAGAGTCTGTCGCTTATAACAATAAAAGCTAAAATTAAAGCTGTACTTATTGATGAATATTAGTTTGTGAGTAGCTCCCGGCCTTTCAGCTATCGGATAAATAATAATATAATTATAAAACTACAAATTTTTGGTATATATTTTTTTGGTGTGAGATGAAGTGAGAAGGGTGATGGCATCCGTTTCTTCTGAGTTTGTTTATTTACCCCGTTTTTCGCCCGGCTTTCGAGCCAGTCTCCCTGCTGGGGACGTTATGTGAATATTGTTAAATATGTATGTTTAAATAATAAAAGAACTTGAACTTGGTAACCTAGCAGATAGGGATATACATTGAGAAATACAAAAAGAATACTAGATTCATTTGTGGCATCCTTTACTTACAACCACCCTGGACAAGTACCATGCTCTTTTAGTACTCGTGCCTCCTACAGTATCTCGTGCCGTGCCTCTTGTTAGTCGATGCCGGAAACAATAGTCTCTAAAAGAATGAAGGCCCATTGCTTCAGAAGGCCTTCTCTGAAAACGGACTGGCAATGGGGAAGAAATAAATAAGCAATCATTTTGTTTCACAAAAGAAAAGGATCTGAATGACAATCCAGTTCAAGGCTGCAATCAAGCGATTAAGGTCTTAAATATGCCTCTAAACGAATGAAGGAGGCTAAATGGTTCAGAAAGAATACGGGCTCCAGGAAGGGATGGAATGAATAAGCAGTATCTTGGTTTACAAAAAAAGATCTGAATGACTTTCCAGTCCAAGGGTACAATCAAGCGATTAAGTTCTTAAATATGACAGCAATTCTGGCTATCATGTATGCAGTGAAAGCATTTCCGATCTTGCCGATATAAAATTTCGGTAGGAGATAAAGTATAAAGGTATCTGGAAACAGAGAAAAGAGTTCGTTTTCGCCAGGGTTGGTCACCAAGAACCAGGGTGTACGAGTTACTTCAGGATACTTTGGGTTCCTCAGGGTTACTTTTGGTTACCTTGCATTGCGTTACATTGGGTTCCATTAGGCTACATTGGGTTACTTTGAGAGACTTTTGGGTTACTTTCCAGGGTGTACGAAGTTACTTTTGGTGACCAACCCTGGCGTTTTCGGCCGAAATTGGATATGTTGGATGTTTTTCAACGGACAAAGTCGATTTTCTGTTTATACTGTCGAACGACAATTAACAAAAACATTAGAAATTACAAGAGATAAAATTGACAACTATTATTATAGGGTGAATTGCGAATACGGCATTACAAATCTTCACAAACCGAGCGACAAGTGTTAATTCTTTTCCCTGTCGATCGCTAGGTCCTTGTGATTGATAATCTGGGATTTATATGATATCCTATAATATTTAATGACCAACAAAAAAAACTTTTGCGCCATGGCAATACATACAAACAAAAGAACTGTCGATAGATACTGTTGATATGAATCTATATCTCGTGTACCCGCTTATACTCTTAACGACTCTTAATCACTAAATAGCCGAAGTAGCAGAAACGATTCCCTGGTGAGTAATATATGCAGCGCCAACACAGCGCCACTCCAGATATACAACTTGGCGGCCCCTTTGCACGACTGAACTCGTTACAGCTGTTATCAGCCATTCAATTCGTTTACCACCAGAAATTGCTGCTGCGGTTGTCTGCGCACCTATCAGGCTATAAAAGGTCAAAGGATGCCGCCACCCACCAACCACAAAGGATTAAATGATCACTTTTTGATTCTGTTGATAAACAGAGCCTAGCACCTGCCAGGAGCTGCAGGCTCCCAAAAGAGGTCGAAAAAAATATGATAAACCGAAAGATAAAAAAAAAGTCAAAACTCTCTCTCCGAATCCCTCAAGGGGGCGGGGGAACCATTTGTAGTTGTAGCATTAGGCTGATAGCTTTCGACGATTTCGACAAGCTGTTACATATTTTCTCTTCTGCTTTTCCCAACGCATATGGACAAGACTCCTTGAGAACTTTCGAAAGAAAGTCAGGGGTCGTGATTTTGGCAGGATTTCGGATGCAGCTTCAGCGGAATTCACATCTTTTCAGTATCTTCTAGTTTTTATTCCAGTCTTTTAGAATTCACTCTGGCTTCGACTCTGGAACGATATAAAACTCCGAAAATACAATGGATTCTGTTATGAAATGCTTTAATCTAAAAGACCAGTCAACGGTGTCTTTCGCAGCCATACCCAGCAATGGACAGAAGATATCCTAAATAAGGGGCGATATGTGGTGGGGGGGGGGGAGGTAGTTTCGCTCCACTAAGAGCTAGGCGAAGGTCTTTGGTGAAAAATGGTCCGCAAAGGACCGTTATCCACATCAGAAAACAGTTCAGTATTACAAGTGATTTCAAAGCCAACCCAGGAGAGTTGCCTGCCCCTGCTACACCTGTATCGAATGATGTAGGAAAACAATCACTGGTATCGTAAGCGGTATTTTATTGACATGGCTAAGAGGTGAGAGGTCTCGGACCCTGGCGTCGGCTGATAGCACTGAAGAAAAATGATATAAATCTTGCAAGATCGCGATTTGTCATCATACTGACTGACGACAGCAGTGGCGTTCCGCAGTCAGCACGAAGATAAGTGGCCACTCTAAGTGACGCGGACAAAATTAGACTTAAAATCTGAAATGTTGCGAAGGGAGTTATATCCGCTCGGCAGCGCCGGATTCGCCCGCGCGGTTGCAGAATCCGTGCTCTACAGGGCGGACTACTTTTCTCAGCTGCTTCTTCGGTTAGTGTTTTGGTAAGGTAAAAGTCCGTCAGCCGGGCGAAATACCCAAAAAGAAACACTGTGCAAATAGAAAAGTCGGGGCTTTGTTCTCTAAGATTTTCGTTGGCAAAACAAGGCTCCGGCCCTTAAAAAGGTATTCGAACATCTTTCGGGGTTGCGTTTGAAAACAGCCTTAGTTGTTTGGTTTAGGTCCTACATCTGTTTGAAGACTTCCCGTCCAGAAGATCAGCCAACGGCACATTAAAATGGGCCATACTAAGTAAGTAAGTAATTTATTTTTTACCCACCATTTTCAGAAAGCGGAGTAAATGTAAAAAATAAATAAAACCCATAAACATACACAAAAAGACATTTAATTTCAATCTCGGCCAGGAAGCAGTGTAGAAGGTCGTGCGCTGGTTGGGCTCTTTTGTCAATGATTTTTTATAGCGACGAAGAAACATCCAAAAGGGTAATACTTGCATCTTGAATTTTGAACTTCTCCGTCAAAGTATGGTTATGGCATAATTTCGACAAGTGGAGTAGGTGCTTTGCATATTTAAAATAACATGATCTCATCTTATTGATCTCAGAAGTTCGTAACAGATAACAAATGGATGCGCGGCTTCAACAGATAATACTTATGGTGTTAGCAGTTACGTTTTCCAAGCGTTACGCATTAAAACCTTATACATACAAGGAGAGCCGAAACACCGCCGAAAAAACATCTGCTGACTTTTGTGTCATCATGATATCGGAAAAGTCAGCACACTTTTTTGGCGGTTTTTCGGTCCTTGTAGTCCCTAGCAATGCATGTCATAACAGAAAACATCCCAAGTGTTACCTGTTGAAACCGCGCATCCTTGGTGTTATCTGTTATGGAACTTCTGAGTCCGACAGTGCAGGCAAGACTTAACAGAAGTAGGCTAACGAGGGGAAAGGCGTTTTCCCAAATCACCATGCGTTCTTGCCTAAGTCCATTTGAAGGGATGCACAGTGGCGTTTCTTGGTGTACAACGTCCCTCTGATGCACATTAAGTGACCAACCGGGTTGTGTAAATTGCGGAAAAATTGAAGTATCCAATTCGACGAGACAAGGTAGGCGACGAACTCCGCTATGAATTCTCAGACTTTTACTAGTCTACTACAAGCTCTAGCCCCATCCCTCGCCCATCCCTAGCCTTCCTTAATCTCCTTATGGCGTCGGGGGAGGGGGGATAATTTATTTGTATTCGCCCGCGGCTGTTAATCTCCGGGCAGGGCATTACAGATGTCAATGGGCTAGAATATTGAGATTTTCTTGATTACTTGAGCGGAAATTATTCTCGGGGAGCTTTGCGGCCGTCGTCCAGAATCAAATGGATGTGCCATTGTTCCATGGACCAAGATAAGTACAATCTAGCAACAACGTAAGCAATATTCCCGGATCAGAAAATTCGTCTCAAATGGCTGAACAAAATAATGATATCCTAAGCCTATAGTGGCCAACAAAGAACGAGGTTTCAGCAGTCAGCTGGTCCGTCAGACAAACAAATCATTCTCTGTCTCCTTGTTGTGAATTTCGGCTGTGATTGGCAGTTGGGCCGGAATCCGGGTCGAACCAATTATTTTAGAATATACTTAATTGATGAATCTGAACGGTGGCTGATAAAGCGGTAAAACATCATTTTAATGGAAATATACGTTAGTTCTTAAGCTCAGGTGGATAACAGGCGGAATCCGCCGAAATTCGAAGATCGGAAAAAACTATCAGAGCAACTAAATGGAGTTCGCCAGAAAAATGCTGAACTAGAGTGTTTCTTTCTCCTCAGATATAGATGGTCCAGTCGGAAAGCGGAGAAAACCAGGAATTCTAGAACTGCTAAAATTACTACCTGAACTGACTAAAGGGCAGGGTCAGACTGATAATTCTGTATGGATATGGTGAAAACCGGACATTAGGATAAACGAACTGATTAAAGGAACTGAAGTGTCAAACAATAATAAATTGCCTAGCCGTGAAGAGTACCGGGGCTTAAGCCCAGCCTACCTTCACACCTTACCAATCCAACAACCTAAAACCTTCCACCAGAAAAAAAATTCCCATCAGCAACCCAATACTTCTGCCTACACTTCTCTGCATCTCCCGAAGCGAGACAATTCCAGCGAGATTAAAATCAAAAGTGAATTTTCAAGTAGCATATTGCTCTCTTGATTATTTTGTGGAAATTCCCGTTTACCGATTCACTACCAAGAGATTGAAGGACGACGCAATAAGACAGATGATCTTCTACGAAAATGATGAACATCCAATTTAGCGCCAAGAGCACACAGATCAGGGGAGGGGTGCTGCACCTCTAGGCAAAGGCGTCGGTGAGACCCTAAAAAGGGATCTGTTCTGTTCTGAACTGCTCTTGATCATTTTTTGACGACTTCTTCTAAACTCTACACCCAGTACTGAAAGTTACAGCAATTTCTGTTTAAAAATGCTCTTTTATCCTCAGTAATTCTGAAAACTGTCTGACTGTTAGGCCTATCGTTCCACTAGCTTTCGGTAACTACTGCTCGTTTCTGGTTAAAGAAAGAACAGCGTCGCTTGAACTCTACAACATCCCTTCGGTCATTCCATCGGTGTATGCACTTATTTCCTATCATTATACAAATTCAATTATCATTACTATTATTAATCGGTTCATGTAGAATTACATTGATCAGTCGAAGTAGGATATTTGATTTTAAAACTTTCGGTGTTCTCTGTCCGATCTTTCCACCCCAGCCAAACACAACACCTTGGCATAATTCAGCTATAATGTTTTACAATTTTACCTGAGAAACGTAAGCTTGAAACCTTGAGACCAACCACACATATTTCTCTCTGTGTTTTTTTATCTCCACACCAACTGTCTCATCAGCAATGCTAGGCCACTTAGTCAGTCCATTTTCAGTGTTTACCGAATGACGGCCGATGATCGACCAGTGTCAAAAGAACAGAGTAGCTAGCATAAGAGCGTGTTCCACCCTTACTATTTTCCTTCCAACCTCATGAAAAGTTCCTACGCCGACCATTCCAACCTTCTCGAAATAGTAACTATTTGCTTGCCATGATCGGAAGCGTAGTTAGCGTGGTATGTACGACCTCAGTGACGTGATTGGCCCGATCAGCCCATGGCATAATATCTTGCAGAAAACAGAAAATGCGCTCCAGCCTTGACGCTAACAAGCCGGGATACGGGAGGTCATGCGTAGTAACTACGGTAAGTAGGGTGGAACACGCTCTAAAGCAACGTGCACAAACAGTCCAATAAGATTCCGTATACGAAATTCGCGTAACACTGGGGAAACTAAAGAGAAGCATATATGAGACACGTCAAAATTTCGGTGCGAAAGGAAATTCGTATCGGACTGCCAACACCGCACTGTGTGTACTGAAACAACGGTTAAAACGGATACGACAGCTACTTTGACAGCCATATTTGGGCCCTTCTTGGCATTTTATCCATTGTCTGAATATATATCATCCAGAGCCGAAAACGAATAGCATATTCCAATTCTGAATAAGCATTTACCCCTTAATTATCCAACCAATAACGCAATGAGGTCCCTTCTATTATTATCCGGCTCCAATCGAATAATGGGATCTCTCCAAATATGTACAAAAGCCCTGGGTTTACCAGTGAGCTTATTATATCAAACTCACAGTTACGCGCGGACATCTTCATTTGTATAAAATTGTCATGCTGTTTCTCTGTCATTTTTCCTTGGTCTAAATCACACACTTAAATGTCTAATTTATTCAAATACCGATTAGAATCGAATGACAAAAACAAGAGGTAGAAGTGACATGGCTCTAATTCGAATAGAGCTATCGCATGGGGATTAAAATAAATCAAGAAACTTAAAGAAAAAACGACAGACGGAGGCTTGTGCTATGCTAATTTGGGTGATAGGTCGAGCAATCTGTCACACTTTTTTCCTGACTATCTGAATATCAGCGCAGATGAAGTTCCTTTCACAAGTGCATGATATCAGATATTCTTAAGAACAGGTTACTCCGAGTTTCAATTTCAGATTTTTAAATGTTCTGAATTACGTTATTTGAGGTTTCAAAATTTTCAGCTTTGCATGCTTGATAGATAGCGCTCGTTTTCCTTCAGCATATTCTCAGGGATTACCAGGAGTTGATCACTGTTTTTTAGGGTGGGGTGGGCAGGGGCGTCCCCAGCCTTACTTCATTGGGGGAGGGGGCGAACCTGGTAAAATTGACCGAATCAGTACCTGATTTTGACCGAATTTGTTCTTCTAAATACACAGCGAGCTGTCTTCAGGAAGCTACAATGTAAAAGGTGCATAACATGTACAACATCAGTCTAAAGAGCCTTTTACCTTTGGGGGACGTCCAGTTTTGCCAACGGACTCGAAAATCTGCCGACAAGAAACGCCGCTATCGCCTAGCGACAACATCACTAACGGCTGTACCTAGGACAAATTAAAGCGCCGCAGGCTTATTATTCTGCCTCTTTTCTTGCAACATTTAACGATCCCATGACTACCTATTAAACAACAGAGCTGTCTGGCAAAAAAAGGGGCCATCCAGGGTAAAGTAGACACTTGCTTATTCCTGAAGTACTGCAACCATTAGAAGTAAAAGCTTGGTAAAAGTTATGTAGAATGGCAACCAGCTGAAGCTACTGTTAATGGTAGAGAACAATAAACACGTTAGATCATTCAATTCAGAAACATGGGGAAAAAATATTTTATAAAACGGGCATCACGACTTCGCCGCGATGCCTGTTTCGACCGAATTTTGGCCTTCGGCAAAAATTTGACCGAATGCCCAAAACGTACGGGGGCCACTGCCCCCCCCCCCCCCCCCCCCGGGACGCCCCTGGGGGTGGGGGGCTACTTCAAATGTGTGTCTTTACCTGCCGATGTAACTTCTGCAATTATGTGATCTTTACTCATCTACCAAGCCCAGCGGCAAAAGCAAACAAAAAGTGTGTATATTATAATTTTTTGGTTTTGTTTTTCACTACTGATAAAGTCACTAATTAGGAAATGGAAAAACTAAGCAGGCTGGTTGGCAGGTTGACGAGCGAAAACATTTTAAATAAGGCAAAAATGCGAAAAAAAATCGCACACGCACCCGTTTAGTATACCACGGCATCACATTAACATCAGCATTAACCGTCATCATCGGGGGCACGCGTACAAGCTTACAAAGTCAAGATTCCACAAGGACGGTTTGGGGATCCATAAACGTAAGTGGAGGGATACCTATGACATCGCAAAAGTTGTCCGTCTGTCCGTCCGTCTGTAAGCACGATAACTCTCGAAGGGAATGAGATATTTTGATGAAACTTGGTGTGAGGGTTCGTTGGGTCGTCGGACCAGTCAAGTTCGTAGATGGGCTTTGTAGCTCTACATTTAGGGGTGGGGGAGGGGATTCAAATTAAGGGACAAACAAAATATTTTGAAACAGCTAATGTGATAGTCGATTATGGGGTAAGAAGACATGCTGAACACGATGGTGAAAACCATTTTGTCATCGGACAAGTAGTTCGCCCGGAATCCGGCCAAAGCCGGAAAGTTTGTTGAAAGTAAAAGTTTTATTTGAAGTTGATTAGATGTTCGATTTAGGGGTAGGAAGACATGCTGATTTCTCGACGGACAAGTATTTCGCCCGGAATCCGGCCCAAACCGGAAAGTTTCTTGAAAGTAAAGGTTTTATTTGAAATTGATTAGATGTTCGATTTAGGGGTAGGAAGACATGCTGAAGACGGTGGTGAAAACTATTTTCTCGACGGACAAGTATTTCGACCGGAATCCGGCCCAAACCGGAAAGTTTGTCAAAATTAAAAGTTTTATTTGGAGTTGATTAGATGTTCGATTTAGGGCAAGAAGACATGCTGAACACTTATGTGAAAACAAGTTTCTACCCGGACATGTAGTTCGTTCGGAATCCGGCCAAAACCGGAAAACTGTTGGAAGTCAAAGTTTTATTTCTAGTTGATTAGATAAGCGATTTAGTAGGGGTAAGAAGAGATGCTGAGTCCCTGTATGACAATCGTATTTTACCCGGACATATAGTTCGACCGGAATCCGGCTGGAATCGGAAATTTGTTATAAGCTAAATTTCTATTTGAAGTTGATTAGATGTTCATTACTGGGGAAAGAAGATACCCTGATTTCGTCTTTGAGCTTTCTTTTTTCGCCGGACAAGTAGTTCTGGAGTTCGGCCGGAACCGGGAAATTGGCAGAAGTGGCAGGAAGTTTTCGTCAAAACAGATATGACTTATAGGGGTAACACACATGCTGAATCCAAATCTGAACTTGGTTTTCGCAGGTGATTAGCTATTTGGCTTTAATCTGTTTCTGAATTTTAATTGTAAAAATGTTCAAGGAGTCTGGCGAAGACTGGATCTGGCTAAGACAAGACCCAGTTGTCTGGATCAGATATTGAATTTTTGGGATCCCATCGAAACCTTTGGTCTTGTTAAGTGGGGTTTTAGCAACAGAATCGTTGATCCATGGAACAGCCTTACCGAAGATGCGCTTAATGCTGAATCGATCAATAGTTTTAAGTGCATTGTTGATGAGATTTTTAACTCTGATCAGTTCGACTACTCGAAAATTTCTTAGAGTTATTTAGAGGCGAAAGCATTTTCGCCTTGTTTTATTATTATTATTATTATCACCATAATGTATTCATTTATTGAACTAAGGGCTAATAGGGCCAATAGATAATCTCACGGCCGCCGAATTATGGCTTGAACCTGCGTCGAGAACGTGGGTACTCTATAGATTGCAAATGAGAATGTTTCCGAATTAATTATCCCAAAACCTTTATGAGTCAACTGATCGTCTTCATGCGATTCCGCATAAAACGGCTAAAGGCCGTCGAGGACTCCATTTTCTCTTTTCTAATGTCATCTTTTCGTGCAGAAGATGATTAGGACAAGTCCATTTTCTTTCCTTTCAAAATCCATGGGAAGAGCGTACTACTCCAATTCGCAACATCCCATTAACCTTGCATTAATAGAGGTCACTCATGTCGCAGGCGATTGTAGATTTACCAACTATGATGCAAATTAAGTGGTATTCAATATGACTGATGTATGGAGTTCTGTATGAAGTAATTACACTCAGCGAAAGACATGAGATGGCGAGGGATTGGAACTTCGTTTCCTCAGAATCGATCATGGACTCTACTTGGCTCATATTTTCTTCCCTACTACGACCACTCACATTACAACTCATTCAATCTCATTCAAGCCTAATGCATGGTATACGATGGCCGATTATTCATCAATTCCCATTGAATCCCTGACTTGCAAAGACCAATTATTCGCAAAGGGAGTGTTGGAACATTCTCTCAAGAGTTAAAAAAAGCTAACGTCATCATTCCCACTTGCGACAGTTGCGACATAGTTATAGGATTTAAGTCGGAGGCATCTAGCATTTCTGATAACCCTCATGAAGACGCGAGTTCAAACCAGGACTCTTGAAAGACCGTGGGCTGAAAGACCTGAAAGACCGATCAGGAAGCATCATAAATTATACATTTGAGTGACTTGTTCTTAAACAAGACCAAAGGTGTCGATGGGATCCCAAACATCTAATATTTGATTCAGACAATTTAGGTCTTGTCTTCGCCAGATCTAGTCTTCGCCAGGCTAGTCATCAGAGAAAACAGATATACCTCTATAAGCCATGTCTATTTTGACGATACTGACCAAGACTTCCTGCTTTACTTCTGCCAAGTTTCCGGTTTCGCCCGAATTCCGAGCGAACTACTAGTCCGGCAAAAAATGAACATTCAGAAACGAATCCAGCGTATCTCCTTATCCCTATAAAGAACATCTCATCAATTTTAAATAAAACTTTGACTAAAAAAAATTCCGGAATTATATGTCCGGGTAAAAAACGATTGTCATGTACAGACTCAGCCTGTCTTCTTATCCCTTAATCTGTCATCTAATCTAACTTTTGATTTTAACAAATTTTCCGGTTTTGACTGTATTCCGGGCGAACTAGTAGTTCGGCGAGAAAATAGTTTTCACCATCGTGTTCAGCATGTCCTTTTACCCCTAAATCGATCATTTAATTAACTTCAAATGAAACTTTTACTTTTAACCAACTTTCCGGTTTTCGACGGATTCCGGACGAAATGCTTGTTGGGCAAGAAAATGGTTTCCACCATGGTGTTCAGCATGTCTTCTTACCCCTAAACCGAACATTTAACCAACTTAAAATAAAACTTTTACTTTTAACCAACTTTCCGGTTTTTGCCGGATTCCGGAGGAACTACTAGTTCGGCAAGAAAATGGTTTAGACTATCGTGCTCAGAATGACTTCTTAACCCGTAATCAACTATCTCATTTGCTGTTTACAAATATTTTGTTTGTCCCTTAATTTGAGCCCCCTCCCCCACCCCTAAATGTAGGGCCACATAGCCCATCTACGAACTTGACCTTACCCTTGACCCAATGAATCCTCACATCAAGTTTCATCAAAATATCTCATTCCCTTCGAGAGTTATCGTGCTTACAGACAGACGGTCAGAGGGACAGACGGACATTTTTGCGATGTCATAGGTATCCCTCCAATTACGTTTTGGCCACTTACCACATTAAACAAACATTTTACCTTTCATGCTCTCGAACCTTGAAATAACAAGACCAAAGGTATCGATGGGATCCCAAAAATCTAATATTTGATTCAGACAATTGGGTCTTGTCTTCGTCAGATCCAGTCTTCGCCAGGCTAATCATCAGAGAAAACCAAATTCAAATATTCAGATATTCAGCCATATCTATTTTGACGATACTGACCAAGACTTCCTGCTTTACTTTCCGAGCGAAACTAGTCCAGCAAAAAAAGAAAATTCAGAAACGAATCAAGCGTATCTCCTTATCCCTATAAAGAACATCAGATCAGCTTTAAATAAAACTTTGACTTAAAAAAAAATTCCGGTTACAACCGGATTCCGGACTAATTATATGTCCGGGTAAAAAACGACTGTCATATACAGACTTAGCCTCTCTTCTTACCCCTTAATAAAACTTTTGCTTTTAACAAATTTTCCGGTTTTGGCCAGATTCCGGGCGAACTAGTTGTTCGTCGAGAAAATGATTTTCGCCATCGCGTTCAGCATGTTCTTTTACGCCTAAACCGAATCAACTTCAAATGAAACTTTTACTTTTAACCAGCTTTCCGGTTTTTGCCGGATTCCGGACGAACTACTTGTTCGGCAAGAAAATGGTTTTCACCATGGTGTTCAGCATGTCTTCTTACCACTAAAACGAACATTTAATCAACTTCAAGTAAAACTTTTACTTTTAACAAACTTTCCGGTTTTTGCCCGATTCCGGGCAAGCTACTTGTCCGGCGAGAAAATGGTTTGCACTATCGTGCTCAGAATGCCTTATTAACCCATAATCGACTATCACATTAGCTGAATATTCTTTGAGCCCAAGCTGACTTTGAAACATTTATTCAAACAATGTTTACACGGATACGTCAGCTCTGATTTTTCATCAGCGATATTTCGGCCCTTCTTGGCAAGGGTCCTCGTCAGGCTGACGAGGACCCTTGCCAAGAAGGGCCGAAATATCGCTGATGAAAAATCAGAGCTGACGTATCCGTGTAAACATTGTTTGAATACACATTAGCTGTTTAAAAATATTTTGTTTGTCCCTTAATTTGAAACCCCTCCCCCACCCCTAAATGTAGGGCTACAGAGCCCATCTACGAACTTGATCTTACCCTTGACCCAATGAATGCCCTTCGACAGTTATCGTGCTTACAGACAGACGGACACTTTTGCAATGTCATAAGTATCCCTCCACTTACGTTTTAGGATCCCAAAAATATCAAATCTCTGCATCTCCTAGAATCTGTCAAATTGTGAATGAAGCCAGTCAGAATTGACGGTATTTGCATAATCCAGTATTTTGCAACTCCAAAAAAAGTAATCAATCTTATGGGTTACGTAAGAACTGATTATTTGCTTGACCCACCAATCTTGAAACAGGAACCAGAATACTTGCAATAATTCGTACGGCAATTTAAATTTTTCCTGCAGAAAAATCAAAAATACTCCTCATAGACGAATTATCTCATTTTCAGGGCATTGGGAGGGGGGGGGGGGGTTAGGCTAGGCAATGTCAAAAGTCCGTTCAGCGAAGTAAGTTACCTTCTGCAGAAGGATCTTTAAACTTGACATTATAAGCTATTCATGTTTTGTACACAACCTACAGGAAAGACATTTCCGGAATGTCACGGGCTTTTTGTCAATAAATTAATTCATTCATCAAGTATTCTTGCGCAGCGGCTTGCAGAATTTTTACGCAAAAGGTACATTATAAATGTGAAACGTCTATAAAGTTTGTCCAGAAAGAAGAGTCGGACGAATTTTCCATTTTCAAAGGGGGAATTTTCCATTTTCAAGGGGGGAGCCCTCTGGGAATCTAAGAATGTAGTCTAATTTGGGGAATGAGCTATGTTTTTCCATATTGTTGATACCGCAGCAAGGTCTATCGTTTCTTTCCTTGCCACAAAACATTCACGATGAAGACTTCCCTTTACGAAAAATTCTTTTAAAGTTTAACGGAAAAGGGCTGTGATAGGACAATCCAGTTACCCATCACTTATTCGCTTAAATTGGCTGGAAGACCCGCTGAAAATGTGTTACTTAGCTGCTCCGCTATTCACGAATAATTGATAATCAAATAGTGGAATTTTCGTGTGATCTGTAGTACTTCTATGCGCTTGTATTTTTGTTGTATGTCTTACGAGAAAGATTTATGATTTTTTCTTGTTCAGGTACTAAGCAATCTTCACCAATCTTGCCACTGCACACTGAAAAGCCCCGTTTGTGTTGAGATTAAAATTTCCCAAGTCATAGTAGAATTATCGCTGTGGGGACGGTCGCAGATATACAGCTGGAGCAGACAGTGGAAAATAAAAAAAAATCCCTTTGCAGATCAAATAATTCAGTGTACTCAATAAAATGACACAAAAATAAGTTTACTTTTCAGTTAAACTTTAACAGAACTTTTCGACTTTATCCCGCTGTGACGGTCCTCAACTGCACAAGCGACAGTTGCGGATCCCACACAGGACAGACCGGGTACACTCCCAAGTCCCAACCCTGAACTACTCCGTACTCATTCGTCAGAGGTGCCTTTTTAGTTGCAAAAATATAGAACAACCGTCTCAGGCTCCGGCCTTGGTCACTAACACGACCCCTGTTACATCAGTTACATGCAATTTTCCTCTTTTCATTTCCTCATCCATATAGCCTACTGTACTGTAACAACAAACAGTTTAGGAGTAGGAGCTTAATTTTTCAGATTCATGAACGGCGGCCCGATACACTCCAGGGTTGCCACATCAAAAATACTTAGAGAGTGACTTTTGTCCCAAAACAGAGAGTGAATTGGGAGTGAAATTTACTTTCATGAAATGTTCACTTATGTTCGGAATCGCCTCTGTAAACATGACACATCTTAACTTTGCTTTCATGAAAAAAAACTTAAAATAGTCAGTTCTGGTCGGAATCCCTGCTCCAAAAATGACCTATTTGGTCATTTTCTGAAATAGAGTGATTTTTATGTCCTACGTAGGGCAAGAGTGACAAAAACAAAATAGAGTGACAATTCACACTATCGTGCGACATGCGGCAACCCTGATATATTCTATATGACTAAGTTCAAAACACGCAAGTAAACGTCGGGAAGAAGGAGAAACGTCGCCCGAACGATGACAAGCATTATATGTCAACCGATCAACGGCATTCGTTAGGGACATACGCGGTGACGCTTCCGGCTCTTCCGCTATGTACACGGTGATTCTTCATCGCCACGAAGAGTCAGTCATCAAAGGATTGGGGGGTACGCCAATTGGCACTTGATTGACATGGGCCTCCTTGATCCTTAATCTGGGCAGAATTCCGAAAGTTCCGAAACTCAGAGCGTGTTCCATCCTATTTACCGTAGTTACTAGGCATGACGTCACGAATTCTGGCTTTTTGCCGTCAAGGCTGGAACGATTTTTCTATTTACAGCAGAATACCATGCCACGGGCGAATCCGACCAATCATGTTATAGAAATCCGTAGTTACTACGGTTACTACGCTCGTGGTAAGCAAACAGTTACTATTAGTTACTATTTCGAGAAGGTTGGAACAGTCAGCGTAGTAACTTTTGGTGAGGTTGGAACGGAAATAGTAACTAATAGTTACTATTTGTAGAAGGGTGGAACACGCTCTCAATGTTTATTCTAGGATTTTTACCTTCAAAATTACGAAGTCCATCCTAGTCGATTTGAATTCAAGATTTCTCTATCTGCAGTCCTGAAAAGCCATCACACGAGACAGTACCTCGGTTTCTGATGTGTCTGCAAATGAAAGAAATTAAAAATAAGACAATTCTCGCCACAGCCTTAGCTGATATACCTTTAAGACCTGACCAATTTTAGTTTATAGACGTACACAAGCTCGTTATGGTGCCTACACCTAAAGTAGGTAAGTAAGTTAAGTAATTTATTTAAAGTTCACCATTTTGAAAAAGCGGAGTGAATGAAAGTAAATAAATTACATAAACACACAGAGAAAGAGACGTAATTTTAATTTTCAATCTTCGGCAAGGAAGCAATGGATACAGTCGTGCGCTGATTGGGCCCTGTTGTCCATGATTTTGAAAGCGACGAGGAAACATCTAAAAGGGTAACATTTTGAACTTCTCCGTCAATGTATGGTTATGACATAATTTCGACAAGCGAAGCAGGTGCTTTGCATATTTAAAATAATATGATCTCATCTTTTCAATCTCCTTCTTTCGCAGAACATGAGTGGCACCAGAACGAAAAAGTATAGAAGGAGCGCAGAAGGTGCTGTACAAATTTTCCAAAGCTTTACGCTTATAGCACCACCGGTTGGGGACGATGCGCCCATAGGCGGCATGGATTGATTTACAGACTTCTTGGACGACCGAAGAGCAAAATTTTGACAACGAAGATTTGAATGTTATGCCGAGCCATGGTGGAGAGTCTGTTGATTTGACGATGAACGATCCAAGAGAGATAGAAGCTTCGGATGAATTCGAACCATTTGACGAAAAAAAAAGCACGGGCAATATAAAGCTAGTCCGCCAAGTCCAGTCGAAAACATCATTGCAGAGCAAAGTGCTATGGGATGTCTCCATAACATGCTTAAACATGAGCCCAAAAATAGTGTATGCGTTTTTTCGTGACGTAACTGTGTCCCACACACTTCTGAGTGTTTGTCACGGAAACACGATTGTGTGCCACAGTCGAGCAACAAGTTGAACCTCGCGGAAATGCCGTTTTGACTATTTTTGGGGCGTTGGTTTCAAACCTCTAAAAATAAAAATTAAAATCATATAAAATCTCAACAACTACAACTTTCAAATACAAATACAAATACAACTACCATTCTGTGCAAAAAGGATCCTCAGTTTTACGTCTACATGCTGACATAACATCTTATATCCGACATAACTTTGCTAAATTTGAATTTCCCACCAGAAACTTGAATTTCCCACCAGAAACGAACCACAAAATCGAGAATCACCTCGGTAGTTGTTTCTCGAATTCGAGCCACAAAGCAAGCCACAAAATCTTGTTGATCGCAGAAACATACTTGTTGGCCGGACGAAACACCGCAGAAACGCTCTTTTCGAGCCACAATCGACCCACAAACTGTTTGTGGGAACACGGAAAAACGCCTTTTGACACAACTTTAGAAACTCACAAACTCGCATTTCTAGGAGTTAAGACAATCTGTTTCTAAAAAATGTCCAGCAAATAGGCTAAAACAGAGGTAGCATACAGTTGTCTGTATGTCATTTAATTTTTGAGTGCCATCTTCATCCATTTGTGCAGTGGCGACATTTATGGGGGCTGGGGGGACATGACCCCCTCCCCCCCGAACTTGAAAGGGGCCCAAAATCCGAGGCTTTTTGTTTATATTCCTTGTTGTTTGACATGCTGACATAAAGGCATTTACCAAATCGTAAATTTCACGCTGCATTGCACAGCTTGTAATCTGGTTTTGAACCAAAATCTTTGTATTTTAGGAAAAAACAGGCTTGTTTTTTTAATTTTTGCCTGCGGCGCTCAATTTCAATATAACTTGGTGTCTGTGAGATGTCTCAAGATATTAACACCAAATCCGAACTCAAAAGATTTCGGTAATCCAGATCTACTTATCGAGATCGCGACAAATCTTGATAGAGATTCAATCGAAAGTCTCAGAGGGTTCAAAGTCGCATTTTCTGTCATGGGTAGGCCTCAAACTCCAGCACACAGCATGCTCCAATGAATGTGAAGGATCTTTGAACAATGCATGACTCTTGCACATGCTCATTATGGTATATTTAAAACTGAATTAATTTTACTCTAGGATGGGGGGCCAAAATCGATGTTCCCCCCCCCCCCCCCCCCCCCCCCCCCGAGGTTTACTGACATGGCGCCACTGATTTGCTTTTGTGTGAGTTCAAGTGGGTGAAATTCATATGAGTGCTTGTGGCTTTTATCCTACGAAGCAAAAAACCACACCATCTCCCAAAAAATAGAACTCCAAGTAATATACTTAGTAGGGTAGAGGTAAGCTATGCTTCTTTGAACGTTAGGTAACTTTGAACAGTACAGTTTTGGTTGTTAAACGAAGATCCAAAACATCCATTCATATGTGTTCTTAGAAGCCCTTTAATTGGCTACTTTGGCTGACTGATAGTTGAATTTGGCACAGCTTTGGCACAGCAAGTGGGTGAAAATGGCACTATCTGTAGTCAACTGACATTCAAAGAAGTACATCTCTATTGTAGCCCAACAGTGCCTTACCCAGTCTAGCACAGTAGAGGTATGCTTATTTGAACAGTTTAGTGAATGTTAACAGTGCAGTTCTGGGCTAAATGGTAGAAAGAAGGTCCAAGTACGGTACCTATTCAGGTTTTTTCAGAGGCTCTTAATTACCTACTCTGGCTAACTGGTGGTTAAATTTAGTCACGTCAAGTGCATGAAAACGGCAAAGTTTGGAGTAAAAAAACGTTCAAATAAGCATATCTTCCTGTCGACTGTAACTGACACTAAGTTAAGTCCTTTTCTGATACCCATGCTCAAATGCTGGCAGGGGTGAGCAAGATATCATAGGTATGTGGAAATTACTACATAAAACACATTACAAATTTGTTATTGGGCTAATTAAATGATTTATCAATCAGACATGACAACATGGCAGGGTTAGCTAACTAAGATCTTAACTACAGGCTGGGTAGATGCATACCTTGAGCTAAACTGTAGCCTACATGTGCTACACTTCTTAATCTTATACAATTTCAGGCTTTTATGTCAAACAAATGCAATAAGCTTATTGGAGCCAAAATGTGTGAGAAAGTCTTTCTACTGCCAGTTAAAAACACAGGCAAATACCTATTTTTGGTATCCCAAAACGTAAGTGGAGGGATAGCCTACCTATGACATCAAAAAAGTTGTCCGTCTGTCTGTGAGCACGATAGCTCTCGAAGGGAATCAGATATTTTGATGAAACTTGATGTGAGGATTCTTTGGATCAAGTGCAAGGTCAAGTTTGTTCATGGGCTTTGCAGCCCTACATTTAGGGGTGGGGAGAGGGGGTTCAAATTAAGGGGCAACTAAAATATTTTAAAACAGTTAATGTGATAGTCAATTATGGAGTAAGAAGACATGCTGAACACGACAATGAAAACCATTTTCTTGCTGGAGAAGCAATTCGTCCGGAGGCAAAAAATGGAAAGTTTGTTAAAAGTAAAAGTTTTATTTTCATGTTGATTAGATGTTCGATTTAGGGGTAAGAAGTCATCCTGAACACTTACGTGAAAATCATTTTCTACCCCGACAAGTAGTTAGTTGGGAATCTGGCCCAAACCAGAAAATTTGTTAAAGTAAAAGTCTTCTTTGTAGTTGATTAGATATCCAATTTAGGGGGTAAGAAGAGATGCTGAATCCATATTTGACAATACGGATTTTACCCAGACATATAAGTTAGTTCTCCCGGAATTTGACTGGAACTGGAGAATTTGTTATAGGTTAAATTTTGATTTGAAGTTGATTAGATGTTCAATACTGGGGAAAGAAGATACGCTGAATTGGTATTTAGTTTTTTTGGTTAAGTTTCAAGGTGTCGGGTGAAGACAAGACCCTATCATCTGGGTCAAATATTGGATTTTTGGAATCCCATTGAAACGCTTGTTCTTGTTACCTAGGATCTAGACTGTGTGAGTTCCTAAGCCTCAGGCATCAACACTAAGTGAATAGAAATGTAGGCTATGAAGTCTGGTGGTGAATTTCAAATTTTGAAAATGCTCTCCGTAAGACCGGAGAAAACGGTCATGCAAAATAAAGATATGGAGCGTGTTCCATCCTACATACCGTAGGCTAGTTACTACGCATGACGGCACGAATTCTGGCTTTTCGCCGTCAAGGCTGGAAACCGACCACGGGCGAAACCGACTAATCGCGTTACAGAGATGCGTCTACTACAGAGCGTGTTCCACCCTCGTACCAATAGTAATTATCAGTCACTATTTCCGTTCCAACCTAACCAAAAGTTACCTCGCTGACCGTTCCAAGCGTCTCGAAATAGTAACTAATAGTAACTGTTTGCTTACCACGCTCGGGTGCGTAGTAACTACGGATCTCTCAATCGCGATTGGTCGGATTCACCCGTGGCATGATATTCTGCCGGGAAATAGAAAAATCGTTCCAACCTTGACGGAAAAAGCCAGAATTCGTGACGTCATGCGTAGTCACTACGGTTAGTAGGATGGAACACGCTCACAGACTCACAGCACGGTAAGCAAATAGTAACTATTAGTTACTATTTCGAGAAGGTTGGAACGGTCAACGTAGTAACTTTTCGGCAGGATGGAACGGAAATAGTAACTATTGTTAGAAGGGTGGAACACGCTCGATATGAGAGCGTTTCCTACCCTATGTACCGTAGTTATTACGCATAGAGCGTGTTCCACCCTTCTAACAATAGTTACTATTAGTTACTATTTCCGTTCCATCCTCACGAAAAGTTACTACGCTGACCGTTCCAACCTTGTCGGAATAGTAACTAATAGTTACTATTTGCTTACCATGCTCGGGAGCGTGGTAAGCGTAGTAACTACGATCTCTGTAACGTGATTGGACGGATTCGCCCCTGGCGTGAGATCCTGCAGGAAAATAGAAAAATCGTTCCAGCCTTGACGGCAAAAAAACAGAATTCATGACGTCATGCGTAGTAACTACGGTATGTAGGATGGAACACGCTCATAATGTCATGTATTTTGGCTTCTTGGCGTCAAGGATGGAACATATTTTTATATTTTAGACAAAATACCGTGCAACGGACTGGTTGAGCCAATCACTTTACAGAGATTTGTAGTTACACGCTTACTATGAACGTGTTTCACCCTTCTAACAATAGTTACTATTAGTTACTATTTCCGTTCCATCCTCACGAAAAGTTACTACGCTGACCGTTCCAACCTTGTCGGAATAGTAACTAATAGTTACTATTTGCTTACCATGCTCGGGAGCGTGGTAAGCGTACAGGAGTGTTGCATGAAGCTGCCCTTACTATGGCACCGCCCACCCCCCAATTGGCCATGGTACATGATCCTGCCACCTTGGATCATGAAGCTGCCACCCCCAGAAAAATCATGCAAATTCCAAGAAAACAGCAAATTTTGTTATTTGCAAAAGGTCAAGGAACCTCTCTGACCAAAGAGCTGGCTTCTAACTTCACCATGTAGCAAAATACCATTTTTAGCAAAGTGGGCGACTTCATGATCACTTGGGTGCCTATACTCTTTTGTGTTCTCCAGCTTAGTCTTGAACAATTACAAGTAAACTATGGTACCAGCAGAAAGCGAAGGTTCTAAGCTTCCTCTCAGGATACTCCACTGAACTTTATTTCAACCTTTACTCTTTTTCCCTAAGTCATTTCCCCAAAATAGGAGTTTAGGGTGGCAGCTTCATACAACACTCCTGTAGTAACTACGCATCTCTGTAACGTGATTGGTCGGCTTCGCCCCTGGCGTGAGATCCTGCTGGAAAATAGAAAAATCGTTCCAGCCTTGACGGCAAAAAATCAGAATTCGTGACGTCATGCGTAGTAACTACGGTAAGTAGGATGGAACACGCTCTATGCTCCCGAGCATGGTCAGCAACTAGTCACCGTTACTTACTATTACGAGAAGACTGGAACGGTCAGCATAGTAACTTTTTAGGAGGTTGGAACGAAAATAGTAACTAATAGTCACTATCAACAGTATTCGTTAGAAGGGTGGAACACGCTTCGAGTGTCCACAGATCCAAATTCATCCCGTTTGAATGATCATTTCGGTCGAAGGAATTAAGAAATAAGGAAAAAAATAATAGACAAGTTTTTTCGCTCGTCTTTCTGAACCGCCCTAAGAGCAATAGCTTCGTCCTGGAGGCGTATTTCGGATTGTTAGTGTACGTATCCAACAATTACGGGGCTCAACAAGTCTGAAAAGGTGCGGTGAATCCGAATCCGGATTCGAATCTTCTGCTTGTCAGGCTGGATTCGGA